>OX454419.1:16288880-16888880 GCA_949715475.1 Microchrysa polita
TTTTCGTAAATGGTGCTAAGACGAGGGAGTGCGCTCTAAGGTGTTCTAGGAGAAATTTGTAGCTTCTGTGGCTGTTAGTAAGACGCCAAAAGTCCCCAAAGATGGGAGCCCCCCTAACGAAGTTATGAGGGTCCAAACATTAAATTAAGCAGTTTTTGGGGAATATCTCTATAACGGTAACGTGCACCGAAAGCTGTTATAAGGCAAATGTGTAGCTTATATAACGCTTAATTAAATATCTGAATTTCAGATTGATGCGTGCAATACTAAGGGCGCTATGACGGTATGAATCGTACAATAACGGTATTTTTTCGTTATTTTCGTGGATTTCTTCATAACGGGAACGCATTCGGTTGGGAAGCCTGTAATAATTTGTTGCTTCTATAACGTCAACTTAAAATGCCAAAACAACTTATTTATGCGGGTACCCCTAAGGAAGCTATGAGGGGTCAAAACTAAACAACTAACTAAACAAAAAAACCGTTTCTCGGATTTTTTGATAACGGGAACCTCTAGAGGGAACCCATCTGAAATAAATTTGTAGCTCCTGTTGCTGTTACTAAGACGCCAAAAGTCCCCAAAGATGGGAGCCCCTCTAACGAAGTTATGAGGGTCCAAACATTCATTTAAGCAGTTTTTGGGGAATATCTTTATAACGGTAACGTGCACCGAAAACTGTTATACGGCAAATTTGTAGCTTATATACCGCTTAATTAAATATCTGAATTTCGGATTGATGCGTGAAATGCTAAGGGCGCTATGAGGGTCCGAACCGTTCAATAACGGTATTTTTCGTTATTTTCGCGAATTTCTTCATAACGGGAGCGCATTCGGGAAGGAAGCCTGTAAATATTTGTTGCTTCTGTAACTTCAAATTCAAACGCCAAAACAACTCATCTATGCAAATACCCCCAAGGAAGCTATTAGGGGTCAAAATTAAACAAAAAACCGTTTCTCGGAAATTTTTTGATAACGGGAACCTCTAGAGGGAACCCATCTGAGGAAAATTTGTAGCTCGTGTGTCTGTTAGTGTGACATCAAAAGTCCCCAACGATGGGAGCCCCCCTAGGGAAGTTATGAGGGTCCAAACATCCAAATAAGCAGTTTTTAGTGAATATCTCTATAACGGTAATGTGCACCGAAAACTGTTATATGGCGAATTTGAAGTTTTTACAACGCCTAACTTAATGTTCAAATTTCAGATCGATACGTGCAGTAATCAGGGCGCTACGAGGTTTCAAAACTTGCAAATTCGGCATTTTTTGTTATTTTCGTGAAAATCTCCTTAACGGTAACGTATACCGGAAGCAGTCTTTGAAAATTTGTTGTTTCTATGGTTCCAAATTAGAGGCTCCACCGATTTGCATGCTCCTGGAGCCACCATACGTGCATTATAACGTATAAATTAACTAATTTTTAAGCCCATATGGACGTACGTAAAGACATACACTACACATACCTTCTTTAAAAATTAGTTTATTAAAACGTTATAATGCCCGTATGGTGGCTCCAGGTGCATACAAATCGATGGAGCATTTTATTTGAAACATAGAAACAACAAATTTTTACAGACTGCTTCCGGTATACGTTACCGTTAAGGAGATTTTCACGAAAATAACAAAAAATGCCGAATTTGCAAGTTTTGAAACCTCGTAGCGCCCTGATTACTGCACGTATCGATCTGAAATTTGAACATTAAGTTAGGCGTTGTAAAAACTTCAAATTCGCCATATAACAGTTTTCGGTGCACATTACCGTTATAGAGATATTCACTAAAAACTGCTTATTTGGATGTTTGGACCCTCATAACTTCCCTAGGGGGGCTCCCATCGTTGGGGACTTTTGATGTCACACTAACAGACACACGAGCTACAAATTTTCCTCAGATGGGTTCCCTCTAGAGGTTCCCGTTATCAAAAAATTTCCGAGAAACGGTTTTTTGTTTAATTTTGACCCCTAATAGCTTCCTTGGGGGTGTTTTCATAGATGAGTTGTTTTGGCGTTTGAATTTGAAGTTACAGAAGCAACAAATATTTACAGGCTTCCTTCCCGAATGCGCTCCCGTTATGAAGAAATTCGCGAAAATAACGAAAAATACCGTTATTGAACGGTTCGGACCCTCATAGCGCCCTTAGCATTTCACGCATCAATCCGAAATTCAGATATTTAATTAAGCGGTATATAAGCTACAAATTTGCCGTATAACAGTTTTCGGTGCACGTTACCGTTATAAAGATATTCCCCAAAAACTGCTTAAATGAATGTTTGGACCCTCATAACTTCGTTAGAGGGGCTCCCATCTTTGGGGACTTTTGGCGTCTTAGTAACAGCAGCAGGAGCTACAAATTTATTTCAGATGGGTTCCCTCTAGAGGTTCCCGTTATCAAAAAAATCCGAGAAACGGTTTGTTTGTTTAGTTAGTTGTTTAGTTTTGACCCCTCATAGCTTCCTTAGGGGTACCCGCATAAATAAGTTGTTTTGGCATTTTAAGTTGACGTTATAGAAGCAACAAATTATTACAGGCTTCCCAACCGAATGCGTTCCCGTTATGAAGAAATCCACGAAAATAACGAAAAAATACCGTTATTGTACGATTCATACCGTCATAGCGCCCTTAGTATTGCACGCATCAATCTGAAATTCAGATATTTAATTAAGCGTTATATAAGCTACACATTTGCCTTATAACAGCTTTCGGTGCACGTTACCGTTATAGAGATATTCCCCAAAAACTGCTTAATTTAATGTTTGGACCCTCATAACTTCGTTAGGGGGGCTCCCATCTTTGGGGACTTTTGGCGTCTTACTGACAGCCACAGAAGCTACAAATTTCTCCTAGAACACCTTAGAGCGCACTCCCTCGTCTTAGCACCATTTACGAAAAACCTAAAAAAACACGTTTTTTTAAGGTTTGAACCCCCATAGCGCCCTTAAGGCTGTACATATTAATATGAAATTTGGCCACTTTCTTCAAAACCCCATAGGCTACAAATTTTCCATACAAAAGTTTTTAGTACGAGTTACCGTTATAGAGATTTTATTGAAACCTTGTTAAAAATACCGTTAGACCTCTTGGCGCCGTTAGGAGTGCCCGAAAGTATTCGGTCTTTGCATCGTTTATTGAGAATTCACAAGAGCTTTAAATTTGCCATACACCACTTTTTTGTATATGCTATCGTTATCGAAATATTCAGAGAAACCTGTTTTCGAGGGTCTTTGACCCTCTGTAGCACCGCTAGCGGCACTCGTAGGGACGGGGACTTTTAGGGACTTGTTTAGGACCTCGAAAGGAAGGCTCATGCAAAAATCCAGCTTTCCCTTAATTTTTCCGAAGTTTGGCCAAATTTTTGTTCAAATTTCCTGGCGTATTAAAGAATGAATTCAAATAAGCAAATATGATTCCGCGTGTCAATAAGCGCTTGTCGATCGAGGAAAAAAGAGCTTATTCAAGGGGTTGAAGCAGGAGCTTCAAAGAAGCAGACGGCGGCCAAAGTTTTTTTTCTGTCCTACAGGTTTCAAATGAAAAATTTTTGTATATTGTAGTACAAAAACTTACTAAATTAAATATTGACTTTTCTTGTGTTTTTTTTTTTCAGTTTCAAACTTGTGAATTACATTTATCTCTGAAATTTAATGTTTTGGCAATGTCACTATTAATTAAACTTATGGCGTTTAGTCGACTTTGCTTCATTGCAGAACGTTTTTCGTTAGTAATTATTGCCATCCTAGAAAAACTTTGCAAACCAGTTAAACATTTCACTCGAATTTTTGTCCTGTAGGTAATACCAATTTTAAATGTTGGAGATTCATTTCGTTTTCAAATTCGTCTAAAGTAAGACAAAACACCCCATAAGTGGCATTAAAAAGTTTTCAGGGGGTGGAAATTTAAGCTTTCTGACAAAGCTTCTATCGATTTCTCATATAATATCAGACAGTGCAGGGCATACTCCCTTCAGGTACTTTTCACGACTAATCGCCTAGCGTAAGTGGGAACATGGTTTTGTGAGAAAAGTTTTGGCTTCTGAATGTAAATTTTCAATCTTTGTTTCGTGCCAGGTAAAACTGAAATGAAGCGGCTGTAATTGGCTACAACTACTACGAATGAAACTCGCGGTCGCTAATTCACGTGTCTTTATTGAGCTCACATTTTGTTTTTATATCTTTATACATAATAATGAATCTTAATTTATATCACTAAGGAAATAATGGGCCTGCCAGTGCATCAACCGCTATACTTGATGCACACCCGATCTTATCCTTCAGCTCTGAGTCTTCGTGGCATCCACTGCAATATTGGATGCCACCCGCTCTTTCCAGCTACACTAACACGACTGCGTCTGCCACTAGAGCTAGCGTATAGTTCCTGACCAACTATACGCACATTAATATGGGCCATACACTTCAGATTCGTATGGTCGCTCTGTACTCTTGTTCTGCTATATTGGCATTCTGACCGAATGCTTGGGATGCCTTTTAACAATCTTCAAATTTAAGATTTTTCAGACGTACCTTTTCTGAGGCCGGATTTTAGAATTTAGTGAGAATTGGACATCTATATCATATAGTTGTCGTAAAAACTAGTTCCAATTCATGTACATACACTTACCCAATTTTAGCTAAAATCAGTTTACAACTTGCTATACAATTGGAACGAAAATTTTTACTATTCTCAGAAAGGATAAAATTATGCCACTAGATCTATCACGTGAAGGGTATCATACCTTCGGTTCAGCTTGTTTTACTTTCCTTTTTCGTTGCAAGAGCTTATCAAAGAACAAAAAACTTATAATTTATTATATAAAAAAAAAAAAAAAATCTCGCGGGATAACTTTCAGTGAGAGTTCGGGGCCTCTGTGAATGCGGGGCCTCTAGGCACGTGCCTTATGTGCCTTAAGGATAATCCGGTACTGGTCGTACATCTTATCAAAAAGTTGTTCATTACTCTGCCTGTAGGGGAGGGGGAATTTTCTCAATTATCGTTCGAATTGATAGTTTTAAATCGTTCAAATTTGTTGGTTTTGTCTTGTAAACTTATTGTTTGGAATAACCCCATAAGAAAAATCAGATGCAGTAAGGTCAGGAGACCTTGCGGGCCAACGGAATGTGGAGATTCTTGAAATCAGCTCTTTTGCTGCAATTCTGTCATAACTGACCTGGCTATGGGTGCAGTTGAAAGGAATTTTCTTTCGCCATAGTTCTGGATAGAAGAACTCTCTAAACATCTTTAAGTAACGGGCTCCAGTGACCGTAACAGTATAACATCGTCTTCTTCAAAAAAATATGGGCCGACAATACACTTTGATGAAACTGCACACCACACTGTGATCCCGATGATAAAAGCTTCTTTCGACTGTTCCACGTTCGGCAAAGCTATTCATGGGCCTCATTATTGTCCATCTGCTAGGAAGCGTGCCACGGAATGTGCGCCTATATTCCCTTTCGACGAGTATTACGGACTTCATCGCGTGAAAGCGGCGCACTGTCCAAATTCTTTTTTAGATATCCCAATCCTCCATAATCTTAAATTTTAAACATCGATTTATAACAAAAGAAAGAAATGAAGCAGATTACTCAAACAGAAAAAAATTTATTATGATTTATTTTGGTAGCAGCTTTCATCAGCCACCCTATATGTGGTTTCTCCCCTACGAGGAAGCACTGCGTCGTGTAAGCTTGTATGGCTGACTCTTCGAAGGAATAGAAAAAAAGTCAAGCCATGCTGTGTCACCCATACATGACTAGGGAGCTCGGGAATGTCATCGCCCGACGGTCTTTGTACAGATCCACGCCATGGCGTATCAGCCATACCAGGGGCCTCCCTGCGCTGCTCAGGTACGTGGTGGCGCAACTCACCAAAAATGTGTGCCACATGGACACACACTCCCCTGCGGGATGCTTTGTGTGACAGAGCGAGATATATGTATGTGCTTTTGCATCATACACAATGCATTGCCAACCAATGGTACTGCCATAGACGAGTTAGATTATTTGCTTGATCGTAGGATACGGTACCAAAATGACCGACCGTCCATTGAACAATCGATCCCATGGTATATAGGGTGTCCTAAACCCCAACGATAACTCGTCAACCGGTGATAATTCATTTAGTGTTCGTTACGGGAAAATATTAAAAAAAACAGTCGCGTTTTTTTACAATTATATGAAATTAAAGAAAAATAAAAAACACGCACACCTTGCTGTAATTTTTCATCCATTGTAACTGCAAATCTTAATATCTCTAAAACTTTATTTTGGGGCTGCAACAGCAACAAAATACTATTATATTACCTACACCCCAACCCGAAAAAATAACTGTTGTGAGAGAAATGGGACCTTCTTTGCGAAACCGTGAGATCAATGTCTCGTCTAAGTTCAAATAACTGTACTGTGAAAAATTGCACCAGGACCTTCTCGGCAAGAAATTTTAAAAGTTTGAAAGTTGGCGCATAGTCTCTAGTTTTCATAACGGTATGACGTTTGCTTCATTATTTCCGATTGGAGTCAGAATATTTTTTCAAAGACATGAAACCATGGCATTTTTTACCCAGAAATTGCAACATTCAAAATATCAATGTAAAGTTCAATTTTGAATATGAATGGACGGCAGTTGACTCATTCTGAACTTTACAGGCCAGTTTTTTACTTTGGTTTTTGCAAAAGGGAAAAACGATCCACGAGCAGCACTACAGTATGTATTGACCAAATGCAATTTCATGTGAAAAAAGTGCATCGATCTGAAAAGGCTTCATGGTAAAAGATATTACCAAAAATCTGACTCATTATTTCTTCAACATTCCAAAAAGTATTCCGCATTCACTCTTGAAATGGTGATCAGCGGACATATGCGAGATAGGAACCACTGCTGTAGACACTAAAAAATTTAAAAATCACGCATTTATTGTCCATATTCTGAACAAAGTGGGAGTTTTGAAAGAGTCTTTCAAAATTACCACAAAATTTTAAGCGAATAATATAATACTTGGGTGTTACAGAAGTCGCTTCAATTCCGTAAACTTCATTATCAGAATTGCTACCGGGTATTGTGACAGCTAACTCTAAACAAGCGGATGGTCGAGTATTAATATCATCGTTGTGAGTAAATTATTAATTCAAACTATTTAATTGAAACAAAGGCTGTAAATCAAAATCCCAAAAAACTCTCAGCTACACTGACTCTTAACGCTAAAGATAATTATTACCTGTCGCCACAAAAGGCTTTGTTAATGTTAGTTCATCCAACGTAGCTAATTCTCATCGCCCCCAGGGAACTAGTTTATATGCTTCACATTAACTATTAACCTAATAAAAATTTACAGAATTTTTTTTTTAATCAAATAGTCTCCCACGAAATGCATATCAGAAATATCGCATATTATCTGCAAAAGTGTCGGGAAAAAACAAAAGGGGCTGCTCTTTGTTCCTATTCATCTCTCAATTTGATATTGAATAGAGATGTTACCCGAAAAATAGCAGTGCAACTACTCGTATATTTGCAAACATTTTCATGTAACACGTTTCAGTTGGACATGTTTTGTTGTTACATTATATGTGAAGCCGCCACCGTCAACCGAACAGCCCCCAGTCAATGGTCTAACAAAATTTTCATATTTTCCCATCCAGGACCAAACTAGTGTTAAAGGGTATGGTATGAAAATTGGAGCTCATCGAGACGAGTTACCATTACCACATACATTCACGGGAACATCGTTTTGTTTTCAAACACACAAAAACCTAAAACCTATCTAACACAACAAGTATCTACAACATTTACATTTTATAGGAAAAATTGAGTTTGGCCACATCACGTGTCCATTGAAGTTGGGTAAAATTTTTGGCATGAAAAACAATTTGTCGCCCTCAATATTGTTCCAACTAAGTTTGAATATTATTTGGATATGGGGAGTGTAGTGTAGTTGTAGTGTAGTTGTGTAATATTATTTCAGAGTTATGGGTCAAAGAGTGGATATGTATCAAAATTAATTTATGAACAATTTGCTTCTAACTCTACAAAATAATAAATTTATTTTTTTTTTTTTTTTCGAGTAATCATCAGGAAAAACTAAAACGAATTTAATTCTTAAGAGTTCAAGGCGCAAAGAACTTAGTCCATTATAATACCTGTGTAAGGTCAACAGCATTTCAAAACTAACAAAAACATTTCCTAAAAAACTGAAATCATAAAATTACTTGACATTATCTCGCCGAAAAAGATACATTACCACCGTCGTCGTAAACTATTCGCTAGACACTTCTTACTTGCATTTTTTGCACACATTTGCCGTTTTAGTGGAACGGAGCCTAAAAATGTCAGTTCATGGCTATACCCACAAAACAACGTAACAAGTTTGCTTCCAACATGGCTGGAGGATCCCATTTCCCATATGAACATCTGTTTTTTCCGCCGAACCACTCATTCTCGTTATATGGCAACAAAAGTGATATTTTCATGTATCTGGACATTGAAATTGCCATCTTTTAGATAAAAAATTTTAAATTTTCTTATTAGTCAATTGCATGGTATTATACGAGCCATGCCATGTCAGGCTGGCATCCAAAAATCTTTTGAATATATTTCTCTGTACACTCCTTTTTGGGCGAACTCTACACACCGGTCGTTGCAAAAACACATACTTACTATAGAGAAGCATCTTCATTGGGAAACAATCTTTTTATCGAAACTACAAATCGGCTTTTATTGCACTTTCAAGAGAAAAATAACAATGAAAATGTTCGTTGGTTGCTTTTTTTCCCGGGACTTATCATACATTCGCGAATATCGTCGTCGTTCAGTTCAGGCAAACGTAAAAAAGTGGGTGGAGTTTTAGTTTTTCGGCGTCGAATATAATTTTTGGCATTTTGATAAAGCATCCCGTCATCCATCTTATAAGGAGATAGTGAGAGACCGCGCCAAGAAAGTGTATGTACGCTGGCCGCGCGCGGCATTTCATTTGACGGGGGTTGGAACTTTCTTTCTATTGCTATGTGAATTTTTCTATTATTTAGTTTTGGTACAATCCAACCGACACATCGAGCGACCGTCTGACTTGCCAAAAATGTTCGGCGTCTGATTTGCGAAAGGTGATATTATCATTGGAGGATACTAATGGGCTGAACTGGAAGGCGCTTATTCGGCTAGAGCGCAACACACCCGTCATCTTATAGAATATCTCTTTTGCGAGAGTACTCCTATATGAAAGATGAAGTGATTTTGGCTTGTGAGTTAGCTGCTGAAAAACATTTTTTTTTGCGTTGGAGTGGAAAACTTATAGCCAGGAGCTAGTTAGATTGGTTGGCACTGCCGTATCAGGCGTATTACGCGACGACCAACGTATAAGGATTTAGATAAAATAATATCTGGCTGAGTGTAGAAAATAAATATGTCTGTGTATAGCATATAGGATATTATGCTTTCTGTTTCCATTGTGACTATGTTCTAAAATTGTTTTTCTTTTTCTTGATCTAATTACAGGAAATAGCAGCTATTCTTATCAGTTTCGATAAACATTCCGAATGGCAATCGAAAGAAGTGAAAACAAGGTAAGTTTTTCGGTTTGACGTCATGGAAATTATTTGCAAAGATTTAATCTATTCTTGTAATATTACATCAGTTAAGACCACAAATATACCTTTTGGAAAATTATTATTATTATTCTAAAGAAAGTCTGCTTTGATTCAGATAGTGATGCTACAGACTAATGTTTGGCTTTATTCTAAATACATATAGAGTAGAGCGTCGATTATCCGAACTAATGTCGACAAGGGGTGGTTCGGATAACCGAAAGTTCGGTTAATCGAGCTTTCATAGAAAAATTAGAGGATCGCCTAAAAGTTAATACATATAATCGACAACCTGGAAATGTGCGAAACGACTAGCACTGAACAAAAATAAGAAATTCGAAGTAATTTAGTGCTGCTGATGAGAGGTTGCTTACTTCAGACACTTGGATTTTTTCATTTGATTCGATGCATTTCATATGAAAAAAGCTGAGGGTACATTCTGTAAGGGGATAATCGCCATTACCAATGGCGATAATCGAAAGTGATGGCCTCGTCGGGCGACAATTTATTGATGGGTTTTTACGTGTGTATGAAAGAGATAGCTACTACTACCCAGAGGTCGAAAAGCGACAGGGCTTTTTTTGGGATCATCTAAGGCGATAATCGCCCATAACTGTCGCCAATAGCGATCACTTTCTAGCGACAGCATTGTTACTGTCGCTTTCGTACGAAATTCGAAAAATAACGGAAATGGCTTGCGAGTTCATATAATTTCGACATTTTTTAAGTTGTTGGTGTGAAGGAATAAACAAAAGAGCGCTTTTGGAGGATCTGTGGAATTATTTATGATGTAAGAACTTAATATTTTACTACAAAATTGAGGGAATGGACTAGTTAAAGAGGACAGGAGCACTGCACTTAATCGGATAAATGACTCAGTTTTGCGCGTACAATCTATGATCATGTAATATACATGCATACATACATTTTATGCCTAGTTGCGGGTATAGATACTTGGTGGATAGGCCTGTTCCAAAAACCGGGATCCCGGTACAAAACCGGTGTTCACTTGGTACCGGACCCGATATTCTAAAGTACCGATATCCCGTTTTTTTTGGTACCGAGTTAAAAAGAACGATTCATTTCAACCATGAGCCGGTTTTTTCAGGTTTTTTGGTACCGGTTTTTAGCCCGGTACTCAAAAAACCGGCTTATGGTTAAAAAAACCGTCGGTACTGAAAAAAAAACCGAAACCCGGTACTGAAATCTCGGTACCGAACAGGCCTATTGGTGGATGCTAGTCATTTATACATAATGATTGCTATAAGTATGTATCTTTTGGTGCATGAAATTGGCGTTGGCGTGAGGATGTAAATTTTTTTAAAGGACATAGATGCGATAGTGGGTCTAGAATACTGAAACATTTAGTGAGAGTTAATTGTATTTACATTAGAGTAAATGTTAGTAAATTACGATTTTTCTTGACAGGGCGTGGGCATATAGATTGACACTATGGTTCGACAACCCTGTTGAAGGAAGATAACATTTTCGTGTGGGCAATTGTCACTTGTCGTGATCTGTGGCCGTGATCGTTCGGTCGCCACTCTGGGAAATAGACACTCATAGAGAAACGAGTTTCCAAACTCGGCAAAGAAAATGAAATGTCGTAGAATAATAAACTAACAATGCGACTAGGAAGTGGTATGGCTGACAACCGTATCACACTCCGAATTCAGTAGTCTTCGTAACGTTGATGACTACACACGGTAGTCATCAACGCACCCTGCTCCACTAGGAGTTGCGGTATCAAGAAAGAGAGAGAATTGTCACTTGCTTGTTCGATGTCGACTTTTAGTTTTTTTCCCATTTCATTTATTTTTATTTTTTCATTTAAGAATTACTAATTTATAAACTCCAGACAATCGCCGTTTGAAAAAAAAAACATTTAAAATGAACTAAAAATCATATGGAAAAAAATAAGCTGCATGGCAGGAAAAGGATAACTGCGGGGTAATAGTTCATTTATATACAGGGTGTGTTAATAGCGCAACTTGTTTCAGCAAGAAAATTACCAATACAATCGGAATTTTTTTTACCGTTACCTTGTTATCGGTCTTTTTGTGAAAGTCATCGAAAATCGTGACTTTTCATACAAAATCATGATTTGCAGCCCTCCTGATGGCTTAATCCAAGATTTGATTTCAGTTTCAGAAACTACATAAAATTTTACAAAAACTGAAGTTTTTTCTGTTGCCAACATTATCGCCACTTTCAAGATTCAGTTACTCAAACTTAACCCTAGAGTGGGCGCGTCTTTCCGTAAAACGTCAGTGGGCGCGTGGGGAGCATTTTGCCGCTCCTTTTCAGTGACCATTTTAAGTAGGATTAAGGCAACTGAATTAATTTATTTTCTTCAGATTTAAGTAAAACACAAATAAGCAATGACAAATTAACATATTTACTGAAATCTATTTTGAGAACTTCGGTTTATAAAAGGTTTTCGAAAACGCAACGCATTTTAATAGACTTTTAATATATTCTACATTATCGTATGTAATACTAAAAAAAAAGGAAATTAACAGCGTTATTATAGTTAGTACAATAAATGCATCATAAAACATACCCAAAATTCCAACTTTGCCAAAAATATGTTTTTTTTATATGAGATATTTTTACCTACGTGAGAAGGCGCGCGATGAGCAAATTGCCGCCTGATGGTAACAACCTCCTTCTCCAGCCCCACTCCGACCACTGACGACGTACAGCCTTTCGACACGAGTTCTGGATGAAAATAGGGGCAGCTACTGAAAAGCGCAAACTTAACGAAGAATTATTTTACGAATTATTAAGGTTTTTTTGGTGAGGGCGGCAAAATGCTCATAGCGCGCCCACTCTAGGGTTAATAGAAATTTTAAAATAGATTTTTCATCGAAAATTCAAACAGTAATTTCATAACGGTGCTTTATACGTACAACTCTGCAAAGTTGATAAAAGTTGCTTCAACATGTTGGCTTTCCAACGGTATATCACTTTTCATATTTACATTGCAGAATTTTAGAGAAACATGCATTTAATGGTAAAAATTAAGGCTTCAGTGGAATCGCTAACAATTTTCCCTTTACTCGAAAAAAGACAAACAAAGGCTTTTATAATTCGGGATAGAATCTCGCTACATTATTTTGACCAGAACTGTAAGATATATGAAAATTGTACATTGTTTGGCAAATGCAACGAGTAGAGCAGGACTTCAGCTGGATATTCATCAGATGACGATCCAAAGGACTCTTCAGTCGGACAACCGGTATCCGTACCACCTTACGCAAGTTCAGGAATTACTACCGAGCGACTGTCAGAGGAGGATAACATTTTGCAATTGGTTTCTTCAAAAAATCCGGGAAGACCATGCTTTTCAAACAAAAATAGTGTGGACGGATGAAGCCACGTTTACACGTAGTGGCGTTTTCAACACCCGGAATAATCACATCTGGGCTCAAAGCAATCCCCATGAAACTCGGCAATCTCGATTTCAATATGAGTTTCGTGTCAATGTTTGGGCAGGTCTTGTGGGTGATAAACTTATTGGCCCTCTTTGATCCTTCCCCCTCGACTAAATTCCAGAAGCTTTCTCGAATTGTTACAAAACGAAATATTGCCCATAGTCAATCAGATGCCTCAGCGTGATGAAATCTGGTGGCAGATGGACGGGTGCCCCGCTGAAAATACGAGACCTATCAAAGAATATTTAGAAAACGAATTTCCCGGAAAGTGGATTGGCAGATTTGGGGCAGTTGCGTGGCCTGCGAATAGTGAAAGTGTGTGGATAGGCACAATAATGAACTTACAATGTTCCGCTCAAAGTTCAAAGCTCTTCACGAAAGACACATTCAGCGAACGAAAAATGTAGCAAAAAAGTGCTCTTCCAATTAGATTCTCATTCCGCGTGAAGGCTTTTCAGCGGAGGAAGAGGTCGGGTAATTCTTGTACACAGAGAAAAATCGACCACATAAATTAGAAGAAAAACAATAAGATATCTCTATGGTTTTCATCCAAGAAGACTATCTTATTGAAATCATAGAGAAAATCTTATTAAATTATTGTCAGACAAATTATAAGAAATCCTTATAAAAATAATGGGAATCTTATTATTTTAATAAGGGAATTCTTATTGAAACAATCGGTAAAACTGGTTGAAAATAGCTGAACGTCTCATTGATTTAATAAGTGGAGCTATTTAAAACAATCGGAATACTGTTTCACTTAATAAGATTTCATATCAAATATTCTGCAATTGAGTATACCATTTTCCAGTCATAATTACAACTTTGGACCATTAAATTTGTCATTTATAATAATTATAAATTTGATGCTCCGTTATAAATTTGACTGACGAAAATGGTATGTATGTACTACTTAACAAAAAGACTTAGTTCTGCAAAAAATAATGTTTTATTTATAAAAATCATTTATGTAAATTATTTTAGCTAATATGTAGGTACGTTTATGAAATATAACATATGAAATAAATTATTAGTCAACAGAATTATCGAAACATCTTAAGATAGTTTTGCCTACTGGGCAAGTTTTGACTTAAACTCTAACACAAACTTTCGAATAATTTATTAAATGCACAAAATTTTTTTTTGCATTTTGTTTGATTTTAATCAACAATAATCATATGTAATGATATCAAAATTGGTTTAAAATATTTTTTTTCTAATGAAAAGAGCAATGAATACCTCGCAGATAACTTGGAATCCGCTTGAAATCTGACTTTTAAAGACGATAAATCGTTAAGGAATCAGAACTCCTTCCACAGCCTTCGCTAGTTTGATTACAGGCGCTCAAAAAAATATTGTCGGGTTTCCTTCCATTGGCAAAAGTATTATAAAATCTGAAAAACATTAAAATCCTTAACAATTTTCATATAGGTAATAAAATGCTGCAAACTTACGTTTTGAAATGCGATTAGGATCACTGTGGCGGAAACAAGATGAGCTCTATCGAAACCATTCTGGATCTTTTCGGAAGTGAAGGTGTCTTTGATCCACAGATATTGTTGCTGAACTGAGATCAATAGTGTGTTATAAGATGTTCTCATCGAAATTGCTAAATAATGTGGAAGTCGTATCAAATGCTAGGATTAATATGAAAGAACATATGGAAATAATACGAAAATCTGTTAAAAATAATAATAAGATTTTTCTTTTCGATTCAATAAGATTTCTCTATCGAAAAAGCATATTTTTTGCCGCATTTAATCAGAATTCATAGTAAAATGCATCAATAAGGCATTCTTATTAATTTTACTTAGAACTTTTTCTCTCTGTGTAGCATTTCCAGTGTTTTTCCAGTAAATTTCGTTCGCTGAATGCACTTATTATTTTCGCTCCTAAAGATAGCTTTACTTCGACAATCTGTCATCAAATAAAGCACACACCAACGAACCAAACATGAGCAGTCACACACACACATCTAGATATATTGGATACCAGAGAGAATGAAGAAAGGAGGGAGTATACGTAAAATGAGACGGGACCAGCTTGCTTATGTGAGAGGAAAACAACGGTACATTAATTGATGAGTGAATCATAAACAACCCGTCGATAACATACTACGTTTGCGTTTTATGACATAAAACAGCACCTAACAACCACAAATTACCCGAGCAACGTAATGTTATAGTCAATAACGTAACTATTTCGCGCAATCGAATTAAATCAAACGAGATTCGCGGCGAGGATCGTTTACCGCGTTTACCGACTTTGACAATATAGAATTCGCACGTGCTACAGAACCAGCAGAACCGGATGACTTTGTCGTTGTGTGTATTGATGTGAGTGGCTGAACTAGTCGATTTTGTCGCTGTGTGCGGCCAAACTAGTCGCATTTGACGTGAAGGAATCGTGAACCGCTGAACGAGAGAGCCCATGGACAAGATTTTTCGTCCCATGTAGTGTTGTTGCTTTTACATGCAGTTTCATCATTAAGGCTACTCCATATCTATCTCTTTGTTGCATACACACATTCAAAAACATAAAGAAATGCCTTACGCTTTTCATATACCATGGAATCGATCGTACGATGGACGACAATATAAGTCCATTTTGGGAACTCGTCCATACGTACCATATGTACGTTTGCAATGCATGGTGTCGGATGATGATGTTTCAACAAGAGTTCGTATTGAACTTATGGTGATTTTTTCATGAAAGTGACTGTCGCCTTAAAAATGACGGCCATATAAGATACATTGGGCGACTGTCGCCTTAGATGATTCCAAAATGACGAAAATGACTATCGCCAGTCAACTGTCGCCTTACAGAATGTCGGTCCAGAGTCCCCGGTTCGGTTAATCGAATGTTCGGATAATCGACGTTCGGATAATCGACGCTCTACTGTATATCAATTTCCAACTCACATGTCATAAATAATATTGAAGTTTGAATTATTCCCGCGGTAATTCAAAAGCGTAGTTTAATTCGATGAACTTATTTGCTGCTGCTGGTAATTAAAGAGCCTACGCACAACAGATTGAATATACTAATATACTAGGGCTACTACCTCTTCTCTGGAAATCATTAATTGCTTGCATGCCAAATACGTTTTTTTTTATTGTGACTAGTGACTTAACGTTTTATAAAGATGATATGAAGTGCTTTACGAAATGGAACTTGTTTCGACTTAGGGAAAGTAAAATTATAAGAACTGGCATTGAAGAATTATAAAATATTGTCTGAGTTAAAGAGGTCATCGGCTTAGGGATATTCGACTTAAGAGGTTGCGTTTGATACACAAAACTGACGGTAAAGCCTAAATTTGTTGGAGATAAGGAATAATTCTAGTTAAGGAGGTTTTGACATGGGGAGGTTTGGCTCTAGTCTGGATTACAAATAGAAGGAGTATACATGAACGTATCTCCGATGTTAGGATAACTAATGAATAAATGGCACGATAATTTATACTCCTTGATAAAAGGGGTAGCAATATGTTTTTTTTTTGCAAGGCGGTTTAATTAAATTTACTGGGTTGGAAGATAGTATCCCTGGACGAACGGCTAGCTGGTCCACTCCTAGGGCCAACCCTGAATCGAAAAAATCCGTGTCCTTTTAAAGGGACGCTATAGGCACTAATGGGTTAAAATAATGCAATCAAATGCACATCGAAACTTTAAAAGTAGCTTGCCTCGTGAGACTAAAAATTCACACACATTATTTACCCGTCGCTGAATTAACTTTTTTTCTGGTTCTTCTCCCGCCTACGTCACCCATAACTCCTCTTTGCAAAAAGGGTAAATTCTTTGTTCTGAAAAATGCTGACATATTAAATATTGAATCGTAGATGTGTCAAATGAAAAACCAACAACAACGTACGAGGGTTACCTACTAATAAAATTTCTAGAAAACAACTGAACACGATTTGTTTTTGCAAAAATGGTTTTATTGTTTTTCAAAATATTCGCCATAAGCAAGTATACACTTTTCCATGCGCTCAAACCAATTTTGGAAGCATTTTTTCCACTCCGATGGAGACACCACCAAAACATGGCTTCTGAACGCTTCAACAGCTGCTTCGGCCGATAAAAACCGTTCACCACGTAGTTTTTTTTTTAAATAAATGGGAACAAAATAAAATCATTTGGTGCCAAGTCAGGAATGTAAGGCGGATGACCCATCAATTCAATGTTTTGACCGGTTAAATAGGCGCTAGTTTGAACTGATGTGTGAGAGCTCGCATGGTCACGATGAAAAAGGATTCGTCTTCTCTTGTTCGTTTTGCGAATTTTCCCTAAAGGTACGTTGTCCTCGACGCGGCCGCAGCAACTCTAGGGACTCCAGCGGCTCTAGAGAAAGTTCCCTACCCCAAGCATCCGTCGCCCGAAGCCCCACAAACAAGCAAGTGCACCATGTTCACCATTCGTGCATGCACTATGTACAACAAGAGTCCCGCGACTGCTTTCTATAAAAGATATGCATTGAAGAAATGCTTAAGAGGCTTCCCTTGTATTGTGAAAGGCCCTTACTAAATACTTACTTGGCTATATTTCCGTTTTGGATACAGTTATTCCAATGAAAATTCGTAGACATATTCCCCACGTAATTTTCTAAAAACCCTTAGCAGAGTTTTCATATTTGAAAACCTAGCAGGGGCTACACACGAACAAATTGAAATTTTACAAATTTACTGTTATTTACTTTTCCTTAGCAAAAGTCAACAGTCTTAATATTTAACGTAAGGCCATACTGACCAATCATTGTGCAAAGTTTCATATCGATCCCTATAACGGTTTAGAAAAACGGAGGCCGAAAAGGAAGTTTAACTTTAAACGCCAATAACTTTTTTACCGTTACTCGAAACTGGAAAATTTTTTAAAAATGATATAAGATGTACTCGTTTAGATCTTTGATTTATGCCCATACGTCAATCTGCGATAAAAAATAAAACAGTCAAACGTTCGGGACATCCTGTTATTTTCTTCCTTCCAACTTCTAAGGTATTTGTAAGACTGTAACCATTCTACACATTCGTACTAAATTTCATGACAATCGGTTGAGGCGTTCGTGAGTTATTTAGTGAACAGACGGACAGACAAACGGACAAAATCGATTTCATAAGGGTTTTTTGAAAAAAAAATTCTAAAAAACCCTAAAAAAAACAATTCAAATCACTTTCCATATTCTTTACAACCCATTCATAAACATAGATCCATCATAAATTCTTTGATCCACACGAAAATTATTCACCTATTATTACCCTTAACCCTATAACATCCTTTCACACAAATTCATGACAATCGCTTATACTCCACCCGCGGAAGATTTTATCCTGAGCAAATCTCACAAGAGAGACGGCCGGCATTACGACACTGACTTTTACTCCCCCATACTTGTACTTTGTACCTTACCTTGACTTGAAGTAACGTATATACGTACTCGTACTTTTACCTTTACCTACGAGGCTGTATCAGGTCCTATCTATCTATATGTCCTTCGCATTCGTATCTGCACACGCCGAAGAATGCCATCATCATAGCTCGAAAGGATTCCTTTCTTCCTCAATTTACTTAAAGCAGGTTAAGAGAATTTCGTGCTGAGATTAAGAAGGATATATTCGCGGCGATGATGATGGCGTGGCATGGCGGTGGTAGTGGGGGACTTTTTAGAGAATTTTTCATATTAAGTGGAATTTGTAGCGTACAAAGTATGGGCTCGTGTCGTAAGCCCGGGTAAATTTCCGAGTCGTAAAAGCGGATTAGACGACGACACTTTGGCGGTGGCGGCAGGTCTTGGTCGTGATATATGCGAAGGAGTTAATTTGTATGAACACATACGGATATTCACGTCCTACACATGCAGTACTGAGCCGGTGGTTTTTGAATGTGGATTTTAGATCCTCGAAGCGAGGGGAGAGTTGGAGCTGCGATTATAAAAATTTAGTAATGTTGTGGTCGGTGTGTATAGAGTAATCTGACGTTATTCTTTTTCGCGGTGGTTGTTTTCATTAGTAAGGACGGAACGAGGATTTTTTAATCGTATGTGATAATTAATGTGCTGAAGGTGGGGAGGAATTTATAATAATTTTTGTAGGACGGTAAATGTAAGTGATTCATTTTGTTACTTAATAATTTGAAATTCCATATTGGCGATGCATTTACTGACACTTCGTTATAAAGTCTAATCACGTGTGCATTCTCGGCAAAATTTCACTCGGAAGTGACAGTTATCAAATCCACAACCTCACTCTTCTTCTTTTTTTTCTATTTTTTGGTTTATGTGACTATATTTATTTGAAATTGATCACATCAAGCCTTGAATGAAATTAAGATTAGAAAAAAAATCCAAGGCATTCAAATCATCTAATCGCTCTGATACCAACTTCAGGCCGGAGGTCTGGCTCTCTGGGTGCTATTATAGGACGAAGCTTAGAAAAAAAAAAACAAAATGATTAATGTTCTGTGCACGCTCAGTTTTTACCACAAAATTCACCAGACTCACGCCAAATTTATTCCAAAAATTTAAAATCTAATTTATGTCATCTCATTCATTAAACAGGATTGAGTTATACAAACGTCCTTGATTCAAATAAACTTTCCCAAATCCTCGTATCCTCATCACATCTCTCTCTTCTCTCTTTTTACATAATATGGTAAAAGTGCGCTAACTCAACGCATCATGTTTGTGCAACTATCGGACCGTGAAACGTTTTCGCACCCCCTCCATATCCTCCACAATTCACATACTCAAAAAAGCCAACAACAAAAAAATCATAAAATATTCCCTGAATTTGGTGTTGTACAAATTAAAATTTCAGGTCATTAACTATTTAACCACCATAAGCTAATTATGGTAATTATTATGTCCGGCAATTTGTTGGATGTTGCTTGCATTTTTTTCGGAGTTTCGTTTCGCGCCTTTTTTGTATACGTCGTGCGATGGATAAAAATGTCCTCGTGCATTATGTGTGCAACATTTTTATACAATTCCATAACGTAGTGTCACTCTCAAACCTTTTTTTCACTCGCCTCTTCTGTATAGTATACGAGATTTGGCGAGGACATAAAATAAAGGATTCTATCCTGTGTGTGTCGTACACGCGTACAACACATATCCATATTCATTCATTTATGTGCATAATTTTTGCATTTGGCTTTGAAACGATATTTTTTGTACATACATACGAAATGGATGACGGAGATATTTTTTTTTATTTCGTTGGCAAGTCTGTGTGCCTGTACATGCTATACGGAAGATTTTCTCTTTTCGAATAAACTTTTTGATAATTTTATAAAACCAAAATTGGTTTAAATTTTTGTACAGACATCGTTTTTTAACATCTTGTTTCCATTTTTGTATTTTCAGACCGAAAAGTGGCTCCTTGTTGCTGTATTCTCGCAAAAAAGTTCGATATCGGCGTGACGGGTACTGTTGGAAAAAGCGAAAGGATGGCAAAACCACTCGGGAAGATCACATGAAGCTTAAAGTTCAAGGAACTGAGGTAATTATAGAGTTGAGAAAATCGGTCTTTCTCAGAGCCAACAATATGACATGTGGAAATTGTAGTTTACTGCGACCTTATCGAAAATTGTGACATTCTCTTGATGATCAAAGTTGGTTCTTATAATTTTTAAACTGGTTTGGCAAACAAAAATCAAAACTCAAAATTTATCTAATTTTATGCAAAACAAAAAACACATAACAAAGTGAATACGAAAAATTTCTTCAGAATTTTTGCAAAAAAAAGTCGTTTTGGACTTTTTTTTAGGGTTTTATAGATTTTACAAAAAACCCTTATGAAATCGATTTTGTCCGTCCGTCTGTTCACTAAATAACTCGTGAACGGCTTAACCGATCGTCATGAAATTTGGTAGGAATGTGAAGAATGGTAACAGTCTTTGGCACGAAATACTTAAAAGTTGGTAGGACAAAAATAACAGGGTGTCCCGGACATTTAAAAATTTGATCACTAAATAACTCGCGAACGGCTTAACGGATCGTCATGAAACTTGGTAGGAATGTGTAGATTGGTAACAGTCTTTGGCATGAAATACTTAAAAATTGGTATGGCCAAGATAAAAGGGTGTCCCGGACATTAACAAATTTGTTCACAAATCGATCGTTATGAAATTTGGTAGGAATGTGTAGAATCGTAACAGTCTTTAGCACGAAATACTTAGACGTTGGTAGGGCAAAGCAAACAGGGTGTACCGAAGATTTGAAAAAGTCGACTTTTTTAGTTTTTATCAAATCAAAGAACTGGATGGGTACATCACTAACATTCACAAAATCTTCAAATGAAGAAAAATCCGAAAAACAAAAATCCATCAATGGAGGTGTGATCTAAGAAAGCGCCGCGCGGATTTTTTCATGCGAAATACCCGATTAGGAAGTTACACAATGAAGAAAAATCCCCATAATCAAAGGTTCCAAACTCAAAATTCCCTAAATGCCTAGTCCCTAACTGTAACCATCTCTCTACAATCCATTGGCCATTTTCTCAACTCGCGGTCTAAGATCACTCCTCAAATGGGAAATGGGGATTTTCATTGAGATTCTAATTTGGGGATTTGGGTTTGGTGCTTTTATTTAAGATATGTCGATTTTGAGGATTATTATTTCGGGCATTTCGGATTGGTGATTTTATGAATGGGAATATCCAGTAGCGTAACGTTTTTTAATTTTGTTGTGTTTGAGGTTAAAGTTCCCAACTAAAAATGTTAACCCAACTATAGGAGGCTTATAGAGTGACACTGAAATTTAATACCTACAACAAAACAAATAAACCTGAGATATTGTCAGCATTGCTCTTAAACACTACAAATGGTTATTAGTTGCTTCTATAGAAATGGTTAAAAATACTTTATAGAATCTTCTATTTTATATCAATCAGTTGGCTTTCCCAAGTAACAATTTCATCCCTATAATACTTCGTTAAATATTCTCTTCTATCATTAATTGGGGGACTTTAAACCACTGAATAACAGTCCAATAATGGCATTTGGCGCCGTTTTTTAATCCAATAGAACCTTATTGTAGCACTAAATTATGTTTCACAAAAGACGTACGTCATTTGCTTTATATCATCATTTTCTGCCATTGAACGAATTTGCAAAAAAAAAAAATAGAAAAAAAATTTCCGCAGCTAGAATAGAACCCGTGTCTGTTGATTGCCCGTCCTACACGCTACCTCTCAGCCAACCTTACATATAGTCAACATTGCTCATAAACACTACAAATGGATAGTTGCTTCTATAGAAACGCTTGACAATAATTCTTTATCGTATCTTCTGCAATGCATCCTAAATCTGTACATTTATCAATAAAATAAAGTCAATTTCTGCGCAGAGATCACCCTAATTGGTTTCGAAGATAGCAATGAGTGCGTACGTGTGGGTTTCATGCAAGATTTCAAGGATTTCTAATGTAGAAATTATGCATTTCAGAGCGAAAGTGTCAATTCATTAAAAAATCACAAAGTCCATCCTTCTATAAAACTATGGTGAACAATTTATTGGATGACCATACGAATGTCACACTATAAAAATGACACTGACTGTGCTATAGAAGAATATATGCATGTGTGTGAGTTAACTTTGAGAGACTATATTGCATGTGTGTGCTGTATCATCCAATAAACACAAGAGTGGAGTATTTAAAGGAGTATCTTTTTAGGTTAACGTATAGAGACAGTTTTATCGAAGTTTTATATACAACCATCTTTAAATTTATTCCATAATGATGATAAAAGCTTTCCGGAAAATACTTTAAGGATGTTTTATCGGATCAAAATATTACTTTAAGCTATGTCACACGATAAATGAATTCTGTGGTACTATATGGTTGCTACAGTGTGAAGTGCTTCTTTAAAGCAAACGAATTGTTGCTTGGGTTACCAATAATGACGTTGATTAGATCCACACATTCATCAATAAATGCACACAGTTTCCGCACAGAGTAAATGTTGGATTCATGCAA
Organism: Microchrysa polita; assembly: GCA_949715475.1. Taxonomy (NCBI): domain Eukaryota; kingdom Metazoa; phylum Arthropoda; class Insecta; order Diptera; family Stratiomyidae; genus Microchrysa; species Microchrysa polita. Next base: position 16,311,848 of record OX454419.1, read on the forward strand.
GATTTCAAACAATTCTATTGAAGAAACTTGGTTTCTAGCCTAATATTTCAGAGCACTTCATAACTTTCAATTCTTTCAAAAATTACAAAGTCCATCCTCCTGTAAAACTACGATGTACAATTTATCGGATGATTCATACTCATTTGAGCTCTTTATCGTGCTAATATTCAATGATTTATTGAATAATCGTGAATTGATTCTATAAGGATGTTAAAAGCTTTCCGGAAAATATTGAAGTATTAATTATCGGATAAAAAGACTCCTTTAAAAATGAATGAAGCGCTTCTTTAAGCCATACGCATTGTTTGTTGGTTTTTTTTTTGAAGCAGTCAAGGTTTCAATTTTTGATCCCCATATTAAGCATTGTCCTCTGACTGGAATTGGCTTCTCTGTTTCTCAATCGTTACTTTCTCGCTTTGGGCACACGGTAGATCCGTACGCAGAGAAGACACTCTACCACTGAATATGCTGGGACAGAACTCAAGCCCCACTGCCACCATGGATTCCTACGGCAGCCTGTTCTTCGATGGAAATTTTGCCTGAGCTACCCGTTGTAATAACGGCCAAGAGCTACTGAAACCTCCTTTAATTCAAGAGATGTTTGTGAATGGCTACTACAACAAAATGGGTCTTTCTAATCGAGTCCTGTTAGATGAAAACTTTTTAGCCGTAGGTACTTTATTTTTAATTATTTTATTTGTAATTTTTCTTATTTTGCGGCGTTATGCGTGTTCGGTACACAGTAATGGAACATACATTTCTATAGTAATTGTTTGGAAACTGAAGAATCAAGATCAATTTGAAATCGAAAACCGTTAATTGGATCTGGTAATTCGTGAAAATTAGTTGAGAATTCGTCAATATGACACTGAAAATCGCCAATTATACATGGACTTAAATCAATCAGAAATGGAAATTGAGTATTCTTACAAATTCTTGACCTGGTTTCCTAAATTCGTTTATTTTAGTAGAAATTCATAAAAATGAAATGGGGAAATCGTCAATTTGCAATGCAAATGTGACCATTTGACATATAAATGTATCAATTAGATTTTTAAATGTGTAAATTTGAAATGGAAATTCGTGAAAATGATTTTGAAATGATTTTTTAATGGGAATTCGGTCAGATTTGAATTGAATTTGAATTGTTCACTTTGAAATGAAAACTCTTCAATTTGTAATGGAAATGCGTCAATTAGGAATAGAAATTTATCTCCCTCTCTCATACTTTACGCCACTCGGGATATCGTATCTAACCCACAAAATTCTGTCGGGAAAAAAATCAAATATATTTTTAATAAATTGATTGAACTCCCAGTCACACCAACACTTGACCCCGTCTTCCTCGAGACTAATCTTGACTAATTCGTCCTGGCACGCCTTCAATTTTCATTTCGACTCTATCTGCAATTAATTACAACACTACTTCCACCGACAATCGGCTGCCAATATGATTGATTTTCACAAATATCCAAACGTGCACAGCTCAGCTGTCCCAAAGCCTCCAAAAAAGCACGAACCCAAAATACATCATCTCCGATTGTGTTATTATAAGAATCTGCTAGGCCAAAATAGAGCCGAAGAAAAATCCAAATAAGCCATGACACTCCAAATCCAAGTCCACCATCACCACTCCGCCGTGCAAAATATTCATACTTCTCAGTCTTCTCACAAATCCGATCCTCTGATATACGACACAACGACACACAGTCCTGTTCCTGGCTGGCTGGCGGGAGGTCAAAATGAGAAACATTGAAAAATTCCTTTTACTTGTAGAACACTTGCATTTTTTTTGGCTAGTGCAACACCACGTACGCTGACGCTCCAAGGAGCACCCCAACAGCACACAAAAAAAATACCGTCTGAGCAATTATTTACATGGGGGAGTTTTGTGTGTGGATTTGTTTGTTTCTTGAATTTTCATTCAATTTCTTATATGAAATATGATTTATAAGGTTCGCGTCCACGCGACGACTAAAAGCGCCTGGAGTTTTTTTTTTCCTTCGACGACTGTGTGATTTCCTTTCGACGAGGCTCGGGGCTCGCGAGAACCGAACGTGCCAGAATTGAGGAACAAAAACGGAAGACTGGTCCTGGATCCTGAATCCTGTAAATATACATATGTTCGTGCTGGCTTTGAAAGAAGAATGAACTCTTTTTCTACATATTTTTCTTGGCTGTAGTTCCACGCGCGATTTTTGTGTCTTAATCTCCTCTGTGAATTGTCCTGTCGCGAGATAAAGGAGCGATATTCGTCTGGATTGTGTTTGGAGTGGTATGGAATGTCTTAAATCATATTGTTGAGATTTTCGCGGGTCTTTTCTTTTTTCGTTTTTTTTTTATAGGAAATGCATTTCATTTGGAAAATTTAATTGTGAGCTTTTTTTTCGTAGATGTATTTCGCAAAGATGTATGTAGCTCACGTTTTTTTGGGGGGTTTGCATTGAGTTATGCGGGAGTTTGTTCGAAGAAAACAATGCTGGAGTGAATCGATGTTTGCTTTGAAGGAGTTTCGGGATAATCTGATCTTTTGCTTTTAATTTAGTGAAATTAATTATAGTAGCGGATTTGTCTAAGTAGCTAGTTTAGTATTTTGTTTTCTACGTATGTCCGCCACGCCTTAAAGCGTAGTAAAGCGCTTTTATGGGTAAACAAAATTCCAAAACATAAATTATTTTGTGAATTTACGAGTCGCTGTTTAGTGACAGTATTTCTCGGCAACATATTTCCTATTCGATAGTTGATAGTTGTTTTTGGTAGCAATTGTTCCAAAAGCACCCTCGACCCTCTTTAATTTATACAAAAACTGTGTTAAAAACTGAAGCCAAATTTTAAGAAATTACAAACGGGAATGACTTTTTGTTTGACCTTTCCGCTTTTTAGAACGTAGCTCGTACTTTTGGGATCCTCGTGAAAAAAAAGCCTTAAGGTCTCACTAAGGGAAAGATTTCAGATTGGAAATATAAGCCGAAACGAAGGATATGATATCAAAGTCCCACCCAGATATGAAATAATGTCTGCCGGACGTGGATTTGGGTCTGAAAAGCACGAGCATAAATTTAGTCTTCGAGACTGCAGTCTCAGCAGCAATGTGAAGAGGTTGAAATCATTATCGATTCAAAGAAAACTTGGCTTACGTTTTTTGTTTAACTCCTGATTACATCCAAGTCGCCTATAATTTCCGCTTTTTAGATCATATCTCGTTTATACTCGGTGCTGTGCTTTTTCTGAGCTTGTGAGTAGGGTCTCATTATAAAGTCTACTTGGGGGATTAATCATCGCCTATTTTTAAAGGTTTTGGTGACATTCCGAATGGGTTTATCTTCTTTCTTTAGAGACTTTAACTTGTTGTTCCAATGAACATTTCTTAGTTTTTGGATCTGTCTGCTATTTCTAAGTTGAGTTGATTTACTGTACGCTCGTGGGAAAATAGTTTAGTGTATTGCCATCTTCTGCGAGACGCACTACATTGAGAAATTAGAATCTCAATGTAGGGTGTTAATTTTAGTGGATTTTGTAAAGTTTAGCCGCAAGCCTTTGGAATGGATGGTTCAGCTGTCTTCCAGAGAATTTTAGCAAATTTTTCTAGATGATGATCAATATCTTCCTTCGAATTAATTGTGAGTACGCTACTTTGTAAATTGGTAAGGTCTCCTGTTACTTGTTTGATGTATGTCCATGTTGCCCTTCTGGTGGATGAACAAATAATGCGACAAATACGCCCAGTCTATACATTATTGCCACAGCATTCCATCAGTAAATACGTCTTCATTCGAACTGACGCGTCGCACATAAATCTTCTTTACAAGCTCCATATAGATCAAGGAATGGTCCGCCTTGTCCTGTCTCGTGCACATCTCATCGGTGATAAATTTAAATTATAATTGGACGGAAATAAATAGTATAAGCTCATCGTTTTTTATAAATTCGCTTTTTATTATTCCCGCACCCAAAATGCGATACTAGAACCACATCAGTAATCAAAATGTATGCAAACTACGCTCCAGGAGGTTTCAGAAGGAATAATCGCTCAGCCATCATCGCATGAGACGCTTCTAGCAACACAAACCTTAAGATTCACGAATAGAGCAGTTTCCAAACAACTCGGAATTGGTATTTGCTGCACTTTTTGTCACTTCTGAAGTGATGAATGTATGATATGTGGAACGCCCATTGGCAGCGATTGAGAAAGGAGCAGGAGCTGCAGAGCGATGTAATTCAGCCTTAAGGTTTGTGTTCGTAGATACGACTCATTTGATGAGCGCTCAGTGATCACAGTTAAACCACCGGTTCAGAGCACTATATGCGTATATTTTCTGTAGGGTTTTCCTATAAGTGCGGGTAGATGTTGAATAAAAGAAGCTATGTGTGAGGTATAAACAATTTTTTTGTATTTTATTTGAAAGACCCATTTATGCCATTATGTATGGAATATCTCTCTCTCTCTTCATTACCGTAACTCCTAGTGGAGCATGGTGCGTTGATGACTACCGTGTGTAGTCATCAACGTTACAAAGACAACTGAATTCGGAGTGTGATATGGTTGTCAGCCATACCACTTCCTAGTCGCATTGTTAATTTATTATTCTACGATAAGAATATTTCTTATCATCTTCTTCTGAATAATAAACTTACGACGAGTCGTGCCGAGTTTGGAAACTCGTTTCTCTATGAGTGTCTATTTCACAGAGTGGCGACCGAACGATCACGGCCACAGAGCACGACATGTATGGAATATAGCATCATTCAAATGTCCGCCGCGACTTGCCATGATGGCACGGATCCGAGTGGTCTAATTTTCAATGACTTGCTGCATATACTGCTTAATTTGAGCGAGGGGTTGGTTGATATTGACTTTAAGGACATCGGTCGATTATTGGTATAGACTAGGGATGTTGCGGATATCCGCATCCGCACCGCAACTGCGGATAATCCGCATCAAATTATACATCCGCATCCGCTTCCGCATCCTCATATGGACATCCTCATCCGCATCCGCAATCCGCATTTCTGTATGCGGATATGATGCGGATATCAATAAAAAACAAGTAAACCACTCACAGAATACAGAATTGATAGCAATTGCAAGAAACCACATTTACATATAATCAGTCGGTGCTTTCAAAATATACATTTTTTTCGCAATGGACAAATTGCGCATAGAAAACTGTTGAAAGATCTAAAAACAACCTAAAGATACAATCATACTCAAATCTCTATGCCGCATTCCATTGTTGTTCCTGTCAGGTGAACGTAAACGTAAGGAAAGGCTTTCTACTATGACACTGCATTTTAAATTCGAAGAAACTAATGACTTTGTCTAGCACTCAAAAAAATTGCACATTTTGCTAAGCTGGCCCTTGTACATACTTTTACTTCTAAAGGTCCATCCGGACTGATCACCAAATGGTTGCACGTGCAACCAACTGGCAGTTGTCATTGCATCCAAACTGATCGCCATTGAGGTGTGCATCCAGTTTTGATATTCAATATGACAACTCACCCAACCGCTTGTCAAATTCAAAGTGCCATTTTATTAACTTTTGTCCGTTCTTTTGTGTGAAATTGAATAATTCTTGAATGGCCGTGTAATAATTCAAACGCGCAGAGTCCGATTTTGATAATTAAATTTAAAAAAATATCACCAAAATTAAATTTTGGATATGTCATTTTCTGTCTCCATTTGGTTGCTATAGTGTAGTTGCTAAGTAGCAACCAAATGGCTGTTCGTGATGCCAGTTTTTGAACGCGGAACCATTCGGCGATCAGTCTGGATGGACCTTAACATGTCGAATATTCCTGAAAACTGAATAGTATCTGATTTTCGGTATGAGTAAAACTAGTAAAATTCATTTCATATTTATTTTTTAACTAATCCGCATCCGCATCCGCATTTGCAAATTTTATGATATCCGCATCCGCATTTACATCCGCATCCGCAAATTTACATTTTAATTGATCCGCATCCGCATCCGTATCCGCTAAACCACATCCGTTACATCCCTAGTATAGACCTGCGACTTCAGCAAACACCACAGGAAAAAGTAGAGCGGGGTCAAATCGAACGATCTTGGTTGCCAATTCACGTAAAATAGGCGTAAAGCTCGAAAATTTGCACTAACGAACACTCATTTTGACAATAAAGTTTTTTTATTTGAACGCGCTAACGTGTTGCTCAACCGTGTTACTTGACATGGTGATTTGGCATGAGTAACTGAAAAGTAAACAAATTAGACCGACGCCATAAAACAAACAGGCTGCAAACATCTACCCGTACAAAGTAGAAACCCCTATACCATTTCTCAGTCAAGCTCATAACTTTGGAGCATCAAACTAAATATGTCGGGATCTTAGATCTTAAATGTAAATGCACATTTGAGCACTGATTTTTTGAATTTGAATAAAAATATAAAATGATTATCTATCTTCGATAATGGGAAGATATAAATTTGGTTGTCCATTACGAATTTGATATGTTTCAAATTTAGGAACTTGACTGAGAAATGGTATTTTGACTTGTTCCCTTATATTAGGTCAGACGTGTGAAACTCGTGGCCCGCGAGCCGCATGCGGCCCTCCTCGCAGTTCTGTGCGGCCCGCGGCCATGTCGGAGCAGCACAAAAATGATGAAATTGGTAAGGTGAACAAATTCAGCCGTTGAACTCAAGTCTGCAAAAATTACTAAAACTCGTCAGTAGCTTATGCAAGATTATTTTAGGAATTTTTCTCAAATGCAAACAATTTGCTGCTCGTTATTTAGTTTTATAAGGCAGCTCATCTTTTTTATACAAGACAATACTAAGCCTTCTCGTGAAACTGTTCTGTCCCGAATTGCAGTTGATAAAAAATTGGTTGGTTTTACCGAACATGGATTGAGATTTATTTGGAAAAATTGCAAAGACTTAAAAACTACGGAAATCTTGGAATTGGTGACAAAATCAGCTGGATGTGAAATTCCAACATAATAATTACAGTAGTGCCTGATTTTTAGATTTATACTTATTAAGCTGTATTGGTGCATGAGTTTTGTTTAAAATCATATCACAAACAACTGTTTGTCTCTTTTAGCCACTTTGCTGCTGAAATTAATTTAATCTGACTACTTTGCTTCCCAATGGTGTTTTGGGCGACCTGGATGACCGTTGCTACAATTTTTTTTATCATCTGTCTAAAATTTGTCGCAAATTATCTAATTAACAAAAAGTGGTTACTTGAAGATCAATCATATTTTCACGTTTTCGCTTCTTGTCAAGTTTTTAATGTTCTTGAAGTACATTTTCGAAAGGTGGAAGTTCTCACGGATAATACCGAAGCTGCTATAGAGATCCAGACTTTCTGCCATATTTTAAAAGTAATATTCTGTAATCAACTTTCGTAATACGGTTAAATAAAAAATTTTGAAATTTTTCTCCTGCGGCCCACCCAAACCTGAAGAGAGTCTTATTTGGCCCGGTCCAGGTTTTGAGTTTGACACCCCTGTATTAGGTTATAGTCGACACAAGAAAAGTAACAACATCCACGGAATTGGATGCAAAATATAATCGCTGCGTAAACGAGTGATCAATTTCGTTGTTTTGTAAAAACATACAGGGTGTCCAGAAACTGCCCCGCATAAACGCACCGGATTGTGATTCCCCATGTGATTTCCAGCAAAAAAGTTATAGGAATATACCACTTCAATATCTAAAAAGCTAGTCTAGCTAGAATAGCAAAATAAAATGATTATTACAGCCAACAAATTTAACTAAAAAATAAAACTAACGGCACTAAAATCGGATAAGAGGTTTGGTTTTTACATAACTTCAAAGTCAAAATGCCAAAGAAAGGTGCTTGTATGATTCTTTTAAAAATTGGCGCATAGTCCAACGATTATTTATCTTTCCTACATCGTTTTATTCCAGCTTTGTTATTTCTAACAGCTTTAATGTCTTAAATGCAGAAAACTAGGATTAATTTTAGCTCGATTTCATTTCAATTTAATTCAAACTGCCCTTAAAGATCTTCAATTTGGTAAAATTGATTCAAGTTATATCGAAATCGAGTCAAAATTAACCCTAGTTTTCTGCACTTAAGGCATTAAAACTGTTAGAAATAACGAAGTTAGGATAAAATGATGTAAGAAAGAAATTATCGTTATTTTTAAAAGAATCGTACAAGCATCTCACCTTACTAGAAGTTGGAGAAAATTGAAATGGAAAAATATATTGTTTTTGGGTCAAATCACAAAAATTTGAATTTGAAGTTCTGTAAAAACTAAACCTCTTATCCGATTTTAGTGCGGTTAGTTTTATTTTTTAGGTAAATATGCTGGTTGTAATAATCATCTTATTTGGCTATTCTAGCTAGTCTAGTCTAGTCTTTTGAGATATTGAAGTTTTAGTCGTACATGAAATTGATTTTTTCAAAAATCTTCAAATGCCTGTGGCAGCTAAAGGGTTAAGCTGAGGGCGTATGTTCCGTACAACTTTTTTGCTGAAAATCACATGAGGAATCACAATCTGGTGCGTTTATGCGGCAGTTTTCGGACACCCTGTATATAACAAACTGTCTTTAAATGGCAACCACTTATCGCGTGGCCCATGGTTTGGTAGTTATAACAACGAATTGGTCCTGCATTACGAGATTTTCAGTAATGATTGAAATTGAACTGGACCGAAGTATGAAACATGCACTCTATGAAATTTTTACTCTTATAATAGAAGGAAACTTTGTTTCCTTCTATTATAATAGTGAAATTACTCTGCAATCTAAATTTGCAAATCAAGTGTAATTTTACATAAAAAAATGTTTAAAAAAGTACTCCAATATATTAGCAAATTTACACCGCGCTATGTGTAAAAACACTCCGTAATAATAGGAATATAATGCGGTTTCACTCTTTTTTCGTTGTAAAGATTTAAGTGGCGAACCTTTATAAATAATATAGTTATCAATAAAACTATTTAAGGCTATATAAAATATAAACAAGTATCGGTCGAGTTTTGCTGATCAGTTTTTCGTCTACATGGGAGGTTGCAATATGGGTTTTTTTGTGCGATCTTGTGTTCTTCTTCTCAGTACCGTAACTCAGCCGTTTATAGGTAATTTCCAGTCAACGTTACATTGCATATCATTTCGGAGTGTAATGCTGCAAGCACTAAATATTTCTTATCCACACATGTACGGAAATTTTGGACCACGCCGAGATTCGATCTCGAGACCTCTAGATTACTAGCATCGTAGAGTGCGACTCAACCAAGTGAGCCACAGAGCGTGTACACATGAGTTCTAAATGCAGAGAATTTTTGGAAAAATGTGGTACACTGTGCTAAGTACAGCCGATTGAAGTATACACTGAGAAAAAAAATCCCATTAAACCAATAGGAATTGGCCATTTTATCCCATTGGATTTAGTCAATGGGAAAATACCATTATTGGGTTAATAGGATACCATTAATTCAATGGGATGGAACATCATTTAAATAATTAGATCGAACTATTAAATCAATGTGATATTATACTATTAATGGTATACGATATCCTATTAATGCAATCATGTTATCCTATTGCCTCAATAAAAGGACATCCCATTAAATTAATATGATTTTCCCATTGAAATTATAGTTTATCCTATATTATGGATAATGGGCATCCTATTAAAACAATAATTTTTCTTATTGGGACAATAGTTATTTCCTATAAATTTTATAGGATGTCCCTTTGAAAATACCGTTACCTCAATAACAGGACATCCCATTAAATTAATAAGCGGTCTTTTGATATAAAATTTAAGTGACCAATATTTTTTTCCATCACTGACATATCAAATTGTATATAAATACACGGGGGTATGAATATGAAAATCATAATTAAGTCCCGAAATCGCATCTACATATTTCAAATTTACGAAATAGATGCAAATTTCAGCGAAAATTGCTGTTTTAAAAAATAAATGCGAAATCCGACCATTTGTACTTTGTATTTGTACTCCACGAAAAAGTTAATTTTCTTTCAAAAAATCAGTCAACTGATAAGAGAAAATATTTTTCCATCTCAAATTGATTTTTGCAAAATTTCCAATATTCAGAATTTTTTTATGCGAAATTTCATTTTTTTTTCGAAATATCCGTACCTCTAATCATAATGCATAAGCACACGTTTTAAAGTATTGGCAACTAACAATGTAAATCTGAATCAATCTTATTAAATAATCCCATTAGTCTAAAATGTACGTCCTATTAGAAATTCAATGGTTTATAATCTCATTAAACTAATAGGATAAAACTATTAACTTGTTTAAAATAGCCGAGGCGAAAAGTTAATAGGAGCCCCATTAACAGGTTATGGGATGTTTTTCTCTGGGTGTATGACAACTGGAGAGCACGCCACAAAAAATGAGTAAAACTTCAACTGCACGTTGTAAAAATACACCACAAATCCGAATTATACACATAAACGTTGTAAAAATGCACCAGAAAATCTGAATTATACAGAAGTGTAGCGTAAAAATACATTTCACACCGATTTTGGTGTAATTTTCTTATTTTACACAGAAAATGTTGAAAAATGCACTCTGTATGTGATTATAAGCGGGAAAAAGTGTAAAATTACCGCATTTTCAGCGGAAATTTAAATTCACTTTTTAGAGTGTGCACATGGTATTGTATGTACATAGTTCCGAAAGTTTAAGCTTTTCACCCCACAGAAAAATTAAAATGTAGCCCTTTTGTTTATAGTATCGTGGATTTTTTATTATCAGCTGATTAATTGATAGACAATTTATATTTTTATCTAATAATTGTATTCTATGATCATCGATGGAAACCGTATCTAGTCCGGATAGCACGACTTTAAAAACGTTTACAGCAAGAGAATCGTGTGTGAAAAATTTGATATTGCAGGGTTGCCAACTCGGAATTTTATTTATTATTTTATTTGCACATATGTATTTCGCAAAGTCGGCGGAAAATCCCGCTGAATGGGTTGACTCCAGAAAAAATTAGCAAAAAGCCGCTAAAATATACAAAACATTGGCATTGCGTCTTAGTTCAGATATGTGAAACTCCCAGAACGCAGGCGGACCACCTCGCAATTTTCCGAAATTTGAATACCATTCACTCTCCTCGGGCTTAAAGTTTTTTCGAGCGAACCTATGACTTGTGTTTAATCCTTCCCCATTCTTTTCCTTCCGTTTTCACATAAGTTCCGTAGCATCGATAAAACAAATCACAATGATCAGTTTTTTTTTATTGTGAATATTGAAAATTGAAGCTCGCATTTTTATACCCTGCGCTCGTAGAGTGAAAGGGTATATTAACTTTGTCATTAAGTTTGCAACGCATTGAAGGAAGCATCTCCGACCATATAAAAAGTATACACATATGATCAGCATGACTTGGGGAGTCGTTTGGGCGATGTCCGTCTGTCCGTCTGTTGCGACGCGTTTTACTCGGCCAATTTAAAAGCTGTGAAGCTGAAATTTTGCACAAATGTTTCTTTTTCTGCAGGCAGTTTGTATGTTTGAATCGGCAAAATTGGACAATCGGGTAATGGGCTGCCATACAAACCCAAACCCGCAAATTAGGTTCTTCTATGACAAATTTTTTTATCTGAGCATCAATTTCAACCAAATTTCACACAAATGTGTTTCTATTGATAACACAAAACATATCTAAGAATGGATAAAATCAGACCATGGGGTCATGTGGCTGCCATACAAACCCAACCCGCCAAATTAAGTTCTTCTTAGGAAAAGTTTTTTTATTTGTGCACCAATTTCAACCAAACTTCAAACATGTGTGTTTCTCTTGATGACACAAAACATATGTAAGAATGGATAAAATCGGACCATAGGGCTGCCATACAAACCTAAACCCCCCAAATTAGGTTCTTCTAAGAAACATTTTTTACACCAATTTCACAAACCCTTGAATTAATGTGTTTTTATCAAAGATACTAAAAAGGTCAAAACAAATGGAATCGTAGTATGGGGCTATGCTCCCGCATCCCTCAATAAAATTTTCTGAGTAAATATTTTTATTTGTCCATTTATTCCAACCACCCCACACAAATATTGCTTTGTCGACGCAACGGAATTTTTGTGAAGACAGAAGAAAATGAATGGTGGGGGGGGGGGATTAAATACAAGTCGTAGGTACGCCCGAAAGAACGTTTAGCCCGAGGAGAGCGAAGTGTATCCAAATTAGCCTCTTTCTCGTTTATATTTTATTTGTCATTTACTCTAATTAACCTCTGCATTTTAATATTTATTAAGCTGAGTAAAATTTAAACTCCTTCTGTTCAAACGCCTCCGCACAAATAATCCGTCAATAATACCATGAATGCCGGTCATAACTCAAAATCACGCTCGTTCGCTGCCTGCCAGAACACTATATGAGTACATGGCGACCTTGAAATCATTGTTGAGCTCCATTTTTTTCTGTTTATTTTTTGTTTGTTGCACGCTCGTAAACCCAGTATCCTGTTACATGAGTAGAGTATACCACAGTGAAAAAAATAATAATAAACTACTCATGCCGCTCGAATGGACATTTTACCATTTCGTCCTGCACAATCCTTCTTCAAACCACCCGCACACAACAGATTCAGTCAGATAAAACACTCAGCCGGGGTTGGAGTTCAAAAGTTGTTTATCCTATATGCGAGCCAATCTGACACAGCTAGAGAACACAATCCTGCTTTATGTGATTGCAATGCCCATAAAAAAAGAATGTGTAATCCTTCTCTCCGGTGCGGTGGATAAATTAGTGGGTGTCTGCGGTTGAGAATTTTCGGTGTGCAATTTTTTACGTTCTTTCTCAACGGTCGGCACGGGCGTTGAGCAGTGTGCCGATGCCGACCGTCGTCATTTAGGACGAAAAATATTAAGTAAAACAATGTACTACGACGAGCATATAGTGCGCTCGGAATGAAATGCGAGTCCTTCTTTTGGCTGGACCCAGAGAGAATATCATAGGCAGTAGGGTGCAGTGAAAAACAAGATCGTAAAACATGTGAAGTTCAAAACACCACATCTAAAAGCTGTAAATCTGACTTAATAAAAATTTCTCATATTCTTGTTGCTTTTTATTTTTTCTTTTCGGATTTTTTTCTTCGTCGTCATCGTCGTGGGTCCTTGCTGCTTGCTGCCTGTGCCAACCTCTATGATCATGGATGCGATGGTATGGTGTCTCGGGATGTCATTTTTGTTCTTGCTGCGATTCTTTTGACAACATTCTGTGCTGCTGGGGGGTGGTAAACGAAATTTCCACCCTGTGACTGGATGTGGCATCCTGGTCGGTGTCTAATAATAAAATTACACCCGGGAAAAACAACCAACAACGAACATGACACAGTGCATCTATGGCTGCTACGTACATTCAGCGATTCTGCCAACATTTCATCGCAGGTGTTACTGGCTATTACAGGTGAGTGTTGTCATCACGTTTCTATATGTTGTGTGTGTCCTTCTAGTCCTAGTCCTAGAGTGCTAGGCAAAAGACATTTTTCTTTCTGGATTGGTATACCTGCGACCGTTCTCGCTGAGAAAATTAATAAAAGCGATTTGTTCGCTGCTATAGTACTGGTAGACTAGTTCCCATCGTTGGAATCGTTTTTCATTTTTTTAGTTTTGTTTTTGCTTTTCTGTGCATCCTTGCGTCTCGTAGAGGTGTCGGTGTGGATGCAAACCGTTTAATATGTATATAAAGCGAAGAATTTCGGTGCGTCATATGTGTGACTCTAACTCTCACTTTTGTTGTGTTGACAGAATCCCGACATTGTCCTTGTACACTATCTGAACGTTCCGTATCCGGACGATAATAAAATGGCCGTTATAACGCCCAGTCTGACCTTGTGGGGTGATAAGAAAGAATGGACGAAGGAGGAGCTTGTCAGTCAATTAAAGCCCATGTGTAAGTATTTTTATTTTTATTACACTTTTTTTTGTGATTAATTGTACATAAAGCTGAGAAATGGGTATTTCTAGACAGATCGGGATTTTGAAAATTGTTTTAAAAATGCTTTTTTAGATGAACAGATGTACTAACAAGGTTTTCGTTTGTTTTTTTATTCTCAGTTTTTAGTGAGGATGAGCCTGATGCCAGCAATGAAATTGAGATTTCGGTAAGTACCCTAATTTTTTTAAATTTAAATTTTTTATATTATTTTGTAAAATATAGTATAGTAAGATCAGGGTCGAAGTTCAGACCTCCCTAGCCATCATTGGGTGAATTTTCACTTAAACAAAATAAGTTTGTCGAAACTGTTTGTTTGGAGGACATAGAAACCGAAAGTCAGATAATTTGACGACGATTGCACGGGTCGGGCATGGTTGCCTAGGTTAGGAAACTATTCTTAATTTCAGCGGTTCAGGTACTAACCTAGGAAGCGGTGCCTGATCCGTGCAATTGACGTCAAATTATGTGACTTTCGATTTCTATGTCGTCCAAACAAACAGATTGGACAAACCGCTGAAATTATTCCTAATTTCAACGGTTCAGCCTCGATAAAGGATGTATTAGCCTACATGGAGAAAAACGATCGTCTTTTGCAAGACTGCATTTAAACTGAATTACGACACAAAAGATCTATCTAGATTGAAGTGCCTACCGTTTATGTGTAGGTATACGAGTTATTAAAAAAAAGTAGTACATACCTGCACAAGAAGCTGCTTGGACTTTGTAAGTTATTGGCGCTTTCCCAATAACAAACTGAGGGATCTCCCTAGGTCTCTGATGAACTGGCTTGTGAGTTTAGTTAAACCATAAAGAGAGAGAGAGAGAGAGATAAACTTATCTTGTTGTTCCTGATTTTTCGAGTACCTACTCTGATAATCATGCGAGAATTAAGGGATTTTGTTGGGCTTTAATGTTTTTCTACAAAAAGTTTCGCTAATAGTATCCAAACAGGTCACCAGGTTTTCTCAGCATTAATTCTAACGCTTGTCTTCGAGACTCCTGGATATTCAGTATTTCATTTCGGAGAAAGTTGGATTATTGCATGAGCGTTCCTCTGTTATCAAGGAACATCCATCTGTAGGCGAGTTACTTTGGGCGCTAAGCTAAGTCTGAACACGCGCGAAAACAGGTTTCTGAAGAAATCTTGATAACGGTAAAATGAAGATATTGGAGAGTGTGGTGTATGACAAGTTTGTAGATCGTGTAGTTTCTAAAAAATATCAAAAGACTACTTCCATACGCTGACTTTTGACAGTGCCGAAAGGGTCGAATGAGTATCTTTTACAATGTTTTGTATAAATCTCTATAACGGTATTGTTCACCATAAAAATTTTCTATGGCAAACTGTGCCCAGTGATAGATTCTTGAGCTCTTTAGGCTGCTACATTGGTTCAAGCTTTGCCGAACCCTTTTTAAGTTTCTTTTCGTGAATTTGGTCTATAACAGGGGATATGCTCAAGGGTGATCTATGACAAATTTGTAGCTTTTGTGGCTCGTCTAAGGGAGCTTTTTTGGAGCATATGTTAAAAAAAATTGTTTGGGTAAACTTTTTTTATGAGTCGATTTGGCTAACACAGGCTAATGACGGGCAAGTGAAAATAAAAATTTCGAAAAATACGTCGCCAGCTTCACAAACATATTTACTGCCAATAAGTTTTTGGCGTAGTATGTGGGAAAATTTTATAAATCGAGCAGTACATTTCCCAATCTCTGTTGAAATTCTGGCATGGAAAATGTTTTATGTAAATAACTTCTTTCGCACGGTTGGCCAATCGACATTTTTCCTGGACAATTTAGGGCACTCCATGAACAATCAAAATAACCAAGTTAGATCGCGGAATCATCCTTAGGGTCGCCAGATGAGGCACACCAATCATTGTTTGAAATGGAAAATGTTGCCTGCCTATAATTTTGTTTAGCTGGGTAAGCAAAAATGGAAAATTTTGTTTGAGCTAACTATGAGCAAAATAAGTACGTTAAAAAAAAATAAAAATTGAACTAGACGTTGCCCAATTCCCAAAAACAAAATTTTTGTTTTGTTTTGCATCCCTGCATGAAAAATGTTTTCACAGAATAATTGCTTTTGCAGGGGTGGGAAATTAACGATTTTTCATGGGAAATTTAGGGCGCCCCATCGCCAAACAAATGGCTAATTTAGATCGCGGAAGAATATTTAGGGTGGCCAGATCAGATCAGGCACATCAATAAATTGAGTCAAATTTGTATGTGGAAAATGTTGTTTGTCTATCGTTTTTTTAAGAAGGTGGTCGAACCAAAATTCATCCTGTGCAAATGTGGACCAAAAAAGAACAAACGAATTGCGTAAAAAATCTAAAAATATAACGGGACATTGCTAATTTTCCTAAAAGAAAATTTTGTTGAGTGAAATTCCCGTTTGAGAAATCTTCTCGCTCAATAAATATTTTGCAGAGGTTGGCAATGGAAGATTTTTCCTGTGCAAGAAAAGGCAATCAAAGTGGCCAAGCTAGATCACAGAAGCAACATCAGGATTTTTTTTAGTATGTTTACAAATGATTTTTTTTTTTTTGGAAACGATTTATACGTAAGAAGAAATAGAAAAGTCGAAATCGTCGCCAACTTCACGATTTTCTTGTGAATTTCTGCGTTCTAAGTTTAAGGCCAAACGCATATTGACGCCACACGCGAGACTTGCATGAACGTTTCTTGATTCGTTTCTTTGTTAGACATTAATGGACCAAAGAATTGAATTGACTTGGAGACAATTCACTGGTTTTCTTCTCCTTCAATTTTTCGAGTTCTTTGCATCTCATCAGGCGTCTTTTCGATCTCATCTCGACATACCTTTCTGGATGGGGATATGTATCATGTAAATATCGAGAACACACACGAAGTGCCATTTCAGGATGAACGGGACTTACTAACCTAATCTACCGCCTAATCTTGTGGTGCAGCTTATTGAAGGCTGGCCTCGACGATTAGGCTGCTGACACTGTTACTGCCTTTGTCTTACTTGAGGTCAATGGCGATCCAGGTCTTGCTAATTGGTAATTTGGTAAATGAAAGAGGAGTCGGAATGAAAAACGAAATAATAATACCCGATCACAAGGTTTTGCTATTAAACCAGTATGTTGTCGGTTGTTACTGAAGGGACCATCCCATTAATCATCTCATGGACGCAAGTCCTCCCCCGTGTAATGTCCGACGTAGGCGTGGGGATATTGAGAGAGAGGTTCTGAGATACAAAAAGACCCATTCAATGATGAGACATACAGATAAGCCATGGCAGCAATTTACTCTGAAGAAATGTGTTGGTCTCTCTCAAGACTGGGTGTGAGTGTTGCCACTACCTATTTCGCGAAGATCACCCAAGATAAGATCAGCTCAACTACGGTCGGGGTTTTGTTTGCGCCTAAATTCATACCTAGTCCAAAACAGGATATGCAAAACATATGTTCGAACTGCGCTGGGCCGCCTCATGATTTGGACCATTTGTTCCAATGCCCAACTTCGCCCACTCACCTCACACTGTGGAAAAACCCTATCCGGTAAGTGGAGGTTGATTACGCCGAGCATAGACCAAAACATCTGTTCGAACTGCGCTGGGCCGCCTCATGATGAGGACCAGTTGTTCTAATGCCCACTTACCTTACACTGTGCATTGATGGAGCTCAACAATAACCTGGTTGTTATCAGTCAACGGATAACTCTCAGTGTATGTGTTGATGAACAAGACAACCGTGTGGTGAGTTTTTTTAGGCCTTAAGCTATAACTCATTTCTAAACGTTGACAGTTACGAATGTGAAATTTTCAAAAAACGTGACCGCGTGTCTACTCTAAAATTTTGCAAAATTTCAAACAGATACGATGGCACGTTCCCGAGTAATGAGCGATTCTGTGAAACGCGCTTCAACCTCCGTTATCAGTTAGTCATTCCTATCCGTGCAGTTTGCCTACTAACGTTCGTTCTCCTTCTCACGAATCTCACAGGTCACTCAGCTGACTGCCAACCAATACAGATTAACGTTCTTACATTGTATTGTACATAAACTTCCAAGTTGAAAGGGATTTTGCTACTGGCCAGACCTCTAATTGGCCCTGCCTTGTTTCATATTTTGGGCAGATGGAAAGCGCATCGTTGTGAAATTGACAATTGAAGTCAATCACAATACCACTGTCATATAGTCAGATAAACTATACTAACTTCACACTGTTATACAGAATAATTTTACCTAACTAACTTCAAGCCTCTGTACTAATCACTTACTTCCGACTAGCCACCCAAGATCAATCGTACGTGTAACAAATCACTGATAATAAAATCTATATTATTTAAGTTCAACTAAAAGTGCTTTTCCTTAAATACGACAAATTGGCGACGAGGATGGGATATTATGCAATTTTTCTAGAATCGTTTAATTACGAAATCCGATATAAAAAATCTAGTGAAAATGCAAATGCAGACGCAATGTCCAGATTACCTGTGAAAACAAAGTCACAGTACACAGAAGAAATAGACTTGATCGAATTAGGATGCATTCAAAATTTGCCAGTCACAGTTGATGAGCTTGGTTTAGCCACTCAAAATGATAATGAAGTTAAAGTGCTTATTCAATCACTTAAGTATGGCCGCAACTGCGAGCCAAAATTTCGTTTTGCCATAAACCAGGACGAGTTTGCACTTCAAAGGAATTGCCTAATGCGTGGCATTAGGGTTTACATTCCAAAGCCTCTACGTGAAAGAGTTCTTAAAGAACTACATACGGCTCATTTTGGTATGAGTAGGATGAAGCAGCTTGCTCGCGGTTATTGTTGGTGGAACGGTATGGACAAGGAAATCGAAGATATGGTGAATAATTGCAAGAATTGTCAATCAGTTCGACCCGATCCAAATAAAGTTTCACCCACACATTGTTGGGAGAGACCTAAACATGTTTTCGATCGGGTACATATCGATTTTTTTGGTCCTTTCAAAGGCAAACTTTTCTTTATTCTTGTTGATGCCTTTAGTAAATGGCCTGAAGTTCATGTAATACCAAACACTAAAGCATCAACAACCATAAACAAATGCAGAGAAATCTTTGCAACTTTTGGTTTACCCAATGTTGTTGTGAGTGATTTCGGAAGTCAATTAGTTTCACATGAATTTCAGGAGTTTCTGAAATCAAATGGAATTGTTCATAAGCAAGGAGCACCTTACCATCCTGCAACTAATGGACAAGCTGAACGTTACGTTCAGACCATGAAAAATAAAATTAAAGCAATAAATTGCAAAACAACTGATATTGAATTCGAATTACTTAATATTTTAATGGCGTACAGAAGAACTATACACCCAAGCACTGACAAGTCTCCAGCTCAATTAATGCTTGGTAGACAATTAAGGTCCCGATTGGACTTGATGATTCCAACTAGCAAGGAGATTAGAGTAAATGAAAATTATTCGGTTAGACGAATCTTTAAGATT
The DNA here is from genome assembly GCA_949715475.1 of Microchrysa polita. Lineage (NCBI taxonomy): Eukaryota > Metazoa > Arthropoda > Insecta > Diptera > Stratiomyidae > Microchrysa > Microchrysa polita. The sequence goes on from OX454419.1 coordinate 16,331,232, forward strand.
GGTGATCGGGTTGCCGCAAGAAATTATTTAACAGCTGATAAATGGTACTTCGGTAAAGTAATTGAAAAATTAGGCGAGTTACATTACCTAATTAAACTAGATGATGACAGAGTGTGGCGTCGACATATCGACCAATTAAGAAAAATCGGTGAAAGCATTGGGGATACCAAAATATTAGGGGAAACCTCATATGGACAGTTAGGGATGCCAAAAGCCAAAGATCGACCCAGTAACAGACCAATCACAGAAACCAGTACTGAAAATTCAGAATCGACCGACCCCTCCACGGTAACTATTCCAAGGAACGAGAGTACCCAGAGAGAGAGTTGCGATCCAGCTCCAACCAATATGCCGACCGAGCCGGTTCCTGTTATTGCCGCACCTGTAGTCTCTGATCGACCTAAAAGAATAACTCGACCTCCACAACGTTTCCAAGATGAATTTAAATATTATAAATGAATTAATAGTAGTATATTTGATTAACTGATTTCATTTTTGAATTGTATTAACTTTAATTTTTTTGTGGCAATTATGATTTGTATTTTTATTTTAATGAAAACTTGATATTAATTTGGTAAATTAAATTTGCGGGGGAAGAGCTGTCATATAGTCAGATAAACTATACTAACTTCACACTGTTATACAGAATAATTTTACCTAACTAACTTCAAGCCTCTGTACTAATCACTTACTTCCGACTAGCCACCCAAGATCAATCGTACGTGTAACAAATCACTGATAATAAAATCTATATTATTTAAGTTCAACTAAAAGTGCTTTTCCTTAAATACGACAACCACTCACACATAGAGGAAGGTAATTTCGGTTCCACTAGAAAACTTCTTCATGGACAATATCGGAAAGCTCAGCTCGGCAGGACTTCCATAGCATTTCTCGTGAAGTGCAAAAAAATTCCACCTCATGAGACTTGCAAAATTCATATATGTATAGTCAGGCTGAAGTGCAGGAATGCGTCGGGGTTGGCCGTTTCAGACTATATCTGCTTGGCAACTGCTTCTACCCTAGGGTATTATCGCAAGAACTGTTGGATAACGGCAACTAAGATTATACAGCTCATAGGCTCTGACCAGATGCGCACTGTGGCTCCTATCGTGGCATTAGCTGCTTTTAATGCTTGAAAATAAACTGAAGGGGATCGTGGTCCGCGAGCTTGCTTGACAGAAAGTACGGCTTTAGAGCTGGAACACTTGTTCCGATGATGACAACATCGTCACGGTTACTCTTGGGGTCTTAACCTTAACCACTTGGATTTTTAAGTTGTCTTTAAGTGGCTTCTACAACAACTAGTTCACTGTCTGAACGGTTTTCACCGACATTACCCCCAGCCAGGCATCTGAAAATCTATATATTTACGAGTCATATGTGACTCATAGACTCGAACGAGGCGGAACGCTCTGTGCACATGTGATTCATAGACTGGGAACGTGTTAATAAAATGTTAGACTCGAATAGCTCGAGAAAACTATCTATTGTCGTTTCCAAAAACCCCTTCCTACAACTGGATACGCCCCTGGTATAACCCATTTCACGGAATGGATTTCGAGCTGTCCTTTTTCTGCGTGTCCGCTCATCGCTCGCTACGCTCGCACTCCACCTTTTGTGTGTTTCTGTCAAATATTGTAAAAAACCGAGGTGGGAGCGTAGCGAAGGTTATCTCTCATGTAAGCGCTTAAAAGGACCATTAAATAATTTAAACCGCTTTGTGGCAGCGCCAGAGTTCCCTGAGAATAATTGTAGTCTATTTTCGGATCGTCGCTGGTCTGGGACTATGTGGACTTAACTTAGTGTCTATGGAATTTGACAATTAGGTAGTGAATCGATTGGGAAACTTTCACAGTAAAAAATTCTTTTAGTTCTAGTTCTTTGCGGCCATTTTTTTTTGTACATAACCTGCACCGTTATTAACTTAAATTCTATTTTTTTCTTCAGACTGCCGAAACAGTGGAAGCTATTGTTGCACAACTAATGGAAAAGCAACGTTTAGCCCGACAAGCGGCTCTAGTCAAACAACTGGAATGTGGATGTCCCGATTCGACCTGTGCCGATGGCAAATCCTGTTCACATCCCATGCGGCGGATAAGTTCTGCCAAAACCTTGGCCGAGAAACGTCAAGAAAACAATAATCAAGTTTCAAGTACAACACCAAATGTATTGATAGGACCTAGAGTAAGTATTTCAATACCTTTAAATTGCGAAATTTGTATTAACAAATAACTTTTCTCCAAAACAGCTTTACTCCCGCTGGGTTGATCGTCGCGGACGTGGTGAACCTATGAACGACCTAAATCAAAAAGCCATGGACAATTCCATACATTTTCAAGTCATTCCCTCGCTGCACAATCATTCCTCCCTTAGCGCGCATCATCATCCCCACCATCAACAGCAACAACAACAACAGCAACACCAGCACCAACAACATCTCCTGGCACGCCAAAATAGCGCTCATCTAGTCCATACGTCCCAGCAATCACAACTCCTTTCGGGCAATTCGAATTCAACAACGAGTGCAACTGGTTCGTCGATGTCTTCTTCATCGTCGTCGACTAATCAACACTTCACCAATGCGACTAACAACGGCAATCAAATAAATCGCTTAACCAATAATAATGTTAGTCAAATGATCATAAATACGAGCCACCCGAGTGTGAGTGTTGGTGGAACGGCCGGAGGAATGTCCACCACACTGGCCAGCGCTGGTAGCGGTGGCAATCATACACTATTGACCTCTCATTCCAATCAGCAAATTAGTTTAGCAATTTCGAGTGATAATAATTTAAACAATTTAACAAATAACGACGGTACAAGCCATCAGCATCAGCAGCAGCAGCACCACTCTCATGTACAGTCTCAACATCATCAGCAGCATCACAGCATGTCCTCCAACTCGTCCTCGAACACGGGTGGTTCCAACCAACACCAGCATCATTCCCGACAAAATGATACAGGCTCCCACCATTCGCATCATCAGCAGCAACAACAACAACAGACGATAATTGATAGTAATGTTGTCAATCAAAGGGTGTCATCGAATCTAATTAGCAACACTTCGGCGGGCAATCGGTTGACTTTAACTTCGGACAACGGTAACAACAATACGTCCGGATCGACAGCACCACCGCTTGTCCTCAACTTGTCCCAGGTGAGTGTTGAATGCAATAGTTTGCCACATTTTGTAATGTGTACACATTTACCACAGAGTAGAGAGGTTCAATGTGATTCCAAGCGTTTTGCTTGCAATCTTGGGAATTCCCAACAACCGACAACGATGACGATGTGGAAGTCCTGTTTAACAGGACCTCCCCGTGTTCGTGTTGCAATGATTTTTAATTGGCCGCAGTTTATGTTGATGACCGAACCGAAATTGGTCCCCATTGTGAGCGTATAATTTCCGATTAATGTTTATTTTGAATTATTCGAAATAGATTCAGTTCAGCATCAGTATATGAAATTAGAGTGGTGTCGAGTGGTGGAAGTGTTTGTGTATCGATGTACGGGGACAATTGGTTGATTATTCGTTTGAAGGAATTCCGGGACAATTGGAAGTTCAATTTGGGATATTGGAGGTTTATGGATTTGATTGGATTTTGATTAGATAATTTAGTCATAAGTTGTTATAATTGATGAGGTTCCTGGGTATATGTAGTAAACTCTCTTCGTATATCCATTTTGCTGACTTTATTCTAAATTTGCTGAATTTCAATTATAAAACCTTACTGCCAAATCTACCGATTGGTTTTCTAAAATTTGAAAAACCAGTTATAAAAGTAATCTTATGAAGTTTTCAATAATTTCAGTCTGTCAGAGTTCTGTGCATCTTAAGTATGTACATAGTTACGGGGATGCATTGTCGACCGACCTTATAAGGAGCCATGGATTTTTTTTCCATAGCAATACATCAGATATATTCAAATCCCTAACGGATCTAATTCAGTGGGATATTTGGTATGCGGGGTCTCCATACCTGATTTGGGTGAAATTAATAGCATAGAGCGGAAAGCAAAAACTAATCGGCTTAACCAAATCTAAGGTACACTTTTTTGTGTAAGGAATAATACTTAATATGTCCGAAATATCACTAACTAATGCTATTTATCCTTGTACAAATCATGTTCCTCTGGACATTTAAATGTTTCTATTTGGGTTAGAAATGCTACAAACCGCACGTGTAGGGAATGGGAATTTAAATGGTACATACTGTTGTGCATTATTTTTGTTAATATATTTTAGAAATTGCAAAGGAGAACGTTGGTAATTCGAAGTTAAGTCGACCAGCCGTCCCGGATCCTACGGGACAGTCCCGCATTTTACAAGTCTTTCTCGCATTGAAAATTTTTCCGAATTCGTCCCGCAAAAATACAAACTATACCACAAGTCCTACATTTCTATCAAACACTATACATTCACTGTTCAAAGCACTATGTTGTCATAGTGAATGACCATTTCTCAAGAAGCATAAATTTAGTTCATCCGCTACTTTGTTTTCCTCTACACCTGATCCAAGAAACTAGGACATGGTTGTCCGATGGTTCCAATGACCCCAGCACCAACCCACTTTTCAGTTTTAGATGTTGAGCGTTCTATGACGAGCTCCTATTACAGACCCATTTCCCTGGTGCAGTTCAAGCGGCATCACAACCGCTTGATATCGTGGAAAACTTCCATATACCGAGTAGCCGGCTAAAAAGCCTTGCTGGAGTTATCTTTGACCTCAGGAAGGTAAAATGGGCAATAAACTCTTTTGAACCTTTTAAGGCACCTGGAGCGGATGGTATTTTTCCGGCCTTGCTCCAAAACTGCCTTGGGATAATAATTTATCCCCTTATTACTCTCATGAAGGCTAGTTACACCTTGGGGTATGTACGCGTGTGGAGAGCTGTTAACGTGGTATTTATCCCGAAACACGGAAACAAGCCAGAGGATCTACCTAAATCCTACAGACCAATAAGCTTGACGTCATTTCTCCTAAAAACGATGGAAAGACTGCACATAAGGGAGAAGATAGACTGTGACCGTCCATTGCATAGGACTCAGTTCGCCTACACTAAAGGGAAATCCACTGTGACTGCTCTACACAAACTTGTAGGCTCAATTGAAAGTACTCTCGAGGACAAGGAAATTGCTCTGGGTGCTTTTCTTGATATCGAGGGTGCTTTCGATAACACAGGCTATGACAGTATATTTAGAGCCCTTACGGCTAGAAACATACCTTCGTCAACGATCACATGGGTTGGGAACATGTTACGTGGACGTGAAATTAGATCAACACTTAGCGGCTCTTCTGTTTGCGTTAACGCTGTCAGAGGCTGCCCACAGGGAGGTGTCCTCTCTCCGCTTCTGTGGTGTCTTGTCGTTGATGAGCTCCTCCTTAGACTCTGCGAAAACGGTTTCGAGGCCATTGGTTATGCAGACGACATCACTATCATTGTCAAAGGCAAATTTGACTGCACAGTGAGTGAGGTAATGGGCTCAGCTCTAAACCTGGTTCAGCTTTGGTGTGCGGAAGTTGGTTTGAGTGTCAATCCTCAGAAAACTACACTAGTACCATTCACTAGAAGACACAATCCGGACTTGGGGCCAATCACCCTATCCGGTACGCCGATCAATTACTCTGAAGAGGTTAAATACCTAGGTGTAATGCTAGATAAAAAACTAAATTGGAACACCCACATAGAAAATGTGACAACAAAAGGGATTCGTATTTTATGGGCCTGTAGAAACCTACTTGGTAGAACCTGGGGACTCTCCCCTAAAATTACGGACTGGCTCTACCGCCAGCTGGTATGTCGGATCATATCTTACGCTGCACTCGTATGGTGGCCCAAAACCACACAGATATCCACTGTAAAGAAGCTGAACAAATTACAACGCCTGGCCTGCATGGGCATTACTGGTTCAATGCACACTTGCCCCACAGCTCAATCGAAGCTATCATAGGCTTAACCCCGCTCCACCTACACATTCAGGAGGTTGCGGCTGTTCAGGCCCTCTGACTCAGCCTATCATCTGAGGGGCGCGTTCGCGAATTTGGTCATATGAAAATTCTGTTGCAAGTACCTAGCACGCCGTTCTGCAGTGGTTCAGATTACATGACAACGGTACTTTGCTTCAGCAGGAAGTTTTCGGTGCTCGTCCCTGACCGTACGGAATGGGTAAATGGCAACCCTTGTTTGGAACCTGGAAGCTTAACGTGGTACACCGACGGTTCCAAAACGGAGCAAGGGACGGGTGCTGGGGTCTTTGGACCAAACATCCGGATCTCAATCGCCATGGGTTCGTGACCTAGCGTCTTCCAAGCCGAGATCCACGCCATTGAGGCCTGCGCTGGAAGAATTCTACTGAAAAAATTGAGAGGCGCCCACATCGTAATCTGTACGGATAGTCAAGCCGCCATCAAGGCACTTTCCTCCTACAGCATTTCATCGAAGTTGGTCAAAGAATGCTATGACACGCTACAGCACCTTGCCACTGGCAACAAAGTTACTCTCTACTGGGTACCCGGCCACCAAGGTGTCCACGGAAATGAAGTAGCGGATGAGCTGGCTAGGCAAGGCTCCTCTTCATCGTTCTATGGACCGGAACCCTTTTGCGGTCTTGGCTGGTCATCGGCTAAAGCCGTTATAAAGGATTGGATCAACGCCAAAAAGCTGCAGCGTTGGAATTGCCTTCCTGGACTGCGCCAATCCAAAGCGTTAATCAACCCCACCAGCGGCAACAATGTAATGCACCTTAGCAGAGCAAATTTAAGGCTGCTTGTAGGTTATCTCTCGGGTCATCACTGGGTAAGGTATCACCTGAACAAAAAAAGGTAGGTCAGCTGAGACAGACTGCCGCCTGTGTTTGGAGGACATTGAGTCCACTATGCATCTTCTTTGCAACTGTCCAGCGGTTGCTCGCTCTCGGTACTCTCTTATTGGGAGCACCAGTGTAAGCTCTGCTGAGATTAGGAACATTCCTCTGGAAGATCTATTGACCTTTATAAGGCTAGTCGAGGGTCTTTTAGATTAAAAGGATTATGGCACAATAGACCACTATTGGTCGCAGTGCCCACCCCTTCCGGGTACTTAGTCCGACCCATATTTCATTCATTCATTCGTTCTATGACGAAGATCCGAAATTTCCTGGCAAATCTGAATTCCATGTTCATTTCTGCACCTAAGCCGTCTTGTATGTCAGGAATCTATTTCAGAATTGTAAGGTATTTTCCAATCGCACCTACGAGCTTATGCGTAGAGCTGTGACAGTTAACTTCCTTTTCGTTTAGGCGAATACCATCGAGAAAAGTTGAAGTTTCCATCAAATATCAAATATGGAAGTCCATAAGCAGAAATGAGGTTAGTTGGATTGGGCTGTAAGATTGGGTTTCTTGCCTGAGGGTAAAAACAGCCCTGATCGGTCTAAACCCGGCAGTTGGCGTGTACTTACATAATGATATTTCGGTCCATCTCTATCAACGGTATCGAGCTGTAAAAAAGCGTCGAGTAGCATCCGCCCACTTTTATTTGTTTCGTGGTTGTCCGACGACACCAAACTATGCGTGGTTCACCCGGCCGTGGCGAAGAGTAGCAGCTGTGCCATTTTATCTTCCCGATATACCTTGCTGGAGCGCATAACGTCCGCAGGTCAAAATTGCTACTCTTTACCCGCGATTTAAACACAGGTAGCTACGTAGTTTCGTACATTGGTCGCAGAATTGCAACCACGATTGGTATCACCGTGTGCCTCAAGGACTTCACCGCGTCATCGCGTCGAAATTAACGTTCTCTTCTATTCTCTCTTCTCTTCTCTCTTCTCACGCAATTTGAAAATCGTCCCTGGTTATGGCCTCGTAAAGATCCAGAACCTCTGGATTCGTCTTTTGCCGCAATGTTCAATAATTCGATGGATTCAGCCCCAACAGGCCCATAACCTTTGCCATGTATCCATCTAACAAATCATCACGGCGGGCTTTAATTTTCGAAAATAGGGTTCCGGTTCCCTCTATCGTCAGGAACAGATGGAATCGAAATGCGTCATAGGTCTGCGATCGAAATTGTTAACACAAAAGAAGCTTAAATTTCATTCAAATGTGACGGGTATTTAAATTTCGGCTGCGCCCGAAATTAGCTTCGATCTCATTTTTCAACCATTTCTTCCTGTTGATCCATTGTACTCTTTTTTTAGACTGCGTTTTATTCTTCTTTGGTGTTTGAAAGGGTGCAGTATATTCCACCACCACACCTCCGCTTAACCATTCCGGCGTCGACATTCCTAGAGTTCTCGGTGAATTTTGCGACTTCACTGTCCTTCTTGAGCTTTCACTGGACTTTCTTCCCATATATTTGCTCTTTGTTTCCGTCTACACAAATTTCATAACGGCGAATATAAGTTCATCCAATTTGAGTAACATTGTATGGCTGATTTCAGATTATAAGACGAAACCGGACGGGTAAACTTGCAAGACAAGAGAGCTTTTGTAGTGGACAGCAGACAAGCATTGTGCATCTCAAATTGTAAGAACGAGTCTTACGAAAGAAAAAAATCGTGACACGATTGTTTTTCTTTCGTAAGAATCGTACGATCGATAAGACGATTGCATCTACCGATAGTTCAGGCGTTCTGCGACGACAATTAGCGCGTGTTTTACTTGCATTTTAATCTTGTCGACTCGTCACTTCATTGTACACTAACTGTGGAGCGTGCATGGCAACATTTATACATACTTGCTGTGTGATTATTGTTCGCCGGTCCGTGTTTTGATCGGATAGTGTGAAATGATCATACGATGGTTCTTGTCTTTCGAGTTTACCCGTCCGGTCGTTTTCTTACAATTTGAATTCACCCTATGTCTCTTTCAAACGCTGTTGCAAGGCTCTGTGTAACAACGGCCACAGGCTTTGCGGCGTCATTCACTATTCACGAGATTGCACACTCAAGTCGCATATATGTCGCCAGTGCAACAAAAAAGGCCACAAAGAGGGGTACTGTGAGTTTTAAAAAATCAACACTCGCGACAAAAAGCAGCCACAATTTTTTAATACAATCGTGTGCGTCAATCAAGTGAATCAGACATCCTGCAAATACATAACAGTGTGCATCAACGACAAATCGTGCAAACTTCAATTTGACACTGGTTCTGGTATTACGGCCATCAATCAGGACGCGTACAACCAGATAGGCAAACCAAGCAGCCACAGTCGGCAACATTCAAGCAAGGAAGGCATTCGGAGGGCAGCGCTGAATTTCAGTGCAAAGTCACCTTTGGCCAGTCGTCTTTCGCATGCATTTGCTACATCACGCCGTCGGGCACGCCAAACCTACTCGAAATAGACTGGATCGAAAAGTTCGGACTCTAGGACGTACCCATTGTCTGTCATGCGTTAATGTCCCGGTTCTAGCAGTTTTTCCCCAACAGCCCAGGTGTGTGTAAAAAATTCGCCTGTGTATACAGCCATAAGACGCTTTCTCCAAGTGGCAGAGTACATTCAAGAAAGACTATTACGTACGCAACGCGGAATTCGTCGATACGTTCAAGCGCGCATTACGAAAATTCTAGGAAGGGGGAGGACCGCCGCTAAAACAACGTACCAATCGACACCGAATCGAGGTGCACCAGATTGTAAATCACCGGCCGAATTGTTCATTGGCCGCCGAATATGCACAACGCTTGATCTACTTCTTCCATTCTGGCCTCAACAAGGCGATCCACAGTATAGCCAGCAGCAATACAATTGCAAGCATGGAATCAAACCCAAGCAGTTTGCAGTTGGTGAAGCAGTTTATGTTCAACAACATGAACCACACAAAAAACTTGATTGGAATTGATCAATTGCAGTCAAGGACCATCGATGACTCTCCATCGGATACACGTGGTATGCCGCTATCTATCTTCCTGGAGGTATTCGATATCCCTCCGCATCGAGCGGAGTCTCAACCAATACCGATTCAAGGGAATGCTGAAGCAGCTACCATAGCCGTAGTACCAACTTCGTTAGCAGAAGTCGTTCCTAGCTCGGAGCTTCCAGTGCCAGCAGCATCGCCCACACCGTCCAGTTCGTACACGAAGGGCTCCTGCGTATCAGAAAGACTACGAGCTATTTTGAGGGGAAGATGTTGGCAAGCCAAAAATATAACGAGACCGAGCTCTAATCGTGCGAATAGCACAACGAGTGTACATACCTAGAATGCGCTTAAAACCTAAAATATTACATTTAATTTGATTGATGGGTCGAATCTTTAATATCTTATAATGGCATTTAGCAGTTATCATTTGCGATAAATTTGAAGTTTTTCGCGACATTCTACCAAAAGATATGGCGGAATATTACTTTGTAGGGGATGTAGGGGTAGGGTTAATCAGACCTTCTCCACTTTCCACGAACTTCAAGCATATGTCACAATTAGGCATTGATGAAAATTTCAGGTCCCTAGCGATATCCTGTCGAAAAATATGGGCAAATTACACTATCATGGAGGGGTCATTTGTATGGGAGGTAGGGGAACCCTTGGTCCGATTTGGCCCATTTTCAATATCATTCAAGCTCTTGTCAAAACATCTGACCAAAATTTCAAAACGCTAGCTTCATTATTTCAGGAGTTATCGTGCGAACTGACAGACACACGGACGGACAGACAGACGGACATGGCTATTATTCGAATCAGGGACCGACCCTGATCATTTATATATATACTTTGTCATACCTCCGGTGGCGCCTTTGAGGTGTTACATAAATCGTCGTAACAAAAACAATATACCCTACCATCTTATGGGTATAGGGTATAATAACTACTTGTTGGCACCACCATCGAGCCATCTCGACACTACCCCTAGTGGGGCATAGGGCATTGACTACGCCCCTTTTCCACATCTGCCTATTAGCAGCCATCGCCTTTAGCTGGTCCCACGATTTGCCTATAGATTTTCCCTCTGCCTCAACAGATCTTCTCCATGTATTTTTGGGTCGTTCCACACGACGGCTAGCATTGGTTCCCTGAGGAACTATACTATACTGAGTATAGTAAAATCTATTAACATAATTCGGGCGTCGTGTATTTATTATTAGCAACAAAGGCGTAACAAGGGTCTATTAGTCCTTTCACATGAGCGAATTGTCTACTATTTTTCTAGTTAAACCGCCATAATTCAGGCCCTAGTGCTGGAAATGCAGTAGGATTTCATCAAAAGCTTCTGTTATCAAATTCTTGGTTTATATTGGCTTGTAATACACCATTTGTCTCGAGGGGCATGCTCTACGATCAAGAAAATTATAATTCGTCTATGGGCATTATTAGCAAAACTAAAGTTGTCGTTCAGTGTTCCTTGTGTAGCCATCTACCACCTCTATATTCGATTGAATCCTTCATTAATTGGAATCGATTGGTAAACACTGTCTGGTTGAATTTACAATTATCCTTTGAATTATTTTAAATAGTTAGAATTTTGTATCCATTTTTCCCTTTTCTTCGTGACACTGTGCCCATCCAAATTTTCTTCAGGATACTTGAAGAAAGCACAACTACAGCTCCTTAAAAACCCTAAAATGATATTTAAAAAAAAGTTGTGGATCTCTGAAAAAATCATAATTGGCAAATATCTGGAACTCTTCAACTAGTTTTTTTTTTGCATCTGATCACCAAAACAAGATTTCATTTTTAGAAAAAGATAGCAACCTTTGTAATTGTCAAAATGTTCGGTAAAACACTAAATGTTACAAGTAGTTTTCAGTTGAGGATGGATTAAATTCGGCACACGAGATCTAAGAGTATGCACATATATTTTAATTGCGCCGATATGTAGTTAAAAAAAACTGCACAACAATGCTCCACTTGGAAATAAAATTAAATCTTTAACAATTATAATAAGCTTCTTTCCTTCTTCCAGATCCAAAACTCCGGCGGCAGTCTCCTGATCCTCAACGGACAGCAACAATCATTTGTCTGCCAAACCAACCAACATCGTCAATCATCACAAATGCAAGATCAAAAATCCTACTCCTCCCAATCCTCCAAGCAGGATCATCCGGCCCAATCGATGACGCCGAATCTAGTTCCTAAACTCGAAGCCATGGACTCCACCTCATCCTCAGCTTCCGAAAAACAAATCAATGATTCTGTATTCGATACAATCAATTACAACTCAATGAATCAGTCGGCCTCCAATACAGGCAGTCCCAACAACAAACAAAACAACGGCAACAATGGCCGCAATCTGGTCAAAGACCTCAATGACTCACTCCCGTTTTTCAACGAAACCCTTGACCTCTCGCAGGAGGACATTCAAAAGACGCTGAGTGCCAATATGCCTCTCTCGGCGAACAGTGGTTCGAATGGCAACGACGACGGGATCGATTCCGATATAAATCCCATGGATTTTATAGATAATGTCTGTGATGTGGGCGTGAACGGTGATCCGAGTGCGCCATCGAATGGTCATGATCCGGATGATGTGTTTGTCAATTTGGATGCTTTCGATATGTTGGTGGAGTTTCCCGATTTGGAGTTGGATTCGAAGAATACGTTTGCGCATAGCGGGATGGAGCAGATTCGTGGAACGCATGGGGATGAGAGGAATAGTTTGGGACAAACGTCATTTGATATTACGGATTATAGTCCCGAGTGGGCATATCCGGAGGGGGGAGTTAAGGTGTTGGTTACCGGCCCGTGGAATACTTCGTCGTCGTATACGGTGCTGTTTGATTCGTTCCCGGTGCCCACAACAATTGTTCAGACTGGAGTGTTGAGGTGCTATTGTCCAGGTGAGTGGGATTTATAATTTCTTCTTGAACGAATGAAGAGCTTTGCTTTCCCCATTTTTCAGCCCACGAAGTCGGATTCGCTTCACTGCAAGTTGCCTGTGACGGTTATGTTATTTCCAATTCGGTTGTTTTCGAGTACAAATCTCAACCTAACGTTGTGGAGACGGCTTGCGAGGGCACGGCCAACGATAGTTTGTACAAATTTACACTGCTAAACCGATTGTCATCGATTGATGATCGCATGCAAATTAAGTCAGAACCGAAGGATCCGGTCGAAGATGTTGCCTTGATGGCGCAGTCTAATTTCGAGGAGCGACTCGTCACCTATTGTCAGACTCTTATGAACAAAATGTGGCGGTCTATGACGCCAGGATCGTGGCAGACCGGGTATCGTAGTATGACACTACTGCACTTGGCCGCTGCATTGGGATATTCGAAATTGGTGTGCACTATGTTGGCTTGGCGCTCGGAGAATCCCAATGTGATTTTGGAAACAGAAATCGATGCATTGAGTCAGGATCTTCAGGGTTATACGCCATTAGTGAGTTTTCTTAAATTTTGTTAAAATTTAATATTAAGCGAGAAATGTTTTCCAGACATGGGCATGTGCTCGAGGTCATGCCGATACGGCCACTATTTTGTACAAATGGAATCGCAATTCTATAAATATTAAGAACAGTTTGCTGCAAACACCGCTGGATATCGCCAAAGCAAACAAGTAAGTCCTCCTCTCATCTCTTCATAGAACCAGTTCATAGAGAAAATTTGTTTTTAATTTTTAACAGCCACGTGAACATAATCAACGAACTGCAACGCTTGGAACGTGAACGCCTCAACGGACAGCAACGAAATCATTCATCGGGCACACTCAGCTCTTTCACCACCACCGCCACCACCACTTCATCATCACCAAACAACAATAACCTAAACAATAGCAATAATAATAATCGAAACTCGTCCTATGCTTATGATAATTTATCTTCCAGTAATAATAATAATATTAAAAACGATAGTAGTAACAATCTAAGTAGTGCAGATAATAAGAACTTCTTAAGCGGAAGCTTGGCTTCCTATTCCTCCAGCAGTCAGTTTGATAGCAAAGAGACTGGCAGCAATACACTTAATCAACAAATCAAAAATTTCAATAAGAAATCCGAAAATCAGTATTCACGTTTGCGACGTGGTGAGACGACGACGACGTCCGATGGCCAAACGAGTGATAGTGTAAATACGAATAGTAATAAAACAACAGAATGTGGTAATAAGGACAACGAATTGAGTATCAATAATAATTATCAGAGCAGCAACAACAATTTGGTGGTCAACAACGAAGTTCTTTTGTCGCAATGCGCGTCGCCCAACTCGAATGGTTCGGTGAATTCGATAGGCAGTTCACGAAGTCACGATGGTGTGTTTTTGCGGCCGGGAGCGGTGGCAAGGTGAGTCTAGATTTTAAATATTTTTGTATAGTTAGAAATTGAAATAATTTTTGATAATTACCGCAAAATGCATGCAAATCAGTGCTCTTGACGATTAGCTGCACTTTACTAGCTTTCAAAGATATCTCGGGCTTTCTGAGGCATAAGACATTTACAACGCCTTTATCCCCCCCCCCCTCCCCTTGTTCTATTCTATGTGAACTCCTCTGTGAAATCATGTCATGTTTAAAGATCCACCTTCTTTATAAACCAATTGGCGCTGTGGTTTTAAATCCGATTGAGACCATGCTAGCCGCTAAGGATCTGCAATTAAGCTTCAAGTGTGCAATGTGACAATATTAGCCTTAATTTAGACCAACGCTTCACAGTTCAAATTCTCCTTCAATTTAGTGAGGAAGAAGAAAGATGTCGCAATACAATTTCAGAATACAGGGAAGGAACTTGATACAGACTGACGGCAAAATTATCGGCCCGTCTATGAGTTTCTCTATTTAAAATAGCAAATTGCTGTTCGTGTTTTATTCAGAGACAAATGCAATTAAAATGGAGTTATAACTACACCAACAGGCAAATAGCTCTTCTATGGAACTATTTCACATCACTCTTCCTATATGTATCGAGACCACATACTTAAGTGGAAATGATCTAAAGCCACATCCGACGGTAAACTTAACGGAGGTGAATGGGCTGTGACAGATCAGTACTAGGATAATTTGTGTACAAGCTCGAAATGAATCGTTTAGCCACTTATTTTTCTTAACGAAATTGTCAGATCCCATGCATAACAAGTTGGAACTTACAGTGCCCACACCTAGTTTGCGAGAAAGGCGCATACCACAGCTAACTGAGTGGGACAACTACAAAATCTCTCTACGAGAGAGGCTATCCACCATCGACATGATTGCCTCCAGGAGGCTAAGTCTGATGAATAGCTTGGTCTGCAACGTCGCCAGGACCATAGTGACCTCGCTTGAGAAAAACTGCCCCCTCAGAAGAACGAAGGAGTACCCTGGTGGACTCCATAGCTATCGAGATTAAGGAGGCTTACAAGACGACTCTTTAACAGAGCTAAATGGGCAGGGGAGTGGGACACGTATCGCTTCCAACTTAATGAATACAACAAGAAAATCAGGTCTGCCAAATTGAGTTCGTGGGGAAAATTCTGGGAAGATGCTAGACTCCATCGAGTTACGGCGAAAAAGCCGTGATGTCGCCGCGCTAAATCTTACTCTGAAATAATTTTGCAAATATTAATCCTAAATACTTGATATTATCATAAGTTTTCTACCTGGTGCTTCATTCTTGCTTGGACTTGTTTTATTAAATGAAGTGCGTCGGTTATTTGCATTTTTTCTGAATTATTGCAATCTTTGTAAATCGTCACCGCTTCACAACCGCGAAAGTGACTGTTTATTTATTTTGCTAATATTGTGCAAGTGACTTTGTGTTTACTTGAGTGGCATTTGTGAGTGATTTTGAATCTGTCATTCTTTTGTGCAATAATTTTGCCTACTCTTAGGCGCGTTACAAATTCAATTTTAATTTTGACTTTTATACCTGTGCAGAGTTGTGTTGACGGCATCGGACATTATAACTTCGACTTTTTTTTCCGATAAATTATCTTCTGTGATGGATTGTGCGAAAAACTGTGGACAATCGATTGCTCCCATCATTGCGTGTGCTGGCATTTGTGGTAGACGTTATCATCCCAATTGTACGGATATCGCATGCTCAATTATCGATGTTTTATCCAAAAACAATGGGTTACGTTGGTTTTGCCAGGATTGTTGATCCAACAGCAACAATGTTTTGCATCAGCAGCTCCTAGATGACTTTCGAAGAGAACTGGACGTTCTACGAGCTAAATTTAAAGCATTGCAGCAAAAATTGTGCCCCGACAACAGCTATAAAAATGTAGTTGCTTCAGCTCCAGGACTTGGTGTTGCTTCTTCATCTAAGGGCGTTATCACAAGATCTCGTGCGAAGATCACACCAATAGATAACAATGAGTCTGCTGCGCCTTGCTCATCTGATGCTCCTGTTCTCAGGTCTCAATCATTCAGCTCACCTGCGACTTCTGATCTGGTTGTTCCTTTCTCGGTTGTAGCAGCTCTATCCGCCGTTAAAGACCTTCGAGTGTGTACTCCTCCGAAGCAACTGTTTGTGTCAAGACTAGCGTACGACACTACGGAGGCTGAAGTGAAACAGTATGTTATCAACAAGCTGGGATTTGAGCCTCCAATTTTCATCTGCAAGAAGCTTACAAAGGATAATATTCCTAATAGGATTGTTTCAGCATTTAAGCTTACATTGCCGAATGATCTTTCATCGCCTCGTGAATCCTCCTTCTGGCCTGCTGGTATTTTCATAAAAGGATTTAATAGGCGAAATTTTCCGATACGTCGCTCAACAAGAACTCCCAAATGAACATAAATACTTTTTCTAATTGCAGTTTTTACTACCAAAATGTACGGGGGCTACGTACCAAACTCCAATCTCTTAATCTATCCTCTTTAACATACAACCATGATATAATTTGTTTGACGGAGACTTGGCTTAACTCATCTATAAATAGTGGTGAAATTCTGGAGTGGCGTGTTACCTTCCGTTGTGACAGAAACCTTGATCTTCTAGGTGGCGGATCTCTAATTGCTGTTCGTGATCATATTCAATGCATGCTTGTCTCTGCTTCTCATTCTCAACCTTGTGATTGTGTAATCGTAAAAATTCAGGATATGTTCCTTGTGATCCTTATCATTCGGCTACCGTCAATGAAATTAGCATCAGCCTATCATCTTATCGTACTAAGATTATGCGTCGTAGGTTTAATTTCAGAAAAGCAAATTATGTAGCCAATAATGAAAAATTGAATCTAATTAATTGGTACTTTATTTTAAAAGACCTTGATTGCGAAACTGCTGTAGCTACTTTTTATACCGTTCTACATAACATCATATATGAGTGTGTCCCAATCTCCAATTTACACCCCAAATTCGAAACTTGCTTCTCAAGAAAAAGCGACTTGACACTCGATTGAAACGTTATGGACGCGAATCCGACCGCATAACGTTCCGTTGCCTTAGATCCAGGTTCAAAAGGCTAATCTCACTTGCACGGTCTGTCTATATTAAGACTGTTGAGGACAGTCTGAGGAACAATGAGAGTAAAATCTTTTGGTCATATGTAAAAAACTTGAGGTCCTCTTCAAATCAGCCTTCCATAGTGTCGTTCAACAATATAAGTGCAGACAATCCTTCCGAAATGTGTGAGCTGTTTGCTACATTTTTTTAGCTAGTACTTTTAAAACAGCATCTTTAAGTTGTCCTCCTGTTACACCTCAAGTAATTTACATTTACCACCCCTCATTTTACCTTCATATGTTGAATTGCTTATATCCTCAAAAAAAAAACAAATTCTTCTTCTGGACCTGATGGAATCCCAAATTCGTTTTTAAAAGAAACACAATTTTCCATATCTAAACCCCTTGCCATTTTATTCACTAAGAGCCTACATGAGGGTGTTTTCCCAACTCAGTGGAAATCGTCGTATGTAGTTCCCATACCGAAAAAGTGCGATCCTAGCTCTGTGTCTAACTATAGGCCTATCTCTCTTCTCTCATCCTTTTCGAAACTTCTTGAAAAGATTGTTTATAATTTCATTCATGAACATTTTAGTTATCTTATTAAGGATGAACAACATGGATTCTCCAAAAACAAATCCGTTGTCACCAACTTAGTTGAACTTGTTAATTTTGACATGTATATGTCTTTGCGGAGGCTACCTGAGAAATACTGGGTGTCGTTCCATAAAAAAGCGTCACGAAAAACTGTAACGAAAACGTTTAACGCTTAAAATCGACTTTCCCGTAGTTCGATCTTCACCAAATTTGGTATACATTATCCTTTGATCGCTCTGACTCAGAATCGACCACCACGATTTCGATAAGTTGCGGGAATAGCGGTAAATTCGCCATTGAAGCGAACGAAAATTCATCCTTCAATTGGTTCTCCTGGCTCTGCCTGTGAACCGATGTGGACGAAACTCGGATGGAAGTTAAGTGGTGCGATTCTTAATATTTTGGTGCCAGCACTTCTTATGAGGAAGATGTCCTTGGATACAAAATGTCCTTTTTTCTGTGGGAATGCATTATAGACGCTATGTATAAAGATATGGATATCAAAATACAGAATCCGTTGCGACGAGTCTTGTAAAATCACGACAAGTTGATTTTGGGTTTTGTTAAAGGATATTACCACCAAAAAGGAAATTTTTATAGCATAGGAAACAGAGTATAGGCATTATGGGTGTCGTTCGAAAGGTGATATTTCAGGCACTGTATATGATCGGTTTCAAAATATAAAAAAAAAATCTGATGTCTCAAGGGGGGGGGGGGCGTGTTCGAACCATGGTCCAAACCGTCGTCAATACCTTCCAAAAAGTTAACAACGACCACCAAACCGCCTTGCATACGATTTATCGCGTAAATTTACGAAGAGTAGAAGATCAATAGTCGTTTTAGTATGATCACCAAAATCAAAAGAGTGTTCAGGTATAACTAAACAAAAAAGAATAAAATTAACGCCCCTGTGGCGACTCGAAAACGTCACCCCATGCACCAAACACCAATCATCTAACCTATTTGATGATTGCAAAATTTATCGGGCCAATCTGTAGTCGATGTAGCCTGGTTGGGTATCCGCCAGGTTTGGTGCGTAGGGCAATGTGTTCGAATCCTACAGCAGCATATAGTTTTTTTTTTTATTAGTGATTAGTGTCCAAAACAATTTTTTTTAGCTTGGTGATAATCATTTAGAACATAGAAAAACACGTGTGATTATTTTAAGGAAATTAGGATGTGTACGCTGGGGTGTTCCGTGACAAAATGTGACATTGTAAAACATAGCGAAAACCTAACGAAGCTTTAAGTCAACCTTTCAGTGGTTTGATCATTCCTAAATTTGGTATACATTTTCGACATCGACATTTATACATCGACAATCACTGATGAGTTGCGGGAATAGCGGTAAATTCGCCGTTGAAGCGAATGAAAAGTTATCTTTCAATTGGTTCTCTTGGCACCACCTGTGGAGTGATTTGGATGAAACTCGAGTGGAAGTTAAGTTGTGCGATAATTATTATTTTGGTGGCGACACTTGTTATGAGAAAGATGTCCTTGGACAAAAAAGGTCCCTTTTTCTTTAGGAATGCATTATAGTCAATATGCATCTCATCAAATACACTATTCGCTGAGTTGAGCCCTTTAAAATCACCACAAGCTCATTTTGGGTTTTCAAAGGATATTATGTACATATGTATCACCACAAAGGACACTTCTCTAAGGAACTTAGAATGGACATTATGGTTGTCGTTCGAAAGTCGACATTTGGGGTACTGTATGTAATCGGTTTGAAAGGATTTTTGGGCTTCTGTAGTGACAAGATAACGGCTGATGCAATGTGGATTATTTAGTGAGCAATAACGTAGACATATACATGATCTAAGATTTTTCCCCTAAGGGAAAACTTTTGTATTAAATCCCTTCTCAAATCATTTGTGTCTAAATCCTTCAATAAGCACTTTGACGTACATGTTATCTTTACTGACTTCGCAAAAGCATTTGACACCGTCAACCACCAAATTCTTCTTAATAAATTAATTGCATTGGGATTCCCATCTTATCTTATTGTATGGCTCTTCTCTTATCTAAATGATCGCTCATCTAGAGTTATTTACCAAAATTTTACATCTTCCGAATTTTGTCCATCATCTGGTGTGCCACAAGGCTCGATTTTAGGTCCCCTTCTTTTTTTACTTTTTTTAAACGATCTTCCATCATGTCTTAACTGCCACTCTCTCTTTTACGCCGATGATAGCAAACTATTTTCAGGTGTCTCATCTAGTTCTGATTGTATAGCTTTGCAATCCGATTTGGATAGCTTTACGTCCTGGTGTATCTCAAACGAGCTGGATCTTAATATTTCTAAGTGCTCTGTTATGGTATATTCATTGAAATCTACTCCTTTCATTTTTCAATACCAAATAAACTCCATTCCCCTCCAATGTGTTTCTATGGTTACAGATCTAGGGGTTGTTTTTTATTGTAAATTACGTTTTACTGATCACTACACGTCGATTATTAGCAAATCGTCGAAACTAGCTGGGATCGTTTTACGGTGCTCCTCTAGCTTTCAATCTACTAATACTTGTGTGAACTTATTTGTAACGCTAGTACGCAGCATATTCGAATTTGCCTCGGTAGTTTGGTCTCCTTATTCTTCTGTTTCTCGTGATGCATTGGAAAAAGTTCAGAGAGAATTTTCTAGAACATTAATGTTTAAATATAACTTTGCTTATAGGCCTTATCAAGATCGGCTAAATTGCCTAAATCTACCATCACTAAACAAAAGAAGAGACTGTCTTGACTAGTGTTTCCTCTACAGGATATGTAAGGGTCTTACTACTTCATCTCTCGTAGAAAATATAAAATATCGGTTTCCATCTTACAACACTCGATCCGTTGCAATTTTCAATCTTCCGCAATCTTCACTTTCTATTTATAAAAACTCTCCGTTACTTAGAGCTATGAGAAACTACGACCGATTGGAGATTGGACCGTTACCTTGTTCTTTTTACACTTAAAAAAAAAATGTACTACAAAAACTTTAATGGTTTTCATTTAACTTTTTGAATTTTAATTGTTTTTAATTTAACCTTTTAAATCTTAGCTTAAACTTATTTTTTTTTATATAATTTTTTTTCCTTTTCTTTGAGTTTTTTTTTTATCATTATCTTTAAAAGTTTCTTATTCCTTTATACTTATTTTCCTTACTTTGAATTCTTTACATTGCATGTTGTGGGAAATTATTCCTGTTTTGTAATATTTACGGATTAAATAAATAAATAAATAAAAAGGACAATGAGCACCTAAGCACCATAATGCACCCTGATGGGTGCCACACGACTGATGCCTTGACGATGGCCGAGCTACTTCTTAGCATCCACTTTCCGGGATGCCATATACTGAGAAATGAAGGGCCCTCAAATGAACACAGTCTGCACAGCGCTACTTCTTCTGACTGGAGAACAGCAAGGTAAATGTTTACTCATGATAAAATGAAATGGGCTGTAGGCTCCTATGGGAAACCGGTCCAAGGAGGATCCCAAATCTTACTGACCAATCAGTCTTACTTCATTTATGCTCAAATCAATGGGAAAATCACGCTGCTTGGTAACCTGCTACAGAAAAGGCAATTAGCCTACCAACCAGGTAAATCCATAGAATACGCGCTCCATATCCTTGCAGGAGAAATCGAAAAGACCTTTTAGGTCAAAAATACCGCGCTTGCTTCTTTCTTGGACATTGAAGGGGCATTCGACAATACTGCCTTCGATGCAATTGATGCAAGCAGCATACCTCCAGAGTGAGAATCATTTTTGGTGCGTTCTCTGTTCTTTCGCAATTTAACATATTCACCTTAGACGCTTAGAGGCGAGTTCGAGTGGAGTTTTGTCTCCTGGATGATCAATCAGAATTTGATGTTTTACTCGTAAATTGTGTTATCTCAGGAACTTTATAGAGAATGCCATTGCAGTTTAACTGCAATATGGACACTGGTGTGTAAATCGCTGGCGGAGTTGCAGGAGTCAAATTTGGTCTGATATTCAAGACCTCATTGTTGGGGGAGTAGTGAGCAATGGTGGTGAGGAAGGGCCTGGTGTTGGTCGAGGCCGCTCAGTAAACCTACAACCCGCTGCAACATATGATCCATTGTGCTGACTCATCCTTCTCAAACCTGAGCATCTTAAATGGACCCACTCCAAACAGCATTTACATTGCAGTGACCTGGCATCTGATACTTTTGTTGCACACACTACAAATCAATACCCTTTCTGGGCCACGATTTGTTTCAACACTGGTGCGTATAAGGAGAATTGAGAAGCTCCCAATAAGACAAAAAATACATAAATCGAATTCATACATGTACATAGTAATGCAAAACCTTCCTGCATCGATAACATCGAGGCTCTTGCCAGGGCGGCGTTTTGGCCAAGGGGCCGTGTGAATAATAAACGGCTGTGGTCTGCCCCGTAGAGGCTTAAAATGCCGTGAAGCAATAGTTGCCAGTAGGACGACATCTGCTCTGTACACGATTAATAAAACGCAGCTATTAAGTTTGATCTCTTGGTTCCACAAAGAAGGTTTAATGAACCTGTGCGTCGCACAGAGGGTTACAGTAGTATACAAAATGGTTAATGGTTGCCGCAGGAAATTTATGGTGCTCCTCTGTGCCGATGTTTAATTATTTTTTGAATACGGTCCGAGATGAAAACCAGTGGTGCTTTTATCTGTTGACTCTTCCTCCTCCAGCCAATTCAACGACCGCACCAAGCTGCCTTTAGTCAATCAGTTAACTACTTCGTAGGATGTTAGTGGATGACAAATTACCCCATCATGCGACACCGATTTGTCCACAATTTTCAACAAATAGACAAATCTATTTATTTTGACCCTAAATCAATTCAAATACGGAGTGATTATACCTGTCGTTGATTTTGGCTCACACTAAGTGGTTGTGCAAATATATTTGTTATGACTTATTTATGTTTTATGATATTTTTTATCCCCGATTCCCTTCAAAATTCCTTCATCGTCACTGACAGTTACAATACTACTCTTTTTCTCTGTATTATAATAGCGGACAAAGTCCACCTAGTATGCGACTTTCGAAGCGACCCTCCGTCGACAGTGGTATCAATATGGATATGCGCTGTTCATTTTCACGAAGTGGAAAAATCTTTAGAGAACAACATAGCAAATATCAAAGGTATACAAAGTAAAATTAAATAACAATTTAAATTAGAGATATTAAATAAACTGTGAGAATTAAAACTGTTAAAATTAACCTAACCGTTAGTTTGATCATAATATCGAAATATTTTCAGCTTTGACTCCAACAGTGACCTGACAAATTCTTTGGATTCCGCGAATATAGATAGTGCAGCCGGTTCTCTTTTATCGCCATTACGAAAAATGGATTTTGCATTATGTAAGTTATTTCAGATTACTTTTTTTTGTTAATCTAATTTAATTTAGTCTTTATTCTTACAAAAATATATTGCTGAATTTTTTTTAATTATTATTCATTGTTATAACAACACACCAATATTTTAACTACTCAACAAGCTCATATAGCGCATTTTATTCAAAGAAAATACTACTTAGGAGTAATATTTGAATTTTCCAAATTTCTCTATTTTTTGTATGCCACTTACACCAATCATAATAATCTTAAAGGGGATTCAGACTATCGGCAAGATTTACCAATTCCTAGGTTTAGTTAACAGCTGTACTATATTGTACTGCAATTTGCATAATGCAAATGCATTCTACGACACATTTTTAATATAAATAATTACATACGATTTAATCTAGTATAGGCGGATTTCGACTAGATTATTTAGTGGTTTTAGTAAATGCTATCAGTAGTGTGAATCCCCTCTTATATGCATTGCAATACTCTAATCTAGAAATTGGAAATTTTTTCAATTTTGCTTTTTTTTTTTTTTAAATGCATTTTTTTATTCAGCAATATGAAATATTTGCAATTTTAAAGAAATATTTATACTTTGATTTTCCAATGCGCTTAAAGTTTGAAAACATATAGAACACATTTTTTTTATTTAAAAAATAGTCAAATTATAAAAAAACATTGTTGTTGAACGGTGGATGCATCATGCATAAAAAAAAGTTATTAGAGAAATATTATATTATTTGTACTATGACATCGCTATATTTTGATGTTAATTTTAAAACTTCTTATTTAAATAAGCAGTTTTTAAAAGATTTTGAAAATATTGAGGTAAGTTAGTAAATCACTGTTTCATTATTTGAATGGAATGGTGTCATCTATATTGTGAGAGTTTACGAAGGAAATATAATTAAACATTTCAGTGTTTTGGGCTATGAAAATATGCTTGAAGAAAAAACATAGTTTTGAATAGGAGAAGGACTTTTTTTTTTCAACTAATAGTTTTTCATTTATGTATTTATTATTGCAATTTTTAATTCATTGCTGCGCAGAACTTATTATACATTACATATGTATACCGCGAAACCCTGAAAACCCTAAATATGCAATAAATTCTTGTCGCTATTACTATGCACATTGAAAAATTATGTTTCCTTCAAAGTAGGATGAGAATATTTTTAAGAATTTGAGTCTTAACAAAATGTAAGCCATTCAACAAAGTATGCTTGAGAAAAATTTAAATTTAATATAAAGAAATAAACATTTTCGAAATCAAATTTAAATCAAAACCAACAACAACAAAAACTATTGGTTACCTCCCTAGGCGAAGTTTCAGCGAGCGAATCAAGTCCCATGCAGGATAAAACGTCTGGTACGCCGTCCGATGACGAAGATAATATGGACTCGAACAATATGACCGATAACAATATCGTAGGTCAGTTCTGTTTTAGTTTTGTTTTTATTATTCTTGCTCTTTTATTTTATATTATTTGAAGGATTCGTTTGAAATGTTTGAATTTCGTGGTATGGGTTTGCTTATAATGTAATATGATTTTTTTTCCTCTTTAGTTTGTATATTTTGTTGTATAGTGTGTTGAAAATGGTTAAGAAATGTGTTGTGAGTTTGAAGGTGATTTGCTTAATAATTTTCTATATTTTCGAAATTCATATTTTATGTTCACATCTGTAGCATACATTTTGATGAATGACAAGAACTTAATACCAGCAGAAGTGCGGAGTCATGAGCTCATGAGGCTCTCAGAACCCGCTCTGTGGATAGTGGCCCATAAGCAACTATGGAAAGAATTCTCCGAGACACATCTATCGAGATGGTTTCTCTACTGACACAGGTATTTACTTAGATGAACATTCTGCGGCTCGGAAGAACTATCGTGGGAGTTTGCCCTTCAAAAAAAAGGAAATGTTAAACAGTGTTGGCACAGTCAGTTCAAGATCCACGAATACCGATGGAGTCAAATCCAGCGTCCTAAACCCTTACAATTTACAATTAATCACCCTACTTTCTCACGCCTTGCCATTGTGAAAATATTGTGCACTTCCCTTCAAAAAGAAAAAAAAACTCCAATTCTCCAAATGAGGCAACTCCAGTTATGAATTACTATATTTTGCACGAAGAAAAGAATTTCGTTTAAAAAGAAGCTACAGGCATGACTTTTTGAAAAATGTTGGGAGAGTGAGGGGGTGTCAATGGTCGGATCCATCCAATTTTTGGTTCAAATCATAAGCATTTTCTAAGCAATTAATGGACAAAATTTTATGCAACAAGATCTATTATATCAATAGTTACAGTGCGAAATATAAAACGCAAAAATTGTAAATTCACTATTATACTTTAGTTAGGGTCTAGGGTAAGGTGACCAGACTCCTGAAGATCCAATCTACAGTACATACTTACGGACTTTGGTTTTCAGGCAAGTTATCAGCCATACTACCATGAAGCATGCCACTCATATAATTCTGCTTCCTTTCATAAGTGATATCTTCGTGAAGAGAAGTAAGAAAGAATAGCAGCCGATATTCTGGGAAATATGTGATCCTTGGTAAGGCAAGGTTCTTTTGATACTAAACAGGGAGCTCTAAAATTCTCAATGTTCTCTTCAGTGGAGGTCAAGTGGATTGATTCCCGTGGTGACACATATTTATTTACACTAAATTATGTAAATTTAGATCCTTGCTGGGTACATGACGTAACAATATCTACAGAAACGCCATCCACGAGGGAACTTCGGGATTAACCCTTATTACAGTATTTTCCATTGCACAATTGTTACTGCCTTAGCTAGAATTTTACCAATTCCTAGCGTACACTGGAGTACATGAGATTTGGATTCCTTCAGGTGTTGTTTTTCAGGATTGCAGACCATTATTGTATGCTCCAACAATGCGGGAACAATTCTTAGCATTTACGCTTGGTATTGCAAACGAACTTTCAATTTTAGGTTCACCCCACAACCTTCCAGGATCGAACTTTCAAGGTGTAGAGCGTATAATGCGTACTTATAATCTATAGGCGATTATATAATCTTCTCAGTTCTGCCTAAGATGCGTTGTCGCCTAACGGGGTTGAACTCCCGCGTATCATTCAGGAGTCTCTAGTCCAACTTCGATTAAGTTGATATACCAACATTAAGGTGGGAATTATGAAAACTCTACATTTTATCTCTAGTGCCACGTTGTTCGACGTGCAATATTTGCTTTCCCCCGAATTCCCAGCTAAAGAAGCAGAATTAAAATAATTTCAAAACCTTCAAGCGACAGCTCGTTTTTTTATTTCCCTTGTGCTGAAAAAAATAATTCTGATCACTGATCCCCTCCCCCTTCGAAAAGCCACTGGTTCTCCTTAACAAAAAATTATCAGCACAAACGTACGAAAAGCTATAACAAGGGAGAGTACTCGAAATAAGATTAAACACATAAAACAAAAGATAGATTTCAGATTTCTGTAGCTTCCGAACCCGAATAGCTACGACCTTGAAACGTGGACGAAATGTGCGTCAAGTATCTCTAAAAATGTCCGTCGAGTTATGGAAAATGAATGATTGGCAAACATACAAGTGCGATTATCTCGTTTAACAACTAGAGTCTTGAAATTTTCGTCAAATATGAACAGTGCGGTACCAGTTATATAAATTTCAGAGTTTTTCGCTTAAATTTCCGAGCCATGGACAATTTCCAATTAGAGATCTTAAAATGCGATTTGGGCAGCCATAACTTCGGAACGTGGATAGGTAGCACCGTGTAATTTAGAGAAAATGTGTGCGCCAAATAGCTTTACAATTATTTTTGAAAGATCGAGAAGGATTCCCGAGTTATCGGAAATGAACGATTGCCAAACATAAAAAAAAAGAAAAAGCTATTATCTTAGGGTACATAACTCCATATTTAGACCCTAAAAGCAGACAAGACTGATCACACGCCTCATTAGGTTTCATTGTATGGCATGAAAAATGCTGTACATTTCCCAATGCTGTACGACATGTCAAAATGCTGTACGTCAGGTCAGCTTAGTCTAGGTATTGTCTAGTCTAGAGTATTATATATCATTACACAAGGTAATTTTGTGTAGTTCATTTTGTACTCAAGACGTTTTGCGGCCAGACTCACAGTTTTCCAGATATTTGCAAAAAACTGAATTTCCACCCCTTTGCCACCCCTTTGCCACCCCTTTGTCACCCCTTCATCACTTAACCCATGACGCAATTTAGTGTAATTTATTACTGCGTATACTTTGCAGAGTATTTAACAATTTGGCATCAACAATTTATTTTCTTTTATGTTTGGGTTTAAAGCTATCTGTACTATACTATTAGGCAATACATTCTTCCTTAAAGTTCCACTAAAATGCAATCTATGCGCGGTGGGAAAACCTCTAACCAATCTTTTATCAGTCTTGCTCCATGATTGACGCCACTATCTTGTTATAATTTTCCTGTAAATTATTGTCTATATTACCCTAAAAATGTTATATACAAAGCTGAAGAGTATTAAGGTTTGTGTTCGTAGAGACAACTCATGGGATGATCGCTCAGCGATCGTAGTTTAACATCCAATTCCGAGCCCTATTTACATATTTTTTAATGTGGCGGCATTCCTTGTATCAACTATGGCCTAAAGGAACATATCGGTATAGAAAAAAATACACATAAAATGCTAGGAACCGATAGTTTAAGTGCGATCGCTGAGCGATCATCCCATGAGTCGTCTCTACGAACACAAACCTTTAGACTTTCAGTTACTAAAGCCACCAATTTCATGTTTATAGCGTTTTTTCGCTTTCAATCTTTTCGTGATGTTGAACCCACCTTGCCTGTTTTGTGCGGCCCGCGAAAAAATGCAATGTGTGCCAGCACAAATGCATAAAAAAATTCGAGCTGTCGAACTCATTTCATCGATTTACTAAAACCCATCAAGAAGTCGGTGGCTATGCGCACTATGCAGGCTTAAATTATGTACTTTAGAAATCTTTCACTATGTACAATAATTAATTGCCAAACGATTATTTAATTTAAATACTGTATTCTGGAATAGATCATTGATTCCCAACTGGTGGTCTGCGGAACAAAGGTGACTCGTAAGGTCGTAAGCTCCTTAGAGATAAGTCTGTAGGAGAAACTGTTGACTACTTTCAAAAATGAAATAACTCTATACCTTAACCTTAGAGAAAGCATAGCAACCCATGCCATGCGTTAGTCCAGAGTGGGCATCAGAAAATAAAAATGGCACCGTTTTCACACTATCGCAGTTCACACATTTAAACAAAAATTTTATTCAAATGTCAAATTTTTGTTTACAATTGAGAATATAATATCCGCGTAATATTTATTACTCTCTTAAAATGCCAACGTGATAATTAACCCTTCGGTTTGCACATAGACCTAGACAGACCACTGGTACTATATTTTGATGAAAAATATCGTTCAACAATATTTTCCACCCCTTTCCATATTCATATGTACTAGTACATGTACTGCTCAAAACAAAATTAGGGCCACTAATAATTTTCTGATTATTTTTCTGTGGAAAATGAAAATCATAGTTTATAGCTCGTAGGCGGCGACAGAAGGGTTAATAATTTCATCGACAATATTTTGACGTTTGTATTATTTCGTGGAGTGTAGTGTAATAAATTTGGAGTCAAACACATATAGGTTTTGTGATCATATAGCCATCACATGGACTAACGCATGGCATGGGTTGCTATGTTTTCTCTAAGACCTTAACCAACATTTTGATTTGTGTCTTTCAGTATATTAAATCTGACCAAAAACAACAAAGTTGTAAAAGTTACCCCGCCAAAGAAAAATTCATCTGCCGCAAAAAGAATACATATCACTCCAATCCGCTGCTCATATCTAATTTTGTTTGCTGGATGTACTTTTGTTTTAGGTGTAAATGCTGGAGAAGTTTAAATGTACAGGACTACTTTTTAAAGTTATTTTGGTGGGAGCATTAACATTTTATTTAGTGCTACTTTGACGGCTCCCACCAAATTACTTTAGGAAGTAGTCCTGTACATTTAAACTTCTCCACCTAAAACAAAATTACATCCAGCATTTACACCTAAAACAAAATTACTTATGAGCAGCGGATTGGAGTGATGTATTCTTTTTGCGGCAGATGAATTTTTCTTTGGCGGGGTAACATTTACAACTTTGTTGTTTTTGGTCAGATATCATATATTTTTGCATACTTAAATAGCCACCTAATATTTTTGTTTTGGTATCCTGATGTCCCAGTGTTCCAATTTCCTAATGTCCTTATGTCCCAATGTCCGAATGTGCAAATATCACAGTGTCAAAATGGCCTAATGTCCGAATGTCCCACTACCCTAATGTCCCAATGTCCCAGTATCGCAATATCCCAATGTCCCAGTCTCCCTGTGTCCCAGTGTCTCAGTCTCCCACCTAATGTCCTAATATAACAATGTCCAGTTCTCCTACTGTCCCAAGGTCCTAATGTCCCAATTTCCTAATATCCCAGTTCCCAATGTCCCAAATGTCTCAATATCCTAATGTGATAATATCCCAATGGCCCAATGTCCTAATGTACCAGTGTCCCAATGTACAAATTTCCCAATATCGCAATGATCCAATATCCCGATGTCCCAATATCGCAGTATACCAAGTGTCCCAAGGTTCCAATAGCCAAATATCCGCATGTACCACTGTCCTAATCTCCCCATGTCCCAATTTTCCCAGTGTACCTAATGTGCCAGTATCCAAATGTCCCAGCGTCACAATGTCCTAATGTTCCAGTGTCTCAATATCCTAATCTCCCAATGTCCCTATTTCCCAATATTCCAATATCCCAGTATTCCACTGTTCCAATATCCTAATATCGCAGTGCCCCAATGTCCAAATGACCCAATATCCCGATGTCCCAATGTCCCAATAGCCTAATATCTCAGTGGCCCAATGTCCCTATGTACCAGTGTCCCAATATCCGATTGTTCTATTGTCCCAAGGTCCAATGTCCTAGTATCCCAATGCCCCAACGTCGCAGTCTCCAAGTGTCCTAATGTCCCAATATCCAAATGTTCCCATGTCCCAATATCCCAATGTTGCAATGTCCTAATAGCCTGATATCCCAATATCCCGATGTCCCAGTGGCCCAATGTCCCAACGTCCCAGTTTCCTCAATATGCCTAATATCCTAATGTCCAAATGCAAGAATGTCTCATTGCCCCAATTACTCAATGTTCCAATGTCCTAATGTCCCAATATCCCAATGCTCCAATGTCCTAATATCGCAGTGCCCCAATGTTTCAATATCCCAGTGTCCCAATATCCCGATGCTTCTGTAGCCCAATGTCCCTATGTGCCTGTGTCCCAATGTCCGATTGTCCTCTTGTCCCAAAGTCATAATGTCCCAATGTCCTAATATCCCAGTGCCCCCATGTCCCAGTCTCCCAGTGTCCTAATGTCCCAATATCCCAACGTTCCAATGTCACAATGCTCCAATAATACAAATTTTCCAATTTCCCAATGCCTTATATCCCGATGTCCCAACTATCGCGATGTTCCAGTGGCCCAATGTCCCCACGTCGCAGTTTCCCCAGCGTACCTAATGTCCCAATATCCGAAAGTCCTAATGACCCTAATGCCCCAATGTCCTAATATCCCAGTGCCTCAATGTCCCAATATCATGATGACCCATTGTCACAATATCCCGTTGTCTCGGTGGCCCAATGTTCCTATGTACCAGTTTCCCAATGTCCGATGGTCCTATTGTCCCAAGGTCATAATAATGTCCTAATATCCTAACATTCCAGTGCCCCAATGTCCAAGTCTACCAGTGTCCTAATGTCCCAATGTCCCATTGTCCCAATATCCCGATGTCCCAATGCCCCAATATCCCGATGTCCCAATGCCCCGATATCCCGATGTCCCCACGTCCCAGTTTCCCCAGTGTGCCTAATGCCCCAATGTCTTAATGTCCTAATATCCCAAAACCCTAATGCCCCAATCTCCTAATATCCCACTGCCCCTGGATCCTAGTCTCCCAGTGTCCCAATGTCCTCGTGTCCCAATGTCGCAGTGTGTTTTAAAAAATTGTCAATGCGATGAGCCGAAAGACGCAATTGTTGGAAACCTTTTGTTAACTTTACCTATTATTTTACCGTTATTCCATCCACTTATCTAAATGGAAGACATTGATTCTTTAGAAGGACCACCAGAGGATCATTCATTCCAAATTTAATAAAAATCCTATCACGGGGAGAGACAGTAGAAGCAAGTCTTTCTGCAACTGTTAACTCCAGTCTGAAATTGGGTTACTCGCTTAAGTCTGTGAGGGTGAAAATTTCACCGTTTATTGCATATATCTTACCCGTTATTGTGCCGATCGAAATTTTTTTTTGGAAAGGCACTAGAACAGGATATGTGGAATATTTTGGTAAAAAATTTTTTTTGGGGGATGTTGCCTGGAAGGCTGTAGCCCTGTCAAACAAAAAAGCAAGTTGTCTCCGGTAATCATAGACTTGTTCGCTTTCGTTTTTTTTTCCTTTGGCGGGCGATACGCTCTCGCGTCTCTTGATTATTGATCTATTGTTAAATTTAAGCAAATCGATCACGAGCCTATGCATGCACAAACGCATCCTGCTCTTCATTGTATACCATACCTTCGACTTTTCACCCTACGTTTTATTGAAAGGCAAATAGTTTTGAACTTTTTTAAAATTTTCCTTTTGAATTTCGACCACTTTTTCTATCAATATATTTGGTATCGGCCATTAAAAAAGAATCTTGGCTAAGGTCATGAAGTTGAAAAAATTATGGGCTTGCCCCTCTGAGCGAACTATGAGCGGAATATCAAGGCTCTGAGACGCTTTCCTTATGCTTATCGTCTGGTGAATGATACAAATTTAAGGGCTGAATTAAGATCGAACGTGAAATTTTTCGCCCAAGGAATTTATCAACGAAAATGGATACTTACTGTCGTGGAATATGTCACAAACGGTGGGGAATTCCTTAAGCTACAATCCGAGACCGGGTCCATAATTCTCCTCGGCCATTTTATGTATTATTTTTCGATTCCCCGGTCATTTGACATTTCAAGATGAAATAACCGGGGAATCGGAAAGAATACATAAAGTGGCCGAGCAAAATAATGGAACTGTTTTCGAATTGTAGCTTATGGAATTCCCCAGCATTCCCCACATATTCCACGACAGTAAGAATACATTTTCATTGAAAAAATCGCAGCGGACAAAAATTTCACTCTCGATGTCAGTACTAGGCTTTATGAAGAAAAATTTTGAAAGCTTGAAAAAGAACCTTTCCTATAAAAGTTTCCAGTATCGCAGACTCAGAACGACAATTTAGACTGAAATTCTGCAAGAAATTACCGAAGGGTTTATCAACGAATTAAGAAGACGTGTCGGTGCTGGAGTCGTTTAGAACTCCGCCTGAAATATTTAGCACAAAAACAAAACAGAGTAGCGCTGCTTTCCCTCCTTACTTTTTGTCAGATAGACACACAATTAACTTATACTGTAGACGAAACTCGGTTATTCAATTTTTTCGGGTAGTTTTAATTCCTGGCTGGGTTGTGCTACTACTAAGTTGTTAGTGAAAAAAATATATTCTGCCGACGAAAAACTGTATTACTGGAATAATTCCCAAGGTCCTTATGGTCTAAGAAATGCAAGTCTGTGCAAAACTTACTCCAAGTACATTAGCATTCATAGTTGACGAAATATGTCTCTACTAAGATGGAGCCACACTCTGTTTAAACTAAATATGTATTGCTGAGTGCTGGGCGATTGCTGAGCTTCTTGAAAGTTTATCTCGTTTGATGTGCTGAGATTTCTTTGGGATTCGTTAAGACCACATGACAATAACAGCGGGCGCTGATAGCACATCATTTTCAAGCTAAACGGTCCCTAGTCATCTGGACGTTTGGAACCACTGAAAAACAAAGCTCGGAATCGCATTATGTATATGTAAAGTGAAGGCCACCTCACACAGAACTTTTATAAAACATTTAAGCTTATGGGCCAAGGGAAAAATGTATGCTATATTTCTGTTTCTTTATTGTAATTTATAATTTTATGCTAGTAAAATTTCGTTATGAATTTAATTTGTAAATTGCGTGTATATTATTAACAACTTCTAGAAAAAAAAACTTTATTTATGATTTCCATTCCATTAGTATGTTTCAATTATGTGTGTGTTTTAGAGAGCATTTTTCAAAAAGTTCCTCTTTGGAGACTTCAATGCAAAGAAGAAGAAAAAAACATAGGCCGTGTTTATACTAACTATATACATACATACTAAAGATTTAACCCAATTTTGTACAGTATAATGCAACTGCAAACTAAACAACTAACTTTTATGGGCTGTCTGTAAATCTATGTGCTCAACCTCGTTTTTGTTTTATTTACACCATATAAATGATTTTTATCAATTTGTTGTTGTTTTCCTTATTTTTGTTAACGTACATCTTCCTTTGTATACTCAAGATTTCTATCACTGTACGCTATCATTGTCTCGTCTTACTTACCTAAAAACTTACTGTGAAACTTAAAATTGACCGTAAAATGTCTTTCCTTACAACATGAAACAACGTAATTATAATAATACTCAAAAAACTTCAATCATAAATATAAAAAATTGTTTTATACAACTGTTACAACATTGAATACTAAAAAGTCATTGAAAATTTAATTCACACCACCAAAAATACTTAAATTTAACAAAATGTCAACAAATCAAGGTAGGACAAAATCAGCTTTGTCTGAAATGCTATTTTATTTATTTTCATATCTTTAGTCTCCCTGCTCCTGCAGAATTTGCCCTTTGCTTCTATATTGGACTCTTAATTTTATTTATCGGAATGAATGCTTACAAATAGGTTGCACTGCTTAACTTTGTAAAAAAAATGTAATTTATTGGAATAAATTCTCTTTGCATCAAGTAAAGTAAAAAAAATAGGCAATAAGGATAAAGGACTCAAAACGTGAATTTCAAAATGGAATGCTTTATTTTAACGCAATCTAGAACCGCAATACCATTAAAAATCCTTACCAGTGACAGTAATTCAAAACAAATATAATTTTTCATAAAACTGGCTCTCAGAAATTAATATCCTTTTGAGTATTATTATGATAACTCGTATATAATAACCTACAAGCACTTCGACCAATATGCATCTGTAAATGTGTAAATAACAAAAAAATGTGTTATGTGATGTAATACTCGTAACTGTGTGTCCTTTATTCGTCTATTTGTGTGTATCTAACTTGGTACTACTTAGATTACTGTGTTAGTAATGCTTTGCTAGATGCTCACCAGTTTTGAAAAATCAAGAACATCCCTTTTTTAATTTCTAGGGGAATCGGATGCAAAAGTGCTAACACTGGCCGAACACATAATAGCAGCAATGCCGGAGCGAATAAAGGTAATAAATTGCGATCAATCTCGGCCCAATCTCTTAATTGGATCTTGTACTTATTTCAGAACGAATCCGAAGAAATGATGTCACTGGGAAGTCCTGTGTCCGAATCACTGAACACCGAAACGTCGGGCATGAGTAACCTGAACGATACGTTCATGGAACCACTATTGGACTCATTGGGTAACACCCAATTTGATCATGAATTCAATTTTGAATTCAGCGATCACAACTATCGTTATCATGACGTGGGAACGCCAAGTTCAAGTCTAAGTCCTGCCAGTTCAGGACCACTACAATCACCCGCGAGCTATTCAATACCTCCAGATCCACCAATGAATTCACCCAGTCCGCCACCATCAACCCAGGAGTTGACCGAGTTCTTGCAGGCGTCGAATCCGTCGCAAATGCCGTTTGAAGCCGATTTTTCAAATTTGACACTAACTGGTAAGTATGGAAGGTCGATTTCCATTTTCACACAACAGTCAAGTCACATAGGTGACAGTCATCAAAAAATAGTAAGGTCGATCCACAGTTTTCAGTCACCAGTCACAGTAATTTTTCATACAAGTTGACAGATTGTCAGTCAATGTATGGAAAATGACTGCGACTTTGACTGCATCAACCTTTATGGAAATGTGCCGGTGTTCTCCATCATATCATTGAAAATCTAATTTTGACTGTTTTCCTTTTCAGATCGCGAACAACGTGAACTCTACGAAGCCGCTAAATGTATCCAGAAAGCATATCGCTCGTACAAAGGACGCAAGAAGCTCGAGGAGCAAGATAAGGAACGTTCAGCCGCAATTGTTATCCAAAACTATTATCGCCGCTATAAACAGTTCGCGTACTACAAACAAATGACTCATGCAGCCGTTGTCATCCAGCACGGCTACCGGTCATATTGCGAGAATAAACGTTTCAAAAAATCCCAAAATCAAACATCGGCTTCCGACAATCAGGATTCACAGTGCTTGCAGGACTATTATAAAAACTACCAGGGCGAGCAGCAGCAGCAACAATCGAATTCGGGCAATACGTCCAAGGAACCGAGCCCGTCGGGGCCCTTGAAGTAAGTCCTTTGATTCGGTTACGAATTAATTGCAGTGTTTTGAGAATTGTGATTTTTGTTTTTCAGACGAACTTATTCACAGCGAACACAAAATCAAGCCGCACGAAAAATTCAACAATTTATGAGACAATCGAAAATGAAGTGAGTATTGGCTTGGGAATATTCCCCGTAGTATTTTTTTTTATCCAGGCAAAACTTTGATTTTAAATCACTTAAACGTTAAACGTAACGGATACATTTATGCTGTTGAGTGGTTTCGTCAGTGAATCGGCTTGAACTCGACTTGAATCTCCTTCGAATCGATGTGCTGCCTCAGGAAATCATGCCTAATATCGGTGTGTTTAGACCTTTGGCGAAAACCAGCTGTTGATGCCAGATCGGCTACTCCTCGGTTGTCACACTAGATTCGTGTTGGCTGAACGCTTCAAGTTCACTTGCCAAACTTCGAAGCCATATAACTTCCTGACAGGTCGCTGACAAGGCCATATATTCCGCATCTGTGGTGGAGAGCGCAACGGTCCGTTGGTGCTTGCTTGCCCGAGAGATTGGTGCACCTTGAAATGGAATTATATAACCTGTGATAGAAAGAAGATTACTTTTGGCATTTACCCATTCTGCATCACTGAAAGCCACATGTTTGTTGTCGTCATCCTTGCTGGTTGCATGTTGTAATTTAAGGTTCCGTTTAAGTATCGAAACTACATTTTCACGGCAGTCCAATGAGGTATTTCTGGATTGTTGTTGAATTTACTCAGAATGCATACGGCGTGTTCGATATCCGGCCTGGATACTGGTGCAACGTAGAGAAGACTTCCTACAGCTTCTCTATATGGGCCATTGTGCATTTTCTTCCTCTGTTCTTTGTCAATGGGCGACATATCGTTACATAGTGATTGATTCCGATCCATAGGGCTATGTACCGGCTTGGACGTTTCCATACCAAACCTCCAAAGCATATTCTTGATATATTCAGTTTAGCCGATCGATAGTTTTCCTTATGCTGTATCTGCTTTTATTATTATGATTTATACCGAGACAATTCGAAGCGGCCGGCGCCAATATCTTTCACGTTGAACCTTTCCTTGAGTTCGTCTTTCGTTTGTTGCATCTGTGTGGCGTTCTTGAAAAGTAACAACAGGTCGTCTACGCAAATGGCGATAATATGAATATCGTTTCCATCATGTTTGTAATATAGATGCACTGATCGCTCCTTGACTGATGGAATTCTAGCGACTTTAGTGCCTGGTCTAGCCTCTTATTCCATTCTGTGGCTCCTTGCTTTAAACCGTACATAGCTTTCATTCAATCGGCAGACCTTTCTCTCTGAATTCGGTATTATGAAGCCCTCAGGCTGTTATATCAGTATCTCTTCTTCCAAATTAGCATGTAGAAAATCATTTCTAACATCTAAGTGATTAACGTAGAGATTCTGTTTTACGGCGAATAGGAAGAGCAAACGAAGAGCGCTTAATCGTACAACAGGTATATTTCATTATAATCGAAACCTGGCACCTGATTACCTCCTCTTTCAACAAATCTACCTTTAAATTGCGATGAATTAATGTTCTCGCCAGGTTTTGTTTTAATTCCCATCGCGTACTTAGGACTTTTTTTATCCGGTGGACGATCGATCAGCGTCCTGGTTTATTAGTTAGCATCGCTTTATATTCATCCATCATTGTCTGCTTCCAATGAAGTGCATCTGGTGCTGCTAACGCCTAGATAACGGTCTGGGGATCTGCAGGTATGTTAATTTCGGCCAAACACAATTGAAAAACGTTGGACTTGTTTTCGAATCCTCTTCGAATGACGGAGAATATGATCTCATCAGATTTTTACGAACTTGTGTGATTGAAATCGATAAGACTTGAATTTTGAATAAGACTTGACTTTTGAATTTTCGCAATACCCTAAAAAAATGTATTCTTCCGACTTGGGACTCCATTTAATTCGCTTTTCTTTTGCTGTGTGTTTTGCAGTGCTTTACAACCCAATATTCGAAGGTGGCGGATATCTGGCTTTGTTCCACACCAAATTTGGAACTTTATTCAAACGGCGTTGTTAGGCTGATTGGTTAGGTTGATTAAGTAGGCGATGGGCTACTCAGCCCGAAAGATATTGGTCACCTGAAGAAAAATAATGAGTTTCACTTTCGCGGATCCACAGAGGCAACATAACAACAAACATCTATGACAGCCACTAAGATTGTTTAGTAAGGTTTAAGTCAGCCAGTGAAACCGAACGGGTTCAACTTCGCGAAAATTATATGCAATGCCGGAAAAACGTAAAGCGCTTGGTAGCTCAAGCAAAGGCGAAGGCAGCTGAGAAATTCTACCAAGAATTAGAAACTCAGACTGCGACCGAAGGACCGTCTTTGCGCGAGAGACCTAAGCACGACGCCAGGATATTTAAGGTCGCAGCCCAAAGGAGAAGGAACGCTCGGGAAATACAGGCGCCAAAGTACGTGGAGGACGCGCAAGGAATGTTGCTGATTGACGATACGGCAATTTGTAGCAGGATGCGAGAGTATTTTGACGAACTTCTAAATGAAGAATTTCCTCGAGCAGCTTTTCGAGATGTTGAGCCGAATACCACAAATATTGAAGATATTTCAGAGGAAGAGGTGATGGAGGCAATGCATCAGATGAAACGCGGAAAGGCAGTCGGACCGGACAAAATCCCCGCGGAATTTTGGTTGAAAATGGAAAATGTCGGGCTTAGTTGGCTCACAATTCTCTTCAACAAAATCAAAGGCGGGCAACCGATGCCTGATGCTTTCAGGGAAAGTTTTCTTCTTCCTTTCTATAAGAAAAGGGAGACTCACGCAAACTCAACAACTATAGGGCTATAAAGTTAACACCTCATACACTGAAGATCTACGAGTGAGTTGTCTGCAACCGATTGAGAAGGATTGTGCGGTTGAATGACAATCAATGCGGCTTTGTTGAAGGTCGATCTACAGTCGATGCAATTCAGTGCATTCGTATTGCAATGGAAAAGTATAGAGCAGCACGAAAGAACTTGC
Source organism: Microchrysa polita (assembly GCA_949715475.1). NCBI lineage: Eukaryota > Metazoa > Arthropoda > Insecta > Diptera > Stratiomyidae > Microchrysa > Microchrysa polita. Next base: position 16,369,964 of record OX454419.1, read on the forward strand.
ATTTTGTGTTCATCGATTTGGAAAAGGCATTCGATAGAGTACCTCGTGATCTGATATGGTTGGCCTTGAGAGCACTTAAAGTCCCTGAGGCATATGTCAGGATGATACGAGACATGTATGATGGAGCTACGACTAAGGTTAGATGCACAGCCGGTGAATCAGAAGAATTTCCGGTGAATGTCGGAGTACACCAGGGCAGTGTATTGAGTCCGTTGCTCTTCAACATCATCATGTGCTAATTATTAACACGTATCTCCGACGGCCTAGAAATATCTCTTCTTTTTGCCGATGATATAGTCCTCAGTAGCCCAAACATCGTTGCCTTGCAAGCTGCACTTACAAAATGGTGTGACATTCTGGAGGAGCATGGACTAAGGGTAGATATAACAAAGACTCAGTTCTTATGCTGCCCATTCTCAGACCCAGATGCACCGATACCAGAAATGTACGTCAAAGGAGAGCAGCTTAAGTCTTGTACCAAGTTCAAGTACCTTGGCTCGATGGTGAACAACGGAGCTACATGCGATGATGACATCAAACATCGCACAAAGGTTGGGTGGATGACGTGGCGAGAAAACTCTGGAGTTTTCTGCGATAAGAAAATGCCATTGAAGCTAAAGGGCAAGTTGTACAAAACGGTTGTACGTCCCGCACTCATGTATGGATCAGAATGCTGGACCATGTATGAAGGTTACGCGAAACAAATGACAGCGACTGAAATGAAAATGTTACGCATGTCAGTTGGTGTAACGAAAAGGGACCACATCAAGAGTAGCTACATCCGAGGCAGCTTGTCCATAGACCAACCAATCACCGAAAAGCTCGAAGACCGACAAATGGATTGGTATTGCCATGTTCAAAGGCGTCCGCCTGAGAACCCAGCAAAGAAAGCGATATCAATGGAAGTTCCACTTGATGGACCTAAGGCCAGAGGCAGACCGAAGAACACCTGGATGTGTCAAATGAAAAAGCAACAACAACGCATTGGTCTCGGCGATGACACGATCCAAGATAGAGCTGCCTGTAGAAATATGCTGAGATATTATCGCCAAAACGGGCGATGTGCCTACACTGCAGGTCGAGCAACGCGAAACCATGGAGCGGTATAAAGAACGAGGCAAGGAAGAAGAAGATTAGTTGAACGTGTCCTGGAGGATTTGATTAACGAAGCTCTACTTAAAATCGATTTTGTTCCACTTTTTTGGCATACTTACGTGGATGATTATATAACCGCCATTCCAAAGGACAAAATTCCACAAATGCTAGAAGCATTACACGAATATGATTCTAAGATCAAATTACCGTACAGAACACCGGAGGGTGATAAAAAATTGGTTTTACAAGCCTATTGCCTCAAATAGATTGTTAAACTATTAATCAAATCATCCGACAAAAATGAAAACGAATGTGGTGAAATCTTTCATCAGGAAATTGTTTAGGATTAGTCACAAGTGTTTTTGGAATGAAAATTTGAAAGGGATTTATGATATCCTTGGTAAAAATAACTATCCGACGAAAATGGTCGACAAAATTATTAACGAAGTTCGAATCATCAAAAAAACTTCAAATTCAATGAGCTATGCCTTCTTATCAATCGAATGCGACTCAACAGCAGCAGCATTACCACCTACTGAACCAACAATATTCGACACTAACATACATCCCCGGTTTAAGCGAATCAATATCAAGGTCTTGTAAATATTTTGTAACACAGTTAAATGTGGCAATGCGCGCGTCCTCACTTAAAGAATGGTAAACATTGTAAACATGACAAACCTTAAACATCGGCGAAACAATTCAAAAATTAGGTACTCGTCTAGGTCAACATAAGAACGACACGAAAATATCGTTTAACGATAGATAATCCGCCCTTGCAAAGCACTCCATCACTAATAAACATACTTTTGATTTCAATAACGCTCAAATTCTCAAAAACGAGCGTAATAAATGCAAACTTCAAATCCACGAAGTGAACCAGATAATCAAGTACGAGAATATAGCATGCAGCGAAAAGAGCAATAAAAAACATTATATTAACTCCTATTTAAACTTAATTAAGACTAGCATTTATAATTAATAATAATAATGAGACATGGAAATATTATAATGCAATTATTGCAATTTAACATCTGTGCTATTTTTTTAGTAACGTCTCCGTGTGTACCTAGCTTTAAGCCACCCTAACATCTGTGATAGTTTGCTTGAAATTTTGACTTTTGACATCTGTGATTTTTACTGTATGTAAATGTTTGATTGTTAGTCTTTATATAGACATCGTTCATTATTATTAGGTACTCTTTTTAATATTTTATTTATTTATCATTTTTATTGTGAAAATCATTGTCCTTTAGATACACTCCCAATCAATAGGATAGTTCCACTTGAAAAATGACTGTATGTCGGAAAGTGATAACGGTATTTTCTTCAAACTTGGTGACAATATTTTCAGAAGCCTACTTGTTCTTTTAATAACAGACGGTCTCAGATCCGGAGTCCCGTTAGGATTTTATTACAAAAATTCTTAAAAACAGCACAAAAATGAAAGTCATTAGGATAGTTCCACAGAAAATAAAACACAAAATGACGGTAAAACAAGATAATTTTACTTTGAAAAATGTTGCTAATAATAAGTTGAACTTCCGTTAAGTGCTATTAGCTAAACAATTTTATCCTATTGATTGGGAGTGTATAAGCGACCCTGAAGATGGGCTACTCAGCCCGAAATATATTGGTCACCCGAAGAAAAATAATGAGTTTCACTATCGCGGACGCGGATCCACAGAGGCAACACAACAACAAACATCTATGACAGTCACTAAAGCTACAGTCGCTTTTGGCGAGTTTACTAGCGCTAGTAAAGTTGCATCCGAGAAATCACCATAGGCGACGACACGTAATTAACAACGAAAACAGTGTCATGTAAATGGGTGACTACGCGTTGTTACGAAGTCGTCACCGAAATCGTGATGCAACTAGACGCGAACTAGTCACCCTATCTACAGGAGTTAGTTGAATGCGCGAAATTACCACGGTGACGGCGTCGTAAACAACCAAAAAAGTTGTGTGCAATTTTACTAGTAGCTAGTAAATAGATACATTTTACTAGCTACTAGTGGAATTGGACATGTTTAATTCTACTAGCAACCAACCAGCGAGTGAATATACACTACAATTATTTCTCGGTGGATTTCGAATTAACAGCTTAACCGATCGACACGAAATTCAGTGTGAATGTGTAGAATGGTAGGGTATTTGCTACGAATACCTTTGAGATTGGGAAATGTCCACAGGGTGTTCTAAACGAGGTGCAAAAGTAGATTATAACCGGCAGCCAATTTAGTATGAATGTATGTTGAATGGTAGGGTATTTACTACGAATACATTTGATATGAGGAAATATTAACAGGGTGTCCCAAACGCGGTGTAAAAGTGGTAGTCATAATCGGCCTATTGTTTGCTGGGCAGACTTTGCGGTTGCGGTTGCAGACTTTGTAAGTCCTGTGCATATAGTTTTGCCCGTTCGACCGAAAACATTCACAAAAAGTGACTGTTTGCTGTGCATTGAAAAAAGCGCTACCCCTCGACGACAATGCACAGCAAACAGTCACTTTTTGTAAATGTTTGTGTCGTGTGTTTTTTTTGGATATTGCACTGATATGTCCATAGCCATTGCAATTGTAGCAACATACCTTTGAATGCGAATTGGAATGAGATTTCGACATCAACGCTGTTTCGTCTTCTTTCATTGATGCCGGCAGCTGCTGTAAAAGCTTTCTCTTAATATTGTCGCTCGTTATCGGAATACCCTAACTCTCCAGACCCATTATCATCGGCTTGTATTGATCCGGCAAGCCCGCTAAGCCATTAAGTTTGTGCGCCGCGCCCGTGACAATTATTTGTTCACATATTCATCAACTGAACTACAATTTTCGAGTTTGGTTGTTATTAACATTTGTAACAAACCCACTTTTCGAGTAATCCCGGAGTCTTTGAATGCCCGACTTAGCTTATCCCATGCGTCTTATCCTTTTATGCACTCGTAATGCAATCTCACAGACCCTCCCTCCTCGTGCTCGAGATAAGCTTGCATTGAAAACTTCCATCTGGTGTAGTTTTCTCGTCTGACCAATTGTGAAGTTGTATGTAAATTAATTCATGGAACGAAAGTAAAGTAATAACATATCATAATTTTAAATTTAAATCTCAACAAAAACCCTTCCCCATTGCATTCAATACTATAGTCTTTATTTCCCCTTTTCTTTTTCAATGCTTTCTCTCAGTATTTGGGATGGTAATTTAGGACTTTTGGTAAGAACTTCTAATTGATGTATACAAATCAAAATTATACTTTATTTACCTAATAGTTTACTTCTATTAACTAACAACAATTAAATTTTATTTCTTATTTACGGTTTTATTTCTACCACTCTTTTTAGACTGCAGAGAGAACGAGCCGAAAAAGAGAGGCTGGTGCACCAACGCAGGGTGGAATACCTTCAAAGCTCGCAGTATCGCGAGCAACAAGGAGCGGTCCACATACAAGGACAAAAGTAAGTTTCAGGCTAACATGCAACAATGTCTCTGCATTTTTTTTTTTGGTTCAAAATACAAAAGTTTTCATAGTATTAATTTTTCAAACAATTTCAGTGAAAATCAACAAAATGTCGAATGAAATTCAATGCTTTAAAACTTTCTACGGAAATTCTTATTATAAAATCGAAACGGAAAAAAACCAAAGTAAATTGCAGCTTTACAAATACACACATCCTTACACATAATCTTATTAACGAAATCAATGTGAATAAAATTAAAAAACAGAAAAACTCTTAAACTACTATGATAATGATAAACAAAAATCTAAAACACCACTTTTTAAATGCCACTATTGATATACGCTCCATATATTATGTATTTCGTGTAGCGAATATCTACTGAATATGATGTAAACATTACAAGTATGTACATTAAAAATTAATATCGATCGCGCTTTTACTCTGTTTATATGTAGTATTTATTGAATGAATAAAAGAAAGAAAAAATGGTGATCACTATCTTAGATCATCTCTTAAGAAAATATTCAGAAATATGAAAAATACAAAAAAATAAACAGATTTTAAATTTATCTTATAAATTCCTAGATATTTCTTAAATAATGTAGTGTTTAGATAGGCGATAGTTATCTTGTTACTTAATTTTACAAAATGAAAAGAAATCAACTGAAAAAGTTCTTTAAAAAAAATATATATAAACAATTTTACTATTGATAAAAGAAATGTATTTAAAAATGTATCCTTTTGCTACCATTGATAAATAGATAAGATAAAGTATATACATATAAAATATGTACGTAATTTAGTGTATTAAAGTAAACACACATACAACTTCACGATATCTAAACAGAAATATGTTTTCTCTTTAAATCAAATTCTTCTTATGTAGAGTATAAAACAGGAAAAAAAGTCTTACACTATAAAGCTTATGGCATTACTATAATGATAAAAATCGTAAAACGAATAGAGTATCGATAAGACGTAAGGACTAGATAAATGAAATTTAATGAATTCTTTTATTTTTTTGGATCTTGCTTAATAGATAAATTTACAATTAAGACTCAACTTTTTTTTCTAATTTCTCTGTAAATTTTGTTCATTAGAACATCTCAATAATACACACACTTAATGCTATTCATTTATTTCAATAAATACCACACACTACCACTACACTTATGCATTAACTAAACTATTGTACTTACCAGGAACATGTGAATAGACTAGACTAGAGAATATTTTTGAAGGTGACGACTACATGCAATCGACTTTTTGTTCACCCTAAAAATTCTGACTAAGAATTTAATAAGCAAGAATATAAAAATTGTGGATACTTGTGCATGTATGTACCTTTCACACAAACTGAATAATTAAATTTGAACAAGGCTCTGTAAATTGAAAGATACACCTTTAAATATAAACCAAGAACATACGTGACTCAACCACAGAATCTTAAAAAGTATTCTTTATCTTTTTAATATTTTAATAGAAGTCAAATCGATTAACTGTAGTCTTATATACATATTTTCCTCTTAGTCTGTTACAATTTTTTTATCGTACACTTTTGGTTTGATAAAACTTTTATTTTTAATAGTTATTATTTACTACGATGTTGTTATAAATTTTCGTGCCATGAAAGAAGAGAATAAACTTAAATGAAGTCCTTAAAATGTTTAAAGTTCCTTTGCCATTAGGAAGCCTTCAAAATAATTATATTTTTTTATTTTCGCTGTATTATTAATGTTTTTGTTGAGTAATATTCTGTTATTTATATTTTAGGTACTTAAAGATAAGGTGCAATAAATATTTATGCAATTTAATGCATTCAAATTAATTTTAACGAATATTTTTGTTTCTTATTTTTAATTTGTTGTTTTCTTTATCATTATTAAATATGTGGCAAAATTGTAGATTGGTGATGTCATCGAGCAACTTACGTCATTCCCAAAATCACATGGCATACTCATTCACCGAAGAGCGCATAGTCCTACGGCAACTGCCTCTACGAGGCGGACCACACCTGTTTTCTACGTGGAAACGGCCAAGAGTTGCCACAACGCCTCCCTGGCAAGAGCCTTGAAGGTTCGATGCAGGAAGGTTGTGTTTGTCTGTGTATATGTGTGGATTCGAGTTATGTGTTTTTTCGTCATATTGGGATCATTACATCATGGCGCGGCTGCTCTCAATTTTATTAATTCGCGCCGGCATTGAAACAAATCCAGGCCCAGAGGTATGGTTTTGTAGTGTTTGCGGCCATACGAATTGGTTCGAATGCCAGGTCAGTAAAGTGTAATTGCTGCTTGGAGTGGGTACATCTCAGGTGTTCCGGCTTGAGAAGAGTTGGTTAGCATTCCATATCATATGTTGCAACGGGATGTATAAATTCAGGGCGACCACGAGCTGCCCCTAGCCCATCATCTTCTCCACAGCCCCCAGCTCCCCCAAGCAATATAACCAGGAATGCTAGACCTAGCTTAACCCCGGCCCCTCCTCCAGCAGTTTTCACTCCGTTATCCATACTGCAGTTTAACTGCAATGGCGTTCACCATAGAGTTGTCGAGATCACTCACTTCATGAGTTCCGACAGAATTCTGATCTCTGCCATCCAGGAAACGTTGCTTCATTCGAACACGTGACTTGCTTTCCTAATACACAAGTTCGTACATTACTGTGTATTAGATGTAGTTGTCGACGGTACGGCGGAAATGCAAGCCATCTCAGCTTCATCAGGGAGTACTAATATCGAAATTTATAATGTGTATGTTCCACCACACTCTAATTGCCCTTCTGGCTATCATTTCGTTATTGGTCCTCTCCTATCTAGAAAGCACTAGATAGGGTTCTTGGTGACTTTAACGCGCACCATGAGCTCTGGCACTCTGATCTCAACAACGATACCAGAATCCCCGAATCTCTAGACGCCTCAGGTTTCTGTCCACTCAATGAAGACTCGCCGACTCGAGTCACAGGAACTTGCAGTAGTTCTCCTGACTTAACTATTGTAAGTGACAGTCTAATTAGTGCTACTCGATGGGAGACGCATACTGCTCTCTCGTCCGATCACTTCCCAATCATTATAAGAATTGCCAAACCAGCAAACCTGACAAAGTCGCGAACGTTTGTCAATCACAGGAAAGCCGATTGGAAGGATTTCAAAGCATACTCGCCGGCGAAGTTCATCGAGCTACCTACACCAACTAGCGTTCATAAGGCCGGGCGAAATATTAGGAACGTCATTGCCAAAGCAGCGGCACGTTATATTCCTGCAGGAGGTATCCCGAAAGTTCGCCCTAATTTCCCTACTAGTGCCGCCAGATTAGCCGATAAACGAGATAACACCAGACGCGCTCACCCAGGTGATCCCAGAATTCAGGAGCTTAACTCCGAAATCAATCGACAAGTAAAAGACTATCGGAAGGCGAAATGGAACGAGCACCTCAATGACTGCAACCTCAATGAAGGTGTCAGTAAACTATGGTCTACTGTCCGCGCCCTATCCAATCCTAGGAAAGGATTTGGCCATAAGAGCACCAGCGATCCCCTTCAGGGCGCAAGCCTGTTGACTAAACAATTTATTGAACGAACGGGGGGGTGTGATAACGTCAAGCGAATTAATGTCAATTGACACTATTTCCCACCCAAATGCGAAATAATGCCAACTGACATTAATTCGTTTTTGAAAACGAAATACTGTCCACTCCCAAAGCGAAATAAAGTCAATCTAACATAAAAAATTCTCCTCAAAAAGTTTGTTGCCAAACTCCTCCGAAACGACTGGACCGATTTTTATGAAATTTTTTGTGTATTCTCGCTAGGTATGGGAATCGGTCGTAAACTATATTTCATGTCCCTAAGGGCCCACCTCCCTCTTTTAATCGAAATTCCATTTTGTATGAGAATCACCTGTTGCAATCACGTTTTCATCGACAACATTTAAATTTAAAATGGAAATATTTAGTTGTCACTCGATCAAATACAGTGTAACTCCGATAAATTGTATTCAATGTGACTACGTTTTTACGTACATACTTACATCCTGGATTATCTTCTTCTTCCTTGCCTCGTTCTTTATACCGCTCCATGGTTCCGCGTTGCTCGACCTGCGGTGTAGGCACATCGCCCGTTTTGGCGATAATTTCTCAGCATATTTCTACAGGCAGCTCTATCTTGGATCGTGTCATCGCCGAGACCAATGCGTTGTTGTTGCTTTTTCATTTGACACATCCAGCACATTTGTTACAGCAATTTTACAATCAACTTCGTACTACTTCGGAAATCCGTCTATATCTCCGCAATCCTTTGGCGGAGCGACACGATTGAGGTGTCACCGGTCTTGCCACAAAATTGTCTAAAGGGTCATTGGATCCTCTTCTCCGATCAATGGACAGAGTGGTCGGAGATAACCGTCAACCTGGATGATGGCCATCTCCGCAATCCTTTGGCAGAGCGACACGATTGAGGTATCGGTGGACTCGCCACAAAATTGCCTAAACAGATATTAGAGCCTCTTCCCTGATAAGTGCACGGGGTGGTCAGAGGAAAACGTTAAGCTGGATGCAACTTCATACTACTTCGGAAATACATCAATATCTCCGCAAACTTTTAGCGGAGCGACATGATTGAGGTGTCGCCAGATTCGCCATAAATTGTCTTCCCTGATCAGAGCACAGGGTGGTCGGAAATCTTTGGATATCTCCGATAAAAGGTATTCAAGGTGACTACGTTTTTAGGTACATATGTACATCCTGGATGTTGTCACAGCTATTTCACAATCAACTTCGTACTACTTGGGAAATCCGTAGATATCTCCGCATTCCTTTGGCGGAGCGACACGATTGAGGTGTCACCGCACTCGCCACAAAATTGTCCAAAGGGTCATTGAATCCTCTTCTCCGATCAATGGACAGGGTGGCTGGAGATAACCGTCAAGCTGGATGTTAGCCATCTCCACAATCCTTTGACGGAGCGATACGTTGTATTGCTTTGACCTCTTAAGAAGTATTGGCGCGACGTAAATCTATTGTTTTGTTTCATATCCACTTTAGCTTCACCATCGATATGTCGATGCTAATAAATTATAGTAAGAAGGTTGATTTGCATTCAAAACGCCCATAAAGTCAAAGTAGTAGCGCGAGCGAAGCGAGCTCTCTTAGCTAGTTTTTAATATAAATTTTTTGTGTGGGTTCCGCTCGCTTAAGAGTTTACATTCCTCAGTATCTCAGACTAGAACGCTCACTTCGCTCGCTCTGTGTGGAAAAGTTTTTTGATTTCCGTTATGAATTCTGCACCAAAAAGGAACACGGATAAGAAACTTTTCCTGATAGTGCGAGCGAAGAGAGCGTTATAGGTAGAAATACTGGAAAAACAATACTGATTGCATTATTTGTATGGAAAACGGGCGCAACCCTGCATCCATGTAAAAACTTGCTTGAAATGTTTTGAGGACATATCCCAAAAAGCAGCCGAAAAAATGCAAGCATTTGGTGCCCTTTTTGTAGACAAATAATTGAATCCCCCATGAGAATATTTTTGTAAAATTTCATTTTTGTCAAATAAAAAAGTTTGGTATTAAATAGGAAACATGCTTTTTATAAGGACAATGCGTCCTCCATTCATCAAAGACGCCCTAAAAGCTTCATTTCGTGATGTGCTAATAAAAAATATTTAATAAATGCCGGTCCACTGGGAGGGAAATTTTTTTTAAAGCGAATTAATGTCAACTGATTTTATTTCCCTTTGGCAAAAGGAATTAATGTCAATTGCCATTATTTCCTTTTCACCGCGAAATAAAGTCAATTGACATTAACTCGTTTGACGTTATCACACACCCCCTTATTGAACATCCCAAGTCCGACGGCTTAAAGCGTAAAATTCCAAGACGAATTCGCAGTTATAATATTGACACTATACCCTTGTATACTGCGGACCAGGTTAATAAAAAGTCATTAAGAATGCTAGAAACTCAAAGGCCCTCGGACCCGATGGCATTTCAATGGCCATGTTGAAAAATTCGACGTTCCAGCGATTGAGTATCTCACGGCAGCCTTTAACTTGTCGATCTTTACGCTTACCATCCCTGAAATCTGGAAAACAGGACGGATTGTCCCCTGTCTCAAGGCTGGGAAGAGCGCTGGTCTCGGCGAATCCTACCGACCCATAACAATACTGTCTCCTGTCGCAAAGACGCTGGAGGCCCTTATTCACCCCACTCTTGCTAAGCATGCTAAGCTAGAACCCCACCAGCATGGCTTCCGGAAAATGCATAGTATATACTACCACTGCCCTCGATTCGATCACTACACGCATCCGTGACGGGCTAAACCAGCGACGTCCACAGATCGATTCTTGTGGTAATCGACCTAACGAGTGAATTTGACAATGTCAATCACTCGATGCTTTTAGCAAACCTGTTGAATATGCATCTTCCTGCACAGAGATTCGTTGGATTGCCAATTATCTAGCTAGTCGGCACTCCTTCACCGAGTTTCGAGGCAAACGTTCTAAGCTTAGGAAAATCAAATTAGGTGTTCTACAGGGAGGGGTACTCTCCCCCACTCTGTTTAACATCTACATGTCCGGCCTTTCCACACCACCTGAAGGAATTGAGGTGATTTCCTATGCTGACGATTGCACCGTACTCGCCACAGGGAGCGATAAGGATGAAATGCACCTCCAAATTAATCGCTATCTAGGACGATTACAGGCATTTTTCCAAAGCCGAAACCTCACCATCTCTGCGTCCACATCTTCTGCGACATTTCTTACCACTTGGAAGGATGAAAGATGGGAGATTTATATACGTATTGGCAACAACTCTATTCCTACTGTAGCAAACCCCAAAATTCTCGGGCTTCACCTAACATGATGACGTCTGCGAATCACGCAGATTCAGTTTGTTAGAAAATGCGCAGTAGGAATAAAATCCTAAAAGCTCTAGATGGTAGCACCTGGGGCAAAGATAAAGAAACCATGCTAACTATATTTATAAAGCGGTGGGTCGAGCGGCCGCTGATTATGCAGCCCCAGTTTGGACACATAGTCAATGTGACACAAACTGGTCCAAAATTCAGGTCTGCCAAAATGCCGCTCTACGCATCGCGACGGGTTGCCTTCTGATGTCTGCCCAGGATCACTTACATCAGGAGACAAAATTGACGCCAATACGTGACCACAATCTCCTACTATCAAGACAGCATCTTGTTGGTTGCTATCGTAAGGATCATCCCAATAATTATCTCATGGACCGAATTTCTCCACCACATGTCAGGCGTGGTTTACGAGACCTTGAGAGAGAGGTTCAGGGATACACACGGGACCCTTACGATTAAGTTACATACCGCGCCGCCATCGCTGCGATCCACACTGAAGAAGTGAATCGGTCTAATGCGAGCTTAGGTGCGAATAGAGTCCTCTCAGAGCGCCCACCACCAATTTCGCCTGAGGAGATTAGGCTCCCGAGAGCCACTAGAGTAACACTAGCTCAACTTCGGTCGGGCTTTTGTTCACGCCTTTCTCGCATAAACCCGGACATCCAAAACATCTGTCGAAACTGTGATGGTACTCCTCATGATGTGGGTCATTTGTTTCAATGCCCCGCAGCGCCCACTGATCTTACCCATATATCGTTGTGGGAAAACCCTATCGCAGCAGCTATGTTTTTGTCCTTAGACCTCACGGACACAAACATTGACGAACCATAAATCGTGCCCACATAGATGCACAGAGGTTTCATACTTTTCTGCACCGCTAAAAGAAGAAGAACAAGACCTCAGGCCAGCGAATTTGTAGAATGCGTCGTAGGCACTGATTCACGAAAGTTTGTAGTTTGGTTGTAGTATTACTGGTCACCTTCCAAGTGGAACACCCATATGAAAGCACAGATTTTACATTGATTTCGAAGATCCGTAGTTGTGTATTTCTGGAGATGTTTTTGTTTTGCCAGAGAGGAGTCAAACTGAAAAATACTGCTCGGGCTTTATTTATGCGTTTCTTTGCCTTTCTGACGTGAAGCTCAGGTATTTCGCCTAAGCGGCATTCATTTTTAAAGCAGCACTTCGACTTTCACGATACAAGACATCCGTCATTTGAGACAGATGATCTGCTGTGTTTGAAAGAAAGCAAATGTCGTCGGCATAGTCCAGGTCCAGGTGCTGTAGGTAATCAAATAATTTCCACCTGATACCCTTACTTTTATGGTCGCCTAGAGCGTCGCAGATTGCGTCGTTGATGGCAATAAGGAACAGCATTGTTGATAAAATACAGCCTTGTCTAACTCCTTTATAATGGCAATAAGTTTCTCTGGTATGCCTCTCCAACATAAGGCTCTCCCGGTCGACGCTATCAAACGCATTCTCGAAGTCAACGAACATAACATGTAACGGGGATGTCCATTCAGCGGATTGTTCAATTATAATTCGGAGGGCGTTTAACCCTTAAATGCATGGGGTCTGAACCCATTATCGTAACTGACCTCCCCTTATGTAAAATCGGTCACTGAACACGGAATCAGCCTTTATTTTCCCAGGAAAGCGAAAATAGTAGAATTTGCATTCTGTACCAAGATATGTATGTGGAGGTGTTGAGATCAATAATACGCCTCGACGAGTTATTCCTCCCGTAAAACTAAGTACTCTTTTAAGGTAAGGTGACCAGACCACCGAAGGCCCAATGCTGTACACATTGCGGATTTCGGATTTGAGACAAACCCTCAATCATACTATTTCGGCGTCAACTGTATGTCACGAGGCACCATGATAAAACGACCACATAGTCTCCTTTCTTTCATAAGTGATATCATCGTAAACAGCAGGGTTCTGTTGATACTAAACAGGATCGAGAAAATAGCCCTCAATTTCTCAATGTTCTCATTGACAAAACATCATCAGCAAGTGAAGTGCAAAATGTATGATTTAAGACGCAAAGCTATAACAAGCAAGCGTGGGAGTAGCGGAGCCAGGATCTCGTTTAGAAGGGGCAAGCCCCATTTTTTTTTAACACAATGAGCACGGATTTTTGCAGGGTTAGGGGTAGGTATTTATATGAAATCTGCGACAAAAATTAGGGTTTCCTTTCAGTTTAAATTGTAGGTTCCTTTTTGTTAGAAAAGATGTTAGACAATTCATAATCCATTTTGTTCCAATTCGGATAAGATTTCCACTTTCTGGACAGTCGATACTCAGTGATTTTTCAACTTTTGAATTTCAGTGTTTGAAACTGCAGTCTCAGCAGCATTATACGGATGATGGCTCTTTCCCCTGTCTCTGACTATCCGTGATCTTGAGACAAAAATCATAAAGCTGTTTATTTGAAGTACGAAAATTACCCCTCCTTGTACCTACATATTTAAAAGTTTCGTTTCGTTTATTACAACAGATAAACTGATACCTCATTGGCTAGAGAATTCTTAAGTGGATGGTGATCCTCTGGGGATTTAGCGCCATTTTATTTGGATTTGGTGGACATATTGGGTGAATCCTTTCAGAATCCTTTAGTTTGCTTTTTCTTTTCCCAAAAGAGGTTGATAGGGGAATCATCAGTGATTTTTCCATCGTTTTGTAAAAAAGTAAAATCGAATTTTTACACGGCTGTTATTTCTGACCTTGTCAGCTCTGGATGCTTGTAATTTCTACCTAATATGGGCGCAAGTGCGGTGCTCTATACATGGCTGTCAAATTTCAACATTTTCTGCTCAAAAATTTCCAAATTATGGACATATCCGAGTTCGGAAGTTCAATGGAATCAATCGAAAGATTCGATTGAACTCCCGAACGTGGATAGGAAGGACCTTGAAATTTGGAGGAAATGTGAGCGGTGAGCGCCAAGTGTGAGCTAGAGCCTTTTTAACCAAATTTCAAATTTATTTTACAAATTTTATTGAGAATTTTCGATTAGACAAGACAAAAGTGCAACTGGGGAAGCTGAATTTGTCGAACGCGGATAGGGAGGAACCTAAATTTTGGAGGAATGTAAGTAAATGTAAGCGCAAGGCAGATCTACAATTGTGTTAAATTTCAGAACGACCGATGATCCATGAAAGAGTTCATAAATTATGGAAAATGAACGTTTGCCAAATGAAAGTGCGATTATCTTGCTAAAAACACCTTCGACAGACAAGACTGACCACAGGCCTAACCTAGGAGCTTGTTATGTACCCATTTAAGTGTTTTGGTGTTGCATTGGGAATGCATGCTGTACATTTACTAATGCTGTACGACAGGTCAAAATGCTGTACTGTACAGCGAAATGCTGTACGCCTGGTCAGCTTAATTTAAGGTATCGTAGTCGGCGAACGCCTTAACGACTACATCATTCAAACTCTCTTTTGTTTTGCCCGAACTCCTTGCGGAGCATGTTGAGTTGACGATTAGCGTGTCAACGTTTCAACGACACCTGAATTCAAAGTGTGATACGGTTGTTAGCCCATACCACTTACCAGTCGCATGTTTTTTTTTATTAAGCAATGATAGGGAAATTTCTTATCTTCTTCTCAATAACTAACTTGCGACGCGCCATGCCGAGTATCGAAACACGTTTCTCTATGAATCTCTATATCACAGAGTGCCGACCGGACGATCACGGCCACAAAGCACGGCAATCAATCTGATTGATTTGACTTTTCTAAAATTTTCTTTTATTTGTTAATTGTTTCATAATTTTCTAAAGTACGGCATTGAAATTAGATGAAAAAGTCGAATGCATATTTCTTTTAGTTTTTCAGTAATATGCCGAAAAATTTGGAAGATTTTATTATACAAAATTCTAGTTTTTTAACATTTTCTAAAATTTCAAATAATTTTTTTTCGGTTTTTCACTCTTATAAAGTGCACTTTCTATTAGAAACTTACAAATCAGCATGTAAACATTTTTAGGAATTTAATTCGAAAAAAATTAATGCTATTTGCAAATGCATGTAAAAAATAAAACAAACAAAAAGTATTCAAA
Source organism: Microchrysa polita (assembly GCA_949715475.1). Lineage (NCBI taxonomy): Eukaryota > Metazoa > Arthropoda > Insecta > Diptera > Stratiomyidae > Microchrysa > Microchrysa polita. The sequence continues at coordinate 16,385,452 of OX454419.1, forward strand.
ACTTTCGGCTATAGGTATATAGATTTTATCCAAACCTTTTTGTACATAAAAAATTACAAATAGATTTTCACAATTCACATAGATTTGATTATTACTATTATGCTAAATAGCATAATTCGTCTATTCGAAATCTAGTTAGGTCCACCCTATTGTTCTTCAAGCCTGTGGCACCTTAATGCTAACATCAGCCAAAGTATGTAATGTAGTTATGATAAAAAAAAATTCATGCAAAACGAAAACTATGGTACACAATTTAAAAGGTTGTTTCATAAATAAAAAAAAAATCAAATATTTTAAAATATGTATTATAAAACAAATGCCCTAAAACTATACTGTTCACCGGAGGTCAGTGTATAGGGCTAAACTTATGCCCGGAATATTCTGAAAAAATCTAATAAATATCCAAATCCTAATCCGACAAAAAAGATGAATGGAATACATAAAAAGCTTTATAATAATTGTAAATTTAGTCCGTAAGAAGACTGCTATGTCTATATGTATTTTTTTTCCAAGCTCTAGAAGATTTTTTGAAATTTTTTTAGAATTCTATTTCACATACACACAGACACATTATATCTTTTATGCTGTAACATTGGCCTTTGCTTATTTAGATATTATTGGGGAGAATACTGAGAGAGCAGGAGTTTTTATTTCAATAAAAATTCAGTTTAGTTTTACTTTTAAAATGAGATCTGTTCTACCTAATCAGTATATCGGACCCAAAGATAAAATTAGTCTTCTATGTATTATTTAATTTAAATGCAAAAAATAAAATTTTTTTTGAGATTTTTATTGTAGATTTGACAACTTAAGCTAGATACGTCCATAGTTATTAAAATATAATGTAACGAATTAAGAAAGCACCTACTGTTACGTCTTTGCTAGTAGTAGAAGAAATTTTGAATATTATTCAGCAAGCGAAATGGGAGCACCCTAATTTTTTTTAAACCAACTAAAATCCCAATTAATGTGACTTCGTATCTAAACTAAATTAAAAAGAAAAATCTGTTAATTGTTGTTTTTATAAAATTATGGATTACGTATAATTTTATTTATATTTATCAGGTTCATTTAAGTGCGGTTAGAGAGAGATTTTTACAAAAGTCTGAAAATTATTACAAAACTATAAACAAACGTTATTATTTCAATATTGTTTGAAAATGTTGATTATATTTACTTTTTATTTTATATAAACCCTGACAATCTGTCGCGTAGTTCCATTTGTAATTTGGGAACCTTCAGGCTTATTCCACCATGTCCCTTCCCTATACGTTTCTTGTGCTAAAGATAAGAAATATCGTCTTGTGCCAGTGGTGGGGCTTACACATTTTCCGCTGTAGGCTATTCACATTTTGCCTCCCCGACTAGCCACTACAAATACATTTCTGAAGAGACGTATACCCGAGCCTTTTGAGACTAACCTTTAAATCAAGATGTGCAGAAAATGTTTTACTTTATTGGGGTTAATTCACTAATTTTCAAAAAAAACGTTTTTGCATTAATCTGTGAGCTTCGAGCTTCCACTTCGTAAGTCCTGAGCGTTCTTTAATTTTAAATAATTGTTTGGTCATTGCGATGGGTTGGAGGCATACCCTCAACTTCAACATCATCTCACAAACGGCATAATTTGTCTTCTTCATGATACTTTCTTATCTGGTGTATCTCACTGGCTGGGCAATACTGATAGGGGAGGGGGAGGGTACGGTAGTACAATTTGTTCGAGTGAAAACTCCATAAATAGAATTGGTATTACGTACCTTTCGTGTTTTTTTTTTAATTCCATCAAAAGACTAGTAGTTTAAGTTTAGAAATTTTAGTTTCTAAATTAAACAAAAATATTTGACGGAAACTTTGCTGCCACCAAAAATCTGTCGGCATATACATGGGCGTTGTCGTGCTCTGTGGCCGTGATCGTTCGGTCGCCACTCTGTGAAATAGACACTCATAGAGAAACGAGTTTCCAAACTCGGCACGACTCGTCGCAAGTTTATTATTCAGAAGAAGATGATAAGAAATATTCTTATGGTAGAAAAATAAACTAACAATGCGACTAGGAAGTGGTATGGCTGACAACCGTATCACACTCCGAATTCAGTTGTCTTTGTAACGTTGATGGCTATACACGGTAGTCATCAACGCACCATGCTCCACTAGGAGTTACGGTAATCGAGAGAGATATACATGGGCGTAGCCAGAGGGGGGCAGGGAGGGCCGGCGCTCCCCCTCTCCCCCTGGTCGATGAAGATGGTAAAGAAATCCTTATCGATGTAGTAAAAAATCGCTGCACTGTATAACATTTTCAAAAAATTTGCATTTTACCACTCAAAGTGCTGCCGGAGAAGCCATGATCGGGACAGTTTGCAGTCAGGAGGCGCATACAAATAGATGACAGCAAGTGGCCTCTCGTAACTGACGGAGGCTGCGTACAAGCACACACATTTCAGTTGTGGATCCTATATTTCCTGTTTAATTTCATGACTTTTGAGCTGGAGTACACAATTTCAACCGGTCTTATTTTCATCTGAAAGGGTGACAAATGGTAACAGCTTTGCTTTGTTAAGGACCTTGTAAAGAACGGGTCTCATATTTTAGTGTCTTTCAAGTTCTTCTTTTTCTTCTCAGTACCGTATAGCCCCTTGGGGGACATGGGCCTTAACTCAGCCGTTTATAGGCAATTTCGGTCAACGTTATATTGCAAATAATTTCGGAGTGCATATAATGTTGTAAGCACTATATTTTTCCGTTCACATGAACGGAAATTTTGAACCACGCCGAGATTCGATCTCCGGACCTTTAGATTACTAGCTTCGTAGACTGCGACTCAACCAAGTGAGCCACAGAGCAGGTCTTTCAAGTAATTAAATCAAAATTTATTTTCTAGCTGATTCATACCAGCAATCAATAAAGGATTTATAAATATTCTGACGATGCTTCTTTGCTAAGATGAAAGTGACAGACAGTGGCGCAACCACGGGAGGGGCTAAGGGGGCTAAAGCCCCTCCCAGGTCCAGAAATTGTGAAATGAAAAATTTCAAAATTAAATATGAAGAAATAATTTTAATTGCAGATTTTATTAAAAAAAATTCTGTTCTCGGAGCATAGATTATTCCCTGTTTCGATGGTTTATGCAAGTAGCAACATCCTTACCATTTGAAAAAAAAAAACATTTGATTGACGAAAGTCATGCATCTCTGAATTTTAACAGGTTTATTTGGCGATAGGCGGTCCGCAACTCAGTAAAAAAGAGGGAAACCCAGACCCCGCGGGTTTAACCCTGGCATAAATATGAAATTCATGTTCTTAGAATGCAGTCTTGAAGGCTACAATATTCGTAATTTTCAGGATTTACATACATATCTGGGACGGAGAACTCACGTGGGATTGTCGTTAATCAATAATATAATCAGATCCTGCAATATCTCGATTCCTTAGTCTTTGGAATGTTTTAAAACCACTGCAAGCGTAGTAATTAGTCAAATAAAATTGAATGAAAACATTTTCATGATGACTTTGAACCACGTTTTCCTGGCCTAGATTTTTCCCAATCCTTGAAATTCTCTAGCAATGAGTACAGAGCTAGTGGTTTAAAAAAAATGTAGGCGAGTGTCATGTAACCAGAAGTTCTCAATGGTATTTTCTTAAAATTTGAATTGGCTTTCCATGAAAACAACAGAAAGAACGAGCCGATTACGGGTATGACATTTGAGTTGCGTTTTCAAGACCATATAAGTTACGAGAAAATGTACATCGAAAGTAAGGTTAAAACAGCATCATTACTGATTTAGAAGCACCACCACCCAGCTTGTGGAGGCATGCTCTAATCTCTAATGTCCAGTAATGTGGATAAACTTACCCCCTCCAGGACAAGATTCTGGTTGCACCACTGGTAGCAGACGAAACAAACTGATTTTGCAAGTGGAATATTCAGTCCGAGATACAAAAAATGCACTGAAAATAGACAAATTACGCTCTAAAAGGCATATATTGGAGGCCAGTTGAATGTAATCAGAATGCAGAAGAAAATCATTCTCATCTCCATTTTAAAAATTTGACTCTAAAATTAGCAAAAAAAAAAGAAATAACATGCGTGGCACGCACGCCCAGCAATTTTATTTATCCCCATAAATGGATACTTGTTTACAATCTGAGCGACATCATAGTCCGTCACGAAGGTCGTGAGTTCGAAAAACACCATAAAATGAATTCGTTCACGGTGAGTCTGGAATCCATGACCCTGTGCACCAATCCAACCACAAGCCAGGCTACTCTAAAATTTGCTAACAATATTTCTGTGACCGGAAATTTCTACTCCTAAGAAAATCATGATGTTGAAAACATTTTGGGCTTGCCCCCTCTGACCGAAATCCTGGCTACGCCCATGGGCATATAGGTTCAAACCTACTAGTAAATCAGCCACTGACTTGTGCAGTATCGGTGTTGTAAACATTGAATGAACATTGACAAATTGCTTTTTGTGGCACTTTCCATAATTTGGTGAAACAAGATGAGTTAGATTATGTATAGTGCAGTGCACTTTTTTCCTAATGTGTTCACATAAAAGCCAATGGAAATACCCAAATATAAATCTGGACTTTATGCAGCTTTCTATTCGGGGCTTATTCAGCTAGGCCGATATTTTCCGCTATATGTCCGCTATATGGCCGATGGTAAGGTAAGTGTCGCTAGTCTCGATTAGAAGAACAAGAAAATTCTTCTTGCGAGAGCTGATAGCGTAATGTTCCCATCATTTTATTCTAGTTTCGTTATTTCTAACAGTTTTAATGCCCAAAGTGCAGAAACTAGGGGTAATTTTGGATCGATTTTGATATAATATGAATAAATTTCACCAAATTGCAGATGAATTGAATTGAATTGAATTGAATTGAAATCGAGCTAAAATTAACCTTAGTTTTCTGCACTTAAAGCATTCTAACGTTAACTGATTATCTCTTATTTGGTTGTTACACTTGTTATTAATGCTTTCCAATTTACTATTATTAAAATATACTGCTAATACTACTACTACGTCCCTGGTAGCTAGGGGGTCCGCGTCCGGGCTCTTCTCAAAATAATTCCAAAAAGCATTGAAACTCCAATGACAACGGGGAAAACGGATATGAGATGCACACTGATTACATTTGCCTGCACAGAATGCGTTCAGAATATTTTCTAAATAACTACTGTGAAAGATCCGTTCGTGGACAGCTTCGGCAGACGGACATCTCCTGTAGCCAGATAATTTTCTTGGTCCAAACTTTTTTGTTCGTATTTTAGAACAAAATCCACTCTATACTAACCAGACGCTCTACTGGTCCGACGCGGACACTAAGTCTATATTTCTCATAAATCATCTCCCGTAAGCGGACAGAAATTTAATTTTCAGTAGACTTTCTGAAAATTATTAAAACTGAATATGCTCAAAAAATGCATTTGTGCGCAATAGGGTTTATTTTTGTGGATTTTTTTGCTCGTAATTCCACATCGATACCATAAAGTAAGTAACTGGAATAGAGATGGAACTCCATATAACATTAAAATCTACTGAAAAACATTTTACCTTTAAGTGTGTGCTGTAAGTAACGCGTACATACAGGAAGATATCTTCCTATTCCAATTACATACTTACTTTATGTCGATACTACGCATTTATATATTGAATAAGGGATATCAAAAACGATTAGACCAAAAACGGTACTTTCGCATTGGACTACGGGTTACTTTTAGTCTTTTTTCTTCCGATTTTCAACCGGCTGCGGCTGTCGGTTGTGTAACTTTTCGGTTTTAACCGGAATTTCACTAGGAAAAATTCATGTGTGTGTGAAATAGGGAAATAGGAATCGGCCAATCATTATTGCACCGTCTGGGTATTACACAAATGTAATTAGACTCGGTTCGGGTCGTTCCTCGTTGATATTGTAGTCCTATCAACTATTTCATACTAATTTCCGTGCTGAGATTGATAATCACCTGGGAGGGTAGTTTTGCATATGCCGAAAGAATTGCATCTGGGACAGAGCACGAGAGCTTTCATAGAGCACATTCGGCTGAAAAAAATAGCTGAAAATTTCAGAGTCCTAGCTGTCTTCGTTCGGAAGTTCTAGCCGTTCAAAAATGCCACCGAAGACAAAAAAAAATCCATAGGGTCCAAGATGAATGGGAGTCTATTTTTTAGATTATTTTTTTGATTTAGTGCGGATGAGGAGGCCTTTATAGAGCACATTTGGGCGAACATTTAGCTGAAAATTTCAGAGTCCAAGCTCTTCCGTGGCCGGACAAAAATGCTAGAATACTGCCAAAATGTTGATGATCGTGAAATCGAATTCGCATTGTGGTAATTAATTCGCGTGAAAGTCTCCACACCGGTTTTTGTCATTTATCGCTAGCAAAAACAATGCAGTTACACCTTATTTCGCAGGGTAAAGGTGTCATTGACAATAAATCAGCTCGCGAGTGCACATTTAGGTGGGTTAAATTGATTGAATAAAAGGCAAGTCTCCACGACACATTTTTCACTGGAGACATAAATGCAAGTTTTTCGCTCGGTGAACATAGTTCTTACATTTAAGGTATGTACTATGTTCACCGAGCGAAAAACTTGCATTTATGTCTCCCGAGGAAAAGTTGTCGTGGAGACTAGCCTTTTATTCACAAAATTTAAGATAAATATGCATTCGCGGACTGATAGATTGCTGATGACACTTTTTCGTGTAAAGTGAGTAGGGGAGACTGGGGCTGGTTCTAACAAATTTTAAACAAAACTTCTTAGCTACCCAACCTTTTGCGTTAGAGACATGACTTTCTGCCATATAATGCGTCATTAATAGGACTTTAAATAGAAATTATTAAAATTATTGTAAACGTATTACATTCTGAATAATAAGGCTTTTTTCCTAAGAAACTCACATGTTAAAATTTACCCCAGCCTGGGGTTGGTTCTAACAGCCCTGGGGTAAGTTTTAATAGGAAGGATAATCATCGAATTTGAACTTTTTGCAAATAATTAAACACCAGTTAATCTACAAAATCAAGCTTTATTTTTTTTCAGTCTCATATTAATTAAATACAACGATCAGTATCATCATATTCAGTACTGAGTGATATTTTAATGCTAAAGATAATTAAATAACAAAACTTTAGCTTTTATAGCAGTTTTCTTAAACTCAAAAAATTTAATAAACATCTTCTTTGAAAAACAATCACAGGTAATTAAAAAAAATGGAACTCTAGCCTTAATATCCTAACACAGGAACTTAACTCGCGATTTGGGTACGTGTTAATATGTTAGAACTTACCCCGTGTGTTCTGTTAAAACTAACCCCAAAGCCCAATTTTTCAGAAATCACATTGCACTATAATAAGTACGTAATTTAGCAGCAAGAAATTAGAGTGCATCTATAGCTGAATAAACACTTTTTATATAAGTTAAAGTTTCACATCTTTGAAATTTATATTAAAATTGAAAATCAAGAAAATAAAAACGCAAAAAAGATCGTTTACCTGTTCATATGGGCACACCACACACAACTCGTTACTGCGACGGCGCAGACTAAACTGACGAGTCTCGACACGTTTAGCATTGTGTACAAAGAGGACAATCATTATTTGTTTGTCTCTCAGTCTGATAGTTTGGCGTCTATCAGCCTGTTAATATCTGCCCCTGTTAGAACCAGCCCCGGTCTCCCCTACCATCAAGGGAATTCGATTTCACGACCATCAAAATTTTGACAGTATTTCCATGGATTTCACGTGAAAAGGCGATGTTAGTACCTACTCTTACGGTGAATTTTGAAGGGTACGCTTTAAAATTAAAAAAAAATGCAACCACTCATCGATGTTATTCAGCAAAAGTTATTAGCCGTCTAGAGAGTTCTACGTTTTGCTGGTTTTAGTTATTTTAAATAATATTAAGTGATTCGTCTGACCGTGGAATTTTCCGTATTTCGTTGAACGAAAAATTACAAATTCAGCAGCTTATAAGTTAAAATTGTAAACTATTTATTTAAACCTATTCAAATGGAAAGTTGTTACTGAAAAATTTGAGAGCGAATGTAACATTTCTCTTATCGAGAGTTGGACTCCTCCTCGTCCCTGTTGCTTCCCAGTCAATTTAAAGTGGGGGAAAACGTAATAATAGAAAAGCCGAAAAATGTTTAGTCGCTTTTATTAGCTGGGATTGCCATGTTTAAAGAGAGCATGGGCATGGGCTTTACAAAGAACAAAGATGCATTCTATTCCTAGTGTAACCGATTTACCCGCCACCAAAAGACCAATTGGAGTAAATGCTTCTAGCAGAATTTAAATTAAAGGATAACTTCAAACTTTTGAAGGCAGAGCCACATTACACTTTGAGGTAAGGGTGCGATGGGGCGCACTTAATCGAGACAAATATACCTAACAATAATAAATTAAAGAGTTTTCTGTTTATTTCAACTGCTCATGAAGATTTGCAAATGCATCTTTCAAAGACGTTGAAACTAACGAAAAGTTTAAAAAATGTGCCGCCCGTCAAAATATATTTGTGATCAAATTTGCAACGAAATGGATTCCGTCATAATCCATTTTGCAATTTTTCCTTTGCCAATTTCAGGACCTAGGAGAGGCCTGCTTAGTGGCGAACTCTGTATGCCGATAATAGCCTAAGCCAATAAAGAGAGCAAAGTAACCACCTAACAGTCTTAATGACAGTGTTTCACTTATTTTATGCAATGGGTATTAGATTTTGTCAGGTTACGGAATTAATTTCTTATTATGAGTTTATTTTTGACATTATGTTTGTATCCTGAACGTAATTCAAAGATCATACGTTGAATCATATTATTTTTGGTAATTAGGATCTTTTACGCTGTAAATAGTTTGAAAATTTTATAAATTCAATTAGAACATTAAAACCTATCTATCCGGATGCAGAACTCTACTCCCAAAGAAAAGAAAACAAACTTTTAAACAATTTTTATAAATACTTCCACATTGATATTAAAAGTTAAAAACCTAAAATCAACTTATTACTAAAAGACTTATCTAGAAAAATAAAATCTTATTAAAGGCTTTTAATCCTCTTACTATAAAATACTACACACACACCTCTTTAATCTTCCCTTTGAACTAAAATCTATAAAATTTAGGAAATAGAAACCTCTAATCATAAAGAAACATATTGCACTTCACATTACCATAGTGTACTGTACGTTCGTATACTATGCTTTATAAGTGCGGATTAAACGGAATATAAAAGTATAATATTTAAAAACTTCTCTTCTTCTTGTAATATAAACATAAAAAAATGGTTTGCCATTAAATCAGCAAAAAAGTCCCATTCCATTGCAAAACAAGAACATACAAAAGTACCTAATACCACGGACGAGTGAAATTGACAAAAATATAAAGATATTTTTCAAATTAATGAAATTACATACAAAATCCTCTTAAACATTCCAACATAAAAAAAAATCTGCATCAAAGTGAAAACAAAACAAAAAAGAGCTAAACACCAAAGGAACTTGTCAAATATTTTACCAATATTCATACATCTTTAATAAAAAAAGAGGCTAGGCTAATAAACACATACATATAATAGGTAGAATTTCAAATATTTCCTTTAATTCAACAATATAATTGATTGAGTATTAAACAAAACAAAAAAACACTTAATGTACATTTTCTTCTGTAAAAATCAAATTTTGTATAAAACCTAAAACCTTAAATCTCCATAAATTAGCTTTGGGCAAATTTGCTGTCATACATAAAAACAAACATAAAAACTGCGCAAGTCTCAAAATGATAAATGAGATAGCACTTTTATTTTGTTTTGACAAATGTATAAATTCCCAAAAAAGAAAATCGTAGTCTTATACATACTTGAGAAAGCTTTAAAACTGAAAAAATAATAAAACGACAAAAAACACTATTAAACCTAATCTCTAGTTTCTTAAATCTTGTTGACGCTATTTTGTTAAAAAAAAAATGTAATAGAAAAAATATATATTAAAAACAAAAAACAAAAAAAAAACATTGTAAAACTTAAGAATTTTCATGATTGTGATTTATAAACAAAAAAAAAAGAAAAACAACAGAGAAAAAAGCAAAAACTCTATTTTCATTATTCACTCTTCTTATATTCTAATGACTGGTAAATTTTTTCCTTGTCCATATTTAAGGTAGATAAAATGATTATTATCAAATAAGTGATTTATATTATGTATAAAAAAACTAATAGAAGTAAAACAAATGACTCTTTATTTAATTTTCGAAATCTTTCTTTCTTCGTAAAAGCGATCTAAGTCAAACTTATTAAAATTTATTATCTCTATTCAATTTATATTACAAAGAAAAGTATATGAAATGCTAAAAGCAAGAAAAAAAAAACTTAAAAAAAATCGCTTGGGCTTAATAAAAAATAAATTTATTAACAAAAAATTATATTAAGCAACAGGCACAAAATACAATGAACATAAAAAAGCAAAATCAAATAAATTAACTATTGTAATTATTATAAACGAAATATAAATGAATTTTGGTTTTTATTTATTTTTGTTCTTATTATCTTGTTATATTGTCAACTCATAACTAAGCCATATAAAAAAGAGGAAAATAAAACAGAGAACCGAGCAAATATTTTGTAGACTTAGTTACAAACAATTACACTTATAACATTGTAAAATGCAAATTGAAAGAAACATTTTAAAAAGGTCAAATAAAACAGTTCTATTAAAAATAATGTGTTTTTGTTTCATGGATTTTGACCTGTCAGCTCTTTTTTTTTTTAGCAAATTATGAACAGCCGGCACGGATGGATGAGGAGTACAGCTTACCAATTTGCAACTAAATTTTTACATCTAACCGTTTTTTTGCAAACTTCTTCCTAGTATGCCACACCAATTATTCTGTTTGTAACCGTTTTTTACCATCGATATAAATAACAAAAAATGCAAGTGTAGCAACGCGCCAAACGCACTCCATCAATCCATCACCAAATCAACTGACCACTGGTCTAGTACAACAGTACCGTATGCAACGTCTACGTATACTACTACGGATTATACTACCTTTTACGTAACATGGCAAGGATACCGCGATCCTGTGTTCTTGTAAAGAAAGCTATCAAGGCTTTTCTGCTGCCAAATTTTAGTGACAATGACTTTGTCTTAGTGTGTTTGGAGACACGGAGTAAGGTGATATGTGTTGCATCGGCATATATGCCCCATGATGGCACTCTACCTTCTCCGAATCCAAAGGAAGCCGTTGCGGCAGCAGCCTCTTCAGCCACTAGTCTAATTCTCGGATGCGATTCTAACGCGCATCATATTGTCTGGGGCAGCTCAGACACAAACGACCGAGGAGAATTACTTCTCGAATATTTTTTGGGAACTAATCTTCTTATCTGCAATGTGGGTCGTGAGCCTACTTTTGTCACAAAAAACAGACAAGAGGTGCTGGACATTACTCTGGGATCGGAGGATGTTATACATTTAATCAACGACTGGAGAGTATCGGCGGAGCATTTCTTCTCTGATCACCGGTATTTGCAATTCAGTCTTGCTGCGCGCTCAGATGTGGCATCGTTCACTCTAAATCGCAGAAAGACGAACTGGCCTAGGTTCCGGGACGATCTTCTCGTGGAACTGGCTTCGCTTTCAAATACTCCATGCAATGGACAACAATTGGACGATATGGTGAAACGCTTCACTGATGCAATGAGGGCTGCGACTACTGTATCATGTCCTGGTATATCATATTCAGGTAAGAAAAAACCAACTTGGTGGAATTCTAAGATTTCCGAACTAAGGGTCATGTGTAGGAGGAGCTTTAATAAAGCTAAGGCCTCAAGGCTTGAGTCAGATTGGCAATCCTATAAGATACATATCAGTTCTTTTAAAAAAGAATTAAGAGGAGCCAAGCGTAGTGCTTGGAGAAGTTTCTGTGAGAAAATAGAGGGGTCTTCTGAGACATCTAAATTTTGGTGTAAACCGGGTGTAAATTTTATAAATAAAATAATATAACTCTTATCTATTCCAAAATTTGAATAAAATTTGACCCTTTTCAACTTATAATTTTAGTTTATTCGAAAATTATATTAATTATATCCGCTACAGAATAAAACTATCCAAATACCCTTTTTATATTATACATTTTACACCGTTAGGGATAGAATATATTTTATTGAATTTTATTATTTTTTCGAACGGTTTGTATACATTTTCTTATCAATTTTATACTATTGAAGAGTAAAATTTTTACCAAGAATACTTATACTTTTAATATAGTTCACTAGTTGGTGTAGTTTTGATAATGTTTTTATATGGAAATGTATGAATATATGTTTTTATAAAAATTACACCAAAATTTTCAGCCGTGAGATTGAGGAAAGTTTTGGCGTCTAACCCATCTATGCCTAGCTTTCTTTTAAAAGAGGACGGATCGTGGACGTCTTCATGTAACGAGACCATCGAGTGTATGCTTGATACACTTTTTCCTGGAAGCGCAGCCGCCGCTTCACCTGAACTCCCCATAAGCCGCATACAGTCGTGCGATACGGCATCTATTCTTAACCGTGAGAAGATAATGTGGGCGATATCAAGCTTCGATCCCTTTAAATCGGCTGGACCTTATGGTATTATACCTGGGGACTTGCATCAGTGTGTAGACATTACGTATCCTTGGGTAGAGCGCATACATACATTCCTCTTATCTGGAGAGAAGTGAGAGTTACTTTTATCCCTAAAACGGGTAGAAGTTAGCATGCAAGTCCAAAGGACCTGCGGTCCATTAGCCTTTCATCGACTATGTTGAAACTGAGAGAGATTAATTGATATTCATCTACGGACGACCATTCCATCAAACCTATTATCCATGTCACAACATGCATATTGGAAAGGGAGGTCGGTTGACACAGCTTTGCATTCGCTGGTTAGTTATATTGAAGAGTCTTTTCATCATAAGGAATACACCATGGTGGTGTTTCTAGATATTGAGGGAGCTTTTAACAATATTAAACGATTACGGATGCTCTTCTTAAGCTGCACCCTCGTGGATATGTTGCTTACCTCTAGACGTATACAAAGCAATTTGGGTACTGCGTCTGTTTGTAGATATGTTTCTAGAGGTACCCCGCAGGGAGGGGTCTTATCCCCTCTACTTTGGAATTTAGCGATAAATAAATTACTTTTGAAAATAGAAAGAATAGGTTGCAAAGTCACCGCTTACGCTGATGACGTTGCTATTGCCGTTAGAGGCAAGTTTCCTGATACTCTTAGCGGGCTATTAGAAAATGCCCTAGCTATCCTAACGGATTGGGCAAATCTCAGTGGAGTCGGAGCCATGGGCGTAGCCAGGATTTCTTTCAGGGGGGGGCAAGCCCAAAATTTTTTCAACATCATGATTTTCTTGGAGTTTCGGTCGCAGAAATATTGTTAGCAAATTTTAGAGTAGCCTGGCTTGTGGTTGGATTGGTGCACAGGGTCATGGATTCCAGACTCACCGTGAACGAATTCATTTTATGGTGTTTTTGGAACACTCATGCATCTGCGGCCCTAGCTTACTGGTGGACTGTCACTCTTGTTATTTATTTTTTTTGCTAATTTTAGAGCCAAATTTAAAAAAGGTGATGAGAATGATTTTCTTCTGCATTCTGATTGCATTCAACTGGCCTCCAATATCTGCCTTTTAAAGCGTAGTTTGTCTATTTTCAGTGCAATTCTTGTATCTCGGACTCAATGGCGCCGGAACAGGGGGGGGGGGGGCAGCGGGGGCAACTGCCCCCTCAATATTTTGGCTAAAAGGGCAATTAGTACTACATATATTGCACTATATTAAAAATGAAGAATAATTTATTTTATATTTTTATACGTATACAATGTACATATTCAATTTATTATTCTTGTAGTGGATATTTGTTTTCCATGATGGAATATTTGTTTCGCAGAAAGTTGCATACGTGCATCTAGTGCATGTATCCTACGAGTATGTACATAATCATTCCATTTTCATTTCTTCTGCGTTAACAAGAGTTCCTCGAATTAACGACAAGGCCAACGATAGCGAAACTATTGACCGTTGATCAACGAAAACGAGGAAGTTGTTCATTCTCCTTGTCTGAAAACCGTACCGATGGTAGAGAATCTCACAGTAAGATTGGGCTGCTATGCTCGATTTCCATATTGTTGATTATCGCTCACAGTTAACTTTTTGAAGAGTATACCGCAAGCTTCACCTAAATGTTGCGCCGAAATTGCTGATCACTTTTGAAGCATATCGAGCACAGCAAGTTACGGCTAGTAACATTACTTCTGACGGTTCCAGCATCAGCTGCATCATCAGAAACGTCGTTCGGTGCTTTACGACGTCTTTAACATGGCTACATTCAACAATGACACATCTTATCCTTCTCCATGTTCACAGGGAACGAACAGGGAATTTAGATTCCCCCAAATTCATGAATGAATTTGTTTCCCGAGGAAACCGGAAAACAACTTATTTTATAAAGCTATATAAAATGAAGAATATGTTTATAATCTTCAACACTTTTACAATGGGATCAAAATGGGTAACAAAAAGAAACTTAAAAGGCTAGTCTCTAGTCTAGAAATGAGTATTTTCCAAAATTATTAATGGTGTAGTCATTTGGTGATTTCAGATTGCAAAGTGTGGTGGAGAATTTTTTATGTTTTATTAGAGGGCTGAGCTTGAATCCGGAGCTTGCCACCAAAAATTTTTTTTTTTTGGGGAGGAGTGTACATTTCTACAGTGTACATTTCTCCGATAACCTGTGCTTGAACATGTTAAAAAAAACATAATTGCGGGTACAACGCACCATTCATCTTTAAAATGCGTTAAGCGGTATCTGTACAATTGATAGTATTTTTTTTGTGTTTTTTATATGATTTTCACCCTGTTTCACAACGAAATGTTTGTGCTGAGCACTCCAAAAAAACAAAACAAAAAACAATTTTTCCCCACATTTTGCAATCTACTAGGTTTATCACGTGCTAACTACACTATCAGCGCAATATATCTAATGAAGAGCTTATACTGAGGTGAGGGGTGGCTCGCTTGTGGTAAGTACAGGATCCTCAGCTTTGTAAAGAAATTTGCGATTTTATTTATTTTGCGAATATTCTCTAAATAAGGTTTCGAAACCCAAACTTTCCATTTGAAAGAATAAGAATCAACATTTGCACATTTTGTAGTTTCGCATTTTTATATTTTCAAATCCGATTTTCAATAATTTTGAATTTTTATGTTTTTAAACCGAAACTTTCGAAAATGTGGGTTTCAGACCCAATGTAGAGGTTATTATAGCGGAAGTCGTAACTGTCACAATTTAAAAATTAAAATCGCCCAAAAATTCCACAAAAAGTGCAAATTTTTGCCTCATTTTTTTAAATCGAGATTTTCGTACTTTTTGAAAATGTTAATTTAAAATATAAAAGGGCAAAATTGTCAAAACTTCCGATTAAAGAACATTAAAAATTACAAAATTTTTATTTAAAAAAAAAAATGAAATAATTAAGATAATCAAAATTGAAATTGTTTGTTTGCCTCACTTAATGAGGCGCATTCAAATGCACATTATGCACATATAGTAGAGCTGGTCCTGGCTAGAGGTCCGGTATATAACCGCTTAATTTAATATGAATTTGAGAGAAAAAATCTTGCCCCCCCAATAAAAAAATCGTTCCGACGCCACTGCTCGGACTGCATATTCCACTTGCGAAATCAGTTTGTTTCGTCTGTGACTTTCATCTTATCAAAGTAGCATCGTCAGGATATTTATAAATCCTTTATGGCTTAAAATATGGATAATAGTGTAGTTACTACGTGATAAACCTAGTACCTACATCAGATTGCAAAATGTTGTGGAATCAAAATCGCGGAAAATCCTAAAATTTTTGCTCTTTTTCCGTTATTTGGCCCCTAACTCCAAAACTATTTATTTCTGCGAAAAACTCTCCATAGATATTTTAGAGAGCACATAATAGCGCGTCCAAAGAGATATAAATATTATAAATCCGTTGAGCGGTATTACTACAATCGATAATTTAAATTTGCCATTTTTACCATAGTTCCAAAATTATGAATAAAATTTTTGAGTTGGAACGGTTTTTCATTTTTGGTTGCAAAAGTTGCATTTTGCTTGCACATGATGTAGTTTGGGGTGAAGAACCTGAAACCGCAACTTTCCACCAAAATTTCGTTGCAAAACGGTCGAAATTGCAAAATACGCGAATAAAATAACTATCAATTGTATAGCTATACCGCTTAACACATTTTAATAATTAATGGCACGTTGGAACCACAATTATATTTTCTCTAATATTTTCATGGACAGGTTTTCGGAGAAATGTTCACTTTCGGAGTTATAAGCAAAAAAAGGGGAAACTCCGAAAAATTTTGATTTTTTCGCGGTTTTGACCCTGTTATGCAACGAAATTTGGTGAGAAGCTCCGGATTCGAGCTCAGCACCCCAAAAAACATAGGAAGCAAAAAAAAAATTCTCCACCACACTTTGCAATCTGAAATAACCTAGTGACTATACTATAACGGTTTTAATAAGATTTCTTCTAAATTTATCAAAGTAGTATCAGTGGCTACATTTTATTGCTGGCATGATTCAGCTAGAAAATAAATTTTGATTATATAACTTGAAAGGCACTGAAATATGATGTCCGTTCTTTACAAGGTCCCTAACAAAGCATGCCATTTGTCCCCTTTCAGATGAAAATAAGTTGAATTCCACTACCTTCCCGAAGGGACCTAACGGTTGAAATTGTGTACCTACTCCAGCTCAGAAGCCATGAAATGAAACAGGAAATATGGAATCCACGCAGCCACAGTAGCACACTCACAAGTGAAATGTGTGTGCTGGACCGCAGCCTCCGTCAGTTACGAGGGGCCACTCGCTGTCATCTATTTGTATGCGCCTCCTGGCTGCAAACTGTCCCGATCATGGCTTCTCCGGCAGCACTTGGAGTGGTGGAAAAGGCAACTGTTGAAAATGTTGTATAGTGCAGCGATTTTTTTACTACATCGGTGAGAATTTTTTTACCATCTTCACCGACCAGGGGGGGGGGCGACCGTCGGAGCTATCCATCCAAAACGGAATTGGTCCTCGTTACAAGAAAGCGCACAATTCCTAATATGTATTAGGCTTCCCAGACTAGGAGGCTTTCAACTTGAGCTTGCTGAAACCGCGAAATTTCTTGGACTTATCCTTGATAAGAAACTAAAATGGAAGCCCAACATCGAAGAAAGGGTGAAGCTACAGTAACACTGTATTCGTGTAGGAAAGCAATCGGGAAAACCTGGGGTTTACAGCCAAAAGTTGTGCATTGGATGTATACCGCTATTGTGCGGCCAGTCTTGCTTTACGGAGTTAGTGTGTGGTGGATGGCACTGAGCACCGCTAGCTATTATAATTTGCTGGTCAAAGTTCAAAGGTTGGCTTCTCTTCTTATAACAGGAGCTTTTGGAACTACTCCTATACATTCGGATTAGATATGGTCCTGGGACTGTTTCCATTGGACATTTTCGGCCAAAGAATGGCCGCAAAAGTGGCCTTGCGCCTACGTGAAACTATTCTCTGGCGAGCGCTGGACTATGGACATTCAGCGATACTTCGTAATTTTAACCTGCCCCTAGCGACTGACTACACTGTTCCCAATCACTTATTTGGTAGGAACCATTGTAGTTTGATCACCTCAAGGGAATCTTGGGATAGTAACAGCTTCTTGGTCAGTGGATCCATTTCCATTTATACTGATGGTTCCAAGACAGATGCAGGAGTTGGTATAGGAATCGACTCGGATGAGTTGAATATTCATTTGTCTTTCCGCCTGTCTAATTTTTGTAGTGTCCTCCAAGCGGAGATATACGCGATTTTAGAAGCCTTAACTTGGTTGGGCTGTCACGTCATCACTGGTAGAGACGTCTTTATATTCACAGATAGTCAGGCTGCAACAGGGCCGGCCCTAAGGGTGGGCGAACTGGTCAGTCGCCCAGGGCCACCACTTTCCAGGGGCCACCACTCTCAAAGAACCTTTACTTTTCAGTGGCCACCACTCGGAAACGGTCTCGCTCACAAGGGGCCTCCACACAACACCCTTTTCAAATATGGACGTACAATAAGGATATGATTTGATTGTGATAAGAAATGATTTAATATTGTCCCTTTTGTAAATATGTACATATGTACATCATTATCATCACACCCTACAATCGGAATTATACTACATCTCCGGCGAATTAAGAGTGACGAAATCCATGATCATTATTAAGAGAAACCCATTCAAAATGAAATAGTCAAACTAATGGGAGATTAAAAAAAAGTTCACGATGCTAAATATTTTTCCATCAGACTCGATTGTACTTCAGATATAAACTATCAAGAACAGATGACCAGGATTCTTCGGATTGTCGATAATCACCGCCTAAAATAAACGTTTTTTTTTTTGTAGGATTTTTGCGTGTTACAAATAGCACAGGGTAAGACTTGGCTGATGTTTATCTTAAAAAACTTGAGAAATTTTATTTGGATAATTAAAATGTCGCGGTCAGGGTTACAACAATGGTGCAAATATGCGAGGTTTTCACTCAGGCTTACGGGTAGAATTCTGGGCATAAATCCAAAAGCCGTTTTTGTTCCATGCGGATATCATAGTTTACTCTTATTGCTAGGGGATATCACCAAATCGGTGACGGGAAATAACCGTCTCAGAAACTCGATGGGAATGCAGAATCGAGAGCGTTCGATTCGTTTCAAAATTTGAGTTGTGAATCGGCTAATAACGTCAAAGCTCGAGTGGAAGCATTATCCTTGGCAAGGGAAAAGTAAGGTCGTTCAAACTCTTAGTAGCCTTAGTTATTTGGTATGGTATTTTATTGCATCTGCAGTAGGGATTTGCAGCTCGATACTGCCATGAAATGCCCCGAGAAATAAAAAGCGTTCTTGGAGTTTTACAATGAGACTGGATTCGATTCGGGCAGCCGGACAAAATTAGTTTTTCTGCAGCAATCACCATGAAGTTTAAAAAAAAAATCGTAAGAATATTACGATGACAATTACGGATCCAAAAAGGAAATTTAAAGCACTAATGAACTGAACGTTTAATCATCAAAAAGTCCACACTAATAATTTTGGATTCCTTATGATTAAAATGAAAACAAAGAAAATGAGCTTATGCGTGCATATCTAATAATTTGATTAATGTGTTAAAAGACGTATCGGAATCGGAAATATATCCCCAAGATATGTGTTCTGAATTATGAATGGTCATAAGCTTATAATTCCTGAGAAGAACACTACATCTGCTCCCCAACGTCACCTTGCTTTTCTAGTTTTATTAACATTACCAGTGACCTTAGCATCTGGTGAAAGAATTTTTTCGAAACTGGAGCTAACCAAACGTACCTGCTATCAACCATGACACAAGATCAATTGAATAGTTTGGGATGCTGTCAATTTAAAATGAGGCTGCATGAGGCTCGAAAAAGTGATTACATCCGAGGCAGCTTGACCAAGCAATCACCGAAGACCGACGAATGGATTGGTATTACATTGTGCAAAGCCGTTCACCTGAAAATCCCGCGAAGAAGGCGATATCAATGGATTTTCCATTTATAGGACCCACAGCCAGAAGCAGACCGATAAACACGTCGAAGTGTCAAAAGAAAAACCATGGACAACGCAATGATCTCGTTAATGACACAACACAGCTGCAGGATAGATCTGCCTGCCTACACTAAAACTGAGGTTATAACATAAGAAAGTGCCATGATAACACCACAGGTCACAATACCACTGATTGGTATATACTAAGGCAAGAAAGAATAAAAATAAACCTGGATCAAAAGCCTAGAATTTCGCTATCTTGTTAAGACCAAGTCGAAAGCTGATACAATATCAGCTTTCGACTGCTGATGGCCCAAAAAAAATAAAAACACATTGGCTTACAATCGATAGTAGAGATTAGAAATTAAAAATGAAAAATGTAAAAAGAAATTGTCTCTAAAATCATTTTTTATTTGGATGTTAATAGGGGCCACCATCGTCGATTTGGCCCAGGGCCACCAAAATGCTAAGGCCGGCCATGGGCTGCAATTCGATCAATTGATTCAGTGCTGACCACTTCAAGAACTACTGAGAAATGTCGTTCAGTACTTAGAGAAATGGGTCGCTTCTTCAACATTACGCTATGCTGGATACCGGGCCATAGTGGCTTTGCAGGTAATCGCAATGCAGATGACTTGGCCCGGCATGCGTCAGCAGGTAGCGTTGAAGACGGTAATTCCTTCTTGAAAACACCTACTGCGGCTTGTGCATTGTTAATAGAGACCGGTACAATATGCAGAACCAATGCAAGATGGATTCATGGCTTGACATGCGCAACGACGAGAATGATCTGGCCAAAGCTAGACAATGTCCGTTCTAAGATGCTACTTTCCTTAGACAGAAAGCATATTCGAAGTGTGGTGGGAGTAATAACAGGGCACTGTCCTATTGGAGAGCACGCGAGAAGACTCCGAATTCCTCACAACGACTTCTGTAGAAGTTGTGACGATGAAGAAGAGGAAGAAAGTGTGCATCACTTACTCTGCCACTGCTCCGCCCTGGCTGAGAAACGAATGCGTTTTCTGGGCTCAAGGTATTTCTACGATACCGATGATTTTCGGGATGTGAGCCCAATACTGCTCAATAAATTTATTGTAAGCACGGGTTGGTTTTTAGGCAGTTAGTAGAGACATTATTCTCTCGGTGGTATCACAATGGACCAAATCTGGTCTAAGTGCGCTGGGTGCAAATCTGGTGGCCCCTGTACCTAACCTAACCTAACCTAACGTCTACGTAATCAACGTCCCATTAGCGATCAACGATCAACAGCATACGACATTCCCCACTCAGCAGGCTCGTGCATTATAAAAGGCGAGCCAGACAACAAATTAGTAGCATTCAACATTCTTGACTTGGGATCGAAGCTCCAGTAGCGTAGATAGCTTTTCGGAGAGGAGGGGGATCATTTTGAAAGATTACTTACACTTTTACGGATATCAAATGTTGAATTCCAGAATAACAATTTCTGTATTTATTACACTTCAAATTGGCAGTTCTTTCGAGCAAATTTTGGTGCAAAATAGATAGCAATTTTGTCATACGAGAAAAAAAAACTGAGTCCTGAAAACATTCATAAATAATTATAGGTTTTTTACTACGGTGAGTATTCCAATTTTCGAACAAATTTTCGCTACTGCGATTGGAGTATCAGAGCTTTGTATTGGGTTCCCAAACTTTTCGGAGTAACGGAACACAAAGTACAGCATTTGTGTTTTTAAATCGAAATTTTCTGATAACTCAGAAATTCGTGAGTAAATATTTCTAAAATTTCCAAACTTGTAGGACATTGTTTCAGCGAAATATATTTGCTATAGCTGTCAGCCAATTGTTTGCAAAGGATACCAAAAATGTGAGTAGAACCTAAAATTTGAACTGTTAAACATTCGTTTAAAAAATCGTGGAAAAGTTTTGATTACATAACATAAAATTTAATCCTCGAATTTATTTGTGCTTTAATTTAAATCCCAAAAACCTCGTCACAAACACTGTGGACATGGCTTATTTTCTGGTACACACTACTTCCTTTTCTATTTTATATAGTAGAAAATTGTAAAAGAAAATTGGCCCAGTCTCTGATGCTGGTCAAATATTTTACAGTTAAGTTGGCTGATTGATTATTTGTAGCAGACAAAGCTTCGGAATTTCAAAACCTCTTGTTTGATTTTTTCTAGTTTTTGGGTATCTTTGCGAAACCCCTGAGAGATCTTCACGGAACCCAAGAGTACCGCGAAACTCCGTTTGTTTGTTTGTTAATTTGTTTTCGAATTACTGCCATACTACTGAAATTTCAAAATTTTTTTTTGAAAATTTAGTTTAAAAAAATAATCCTGGTTATAGGTTTGAGAGTTCTTTGTAATAAATTCAATGAAATTGCGAACAACTAAAGATAGTCAAGACTTACTTTGCCTGCTATATACGATAAAACTTTCGTCAAATTTTAACAACAAAAAGAAAAAAGAATGTTGATAAACTCAAACGATAAAGGATGCTTAAAAAGTGGAAGCAGTTTTGCAGTGTTTTGTGTTCATTCGCATTAGCTTTCCACTCTCCGCGAGAAATCTTTATAATCTTATGTACCTACAGTATATTTCACCATTGGAAATTGCGCTTCTGTGGAAGAGCCATCCGTGTTCCACATTATTTTTTAATTTTTGAACCGAACATTCTTGCAAAAAGTTATCTTTTGCTTTGTTTTACATACCTAAAATAATAAGAAAAAAATGTAACCGAAGGGGGGGATTGATGCCCTTAATCTACGCCACTGCGAAGCTCCCCGACTGGAACTCAAGAACAACAAGACTCGAATCGCCATCCACGTGGGTATCGAATGCGTACAACCCTGGACCATAAACGGACAGCGTGTGTTGGACATAATAGTTTTTTAAACTAAAAGGTGTTCATAACTAAAGAGATATCAAGTCTATAGGTTCCGTATTCGAAAAGCCCTTTATGACGGTGGTATTTTTGACAATGGTGGGTCTTGAACCGGCGAGCTTGGTTCTTCTAAAGTGAGCGCGCTAAACACTAAAACAGCGAGACTTATATAGAATTGCTCGTCTTTAAATTGCAACCCAAGGCTGTTTGTGTTTATACATTATGTTGAAAAGGGACCAAATATGAAAACTACAAACATTTTTTTATAACAAAACATTTTTTTTATTAATTTCATTTTTCAAGGCAATAATAGAAATCATCGTACAAACATCTTTCAGTAAAACTTTATTACATAACAAAAATGGATTTGTGAAAAACATTTAAAATTTGAGAAAAAAAAAACAAGTGTAGACAATATTATGGTAATTTGTAATAATTTTCAATGTTTCGAATAAATATTTTACTATGGTTTCTTGTACCTACATATTTTTTTGTTTATTTCTGGACAGTTTTCTAACAAGCGTAAAACAAAAATCAACAATTTCCATAATAAATAAAAGTAATAATTGCTAATTGAGAGGCAACAACAAAACAACACTGCAAAATATAAATTAATGAGTTTGGAGAGACATTAAGTAACTCTCAGCAGTACAATGGGTTCGAGGACTTACAGTAAAATGTTGTAAAAAATGTATTTATTTAGGAACAATTCTCCATCAGTTTGCGAATTTAATGACGACTCGCGCGATTCAGGCAAACAAAAAAATATTGCTTTTTGCTATCAGTCGTACAGTTTGAGAATATCTGAAAAAAAGCTTAATCCTGTAGTAAAAAGCGGATTCTACGTACGAAAGCTTGTTTGGGGATTGATAGAAAAGATAAAAAATATATGGTAAAAGCTTTGTGAAAGTTGCTCAAGCTCTAAAGGTGGAATCATGCGCAATTACAACCAGAAGTCTTGGTCATCGTGGCAGGATAATGAAAGCTATATAATTCAAAGCTTTTACCACCACTGTCGTTATTAGGGGGAATCTTCCACCACTGCATTAAACTCGTACATGTAATTCCACCATGATATCTACTGAAATCAAATAATTTGCGTCCATACTACATATTTTAATTTTAGCCAATTTCGTGTTATCCAGTTTGGTTCGTTTCAATTAATTATTTTCAAATAATTTCGTTTTCGTATTGTATTGTAAAGAACTCCAATGTTCGATTCTTTTTCTTCCTTTCGTAAAAAAAAACTGACTATAAAAATGACTAGAAGCAAATTCTCTCTACAAAAAGCTTTGTCTGAATAATAAGGACTGAACTCGGAATAACGTGAAAAACAATTCATCGCGACATTACGAGTTCAGCCCTTTCAACAACTTATTCAGCACTTCACTATTATAATGATTCGTGTCCATGCTAAAGGACATTTAGTACGTACAAATGTTTCGTTGCGCGCTTACAAACAAAGTAACAAGTAGTTGTGATTGTATGATGTGAACTTACACAAGGCAAAAACAAAAGCAAATACAAATAAATGTAGAAAAGGACGTTTCGCCGCGAGGCAATTCAGTGTGTGTGTGTGTGTATTGTTCTAAAACACTTGTACGCGATGATTTTCACGATCGCAAACCAAAATGTTGCCATTCGACATGATAGCAACACCTTCCAATCCTTTGAATTCACCCTCGCCTGAGCCCCAGGAGCCAAATGCCCGTAGGAAACTACCGTCCGGATGGAAGATTTGTATACGATTATTGCCCGAATCGGCAACGCAAATGTAGCCCTGGTCGTCGACGGCAACACCTCTGTAAAGATAGAAGAAAAAATTAATATGAATAAATCAAATGAGAATTAGGGACTAATTAAAATTTTTGAGAATGAAGTTAAGCAATTTCGTAAAAATCGGACCAGCCGTTTCAGAGGTGTTTGACAACAAACATTTTTGATACGAGATTTTTATATACAGGGGGGGGGGGGCACATGGGAACCTGACGAATTTATAGAAATCGAAAATTCAAGCTATTTTTCTTTTCTTACTAAATCACTCTGGGCAGGTGCGGAATTAAGATGATACACTTTTGAAAAAAATCATTTGACAAAATGGTGTCCGTTTTCATCACTAATTTTTTAGAGTTGTTTACGATAATTTTCATCAATCAATAAACTTCAATTGCCCCATATCTTCGATAGTGGATTGAGTTGTTTCAACGTATGCGTGGTTTATTGTCATACATGCATAGAAACACAAAGAAAATACTCAAATCTGGTTAAGTCAAGGGACCGGCAAAGAATCTTGAATAGCTTAGTAATGAAATGAAAATGGGAAACATTCCTTGGCATATATATTTTTTAAGGGGTGTTAACTAAATTCCGTAACTGTCGTGAGTGTTTTAGTGGCGCCCAAAAATAGTGTAGAATGAATTTCTAATTTTGTATGACGTTTGTCAAATCGTCAGGTTCTGGTATACAGGGTGTCCGAAAGCTGCCGCATAAACGAACCAGAAAATGATTCCTTATGAGATTTCCAGCAAAAAAAAGGGGGACGAAATATAACCCCGATTCTTAACCCTGCAGCTGCTACAGTCTTTGAAAATATTTGTAAAATTATTTTTCTTACACGACTTAAACCTCAATATCTCAAAAACTAGACTGGCTAGAAAACCAAAACAAGATGATTATCACAGCTAACAAATTTACCTAAAACTAACCGCACTAAAATCAGATAAATGGTTTGGTTTTCTCACAGTTTTAAAGTAAAATTTTTGTATTTAGACACATAAGCAAATTATTTTTCCATTGAAATGTTTTCCAACTTCTGCCACGGTGAAGTGCTTATACGATTCTTTTAAAAATTGGCGCATAGTCTTACGATCATATCTCTCTTACAACATTTTATTCTTACTCGATTTTTTCTAACAGTTTTTTTTCTAATGTTTTAAGTGCGGAGAACTAGGGTTAATTTTTAGCTCGTTCAAACTGTCCCTAATGTGTGTAAATTATATTTGACATTTGTAAACTAGTGAGCACCAGAATACAAACAGACAAGCAGTGGAGTGGTATGCTCCGCAAGATATTGTGGTCGGAGTGGGGCCCGGCCGGCTTAAGACAATACCAGACATTGATTTGGACATTCGACTGGAATGCGAACAATTATCGCAGGAATCCTTGCGGAATGTCATAGAACAAATTAGGGGTTACAGTACCCACCTTCGAATGGAAGCGGGACATAACGTATGACATCTAACCGCGAAGCTCCATAGGGCATTTGAATGCGAATTGATCCAAAAACGAAAAATTTTAAATAAAAATGGCGCGCGCTAAAATATGAGTCTAACACGACACCGGTTTGTAACCCGGTACAAGACCTTCCTAACTTCGTAATTAATAAATCTTCGAGAATTATCCGAAAAACAGTTGATTTTATTAACCCTTCTGTCGGCACCTACTACAAGATACATATTCTATAACCAATAGGCGTGGCTGGACCTACCGAGCATTTTTTTTATTTTTTAGAAAAAGTTATATTTTGATCGGTAGAGTATGAGGGTATACGTATTAACTTTGTCATGAAGTTTGTAACGCTTGGAAGGAAGCATCTCCGACCATATAAAAAGTATACATATATGATCAGCATGACTTGAGAACCAAATTTTACACAAATGTGTTTCTATTGATAACACAAAACATATGTAAGAATGGATGAAATCGAACAATGGGGTCATGGGGCGGCCATACAAACCCAACCCCCCATTTTGGTTATTCTAAGAAATATTTTGTACACATATTTCAAAAAACTTGTGTTAATGTGTCTTTATCAGAGCAACAAAACAGGTCAAAACAAATGGAATCGTACTATGGGGACGTGCTCCTGCATATCTCAATAAAATTTTCGGAGTAAATATTTTCAATTGTCCACTTATTCCAACCAAATCCCACACAAATATTGTTTTGTCGACGGACAAACGACAACGGAACTTTCGTAAAGACGGAAGGAAAAGAATATGGAGGGGGGGGGGGGGGGGGGTGATAACATGGAAGTCGTAGGTACGCCCGAAAAAACATTTAGCCCGAGGAGAGCGAAGGGTATTAAAATTTCGGCCGCGCCCGAAATTAGCCTCGGTTTAGTTTTCTTCTTTTTTGCGTCTAGTCTAGTACAGATAGCTCAAAACCCAAACATCCAAAAAAAAAAAGGAATTTTTGATGCCAAATTGTTGAATACACTACTCAATATAAGCAGTAAAAAGTTACACTAATTTGCGCCATGGGTTAAGGGGGGAGGGGGTGGCAAAGGGGTGAAAATTCATGTAATACTCTAGACATGTATTATGTAATACTCTAGACATTTTCTCAGAAAATCATACCCTAGACCCAAAAGTATTATAGTGAATTAACATTTTTTTAGTTTTATATTTCGCACTGTAACTCGTGATAGAATATACCTACCGTGATAAAATCTTGTCCATATACATATTGATAACAAAACTTATTTGATTTGTACCAAAAATTTGAGTGCTAGAACCATTGACACCCCCCTCACTCCTCCTAACATATTTCAAAAAGGCATGTAGATAGTTTCTTTTCAAATCGAGCCAGGCAGATCAAATTTGGTGGGGTGCCTAGTCTAAGCTCCATTATGCTCCCCACCAAAACTTATTACCATCCGATCAAAACTAAGGGTACCCCCCATCAGTGGCGGCTCGTGGCGTACGGTACAGGGTGGGCCACCAACTTTGTATTAATCCCAGTTTTATGCACAAATATCCATTTTGTACGATTCTGGATAATAGGCATTAGTTATTTTTGTTTTAAATGAAATAAAAAATTGTTTTAAATTCAAATGAATCGCGGTTTTCGATGGTTTTACGTTTTTTTTATGGATGTCCAATATTAGTACAACCAATTTCGTTCAATTTGCTGGTTATACGTTTCTTTTTACTATTTTCAATCTTGATGTAGATAAAAATGAATTTATTTGTGGAGAAGAAGAATATATTTTAGTTTATTTTTAGTTCGCTCATGTAGCTAATTACACTAAAATATATTGATATTATTTAAAAAAAAAACCTTTTCTTTTTTTTTTAACAAGATTCAATCTAAAAGATCAATTTAGATTTGGTTGAGATATTATTTATTTTGTAAATTACAAATTAATGCATTTTGATCGACATCGAGACTAACAATAGTAAAAAGAAACGTAATTATAACAAGCAAGTTGAACGAAATCAATTGTACCGATATTTGACACACATAAAAAACAGTCAAAATATCCAAAACCGCGATTTACTTGAAATTAAAAAGAAGTTATTTCGTCGAAGAGGAACATAATCTTGCTATATTTTATATGGCTCCACATCTTTCTAACATTAATTAAAAGCCTTTAGCAATCCACCTGCATATTTAATTTTTATTACCTGCACCAAGATAAATTATAATGAAATCAAAATTGTAGAGCGTCGGTTATCCGAACGTCGATTAACCGAACCGGGGACTCGGCTTTTTTCATATGAAATGTATAAAATCAGGTGAAAAAATCAAGTGTCTGAAGGAAACAACCTTTTTATCAGCAGCACTCAGTTGCTTCGAATTTTTTGTTTTTGTTCAGTCCTAGTCATTTGTCATTTATCCTGGTTGTCGCTTATATTAACTTTTAGGCAACCCTCCAATTTTTCTATGGAAACTCGATTAACCAAACTTTCGATTATCCGAACCACCCCTTGTCTACATTAGTTTCGATAATCGACGCTCTACTATATCATTTTCAGCGATATTTGAAAATTTCCTCGGACTCTTCCTCTTTCATTGTAATATATACAAGATTACACACAATTCGGAAAATATGTGTTAAATAATAATGGACTGTATGATTGAATAAAAATCACATTTTTTAATTTATCCTCCGATTAATTTTACGATATTTTCTTGGCTATTCATCATTATGAATATTAGGAAACTCCAAATATCATTATCTTACATTTTCATTCCTAAATCGATTTGTCCCTAATGATATACACGTATGCATGAATGTCTGTTTTGGTTGGTACATCACATTCTATTATCTTTTCCACGCACTAGCTTAAAAAAATTGCATTCTTACAAGCCACAAATTGTGCCGCATAAAACTTTTAACACTTGCATCCCAATACATTTTATCGCATGTTTTAAATGATTACTCTCACGGGCCGGCCCCTTACAGGCCAATTACACCTGCAACTTGGTTGCCAACCTAGGTTGCAGGTACCTTACTACACACTTGCAACATTCCGGCAACCACGCCATTCACGTTCTTGCAACCTGGTACTGCAACCTGCAACATGCCTACAAACCACTTAATTTCCGGTTTTTTTGCGTGTTGCCAACTTAGGTTGGCAACCAAGTTGCAGGTGTATAAGGGCTGTTAACCATACGAACGCGAAGCATCTTGTGCTGATATCGCACGAAATTTTTCTGTACAAATTATCACTTGCATTCGACAAATTCGATGCAAGCGGTCATGCACTATCAGCTAGTGCCCAAAAGTTTGAAAGCAGTATCAACATTGTGACAAGATATTTGGATTGGAAATCGGTTTGCAAATATGTGTGTAGCTGGGATGCAATCCAATGAGATTAGGTTGTAGAATAGAATTAAAGTAATTGGCCAATTGATTATGCGTGGAAAGTGTTCAAGCAATTTTGGAACTAAAAAGACGTTATAAAGGTACATATGTAGATGTATATTTTTATATTGGATAATTGTTTGAAACAATGTGTGCATTAAACCTTCTATATACAAAATTATTGGTAACGATGGAAACTAGTTATTTAAAAAATGAAATAATAAAATTTCTTATATTCCAACTAGAATGATTGGGTGGGCCGGGCCCACCTGGCCCACTGAGACGGGCCGCCACTGCCCCCCATACAAAGTGAACGAAAATTCTAACAAATTTCCCATTTTTTCACTTCTAAATTCTACGTAAAATTGAAAAATAAAATTTATCTCTTAGAACGTCATTATAACAGTTAATCGTAGTCTTGTGAATGTATGTTCAAAAGGTTGTACCAAGGCGTACGCTACAAGTATCAAAAAATTGGGTTTGATTGGGTTGAACCTTCAAACCTGATTTTCGTACTTCTTAGGCACCCTCTGGTACAAACTTTTGGATATATTTATCCCGGTAAATGGATACTTGTTTACAATCTGAGCGACATCATCCGTCACGTAGGTCGTGAGTTCGAAAAACACCATACATTCAGAAGACTACAGTTAACTGTTATAAGGACATTCTAAGAGATAAATTTTTTTTTCTATTTTAGATAGAATTTAGAAGTGAAAAAATTTGAAATTTGTTAGAAATTTGGGTTACTTTGTATGGGGGGTACCCTTAGTTTTGATCGGATGGTAATAATTTTTGGTGGGGAGCATAATGGAGCTTAGACTAGGCAGCCCACCAAATTTTATCTGGTTGGCTCAATTTAAAAAGAAGCTGCAGGCATGCCTTTTTGAAAAATGTTAGGAGGAGTGAGGAGGACGTCAATGGTCGGAGCACTCCAATTTTTGGTACAAATCAAACAAATTTTGTTATCAATATATGCACAAGATCTTATAACGGTGGGTCTATTTTATCAAGAGTTACAGTGCGAAATGTAAAACTCAAAAAATGTAAATTCACTATAATACTTTTGGGTCTAGGGTATAATTTTCTAAGAAAATGTCTAGAGTGTTACATATCATTACAAAGGTAACTTAATGTAGTTTATTTTGTCCTTAGCACATTTTAAGGTCAGACTCATAGTTTTCCAGATATTTGCAAGAAACTGAATTTTCACCCGTTTGCCACCCCCTCCCGCCTTAACCCATGGCGCAAATTAGTGTAACTTTTTACTGCGTATATTAGGCAGTGTATTCAACAATTTGGCATCAACAATTTCTTTTTTTTTATGTTTAGGTTTGGGGCTATTTTAAACCAATTGTACTGGACTATTCGCTATTTGCATTGAGTATATCTAGTAGATAGTTCGATCGAATTTTCTAATTCCAATGTCTTTTGGGAAATATTTAGTACTTTGTTGGCAGATTTTACCCCGATATTAGTCTGCAGATTGTAACGAACTGTTTTCGACCTTCAGATGTCTACATCAAAGCAGTGGCGTAGATAGCTTTTCGGAGAGGAGGGGGATCATTTTGCAAGATTTCTTGTACGTTTACGGTTATTAAATTCCATTTCAGAATAACAATTTCTGAATTTATTACACTTCAAATTAGCAGTTTTTTAGCTAAACACTGAGTCCTGAAAATATTGCATCGATAATATTGTTTTTTTTTACTACGGTGAGTGAATCCACAGTATTCCAATTTTCATATACAGAGCTTTATAGTGGGTTAAACTAGTGGTTCCCGAAATTTTCGGAGTCACGGAACACCTAGCATCGCCGCTTTTCTGGCCGGAACACCTCAAAACAGTGATTAAAATAAGTCAAATATTTCCAGAAAAGGGAAATTGTGAAGGCAGGAGCTCGTTGGAAATGCGCAGTATATGTGGATAAAGTACAGCTTTTGAGTTTTAAAATTGAAATTTTCCGATAACTCAGAAGTTCGTGAGTAGATATTTCTAAAATTTTCAAACTTGTAGGACATCGTCTTGCTCTGTATGCGTGATTGTTTGGCCACTGCGTAATATAGAAATTCATAGAGAAACGAGTTTTCAACTCGACATGACTAGTCGTTATTATTTATAGATGATAAGAAATATGATTATCGTAAAATACGAGTAATAAACTAAAAATTCGACTAGTGGGATGGCTGACAATCGTATCACACTTTGAATTCAATTGTCTTTGAATCGTTGTTGATTACACACGGTAGTCGCCAACGCACCATGCTCCACTAGGAGTTAGGGTA
The DNA here is from genome assembly GCA_949715475.1 of Microchrysa polita. Taxonomy (NCBI): domain Eukaryota; kingdom Metazoa; phylum Arthropoda; class Insecta; order Diptera; family Stratiomyidae; genus Microchrysa; species Microchrysa polita. The sequence continues at coordinate 16,416,806 of OX454419.1, forward strand.
GAACAATATATATTTGCTATAAATTGCGAGGCCCTAGCTATCATCCAATTGTTTGAAAAGAAGACCAAAAATGTGAGTAGAACTTAAAATTTGGAGTGTTAAACATTCGTTTAAAAAAATCGTAGATAAGTTTTGATTAAGACAAATTTAATCCTCTAATTTATTTTCTCCTTAATTTAAATCCCAAAAACCTCGTCACAAACCCTGTGGACATTTTATTTTCTGGTACACACTACTTCCTTTTCCATTTCATATAGTAGAAACCTGTAAAAGAAAATCTGTCCAGTTTCTGATGCTGGTCAAATATTTTACAGTTAAGTTGATTTCTGGTACAGTGTAGCAGACTAATGCTCGTATTTATAAACATACATTAACTCAAGGAGACCTTTAGTCAAGGATGCCGAAATTCAAAAAATTAAATGTCATTTCCAGTAGTTTTTCATTGAAATCATTTAAATTTACGACTCAATGCATTCTCGATTTAAGGCGATTTCAAGGAAGCCTTGAAATTTTCTATAGTCAACCTCACTTGAAGTCAAGGTAGCTAGTTTCCTACCTTGAGTTATTATATTTCAATTCTATTGAAAACTTAAGGTGTCCTTGAGTATCGCCTAAAATCAAGGATACATCGACTGGTAAACATAAATTATTTCAGCGAAAAACTACTGGAAATTACATTTAATTTTTTGAATTTCGGAGTCCTTGAGTTAATTAATAATAATAATCATGTAATTTGGGGCTATTTTCATGTTTTCGTATGAAAACAGCCCGAAAACATTTCAATTCCAATACAAATTGACACATTGAAAATACGCTATTTTGCGTGTTTTCTATGAAACCTTGATTTTTTTTCAAGTGAAAACGTGTAAGCACCCAGGTCTCAAACCTGAATTCCCCTATTCAGCACATTTCGGCTCACTCCAATATTTTAACTGACACCCGAAAAAATTGTTCTTTATTTCTCCATGATAAGAAAATGGACGGTCAGTTTGAAGTGACGAAATATGTTGTAAATGACTATCGATGACTGCACCAGCACATTTTTAAACTTAGAACGATTTATAGGCAAAATATTATTGTCGGTTGTCATATGAAATTACAAACAGTGCACTGTGAACACTTTTCGGTGATTTCTGAAAACGTACGGCGAAATCAATCCGTTTTCGTCCACTCTGATTAGAATATAAGCTTCGGAATTTTAAAACTTACACATTTTTTTCCTTTGGATTGTTTGCATTTTTAAATTTTTGGATATCTTTGCGAAGCCCCTGAGAGATCTTCTTCTGCCTGCATTAAGACTATATATATTTCAATTTTGGAAATTTCAACATTTTTTTTACAGAAGATTTAGTTAAAAAAAATAATCCTGGCTATATAGCTTTGAGAGTTAGTTTTTCGTAAACCTTCCGTTAGTCGCAATAAAAAATGTAACACGAATAGACGCAATGCATCTATTAGATGCCAACTTTGTCATCCTGTTGTAAGGTATTGAAAATCTTCATAAGGGTTTTTTCTTCATTATCTGAATATTTGAAGCCTTGTCATACCAATAGTCAATATCAAAAGACAAAATCGGGTCTGTTAATAATATTTTTTTTTATCGAAAAAAAGTCTAAACAAATGTGATTTTTTGAAATTGTCTTACATAATTGCAGTTTTACAGCTTTCTTAGCATAATTAAATTTTAAAATGGACTTCAATGGTAAAGTAAAGGTGTAATAGTGTAGTGTAAGTATTTCACTTGTAGTAAATATTTTTTTTTATCCTATACTGCTGCGCCTATATCAATCCACGTTCAAATCACTTACATGAGTGCTCGCAATGCATCTAATAGATACCCTAGCCTGCTACGTAAAGCCAAAGGACCTCACAATTATAACTTTCAGACTTAAATGCTTCCGTACTCGGTATACGAAGCTACTATGAGTTAGAAAGTGGAATTCGCGGTAGAAAAAAGGTTATGGTAAAAAACCAAGGCGAGGCATCTGTCAGATGCATTGCGTCTAACGGAAGGTATTCAATAAAATTGCGAACAAGAGAAAGTCAAAACTTGCTTTGCCCTGCTATATACGATAATACCTATCGTCAAATTTTAACTTAAAAAAAAAAAGAAAAACAATGTTGTTAAACTCGAACAATTAAGTATGCCAGCAGCACTTCTAGATTAGTGCTGTAGTGATTGCCTGTGCGAAACTCCAGATCGAATGTGAAAAAATTTTCGGACGTACCTACGACTTCTATTTAACCCCTTCCCCCCATTCTTTTCCTTCTGTCTTCAAAAAGTTCCGTTGCCTCGATATAACAATATTTGTGTTGGGTTTGGTTGGAATAAGTGGGCAAATAAAAATATTTACTCAGAAAATATTATTGGGAGATGCGGGAGCATGGCCCCATAGTTCGATCCCATTTGTTTTAACCTTTTTTGTTGCTTTGATTAAGACACATTAATTCAAGGTTTTATGAAATTGGTGGAAAAAAATGTTTCTCAGAAGAACCAAAATGGGGGTTTGAGTTTGTATGGCAGATCCACGAGCCCATGGTCCGATTTGATCCATTCTCACATATGTTGTGTGTCATCAATAGAAATACATTTGTGTGGAATTTGGTTGAAATCGGTGCACAAACACAAAAGTTTTTCTCAGAAGAACCTAATTTGGGGGGTTGGGTTTGTATGGCAGCCCCATGACCCCATGTTCGGATTTGCTCCATTCTCACATATGCTATGTGTCATCAATAGAAATACATTTGTGTGGAATTTGGTTGAAATCGGTGCACAAATAAAAAAGTTTTTTTTAGAAGAACCTAATTTGGGGGGTTAGGTTTGTATCGCAGCCCCATGACCCCATGGTCCGATTTTACCGATTCAAAGATACAAACTGCCTGCAGCAAAAAGAACCATTTGTGCAAAATTTCAGCTTAATAGCTTTTAAATTGGCCGAGTAAAACGTGTAGCAACAATTGTCGGTCGCGAAAATATTGTTAGGCAAATTTTGGAGCCAAATTTTAAGAAAGGGCAGTTTAGCATTATTTTTCTACACCATTTAACATAAAATGGCCCCTGCTGAAGATATTCAACTGGACGGGAAGCGCCTTTCCCTGCCCCCTCTGGCTACGCCAATGTTGAATAAAGTTGTAATTGTAAAATGATTCCCTATCAATGTAACAACCCTCTTCCAATGTGTTTGTTTTTCGCCTCATCTATTTCCATAGGCACGAGCCGCCACTGATATGCATATCAAAATACAGTATTCGGTGAGTTGAGCCCTTTAAAATCACCACAAGCTCATTTTGGGTTTTCAAAGAATATTATGTAGGTACATATGTACCACCAAAAAGGACACTTCTCTAAGGAAACTGAGAATGAGCATTGTGGTTTTCGTTCGAAATTCGACATTTGAGGTACTGTATGTAATCGGTTTGAAAGGATTTTTGGGCTTCTGGAGTGACAAGATAACGGCTGATGCAATGTGGATTATTTTGTAAGCAATAACGTAGACATATACATGATCTAAGATTTTTCCCCTAAGGGAAAACTTCTCGGAGTTTTTTTGGTTTATGGAGGGTGATGAAGAAGGTGTTTGTTTGCGGGAGTGCGTGCCATGGATGGAATAAGGGAGCCGAACCACCGTCTACTTGCGACTGATAAGTCTTTGTGTTTGTCCTTGTGTTTTCATTTGCCGTCATGTGACTCGCTTCGCCATGTAACCGTTTGCGCTAATAGATCATAGAGTCAAGCTCTTGGTGCCTCGAATTGTGACCATGTAACGCGTAACGTATCTCCCGAACTGACCTACAGTAAGCGCATGCCGCTGCTCGCTCGTTGAAGAGCCCTATCCTTATGACTAACATGTACGGTTATAGAGGCAATGGCTACATCCCCTGGGCATCTTCGGATGGCCAAGTCCTATCTTTACAAGATTTAGGGAAATAGGTGGAATAGGAATAGGAATTTCCAAGCGCAAAAATCATTTAATTCAAAATTTTTCGTAAATTTCTTGATCAAATCTATTTAGAAAGACGTTTGCAGGTCACTCATTCTTGGTCCTTACTATTAAAAAGGAAGTCAAATTGGTTTGAATTTCCTAGGATCAAATCTCAGTTGATTAGGTGATGTTATAAAACGTGACGAAATTAGGCATACCCATTTCACGGCATTTGATACAAAAATTTTAGAAATTTTTATCGTTTATAGTACAAATTGAGTTTAAATGACATTATTACATCATAGATTAGAGAATTCCTTTTTTAGTTCAAGAGAAAAATGGGGGGAAAAACTATACGTCTGGCCAGACCTATTGGGTATGAAAAACCACTATAAATTGGAAATCATCAAAAACATAAGCGATTTTCTTTTTAAATTTTTGCAAAATGCTGCTAAACATATTATTCTAGGATATCATGGAATATGAAGTAGCTGCGAGTCCATCTTCTATGCTTTTATCATTAAAATATAGTGCCAAAGGTCTGGCCAGACGTTCGTGCCGACAGAAGGGTTAAATAAAGGTTGTGCGTTCTCAATCCCTCCCGCAAAAATAAAAGACAAAACCGTCGTGAACATCGAAGCCGGAATAACATTCTTAGACAGTGATACGAAGGAAGAAATAAGATTAGGAGTCAGACAAATAATTGAAAACAGCGTACAACCCTTAACCAACCAACGCGACAGACAGACGGCACGCGAGCTGAGGGAGCTACCGGTTTGTTTCCTCAAAGCCGACAAAAGTAAAGGATGTTGGGTTGGCAACGTATTCGCGGTAGCGATGGGTACGGCATCCGTAATCGCGTAGCATTTTCGAAAACTGTGCTTGCTTCCTTCAGAGCCCGATCAACTCTTTTAATGAAATCAGCGAGGGGATCTTTTCGTAGGTCGAAAAAATTCCCGTTTCCCAGTTTCTCAAACACGATGCGATCGTAGGCTACCTCATCCATCATCAAGCAGCTTAAGTTTCATTCAAATGTGACGGGTATTCAAATTTCGGTCGCCCCCGAAATAAGCCTCGGTCTAGTTTTATCCTACGGATTTTATATTTGTAATAAGCGCAGGAATATTTGCTAATATTTCTAGTAGTCTGGCTGGTCTAGCGGTTAGTTCGCGCACCTTCGGTGCACAGGGTGAATGAGTTCGAATCTCACCGTGAGCCATGGTGTTTTTCGAACTCACGAGCTTGTGACATACTATGATCTCACTCAGCTGTTAAACGAGTACCCATTTATGGGGATAAGTAACACTGCTGAGCGTGATGCTGATCTCATTACATCAACAAATTCCCAGATAAGATCTTGGAAATAGGATGTCACTAACACATCCTGCGGCCTTAGTCCAATTTTGGTTTGTCGCACCTGTTATTTATTTTAATCACTAGTAATTTTCTCGCCAGGCTCTTTACTTATTTCAGGTTTAGTTCTGATAGTTATTTTACGGTTTTTTTTTTGTTGGGACACAAACGAAACTAAAATTAAATAGCCAAATACAGTCAAACCTGTCTAATCGGACCACTGGCAGGACCGATCAAATTTGGTCCGATTAGCAGGTGGTCCGATTACTAAGGGATGCCAGAAAAGTACAAAAAATTATGGAAATAATTTTTAAACGTTATTCATGAACATGGGACTTGTACAAAGGTCACCTATGCCCATGCAATTAATGTTTTGAAAACACTCGACACCGTAACTGCTTTGTGATTTTTTTAACCAGCTTCCTTATTATAAATTCTCCGCACACCGAAATTTTGAACATTCTTCAATATTTTACAAAGCATTTCTATAATTTATATATAACACCAGGCTGAGTTTCAGCTTGAAATACAACCATTTCTATAATATTTCTATAATCAAAGTCAGGGTTAATGGTTCAATCAACTTCACTTGCATCTTCTTCTCGCAGAAACTCAGGAATTGTCTCACCACTTCATCCACCAACACTGATGCATTGGTTGATGCTGTCTACAAAATTTCCAGAGGTCATGGGAAATAATATAGCTCATTTTAATCGGAACTGAACTGAAGTGAATGTAGTAACGAAATTTCTAAGATTTTTTTTAGTCAACAAAATGTTTTGCCACGTTGCCTGTCTGTTGGTCCATTAAGTAAAATTTCCTCGTACTGCTCAAGTAAGTAATCAATTTGAAATTTCGGACATTTATCCAGTGGTTGGTCCGATTGTAGAGGTATGTCTAGTACTGATCCATCCAATTGGAGTCACCGATCGTGGTCCATGGTCCGATTAAGAGGTGGTCCGTTTATAAAGGTTATTTTGTATGAAAAACCAAATAAAATTGACCAAGGGTGGTCCAATTAGAAGGTGGTCCGATTATAGAGTGGTCCGATTAACAGGTTTGACTGTAGTCTTAAATTTAAAAAAAGAAGAAACTCTCCCGGTGTATAGTAGATTTTAGCCCACGGCCAGTGCTTTGCAGGTGAGTGGGCACTGTAGCAGAATACCAATTTGGGGCAGTTCACTCCACATAACTCCTTGTATACCCATTTTACTTAAACTAGAAAGTTCCAATTTTGCGCTTTAAAAATACGGAAAAATTTGAATACAGGACAAATTGGGCTATCACCCTCCCGTCGAAATTAAATCAATTTAAATAAATTCCTCGCAGTCAATTAGATTTCTCGAGCATGATATGATCCCTCAAAGTCAATATGCAAAATAAAAATTTTTCAAACGAAATTCCAACAAGTGCCCACGATGCTCGCCCCTTGCGTCAAAATACCCCCTCCTGTCTGCACATACACAAAAACCATCGTACGAAAAAATGCAATATCAACTTAGAAACGCAAATTTCAGATGATATGGCACACGTCGCACGTCACCCCACGCTTCTATCAAGCCATGTGAAATTCCAACGTTTGTCAGCAACAAAATATTCATAACTGATTTAAATGCGAAATCTAATAAAGACGACAGAAGAAAAAAAAAAAGAAAATAGCTATAGCAAAAAAAAACAGACCGAAATATGTAGAATAAATATCAGAACCGAATCGTAAGCCCAACGAAGATGTCGACGACTATGACGACCGAGCTTGCATAATCTTATTGGACGATGCGAGCAGCGAGAGCCTCCTTTTTTCTGACTCAACATAGTATTCATCCCCGAAATTTGATTTTCATATTTGATCCGCATCGCTAGTCCTAGTCCATCCCAAATCCTGTAGCAAACTGTGAGCTTGCTTTGCACGAATTTTCAACTTTAACTGGAGTTTGCTACTTGCAACCATTTTCAGCGGACTCTATAGTCTCATCTTTCGCATCTCCATTATTTCATATACAAGAGCTAAACACAATATTGCCAGGACGAAATATTGTCCAAGAAAAACAAGCGCAGATTCTCTATTCTATTATCAATTTGAAGAGGGAGCTTTTGAATTATACGCTATCCGTTAATTCGGTTCATTCGGCCAAAAGCCGTAACTATTTCGTTGCGCTCTGGTCGCAGTAAAAACGTGACCATATTTTGTCCAACACCCTCTCTCACTCTCTGTCTGATCATATCCACAACTCGAGTTGAGTTGGGTCCAAGGATTTATTATTTCAAATACGAGTTGTATTTATTCTGATTTCAGAGACCGAAAAACGGATCTCTGACTGAACTATAGAACCCAAGGACGAAAAACCGTCCACCGACCGAAGATTATGAGAAGTTGTCTGTATTTAAAGTATCCAAATCCATGACATAGGACAAGAGTTTCTGTGGTAGCGTATTACTCGTATTCACCATTCAAGGACCAAGGCCATATCCTTATGCTTGTTTTTCGGGCTTTATTGAAAATCTCCCACGCTTCTCAACTTTTGCGGTGTGGTTTCCTGTTGTTGTTGGTTTTTTTTTTCTGTGCTTATTGCCACAATATACAGATCTGCGTCGCACGAAGATATATCCTGTCGTATTTGCGCTATAGTGTTGCGTCTTGACGTATTATGGTCCTTCCCTTATATTTATACAATGCTAAGCGAATATTCCATTGTTGATTGTTGATTTAACGGAGAAGACAGAGCGCGGGCCATACACAAGGATATACCTTTTTTAATGAAATTTCCACTTGGCTTTTTCGCAGGAAGTCTCGGTGCGGTGGTTGTTTTTTTTTGGCGTTGCGGCATTAGATATTTATCCTGCAACTAAGCCAGTTGTGAATGAGATTATGAGTTTTTTGTATATGGAGGATGTGGTGGGCGCGAGCCATGATGATGATTGTCAAATTGAAGCGGCAAAAAATATAAAGCCGAAAACGTATTTGAAGATATGAAATGGAATAGGATGTTGTCCCTTATCGCATCATACCACGCGCGATGGTTTCGAGTTAGATTGAAATGAAATTTCACAGTAAAAGGTGGTAGGCAACTACAGTGAGAAAAGGGGAGAATCCTTTGATGTCGGATGGCAAACAAATCGCGCCTTTTATTTTAATTACCTGGGGCAGGAAAGTTTTAGAAGCAAACAGAGAATATTTTATTCGTATTCAGCTTTGAACAAATAGCGGTTGGGTCTATTTTTAAGTTCATAGATGGGAGAATGGGGTTTGTTAACTTATTACTTTTTAGACGCTGCTCCTTTTTTGTCCCAGTGAGTCTAAAAATATTCATTCAAGCACCTGCCTCGCCAGGTATTGTTAGACCAATGCCGGCAACTATGAAGAAGGCAGCAAGTCCTTGTCTCTACTTCCATATCCTTCTCTTCACTCGTAAAAGGATGCCTATATATTCCATGTAACTCTTCGGCTAATGTATATGAGACTTTTTTCTCTGAGCTCTCAACCTTCATTTTGTAATTTTTTCCATCGTCTCGGATTCTTTTATGTGGCGATTTCAATCTTCCGGGTGTTGACTGGACGATGACACCATCCGGTTTATCAGTTTCTACCATTAACCTTACATCTCTTGCTTTATCATCTTTTATTTCATTCTGCGACCTTCGTCAAGTAAATACTGTTCTTAACTGTAATGATCGACTACTGGATCTAGTTCTGTCTAACCTCCCCCCTCAAAATATTGCACTTTCCGCTGCTCTTAGCGATTATGTGCATCTAGATCCACATCATCTTGCGTTATCCATGAATATTTCGCTTGTATTTCCAAAACAGAAACAAACCTCACCTAATAGATATAACTTCCGCAAGGCGAACTATAATCTTTTGTCAGTAGAGCTTGAATCTGTCCTGTGGTTAGAATTTTTTGCAGGACTTGATTGTGAACAAACAAACAAATTCTACTTGTTTCTTAATAAAATTATTTCGTCTCATACTCTAACTTATCCTAAGAAAAAAATGGATTGCCCTTGGATGACTAAAAGAGTCTCAGAAGCACTGTCGGCAAAGGCAAATGCTCGTGCGCTGTGGATCAGATCGCCTTCACATTCTAATCACAACAATTATGCATCACTGCGGGCTGATGCTAACTCAGAGACTCGTGAAGGCTGCCAGGAACAACTACCTACGTAGTATTGAATTATCGCTTTTGAACAATCAAACCAAGCCTTTTTGGTCATATGTTCGCTCTTTAAAGTCATCCTTTAACTCATCCTATGAAGTGTGCCTAAGTGATACTATTGCAGAGACTCCCCAACAGGCATGCGACCTCTTCGTTAGATATTTTTCGTCAATTTTCTCTCCTTTGACAGTTTCTCATGCGTATGACTTTAATTTCGAGGCCCTCGATTCACTTAACTTGATTTCTGCCTCTCCATCCGATGTTTATGAAATCATTGACGCTTTGGATGATAATGGTAGTTGTGGTCCGGATGGGCTTCCTAACTTTTTTGTCAAGTCCCTATCATCTGCCCTCAGTCTTCCTTTATCTATCCTTTTTAATCTAAGCCTTGCCACTGGTTCCTTCCCTTCTGCGTGGAAAGTTACGAACGTTCTTCCTATTCCTAAATCCTCGTGTTCCTCTTCTGTCACGAATTATCGTCCTATAGCCTTATTGTCCTGGTTTTCCAAGATCCTTGAGCGCCTCGTTCACAAGTTTTTGTACCTTCCCTTATCCTCTCTGTTCTTCAATAGTCAGCATGGATTTGTCAAAGGTCGCTCTACAATGACAAACCTTGCTAAGTTTCAGCACACGGTCGCGAAAGCCTTGGATAACCATGAACAAGTTGACATGGTTTACACAGATTTCTCCAAGGCTTTTGACTCCGTCAGCCATCATGTATTACTTCGAAAGCTCCATGCAAATAGAGTCTCCGGTTCCTTCTGTCATGGTTTTCCTCCTACTTATCCCAACGTGAATGTCGTGTTATTTTCAATAATTGTGTCTCGTCTGCTTTCTGCCCCACCTCCGGTGTTCCCCAGGGTTCTATTTTAGCTCCTCTCCTTTTCAATGTTTTTATAAATGACCTTCCCTTAATTTTTCCTCTTCTTCCCTCCTGTATGCTGATGATCTGAAGCTATTCAGAGTAATTCGTTCTCCTGATGACTGTGTTTGTCTTCAGGCTGACCTTGTTGCCCTGAATAGCTGGTGTTCCTCCAACTCCCTTCAACTTAATGTTAGCAAATGTTTTTCAATATCCTTTTCCCTTAAACCTAATCCCATTTCCTTTGTATACACTATCGATAACTTTCCCCTCGTAAAAGCCGATCAGTTTAAAGACCTGGGTGTTGTGTTTGATTACAAATTAAAATTTGACAAGCACATTTTTGAAATTTCTGCGAAAGCATCCCGTCTGACTGGTTTTGTGTTGCGTTGCTCTAAGGCGTTTACCGACTCCTCGATTGGCCTCACCCTCTAGTACGTAGCAAGCTGGAATACTGCGCTCCTATCTGGTCGCCTCACTACGTGTATCTCAAGTCTCATATTGAATCTATCCAACGGAAGTTTACACGAATTTTATTTTTGAACAGTCCCTTTCCCTATTGCGAATATACTCAACGAGTTGCTCACCTTATAATTCTCTCACTCGAACTACGCAGAGTGTACCTGGATGAGTGTCTTCTGTACAGCATTTGCCAAGGAATTCTTTCTACAGATTTACCGGAAGAGATTTCTTTGAGAGTACCCAACCGTGCAACCCGTTCCTTGTCACTTTTTTCCATTCCATTTGCTAGGACAGAACTATACTATCATTCTACCTTGCTTCGACTTCCGCGGAAACATGACTTCCTTCAGCTCTTGCCTTTTACGCAATCATTTCCAGTTTTCAAACACTCTGTCAAAAGTATTCTTTTTGAAAGCGTTTAATAATTTGAATTCGTTCTATGTTATTATAATAATTATTTTTCTATTTTTTTTTCTCCTCTTTTAATTTGACTTTGCTGATCTGATCACTCATCACATCAACACAGACCTCTACCAGAAGAAACCCTGCGACAGAACCTCCTAGTGGCTCTTGACCGATCGACACATTCCTTTCCAGCACAAGAGGTCAGAGCCAATTGTTCAAAGCATATAGGAGAATTAAGCAGGGATATACACAAGGTGTCATAATAGGAGCTTTTCGCACCACCCCTTCAGCTGGATTAGATATGGTACTGGGTCTGCTCTAGGGATGTCAAAAACCTGAAGGTTATTTCGAAAACCGGTACTTTCAGAACGGTTAACAGGGTTATTTTCGGTTTTTGCCTCCTCTCGGTTTTAACCCGGACGGTTGTTTGTCCATACGGTTAAAACCGGAAAAAAATTCTTTCAAAATTTAAACAATTTTTTATATTTTCTTCTTCTTTCTTCTTTTTAGTCAGTTCTATTACTTGCCCCTATGAAAAATTTCGTTTTCTAACTTCAGCCCTTAAACATATTTTTGAACACTCTCCTTATTGCTGTGTGAGCTATGGTCCGCGGTCGATAGAAATAAACCAAGATATTCGAATAACCCCAAATCCGCAAATCTGGGGAGCGTGCCGGCCATGGAAGATCACCTCTAAGAGAGATGAGGCGTTTCGTTGTCACAACAAAATCATTGCGCCCTATGTATGTGTGCTGTAGCCCCATCTTCCTGAAACCACACGTCCCTAGCGTTCATTCAATTCTTCGAGGCTTGGAAGATGAAAATCCTCGATCATGTTCCAAATGAGCAACCGTTAGAAAAAAAGCTGCCCGCTGCTCTCGAGACCAGAGCATGATGGCAACTGACAGGAATGGGAAACAAACTTGGGGACTTCCCCCTCCAGATGCGCCCCCTACAAGAGGGCCCAATTCACCGCTCGAGATTTTTTTCAAATAAGTAAGTTTCGCGGGCGCACCCTGTACGTGAATCTTGATTTGATTTTGCATACGATACGAACACCAGCAATACGAGTGTGTATGCATTTTTATACCCTTGGGGAGTCAATTGGGCGATGTCCGTCTCTCGGTCTGTCCGTCTGTTGCGACGCGTTTTACTCGGCCAATTTAAAAGCTATGTAGCTGAAATTTTGCACAAATCCTTCTTTTTGCTGCAGGCAGTTTGTATGTTTGAATTAGGAAATTCGGACAAGGGGTCGTGGGGCTGCCATACAAACCGAACCCCCCAAATTAAGTTCTTCTAAGAAAAACTTTTTTATTTGTGCACCAATTTCAACCAAATTTCAGCATGAATGTGTTTCTATTAATGACACAAAACATATGTAAGAATGGAACAAATTGGACCATGGGGTCATGGGGCTGCCATACAAACCCACCCCCATTTTGGTTCTTCACCACAAATTTCACCAAACCTTGAATTAATGTGTCTTTATAAAAGCAAAAAAAAGGTCAAAACAAATGGAATCGTACTATGGGGCCATGCTCCCGCATCCCCCAATAAAATTTTCAGAGTAAATATTATTTGCCCACTTATTCCAACAAAACCCCACAAAAATATTGTTTTGTCGACCCATCAGAACTTTTGTGAAGATGAAAGGAAAATAATGCGAGGGGGGGGGGGTAAATACAAGTCGTAGGTACGCCCGAAAAAACTTTTAGCCCGGAGGAGAGCGAAGGGTATCCAAATTTCGGCTGCGCCCGAAATTAGCCTCGGTCTCGTTTTTACTAAAATGCTAAGCAAATCAATGAAGAGACTCGGTTAACCGATACTTTAAACCCAGTTAAAACCGGACGATCTAACCGGCTTTGCAAGAAACCGAAAACAACCGAAAACCGGGTTATGGGCCGGTTTTTGATATCCCTAGTCTGCTCCCATTGGACCTTTTTGGACAACGACTTGCTGCAAACACGGCCCTACGCTTACGCGAAACTGGCCTATGGAGAGCACTAGATTATTATTTTCGTAAGAACCACAATACCTTGATTCCGTCGTGAGCTCCGGTAAGTGGAGCTATCTCTATTTACACTGATGGTTTAAGGACCGTCGCAGGAGTTGGTATTGGAATTTGCCCGGAACAAGAGGACATACGTTTGTCTCTCCCTTCGTCTTCCTGATTTGTGTAGTGTCCTCCAAGCGGAGATCTCTGCGATTATCTTCCTCTTCTTTATGGCACGATAGCCCGACGGTCGGGCCATGGCCGCCTGGATTGAAGACCTCCAATTGTCGCGGTCACGCGACCTTGTCCTCCAGTTCCGAAAGCCTAGCATCTGGTGGGCGTCCTCACATACAGAATGCTCCCATCGGGCTCTCGGTCGTCCGAGACGAGGCGTCGTTTATGGAAATTCTGTCTGATATAGGTGCAGTTAGCGGATCAGCGGAACAGAAGACCTTGCAGTTACCTGCTCAACTATCAGTAGCATGCGACGCCTCCATGCCAAGAAAGAGTTCTATCTCTACTCGGAGAGAAAACTACTGGTGGACCGATGAGATCGCTAGTAGGCGACGCGAATGCTTCAAAGCTCGACGCCTTTGCCAATGCTCGACACAAACGACAGCCTACAATGATTTGCTCGAGGCTTATAAAGCAGCCCGTAGATCCCTGAAACTAGCAATTAAAAGGAGCAAACAAAACTGATTCAAACAGCTCTGTGAGGACGCGAACACAAATCCTTGGGGAACAACGTATAGGGTGGTCGTGAAGAAAATTGGACAGAGAGCTCCGCAACTTAAATGTCCGGCACTGCTCAGAGATGGGTGATGCAGAAAGCCTTCTGCATACCCTCAATAACGCCGCAAAGGAAGTTGGACTACATATCAACGAAAGCAAAACAAAGGCCATGATGCAATCGAAAACAAGGACGCCAGCAAACTCAAGCATCACAGTGGGGACCTTAATATCGAGTATGTAGACAACTTCAACTATCTGGGTTGTAACTTATCAAAGGACGCCAACGAAACCGACGAAATTAAGCGACGGATACAACTAGTCTGGCTGGTCTAGCGGTTAGTGCGCGCACCTTCGGTGCACAGGCTCATGAGTTCGAATCTCACCGTGTTCCATGGTGTTTTTCGAACTCACGAGCTTGTGACGGACTATGATCTCACTCAGATGTTAAACGAGTACCCATTTATGGGGATAAATAACACTGCTGAGCGTGATGCTGATCTCATTACCTCAACAAAAAGCAGATAAGATCTTGGAAATAGGATGTCACTAACACATCCTGCGGCCTTAGTCCAATGCTGGATTGTCGCGCCTGTTATTTATTTATTTTTTATACAACTAGCCAATAAGACATATTTCTCGGTCCTCCCTATAATTAATTCGAAACTTGCGCACAGGAACACGAAGCTCCGCGTGTACAAAACGATCATCCGACCCGTGCTATGTTATGGCTGCGAAGCATGGACTCTTACCCAAGCCTCCGAAATTTTGCTAGACCGATTCGAACGAAAGGTTCTTCGGCGAATTTTCGGGGCCGTTCGCGAGCGAGACCAATGGCGTATCCGGTACAACCATGAGTTGTATCAATTGTACGATGAGCTGGAAGTATCGAAAATCGTGAAACTTCAACGTCTGCAATGGGCGAGGCATGTACAACGGATGGATGACAATCGCATGCCAAAGAAAGAGAACGCACAACGAATTGACGGAGCGAGGTTGCGTGGACGACCGAGAGCTCGCTGGGAGAACTCCGTAGGTGAAGACGCCTACCAGCTGCTGGGCTTCCGAAACTGGAGGACAAGGTCACGTCACCGCGACAATTGGAGATCAACGATTCAGGCGGCCAAGGCCCGACGTCGGGCTATCGTGCCACATTGATGATGATGACTGCTCAGAGATATTATCTCCACTTTGTTTCCCCAGCATGCATTCGAACCTGCGAGACAACGCCTTACATGGAATAGTACCCCCCATCACAGAGCCCGAACTTCTAACGGCAGCATCCAGACTTGAGGATGGTAAAGCACCAGGCCCTGATGGTGTGCCTAATAGGGCGTTGTAACCAGCAATTCTGACGATGCCCGGAAAGTTCATAGACGCTTTTGGAAACTGTTTATATAAACGGACTTTCCCGCAATCATGGAAAAGGCAAAGATTGGTGCTTATTCCCAAACCAAATAAGCCTGCTGGTGAGCCTAACTCTTATCGCGCAATTTGTTTACTCGACACGACGGGAAAAGTGTTCGAAAGAATTATATATAACCGGTTGTCAGAAGTGGTGGAGGAGCAGGGGCGTTTATCAGACCGCCATTACGGTTTTAGACGAGCGCGGTCTACGGTAGACGCAATAACCACGGTAACTAATATAGCGACGGAATCACTATGTAAAAGTACTTGTTGCGCTGTTGTGACTTTAGACGTCAAAAACGCGTTCAATTCCGCGAGCTGGGAGTGTATACACGCCGCTCTGCAAAAGATGAACGTACCCAATTATCTAGCGGCGATAATTAGGAGCTACCTCTCATATCTCTCTCTCACACTAAGTGAGGGACAAAAGGAATACGTGGTTACTGCAGGAGTACCGCAGGGATCTGTTCTTGGCCCACTTTTGTAGAATATTATCTACAACGTTATCTTGGAGCTCGCTATTCCGAAAGGAGTGACAGTGGTAGGTTTTGCTGACGACATAACTGTCGTAGCCGTCGCAAGAGACCCGGAGTTGGTCGAAATGTATACAAGCGAGGCGATAACAACCATCAAACTGTGGCTGGAACCCGTTGGATTAGAGCTCGCCGAGCACAAAACTGAAGCGGTCTTGATACGGAAGCGCAGAAAAAAGCGTAGCCTCAAAATCAGAGTCGGAGAGTGTGTCATAACCTTTAAGCGTGCCGTTAGGTACTTTGGGGGTTATGATTGACTCGAAACTAAGTTTTGGAGAGCACTTAAAGTATTTGGGCGATAAGGCGGAGACGGCCACGTCGGCTTTATCAAGAATAATGCCAAATATAGGTGGCCCGAGGACAAGTAGGCGGCTGCTATTGTCGAGGGTGGTAACATCAATAATCATATATGCCTCTCCCAAGTTTGGGCAAGTGCATTAAGGGTTGCCAGTAACGCGAAACCAATAAACGCGATCTAATGTAGGTGTGCTTTGAGAGTACGTTGTGCGTACCGCACCACATCACATGAAGCGGCATAATTGGTATCTGGAATGATGCCCTTGTCGATACTAGTGGAAGAGATCAGCAGGCTGTACAGCAGTCACTGAGTTGCACTCAGGACGTAGAAACATTGAAAGGCTTGAATCAATGAGAAGGTGGCAGATCCGATGGGATGAGGCCTCTACTGGCCGATGAACACATACCCTTATCCCAGACATAGCCATGTCGGTTAAAGCCACAGTCACATTTGGCGAGCTACTAGTACTAGTAAAGTTACATTCGAGAAATCACCATAGGCGACGACACGTAATAAACAACGAAAACAGTGTCATGTAAATGGGTGACTATGCGTTGTTACGACGTCGTCACCGAAAGTGTGATGCAACTAGACGCGCAACTAGTCACCCTATATACAGGAGTTAGTTGCAAACGTGAAATTACTACGGTGACGACGTCGTAAACAATCAACAAACTGTTGTGCAATTTGACTAGTAGCTAGTCAACAGACACATTTCCTAGATACTAGTGGAATAGGACATGTTCAATTTGACTAGCACCCAGCCAGCGAGTGAATATACGCTAAAATTATTTTTCGGTGGATTTCGAATTAACTGCTCAACCGATCGACACGAAATTCAGTGTCAATGTGTAAAATGGTAGGGTATTTGCTACGAATGCCTTCGAGATTACGAAATGGTAACAGGGTGTCCGAGACGAGGTGCGAAAGTCGATTATTCTATTTGTCATCGGAAAAGGGTGTATCGGCTCGTATATCGACATGAAATTCAGTGTAAATTTGTAGAATGGTAGGTTATTTGCTACAAACACCTTTGAGATTACGAAATATCAACAGGGTGTCCTAAAAAAGGTGCAAAAGCTGATTATAATCGGGAATAAATTTTGTTTGAATGTGTAGAATGGTAGGGTATTTGCTACGAATGCCTTCGAGATTACGAAATGGTAACAGGGTGTCCGAGACGAGGTGCGAAAGTCGATTATTTTATTTGTCATCGGAAAAGGGTGTATCGGCTCGTATATCGACATGAAATTCAGTGTAAATTTGCAGAATGGTAGGCTATTTGCTACAAACGCCTTTGAGATTACGAAATATCAACAGGGTGTCCTAACAAAGGTGCAAAAGCTGATTATAATCGGCAATAAGTTTAGTGTGAATATGTAAAATGATAGGGTATTTGCTACGAATACCTTCGAGATTACGAAATGGTAACAGGGTGTCCGAGACGAGGTGCAAAAGTAGATAATAATCAGCAATAAATTTAGTATGAATGTGTAGAATGGTAGGATATTTGCTACGAATACCTTTGTAGTCGGGAAATGTTATCAGGGTCTCTCAAACGAGGTGCAAAAGTGGTTGTCATAATCAGCATACCCAACAAACAATGGCTAACAACACAATACAAAAATTCGAAAAACCTGCGGTTACAGAAAACATTCACAAAAAGTGACTGTTTGCTGTGCATTTTCGTCGAAGGGTCGCTACCCCTATTTTTTCTATAGTCTGTATCTGCGACTAGTGTCATTTTAGCATTTCAAATAGACAAGGCAGAGCCAGGCTACTTTTAGTGTTTTGGAATCAGTAGAGGACCAGGTGTCTAAAAACTGTTTTTGGTAAAAAAAAACATGTTTATCATATTTATTTATAATTGTGACTGGCATATAAAGAAGAAGAAAACACATAAAAAGAGATGGAATACATTGCATATTAATTACTAGTTTCCTGTTTAAAACAACCACATTGAAGAGGATGGGGTCAGAAAAAATTTATATGAAAAAGACTTGCTTTATCTTTTTTATTTGAAATACTAAAATCGGGCTAGTCGCAGATAAAGACTATAGAAAAAATAGGGGTAGCGACCCTTCGACGAAAATGCACAGCAAACAGTCACTTTTTGTGAATGTTTTCTGTAACCGCAGGTTTTTCGAATTTTTGTATTCTGTTGTTAGCCATTGTTTGTTGGATATGCTGATTATGACAACCACTTTTGCACCTCGTTTGAGAGACCCTAATAACATTTCCCGACTACAAAGGTATTCGTAGCAAATATCCTACCATTCTACACATTCATACTAAATTTATTGCTGATTATTCATGTCGATATACACCATTTTCCGATGACAAATAAAATGAACCGGCATATACAAACACTGGTCATCTGGTAAATCCATTTAACCATTATTAACAAAATGATCTACTTTTGCACCTCGTTTGGGACACCCTGTTAACATTTCTGATTCTCAAAGGTATTCGTAGAAAATACCCTACCACTCGATACATTCATACTAAATTTATTGCTGATTATTATCTACTTTTGCACCTCGTCTCGGACACCCTGCTACCATTTCGTAATCTCGAAGGTATTCGTAGCAAATACCCTATCATTTTACATATTCACACTAAATTTATTGCCGATTATAATCAGCTTTTGCACCTTTGTTAGGACACCCTGTTGATATTTCGTAATCTCAAAGGCGTTTGTAGCAAATAGCCTACCATTCTGCAAATTTACACTGAATTTCATGTCGATATACGTGCCGATACACCCTTTTCCGATGACAAATAAAATAATCGACTTTCGCACCTCGTCTCGGACACCCTGTTACCATTTCGTAATCTCGAAGGCATTCGTAGCAAATACCCTACCATTCTACACATTCAAACAAAATTTATTCCCGATTATAATCAGCTTTTGCACCTTTGTTAGGACACCCTGTTGATATTTCGTAATCTCAAAGGTGTTTGTAGCAAATAGCCTACCATTCTGCAAATTTACACTGAATTTCATGTCGATATACACCCTTTTCCGATGACAAATAAAATGATCTACTTTTGCACCTCCTTTGGGACACCCTGTTAACATTTTCCTACTTCAAAGGTATTCGTAGCAAATACCCTACCATTATACACATTCCCACTGAATTTCGTGTGGATCCGTTGAGCCGTTAATTCGAAATCCACCGAGAAATAATTGTAGTGTATATTCACTTCCCAGTAGAATAATTGAACATGTCCTATTCCACTATTAAATACATTTTACTACTTACTAGTAAAATTGCATAACACTTTTTTGATTGTTTACGACGTCGCGTCGTCACCGTGGTAATTTCGCGCATACAACTAATTCCTAGGTAGATAGGGTGACTATTCACGCGTCTAGTTGCACACACTCTCGGTAACGAACGTCGTAACAACGCGTAGTCACCCATTTATATGACACTGTTTCGTTGTTGACGTCGTCGTCACCGTGGAGATTTCTTGTATGCATGCACTAGTAGCTAGTACTAGCACGGTCTGACTGTAGTTTAACCGAAAACACGGAGATACGAATTTTTACATGACCCAATTCTTAACGGGCCACGGAGGGTACCGACAATATTTGCATCGGTTTAAGTTAGACGACTCACCAGTATGCCCGAGATGCAAGGGAGTGGCAGAGGATGCGAAACATGCCTTGTTTGATTGTCCCAGATTTGTAGATATCCGCAGTGAACTCGAAGCGGAACTGGGAGAAAACATTAGGACCAAAAGCCTAGTCGGTCTGATGCTACTATCAGCAAATAACTGGGATTCAGTAAGCAGTGCAATTTGTGCGGTCCACATGGAGTTACAGGGGGAGGAACGTAGACGCAAGACTGCTACCCGTGCCGATGGCTGATTAGCCTAAATTGATCCTGTGAAGTAATGTTGAAAGGTGGTCCCGCAGGGTCAAGCGGTGACGAAAGAAGTGTTTAGGTTGGGTTGGTAAGAATCCGACATAACTGCATGCTAGTACGACGCGGCATGCTGTATCTATGCATGCAAGATTCCCCATGTCTACCCAAAAAAAATGGGGTTGCAATCTCATTAATTTTTTTTTAAAGAGAGTTAATTAACTGGATGAAAAAATCCCTATTGGATCTGATAATATTGTATCGGAGGACCAGCAAACAGCAAATACAGTTTAGGAGCTCTCTGGTCTTATGACAATGCTCTTGGTAGATGACATCCCGCCTGTTATTGGCCCATCATAGCCGGGTATTGATATTTGTGTGAATTAGGGTTTTTCGGGTAATGACTACATTTTTGCTCTGTTGAGTCAGACTACTTAACCAGTGGTAGCTTTCTTCCGCGAAGTCACCAAACATCACTAGCGTCTTGAGTGCCCAGCAATTCTTTTGAGAACAATCCGTTGTGACCTTTTTTTCACCTCCTCTCACTGATAAATGAGCACATAGCGTCGGGTCATGTCCTTAACATCTTAAATTTTACGTTCTTTTTCTCTCGTTTTGTTTCGAGTTTTGTCGGGTTTTCTTCTGGTGGGGGTTTCTGGTTTGAACCACCTCCTCCTGCTGAGCTACTACTCTCTTTTTTGGGGATTATCCTTTTTTCTTCTTGAGCGCGGAGACTAGATCTCAATATAAGGAAACACTATGAAACTAGGGTTCGACACTCTCCAGAGTTTCTTTTGTTCGCCTTATACGAAAGGCCACGGTTCTTCTTCTTCCTTGCCTCGTTCTTTATACCGCTCCATGGTTTCGCGTTGCTCGACCTGCGGTGTAGGCACATAGCCCGTTTTGGCGGTAATATCTTAGCATATTTCTACAGTCAGCTCTATCTTGGATCGTGTCATCGCCGAGACCAATGCGTTGTTGTTGCCACGGTTAATGTGGTTCATTCCATTCTCAGCACACAGGGGCCTTATTCAGGGATTTTACGAAAGTAACGTCTCGTGAGGAACATGGGTAATAGGTGGAGCCTTTCAACCTATGAAGCTCCTCCTGCATAGCTAAGCGTCCGCTGTTATGACACAATTGAAAATGATCTAAAAATCCGTAAGGTTTTCTCCTTATGAACTGAACCGAAAATAACGCGTCAAACATCACATGAATGCAATGGTTACCGTACGCAGACCTCTCTTTTGCGAATTGTATCCGTCTTGACAGACCTGTGCCCTATAACTGGCTGAAGGGTTAAAGTCCATTGGAGCCGTTAACAGTACACAGTTAAGGCTAAGGAACTACAGACGAAGATTATACGAATGATATAGGTATGACGTCGACCAGGCAGAGTTCATAAGGACGTCAACTTGTCCGTTTAAGTATTCATGATTCTCGGCGTCCTTATCGTGGATCATGCGTTAAAGTCTCCCCCAATTATGACAGGAGGTTTGAGCTTTGCTCGGCATTAGTTCGTTAAAATAGTCGTTCGAGTTCGGTAGGGTTACCGCGAACTAAGACCTAGAAACCTTACGAAATAATTTACGCTAATTACCCCAGACTTGCCGTTCCCCCTCTCCTGGAAGTTACTTTAAACCGCTCGATAGTTTGATAGTTTTACGTTATTCTCGTTTTATTCATCTTCGGATTCCGTCGTTCACGCTCCACTCGTGCTCTTGAAATATTCGGGTAATATTCGGGTCCAGCGTCGTCCTGTTCTGTCCGACTCTCTTGTTTTTTAAGGCTTAGCTTTTTTCTTTGATTTGGTTCAAGAAGTACCAGTCTCCTCTGTATCATGTCTATAGTTTGGAAGCGTTCAGCGGCAACATTTTGAAGCTTTTGTGTAAAATGCGCACTTCCTTACCTTTCTTGTGTTATTTTATGCTTTCATTACCACTACATACCAATGCAAAAGAGCAGAAATTTCGAGCAATTATTTTTTTTCTTTGAGACAAAAAATCGCCAATATAATTTAATACCTTCCAATAATCATCAAAATTATTGTTCCTTTAATTTTCCAACCGAGCAATCATGATTTCGTACGGCGGCCTCGCGCCACCGTTACAATTATTTAAATGAAAGCTATCAGACCAAACTTAATTCGAATTAAGTCATTAAATTTTCCTTTTTCTTTTCTCTTTCGGCACCCCAATTTTTTTGTTTCTTTTCATTTTTCACTTAGAACAACCTTTGAATAAAACAAAAAACTTTTCTGTCATCAATTCCCGACGTGCCAAACCTACTATGGTACATCAGCGACAGCGACCCTCCTGAGAAAATCACTCAGAATGAGAAAGAGGGGGGGGGGGGGGGGGGAACAAGAGTGAAACGCATAGACCTAACCATTTCGTCGTCTCTTTAAATCAGGTATACTCGTATAAAAGAAAACGAGACATTTAGCGCATACAAAACAGTGTACGGATTCAAAGTCTCTGTAAGTAGAAAATCTAATAAAAAAAAAAGAAAAAGAAAAGAAAGTCCGTCATTTTATTTTCATTGCATCCCAATCGTGTTTTATTGGGGGAAAAGGCCGCCGCGCACCGACCTAACAATTGGAAAATGAAATTCAGCCACTGAGATCTATCGCTCCTCTTCTCATGCCCAGCGGTACGAACAGCCGTAAATTACGACTCGCGAGAATAATTTGCAATTATTCAGTCCTGTTTAAGAGGTGAATACTAATCGGTTGAAGAAAGTTTTCTTCTTTTCTTTCACCATAGCGAGTCGAGTCTGAAAATGATACGGTTTCGTTGAATCCACAAAACACCAGAGTCCTTCAACTTGGAGCTATGTAGAACCGAATTCTATGATTTTGCTTGTATTTCTTCTTATACATCTCTAAAAATAACTCAACTTTCTGCTTCGCGTTGAGTCCTAGGAAAAATAAGGCTTTGACAAGAAGACAAACTACACAGAAACATCTATAAAAAAGTGTGAGAAAACCTAAACCAGCAGACACAATGGCCGGGTCTACAGGGACACAATTTCGAGCTTCTTCGCTGGCTGACTGCGGCTGATGCTGATGGTATTCATGTCACGAAATCTCATCATTTCGGTAACAGCGAAATAAGGATTAATGACAAAGCGTTCGGCTGCGGTGAGAGCCCGGAATAAGAGAAAAAGAGCGAGAAAGAGTGTGTACGTTACAAAGAAAATTGAAATTCAAAGTTTATGTACTGTTTTCTTATCTGCTTTGCTTGTACAGCATGTACACTAATCATATGCTTCCTGGGGAATTGAAAGAAATGTTGGCGCGGATACCAGGATGCCAAATCCTGTGACGACATAAAAGCAATTTTCACGGAAACTTCGTCTTTGTCGTTATATGTATACATAATGCAAAATCGTTGTCCCTAGTTGAAATTCAATCTTTTCCAGCAGGATGAGATGATTGTACATATATGCGACATCGTTGATATTTCATATTGAATTTTCCAATATCGATATTTCTGTTTGTAATAACCGCACGTGGATTTGCTTGCTGCAAAAGGACTTTCCGTATCTGTCTCTTTGATATGATACAATACAGGTACGCATGAAGCAAACCCGATTTTGCAGATCATATAATACATATTTTATACAAATCCAATTCACCCTGCTGAGCGTATTCATGCATTCATAAAACGTCTGCCAATAGTACACGACCATACTGGTCTCGTACCGTACACAACTTACCTGGGAAACTTGAATTGTCCTTCTTCGGAACCCTCTGTGCCAAAGGTGGATAGGACTCTGCCATTAACATCAAATATCTGCAAAAAGGATTAGTACGAATTAGAAAATGTTATTACGCTTTCAATTCAATTGGGTGTGTGTGAACATGAACATGAGTTCTTCTTTTGTGTCCATAGACACTCAGAGGAAGTTCTTCCGTGAAACAGAGTTTCACTATTGAGTTTTCTGGGCTGTGTGTTCATGAATCATAACGTATGAAGTTCCTTACGTACCTGAATCCTGTGATTGTTCGAATCGGAAACGATGACCCGATTTGTGTTGGAAACAGCAATATAATGGGGATGTTCGAGTTGTCCTTCGTTACGACCGCATGTGCCAAACTTGCCAACAAATGTGCCATCTGATTGGAAAACCTAAAGAAGTTGAAGAGAAAAACATATTTCAGAATATAGGTACAATGAGTTTGACATAGTATTTCAGAACAAATATGAAGGAAAACATAAAGGGAAACCCCAATTAGTTGCTAAAGCTAATTATAATTATGAAGAAATTCCCTTTCTGTAGTTGGTTTGTTTTTGTGGGAGCTCTATGCGAGTTCACTCCCAAGCCAATATTAACGCCACGGGGTATACGTTTTGCCCAAAAGGACTTGTGTGGTTGAAATAGAGTCCACGTACACATAGTTGCGGAATTCGTACATACTTCTAGGTTCCAGGTCCGAGATCTACTTCGGAAAATTTTTCGGCAAATTCTCTGATGCGGGAGAGACAGAGAGAGGTCTAAGCGCAGCGAGTTGCAGGATCTGAGTGTACGTATGGACGAACCAGAGGTCTAAATCCTACGAATTGCCTTCCGCAAGCTCACCGCTCGTTGCGCTCGCCTTATCCTATTTCGCAGCAGCGATGCGTATCTAAAATGCTGGCGAATTATGAAAAACTCTGATCGAAGCGAAGGGCGAACTATAGTATCTGAGCAATCCTAAGGACGAGCTAAATGTTACCAATTGCCTTCTATTGGCTCACCGCTGCGATCGCACCTTGCCTTATCCACTTCCTACCTGTGCTGGTCGCAAGGATGTTGACGAATTATGAAAAGAGCGACAGACATAGTGAGTTCTGAGCGAAGCCAAGGGCGAGCCACAGGATCTGAGTAAATGTATGGACGAGCCAGTGATCTAAATGCTACAAATTGCTTTTCATTGGCTCAACGCTCGCTGCGCCTGCGCCTTATCCTATTTCGCAACAGCACTGCATCGCAAAAATGTTGGCCAATTATCTAATGCGCGACAGACAGCGCGAAGTCTGAGCGGAGCAAACGGCGAGGCACAGAATTAAAATAAGCCTCAGGACGAGGCAGAGGTCTAAATATTACCTAAACCTGGTTACAATATTTCTGGAGCAGAGTATGCATTTCTCCATGATTGATGTCATGCCATGCCGGTCCGCTGGCTCTTAACCCCGTTTTAAATTGACTCTAAGGAAGTGTGGGAAAACACTTTATCAAAAAACCCATGCCGAGTTCTTTCTTTAGTATGGATTTTCCTATAGAGGTTAATAAAGGAATCGGATGGAGTACAGTGGCTGATTTTTCTATCGTTTTGTCATAGCGAAAATAAATTAAAATCTCATCTTTTGACGGTTGTAACTTTTGAACCTTGTCATTTACAGTCTTGAAAAGTTCACCAGTGCCGTGCCCTACAAGTTTGACAATTTCAAAATTCCACTCAAGAATTTCCAAGTTATGGATTAGAAAACACAGAAGTGCGATTTAGGCAGCTGTAGTTTCCGAACGCGGAAATATGAGTCCCAGCCAAGTGGCTCTACAATTGTGCAAATTTTTCAGAGAGATCGGGAAGGGCTCCCGAGTTATCGAAAATGAAAGATTGGCAAAAATAAAAGTGTATTTATCACGCTCTGTGGCTCACTTGGTTGTGTCGCACTCTACGATGCTAGTAATCTAGGACAGTGATGGGCAAAGTACGGCCCGCGGGCCAAATGCGGCCCGTTAGGGTAGTCAATCCGGCCCGCGACATGGCTTTGAATACACATAGTGCAAAATATAATTTCTGTGTAGCTAGAACAGAATAACGGTTTCCTTCTCATTGCTTTTTATGTACGGCATTGTCGCATATAACATCAACTAAATTTGCACGCAACACACCAACATGTTAGGGGTAGTGTTGTAGTAAATATGTATATGTATGTAGGTCCTACTGATCTTGACGATGTGGAGAGTGGAGTACAATGCGTGTGTGCACGGTGTTGTTGTCAACGGTAGTGAGGCGAATAGTAAAGCTCTCTTGCTCTAGCAAGTGTTCTTTCAATCCCTAAATGTAGAGCGTTGAGCCTTTGTAGCTTGGACGGTCATGTACATAGTTAGTGTGTCTTCGGCTGTGAGCCTGCTTTGTTCCCAGAGTTTTCTTGATCGTTAGAATGGCAAGCAAAAAACGTAAAGATGATTCAGAATGTCGAGCGTTTAAGGAGGAATGGACCTGGAAGTACTTTTTTAATACAATTAAGGATAAACCCATCTGCCTCATTTGCAATGAAACTGTGGCCGTATTTAAGGAATTCAATCTTTCACGACATTTCCTGAACAAACACAACAATGCCAATTATGAGGCTATGATCGAAGATAGCGAAAACATAAAGCATAAAGCTCTACGTAAAAATCTGATAGGCCAGCAAAGTATTTTTAAAAAACAAAGCTCTTCGCAAAAGCTTGCTACACATGCCAGTTACGTTGTAGCATACAATATTGCAAAAAGTAATAGAGCCATGTCCGACGGCGAATTTGTTAAAACTTGTATGATTCAAGTAACTGGGATTTTGTGTCCCGAAAAAATAAAGGATTTTGACACAGTAAGTTTGTCGCGAAAAAAACGATTACTTCCAGAGTTGAAGTAATAGATAAGCAGCTTGTTTCGCAGCTACAGGCGAAGATAAGCAAGTTCAAATTCTGTTCTTTTGCTTTGGACGAAAGTACAGACATAACTGACACAGCTCAGTTATTGATATTTATAACAGGTGTTGATAGCAACTTTTGTATAACTGAAGAGCTAGCCTGTATGCGATCTTTAAAAGGAACGACAAAAGGATCAGACATTTTTCGAGAATTTCAAGAAACTATCACGACTTTGAAAGTACCTTTGCCGACAATTTGTAATACTACTACTGATGGAGCACCGAATATGACAGGGACAAGATCTGGTTTTTTTGGCATATTTAAAGAATCATATCCAGAGAATGAAGCTGTGTTTCTTCATTGTGTCATACATCAAGAAGCTCTGTGTAAATCTGCGCTAGACATGAAACATGTGCTTGATGTTCTTATTAAGCTTGTCAATAGCATTCGTTCACGAGCACTCCATCACAGACAATTTTGAGAGTTTCTTGAGTCATTGCAATCTGAATATTCTGATGTACTTTACTTCACTAACGTAAGGTGGCTGGAAGGGTTTTTGAACGAGTTTGGGATCTAAAACAGGAAATAATCTCCTTCATGGAAGAAAAAATGGAAGAGTGTGAACATTTGAAAGATAGTGTATGGCTTTCGGACTTCGCATTTCTTACAGATCTTCTCAGTCACATCAACAAATTGAACCTCAAACTCTAGGGAATAAATCAATTAATTAATGATATTTGGAGTCATATCAGGAGTTTTAAAATGCAACTGAATCTATTTTCCAAACAACTAGTCAAGAAATACCTTACTCATTTCCCAAGACTAAAAACTATTCCAGCTAGGGAAGACAAACTTAAGAGCTACGAGAAAAGCGTGAAATGCCTTCTTGACGAATTCGAACGAAGATTCCATGACTTCAAAGTTATTGAACAGGACCTGGACATATTTATCATGCCATTTAATGTAGACTGTGAGTCAGTCAAACCAGAATTTCAGATCGAACTGATTGAGTTGCAATGTAACACTGAATTAAAGCAACAATTTCTAAATGTTTCTAAAGTTGAGTTTTACAAGGCCCTGTCAAACGCAAGCTTCCCGAACCTGAAATCTCACGCTCAGAAGATAATTGCGATGTTTTCGTCTTCCTACATTTGTGAACAGGTGTTTTCTACCATAAAGCTTCGAAAGAACAGCGCAGAAACCGATTGACTGACGACCATTTGGCTTCCCTACTGCGAATCAGCTCATCATCGTTTGAACCAGATTATGAACAACTTTTAGAATCTCAGTCACAGTTTCATCAGTCACATACGCCATCATACACAACTAAAGAATAAAAATAATTTTTGTAGTTTTTTCAATTTTTTTTTCTTTAATAGTAGCGTATAAAACTGTGAGTGATGTAAAAAATAAAAATTAAGCATATCATTTTTAAAAAATGTCTTTTTTTTTTTAATTTTTTCGGCCTGCCTAGATAATTTGTTATTTCATCTGTCCCTCTCCTTAAAAAGTTTGCCAATCTCTGATCTAGGAGATCGAATCTCGGCGTGGTACAAAATTTCCATCCGAAATGATATGCAATGTTAACGTTGACTTGAAATTGCCTATAAACGGCTGAGTTAATACACCATGGTCGGAGTTATCACTGGACACTGTCCTATTGGGGAGCTCGCAAGGAGACTCCGAATTCCTTATAACGACTTTTGTAGGAGTTGCGATGACGAGGAAGAGGAAGAAAGTGTACATCACTTCCTCTGTGACTTTCCTGCCTTAGCGGAGAAACGGAAGCGTTATCTGGGCTCAAGGTTCTTTTTCGATACAGACGATCTTCGGGATATAAGCCCAGTACTACTCAATAAATACATTGTTAGTACGGGCTGGTTTTAAGCTTGGGGCAAAGCTTCTCGCGTTTATAACAGGTTTTTTCTCGGTGGTATCACAACGGATCCAAATATGTGGTCTATGTGCGCTGGGTTCTCTTGTACCTAGCGGCCCCTGTACCTAACCTAACCTAACCTAACGCACCATGGCCCCACATGACTATACGGTACTGAGAAGATTTATCTCGCTAAATTACGACCGCACAGAGTACAGGGGTCAAATTTTACACCTTAAAAGCAGGCAGACTCATCGAGTAGCTTATTATGTAGTGAATTAGGTTTCATTGTGTGGCATGGGGAATGCTGTACATTTTGCTGTACATTTCCCAATGCTGTATGACAGGTCAAAATGCTGTACTGTAAAGCAAAATGCTGTACGTCTGGTCAGCTTAATACACAGACATATATAAAAGAAAGTCATGCTGGTTACACCATTTATAATCTCAAAAAACGGTAGGTTCCATGATTTTAGGTTTGTCGGATGGCTGGAATAGCAGAATAACTGTTGCAACATGCGACAAATTCACAATGAGCAAACATTCACAATGGGTTATTTTCACCTATTTCGGCGTGAATTTCTGGAAAGTAACATCGAATTTCAGTAAATTTGCTCCACTGGATTAATCTCTACCCCAAGTAACAGAGCAGCTATTGAGAAATATGAAAAATTCGCAATAGGCACAAATATGAAGACAATTCTTTTTCATATACTTCTTTATCTAAATATTACTTGGACGCATTACCGGATTTCAGTAAGTTGACCCCACTGGATTGGTCTACACAAGGCTCCGGCCGGAATAAAAGTATAACCATTGAAATATTCCTAAATTCACAATGAGCAACAATTCACAATGACGTTTTTAAAACATATCGGCCCCTACTCCAAATAACAGAATAATAAAATTCGCAATGGGAAAAATGTTCAAAGCAGCAAAAACGTTCCGAAGATTGAGCAAAGTTACCGAGTGCTGTCTTGACATGACTAGAAATTTTTGATTTTTGACAAGGTAAATATTGGCGAGACCACATCTTTGTTCATGGATGGCCAAAAATACCTAGTGGTAATTAAGCGTTTTGTGGAACGAATGCTAGGATGTCCTAAATTATGCATAGCCACAAAAACTAATTTCCGAAAAGTCCCAGGGACAAATGGCCTAACATTATTATCTGTAATTTCACAATTAATTTGATAATCAGTACCCGGAAAAGAAATTTATTTTAACGAATATTTTAAACTATTTACAAGTTCTTGGAGATCGGGATCTAATCTAATTGTGAAACAGCCGTTGCTCCCTTAAACGCGAATTTGATTGTTCACGTAAACGAGAATTAGCAATTAGTTTTACATTGTCGTTGCAAATATAACGACATAGTTTGACGCTTGCCGACAATACATAAAAAAAATTTGCATGTCCGAAGTAGGCATGGAGCCGATGTCGGCATTTGCGAGTGATATTCTCGTAGCTGGAATAGATTCAAATGCGAAAGAATGCCTCACTTTCTGGCTGCGGCTATCCGTTGTCCGATAAAGCGCGTTAAGGTACAGCCGCTCTAGCGACAGCGACTCGCTCATTCCATATAAAAACTCGTTTTTAGAATGAGAGAAAAATATGTTTTTATATGGAATGAGCGAGTCGCTGTCGCTAGGGCCGCTGCAGTCGTGTCGAGGAAAATTTTCTTTTAATCTGGCCAAATATCGTCGAGCTACAATCGAACAATGTCAGCAGATATATTTTTAATTAAACTGAAAATCTATGAATGCTTTTTTGGAGACTCGCCCGTTCCATTGTTTGTCTCCTTCAATTAAGAGGTCCTTTCTTGACTTTTTAGTTAGAATTTCAGTTTTTTTTCTTATTTACAGCTTTATTTCTTTCATCATCACTGCAACTGTAAACGAATTTCTAGGCTAATAATATAAGAACAATGCCTTGACCTAACACAATTCAACACACGAATACTTTACTATTAGTAAACCATATTCAATACACATACCTGCACTCTGTGGTTCTCTTTGTCACAAACGTAGATGAAGCCCAATGCATCTGTGGTTACACCCCACGGATAATTGAATTTACCATCGGCAGTACCCTGGGAACCGAACGCTCGCAAGAATCTACCCTGGGGATCAAGCACTTGAATTCTATGATTGTATCTGAAATAGTAAAAGCACACATTAGGCACCATGACAACGACAATTTCCAATTGTGTAGTGGTTAAATTAATACGATTCCGACTACGAGTATTATTCATTAGGGAATTCCTTTGTAATGTCCTGGCAGGGACGAAGTGAAATGAGACTAATTATGCATGACAACTTGCATCAGAACATTATGAATGAATAAAAATCCTCTTTCCAAACATTTAATAAAATTTAAGAATTTTCTTTTCGAGGAAGTTTGATTGGAGATGATTTTCCAAAGATTTACTTTTGTTGAGGAAGGTGATAATCATTTAGGCCCCCTTGAAGTAACGAAGCAAATTAGGTTAGCCGTTAGCGAAAAAATAATGCAATCAAATCCAACTCACCTATCCGCGATAATATACTGTCCAATTCGATTCACCGCCACACCGGCCAAACAATCAAACTCGCCCTCACCACTGCCATATTCGCCAAACTCCTTTACAAAATTGCCACTCGCATCAAAAACTTGCACCCGATGATTGGATGAATCGGCTACAACGATGGTATTCTCAGGACCGACGGCAATGCCGCGCGGCCATGTGAATAATCCGGGCTCGCTCCCCCGGCCACCCACTTGAAACAGCTGCTGTCGCTTACGCAGGTATTGTGTCCTAGGGGAGATACCTGCTGCGGTTATACCGACTGCTGCCGTAGGGGAGGTAGGGGAGCCTAGCCCGTTTTTTGAATCATCATCGGATGATCCCATCTCGTTCGCTTGTCTCAATGGCAAGCCCAAGCTCAATCGTCGCGCTGCCGACGAAGTGCTGCTACTCGACGGTGTCGATGTGGCACCTTCCCGACTATCCTTGGCACTACGATTGCCGTATTTGTTCTTCAAATAGCGCGCCCATGAGCTCAGGGCTTCGCCATCTTTAGCTTCGCCGGCGCCGGAGTTACGGACCGGTGAAGTTTCGCGTGATTTCAAGGCATGCGACGATCGACTTCTGGACAAATCAGAAGGTCCCGATGCCATAGATGATGATGTGCCGTATCTGAAAGTATTTTTAAAAAAATAAGTAAATCCTAAATTCGATTGAATTTTTCGGGAATTTTGTGTTTTTGGATTTGTTTCAACGAATTAACATTTAAATGACGTTTTGTTGTTTTGCACTAAAACGAAAACGCGTTAATTCGGTTAACGTAGATAACTTCTTGTCTGAGGATAATAACAGTGGAACTTAAAAAAAAAAGAAATCAGGTTTTGAACAAAATCATAAAAAAATTGAAACTTCCAAAAAAGGACATGTTGAACTTTAAACAACAGAAAAAAAGAACAACTAATAAACTTTTGGGCGTCTTTTAGGAAATCAAAAAAAGTCTAAATGTATGTGTGTATGTGTGTAAAATATGATTTAGAGTTTCAAATATTATATTTTTTTTCCTGTAAAAATTGTTTGCTTTAATTTTCATGATTTTTATGTTTTTTTTTTAGTAGAATCGCACCTTGAAGCAAGATAAGCAGACGGCGAGGCGGTGGTCGGTGAAACGGGATCGTCAAGATCGTCATCGTCATTTCCGAAAGTATGCGTTGATCGGCTTCGCGCCAATCGATTACGTCTTTCCTTCATGGCCAAATATCGAGAACGTCCTGTCCCGTATCTACTATCAGAATCGTCTCCGGTGGCATTATCATCCTCGACAGCGGGCGGTACGACCGCCGTACTTTTGCTCTTATTTAAAAAGCGACTTGTATAGCTGCAAATTAATTTTTCGATGATTTTCAAAAAGACACGTTGGCGTATAATAATTAGAGGAATTGTAGTATGTGACAAGAGCGATTTCAAAAATTTCAACAATAGACGATACGTATTATGGTCAATAGTTCACGTTATACTCGTAAATCTATGAATTCTCAAAAATAAAAATTATTCTTGGTTTTTATATTGTTTGATATATATTTTTTTTTGTTTTTACTATCATTCCATTATCGTGACTTTCCATACAATTTTGAAATTGTTAAGCTCTCTAGAGACGTTAGGATGTTAGACACTGGTTACATAAGAGATGAATATGGGATGCCCAAAATTATGCAAGCAAATTGGTAAGAGACCACCTGGAAAAAGTTAGTATGGTGCGTGCGCATACAAAATAATTTTTTAAGAATTAGTAATTTTGAATTAAGTAGGTAAAGCTTTGTTATTCATTATTTAAAATTTTTTTTAAGTGAAAACAGTACCGTTTTCCATAAAAAATAATTTTGATAAAATTTATGACTGATGGAATACCTATAAATTATCCTTATAAATCCCAAAATTTCTGCGCTTTTTGCCGAGCAGCAACACGGGTTCGTAAAAGGTCGCTCCACTTGCACCAATCTTTTAACTTTTACTAACATGGTGGCCCGAACCATAGACAATCACTCTCAAGTCGATGTTGTATACACCGACTTTTCAAAGGCATTTGACACTGTTGCCCACAGCATCTTGCTTGCTAAGATTCAAAAGTTTGGTGTTAGTGGAAATCTTCTCGCTTGGTTCTCCTCATATTTAACTAACCGTGAGTGTCGGGTTATTTATAACGGCTCCTATTCCTTATCCTTCTGCCCTACATCTGGTGTTCCCCAAGGGTCAATCTTAGGACCACTTTTATTTAATATTTTTATTAACGATTTACCGTTGCATTTATCGTCCTCCTGCCTTCTATATGCCGATGATCTCAAAGTTTATAGAGCTATACAGTCAATTGATGACTGCTTATCCCTTCAAAATGACCTGCACGCGTTAGAAAATTGGTGTGAAACCAACCAACTCAATTAAAGTGTCACTCGATGACCTTTTCATTAAAGAAAAATTCATTAATATTTAGTTATCACCTCAGAGATACTCCTTTAAATAAAGTCGACTTTTTCAAGGATCTGGGTGTCTTATTTGATAGCAAGCTCAAATTTGATCTACACATATTTGATATATGTACTAGAGCATCCAGAACGGCTGGATTCGTCCTCCGTACTTCTCATGTTTTCAACAATACAGCTACTTGTCTTCTCCTTTTTAATTCCCTTGTCCGTAGTATTCTGGAGTATTGTTCACCTGTCTGGTCCCCGCACTTTGACTACCTAAAAGCTATAATCGAAGCGGTTCAGCGCAAATTTACTAGAATCCTTATCTACAAATTTCGAGTCCCTTACTGCAATTACGATGATCGCCTTGTACTATTAAACGTCCCCCTTCTCGAGAAACGCAGAGTGTTTCTGGATGAGTGCTTTCTATTCAACATCTGCAACAGTCCACCATCGTCGACTTTAATGAACGAAATTAATGTCCGCGTTCCTAACAGATCTACCAGGCTGACATCATTATTCGTGATACCTTTCGCCCGAACTGAATTATACTTTCATTCACCGCTGTTACGCCTACCAAGAAACCATGACATTCTCCAACTGGGTCCTTTTCCCTCGTCGCTATAATTATTCAAGGTTGCAGTTAGGAACGTTGTTCTTGAAAGGGAATCACGCTCTTAGTTTTTTTCATATAAAAACTCATTTTTCTCTCATTCTAAAAACGAGTTTTTTTACACTTACATTTATGTGTTAATTTTTTATTTAATCCTAATTTTTTAATTCTTGATTACTTTTTTCTTTTCTTTGTCATTCTAATTCCAATTCTTCACTCTTTAATTGTTATTTTCTTAATATTTTTTCGTATATTGTTCCATAATTGGGGCCTAAATAATAATAAATAAATAAATTTCCAATTGCATAATCGTTCATCGCTGAATTTTAGAATTACTTAATTTTTTAATTGCTTGAGGCCAGTGGCGGCCCGTGCCTCCTTGCACAGGATGGGCAACTTCACGGAATAAAAAGCTTTTGGAAACACCTAAAATTAACGACTTTCCACATAAATTTCGCATTGTATTAAATGGAACCATTAATTTCCGCTTCAATTTCACAGCTTTGCAACCATTTTTACATCAAGCTATTATAGTGTGGCTGGTCTAGCGGTTAGTGCACAGGGTCATGAGTTCAAAACTCACCGTGAGCCATGGTGTTTTTCGAACTCACGAGCTTGTGACGGACTATGATCTCACTCAGATGTTAAACGAGTACCCATTTACGGGGATAAATAACACTGCTGAGCGTGATGCTGATCTCATCACCTCAACAAAAAGCAGATAAGATCTTGGAAATAGGATGTCACTAACACATCCTGCGCCCTTAGTCCAATGTTGGATTGTCGCGCCTGTTATTTATTTATTATTTTTTAATTTAGGATCATTTTGTTTTTAAATGCAGTGCCCTGGTATACAGGGTGTCCGGAAACTGCCGCATAAACGCACCGGATTGTAATTTCTCATGTGATTTCCAGCAAAAATGTTGTACGCAACATACCCCCGCAGCTTAATCCTTTAGCTGCCACAGGCATTTAAAGATTTTTGAAAAAATTATTTCCTTGCACGACTTAAAGCCTAATATCTCCAAAGCTAGACCAGCTAGAATAGTGAAATAAAATGATTATTACAGCCAACAAATTTATCTATTAAATAAAACTAACCACACTAAAATCAGATAAGAGGTTTAGTTTTAACAGAGCTTCAAAGTCAAATTTGCGTGATTTGACTCAAAAACAATCTTTTTTTCCATTTCAATTTTCTCCAACTTCTGCCAAGGTGAGGTGCTTGCAGGGGCGAAACCGAGGAGGGGATTTGGGGGATGAAACACCCCCCGAAATTTTAAAATGATAATTATAGGTATGAATAAAATTCACACAACATATCTTTAATGATAAATCAAATACCTAAGTGATGATTTTCACTATGCCCGACGTCAGACCTTTAAGATACGTTGTGCTCGACACGACTGCATCGGCTCTAGTGACAGCGACTCGCTCATTGCATATAAAAACTCATTTTTCTCTCATTCTAAAAACGAGTTTTTATATCAAATGAGCGGATCGCTGTCGCTAGAGCCGATGCAGTCGTGTCGAGCACAACGTACCTTTAAGGTACGTTGTCCTCGACGCGCCGCAGCGACTCTAGAGCAAGTTCCCTACCCCAAGCAGCCGTCGCCCGAAGCCCCACAAACAAGCAAGTGCACTACGTTCACCATTCGTGCATGCACTATGTACAACAAGAGTCCCGCGACTGCTTTCTATATACAGACAGATTCGTGTATCAGCCGAATCAGTACGACTATTGTGCGAAACAACTACCCTACCCCAACCAGCCGTCGCCCGAAGCCTACAAACAAGCAAGTGCACCATGTTCACCATTCAACATACAACAAGAGCCGCGCGAATGCTTTCTATATACATGCTATTCGTATATCGGCCGAACGAATACGACCGTTGTGCGAAACAACTACCCTACCCCAAGCAGCCGTCGCCCGAAGCCTCCAAACAAGCGAGTGCACCACGTTCACCACTCATGCGGGCATTATATACAACAAGAGCCGCGCGGTTCATTCATTGTGGAGCTTTGTCAAGCGATTATCAACTAAAAACGAGTTTTTATATGCAATGGCCATTGGGCGAGCCGCAGTCGCGAGAGCCGCTGGGGCCGTGCCGAGGAAAACGTACCTTTAACCCTTCTGTCGGCACAAAGGTCTGGCCAGACCTTTGGCACTATATTTTGGTCATAAAAGTATGGACGATGAAATCGCAGCGACTTCATATTTCATGATATCCTAGAATAATATGTTTAGAAGCATTTTGCAAAAATTTGAAAAAATCTGTTTAAGTTTGGAGTATGTTTTTGATGATTTTCAATTTATAGTGCTTTTTGATACCCAATAGGTCTGGCCAGACCTATAGTTTTTCCCCCCATTCTTCTCTTCAGGGAAAAGGTGCAAATATGAAATTCTCTTAAAATTCTCCTATTTATGATGTAGGAATGTCATTAAAATTCAATTTGTACTATGGACGATAAAAATTTCTGAGATTTTTCTTTGAAAAGCCGTGAAGCTCGGGAAGTAAGTTTGCCTAATTTCATCACGTTTTATAACGTCACCTAATCAACTGAGATTTGATTCAAGGAAATTCAAACCAGTTTTTTTCCTTTGTAATAGTTAGGACTAAGTATGCGAGACTTACGAACGTCTTTCTAAATAGACTTGATCAAGAAATTTACGAAAAATTTAGAATGAAATGATTTTCGTTCTTGAAAATTCCTTATTTCATTCCACCTACTCCCCTAAATCTGCAGACTAACATCGAGGTAAAGTCCACTAACAAAGCGCCAACTATTTGCCCAAAGATATTATTATATATTGAAAAATGCGAATACACTTCTACTAGATATATGCCATGAAAATAGAGAACCAAAAAGATATGAAAATAAGGGAAAAACATGTTTATAATAATACCACCTCAAAATATGTCCACTTAAAAACATTGCTAGTGTATTTACAAAAACGATTTTGATACTTTTATTGTTTAAAAATTGCAGTTAGGAATTGATAGAATGATTCTACCGATAAAAATTTCACCTTTTCTAAAAAATAAAAATTTTTTCTCAGTAGGTCCAGCCAGACCTATTGGGTGTATAATATGCATATTGTAGTAGGTGCCGACAGAAGGGTTAAGGTACGTGTTCGTAGAGACAATTCATGTGATAATCGCTCAGCGGTCGTAGTTTTGCATCCAATTTCCAGCCGTATTTAAATATTTTTTGAATGGATCTACTTTCGTAGTATCCACTATGGACTAAAGGAACATGTCTGTATCAAAAATATACCCATATAGTGCTCAAAACAGGTTGTTTAATTTCGATCGCTGAGCTATGATCCCATGAGTCGTCTCTACGAACACAAACCTTTAAATAGCGCAGATATCCCAAGTTTCAATTGTCAAAATGACAAACACGAACGAAAATTGAGTGTCTAGACAGGCCCATTCTCCATCGAAAGTAGCAATGGATCTTCCACCGCCACAAAATATATAATTTTCGCTATGTTGTGTTGTCTCGTGTGGACCGCGAGATTGTCATTTCAGATTGCGCGATAAATTGCATAGTGTATGTGCTGTACAGGCGATTGGTCAATCGATCGGACAGTATATGGGCACTCTTAAGCCTAAGGTCTAAGAACATTTAAAGCGTTGGATTTCATGAGCCACTTTGCAAATACAAATCACCCCCCGAAATAAATTCCTGGGTTCACCCCTGGGTTCGCCCCTGGGCGCTTGTACGATTCTTTTAAAAATTGGCGCATAGTCTTCCGATCATATCTTTCATTTTATTCTAGCTCCATTATTTCTAACAGTTTTAGCACCTTAACCCTCATCCAGCGGCAGATTTTTACAACGCTTGCCGGCGGCAAAGGTACACCTGTACCTTAGTACATTTTGTATGGAAATCTTCACTATTTGTATGAATTTTGACCGTAAAACCGTTATATTATGTTGACTAGTAACAAATTAGTAACTGTTTTTGCCGAAGT
The DNA here is from genome assembly GCA_949715475.1 of Microchrysa polita. NCBI lineage: Eukaryota > Metazoa > Arthropoda > Insecta > Diptera > Stratiomyidae > Microchrysa > Microchrysa polita. The sequence goes on from OX454419.1 coordinate 16,454,855, forward strand.
GAATGTTTTAAGAAGTTGGGTTTATGTGGATTTAATTTTTGGAGTGGGTAAATTTAGGAAATAGGCAAAATTTTAAAAAGAAAATTGAAAAAATGGGTTGCTTGGAATTTTAATTTGACGAAAGCTAAAATTGATTTACAAATGAAAAGTAGAAAACGGTTCAAATTAAGTCATTAATGATTTTAGAAGAATTTGGTATGTCTGATTTGCGAAGTGTGGAGTCTTAGGTTAAAATTGACCCCCCTGCCACCAATATATTATTCTGTTACTAGAACCCGTTATCGCTAAAAAACGTCAATAATTATTACATTCTCGTCATTTTCCATAAAACAACAATATTTGAAGCAATAAATATATTGGAGAAATGAGTAAATGTGTTATTATACGAAAGAAAGGTCCTGTCAAGCAACAAGCAAGTAGAATCGGCTAGTATAATTTTCAGTCTCTAATCTTTGTAAATCTAAACTCAGGCCAATTCCTATAATAGAAAAATATCTAAAATTTTAATTGTGATTGTTGTTGCTCGTATATGTAATTAAATCCAAGGATCGATTGAAACAAGAAACCGAAGACATGTGGCATATTCTATAGCAGTTATCGGTATCTATATATGCATGGTACTGACGTACAATTCAATCAAGTTTATGTACCACCCAAACATCCATTTAGAAATTTGGTTGGATGCTTCTGCTGGTTTTCAGCTGAAACTTGAAAAGGAACTCGGGTGGAGGTCCCGAATTACACAAATAATAAATATTAGGTGATGGAATACAAATTATGGGAATTTGTGGTAAAGAAAATCAACTGCTAAAATCCAAAATTTTAGCATTTGTTACAAACCTAATTTTCACTAGATGTTATGGGGGAAATAAGGCGTAATACATTGAATTGGTTGCCCCAAGCCATTACTTAAAAAAGTTTGGTATGCCAGTAAAAGTCTTCAGATTATGATGTCAAATAACCAAAAACCGCTGTATGAGTTAGCCTAGTCCTTATAGATCGATATCTCAAAGGACCTTGATCATTACAAATAAAATTCGTAAATCAAATACTTCTGTACATCACTCGATTCTCAACTTATTGATGCTATAATAAATCTCTCTTAGCATGAGCATTCACCAAAAATATTTTATTTCGTTTTTTGTAAATTTTCTTCCATACAAAATATATGAAGGTACAAATGTACCTTTGCCGCCGTTAAAGGGTGTAAGATTAATTTTGCTCCCTAACTTGGGGATGGGTGGTCACACATTTCTGAAATTTGGAATACATATTTTAAACTAAAATCGTAGAGATGTCAGAAAATTTCAGCCCGATCGGACCCATAGCAAAAAAGTTACGGTGTTTTAAAAACGAAAAAGGTACACCTGTACCTATCCCGCTGGATGAGGGTTAAGTGCAGAAAACTAGGGTTAATTTTGGCTCGATTTCGACATACATACTTTGAATAGATTTTACCAATTGCAGATCTTTAGGGGCAGTGTGAATTGAATTGTATTGAATTCGAGCTAAAATTAACCCTAGTTTTCTACACTTAACATATAAAAACTGTAAGTAGTAATGGAGCCAGATTAAAATGATGTAAGAAAGATATGATTGTAAGACTATGCGCCAATTTTGTAAAGAATCGTACAAGCACCTCACCTTGGCAGAAGTTGGAGAAAATTTAGATGGAAAAAAATATTGATTTTGAGTGAAATCACGCAATTTGACTTTGGAGCTCTGTAAAAACCAAACCTATTATTTGATTTTAGTGCGGTTAGTTTCATTTTATAGGTAAATTAGATGGCTGTAATAATCATTACAATATTTTACTATTCTAGCTGGTCTAGCTTTGGAGATATTAGGCTTTAAGTCGTGAAAGAAAATGATTTTTTCAAAAATCTTTAAATGCCTGTGGCAGCTAAAGGGTTAAGCTGAGGGGTATGTTCCATACAACATTTTTGCTGGAAATTACATGACAAATTACAATCCGGTGCGTTTATGCGGCAGTTTCCGGACACCCTGTATAATTATTAGACTATCAAATAGATTTGCGGGAACATGCGAATTAATGTTGTGCGCCTTTAGCATTTTCAATGCGAATGTACATTGTCTAAAACAAATCAAAAATGCTAAAAGTGCACAACAATAGTGTTCATGTTCCGGAAAGTTTATTTCACATTCTAATACATATTACAATGAACACTTCAAATTCGTTAATAAATCTAATAATCATCATTACACAAGAAATATCCCAAATCCTCCCGTGAAACATGTTTTCCTACGTAGCATTGAGCAATCGTTGGTTTTTTATTCATTTTGATTAGCTCATGGTAGCCCCAAAAATTGTACTTTTAAATTTTCTACGTCATCATCATTCTCATTCTTATTATTATTGATCCCATTCGAGCTAATTTGGTCACCGGCGCAAGTGGCCTACATTTGGACCATTTGTATCGTGTAGATGGCGTCACAACTAATCCCTTTTTCCTTAATAATTCCTGTATCCTTCCGTTTCCAGGATGAACAAACGCCCTAAAAAATGAACAAACGTCTGGCTTTCGATTGATACCAAACCTATACCTTTCCGAGCCATATTTAAAAATGGCTGGCTAAGTTCACACTCACAATTTTAAAGTTGCTATAATTAAATAATTAGAGAAGAACAAACGATATTAATTGGCGAACAATCAAGAACAAACGTAGCCGCTGCAAAACAAACGGTTCACCGAGCAAAAGGACCTAATTTCAAAAAAAAAATGACTGGCTAACTTCACACAGCCGCTTCCGTGCAGGTGAATTCACTAAAGGTTTGTGTTTGTAGAGACTACTTATGGGATCATCGCTAAGCGATCGAAGTTAAACCACAGGTTTTGAGCACTATATGGGTATATTTTCTATACAGACATGTTCCTTTAGTACAGTACTTCCCAACCGGTGGGGCGCGCCCCCCTAGTGGGGCGTGACGGTTGGCAAAGGGGGGCGCGCGTGGGCTCAACTCGAGTGTTTATGTGATGGATTATATTACAACGGCTACAATCGCTGCACCCACAATATATTAGCGAGTAGCCTCTGTCCAAAGTCTGCTTAATGATGATCGCTGAAATTTTTTTTAGGAATATAAACCGAGGGAAAAACTAGGAGTTAAGCAGTACCTGTTAAACGTGAATGAAATTGAAATGATGCTTCATAAAACACATGTAGTCACTCAATGATTTCAGTTTTGCTTGTTGACGCACCGCTGCGGCAAAAAAATGGACCTGGACAGGGAAAATGATTTGTTGGTCTAAAACCGGATCTTTAGGCAGCATTTTCAGCGCGTAATAACCGTCTTATGATCGTGATCATGCGGCCTCAATTCTCGACCCAATGTAGTAGGGACGTAGGGTCAAATCTAGCCCTCCGGTAATATCCAATTCAGCTGTAGCCGCTACGGCTGCTACGTTTTCTTCGCTCCGTATCAGTCAAACTGAAACGTTGCCATGGTGTGACAAATCGCCCGCTCACGGAAGCCATGTTTTATAGTTTTAGTGCGGAATCAATTCAATATTGAAATGAGCTAAATGTAAGCTTTGGAACTGCTCATAAATTTAAATTGCGAAAATAGAATTCAAAATGAATTGATTAGTCCAAAGTCCCTGTGAGTTTGTTCCAATGATACATTTTTCACTTATTATTTGCCAACGTGGCGAATTCGTAACAAAAAAAGAGTGAGCTGAAAAATGTTTTCTTCCGTTCTTGAGCGAAATTTTAGTTGGGGGGCACCAGAATCTGCTAACCTTGCAAAGGGGGCATGTACTTAAAAAGGTTGGCTACCCCTGCTTTAGTCCATAGTCGATACTAGGAAAGTAGAACCATTCAAAAAATGTTTAGATACAATTGTGTGCATTAGTTTTTGGCGGGAGCCTACACGGAGTATACATACTTTGAAAAGTAGGTACTGCTACTGCTCTACGGAGGAGCTACAAGAATTTCTTCTGTTCGCTAGTGAGGTGGTGGAAAAGCATATGTGTTGTGGTTGTCCTCAGGGGTGGATCGCATTTTCCCTTGGAAGCTATGTGGAACTATCTGTGCGGCTAGAATCGCTATTCAAGCGTTGTGCATATTCGAACGTCAAATTGAAACGAGATCCAGGCTAATTTCGGCCGCAGCCGCCGAAATTTGGATACCCTTCACTTTATTTCGTGCTAATAGTTTCTTTGGTGACCCCATGACGTGTGTTTCGATTCCGTCCGTTTTTAAAAAATTCTTGTAACTTGATTTTCGGTTGTGCGATTTCTGCGGCATGTGCAGAAACATCTGATTCCTTCCGTTTGTACATAAGTTACGCGACGTCGATAGAACAATATTTGTGTGAGGGTTGGTTAGCATTGGTGCACAATTAAATAACAAAATCTTAGAAGGGGGCGTAGCTTGTAGGATTCTATTTGTTTTTACATACATTTTTTTGGTTTAGATAGAGACAGATTTATACCAGTGGCGGTTCGTGCGTATCAGAAGTAGGGAAGCAGAGAAGTAAAGTAAAGTGAAATAGACATGTTGGGCTGATTTTAATTATCAATCAGTTCCAGATATCTGTCAGTTAGATTTAAAGTAAAATTGCTAAACTGAAAGAAAACTACTACCAAAGTTGCTAATAAAAAAAGAGAAATAGACGGATTGAACTGAAGCACTTATTTCCAAAAATCTTTTTCAAATTTGTTTATATATTAATTCAATGCGTCTATCCTTCGATTTAGCAAAATTGTCAATTATTTGGTTGTAGTTTTCATCTATGGACAGCAGGTTTTTCAAGAGGGTTTTCTCAATGGATATAAGAGCCAAGCCAACTAGACGTTCTTCTGTAATTGAATTTCTGAGGTAAGTTTTCACTCTTTTTAGGGTGGAAAAACTTCTTTCAGCAGACGCACTAGTTGCTGGAATTGTTAACACCAAAATTATTAATTTGTAAACGTTCGGAAAGCAGTTTTCTAATTTGTTAGTAACGAAATAACAGTGCAACTCCTTGAAAGATAAATCTTTTAAGTCATTGTCCGCAAAAAGTACAGAAAATTCTGTGTGCATTGCACTAAAATCAAATTTATCGGAATATACTTCTTTCAGATTACGAAAAGCCTTATCAGGAAATGTTTGAGTATACGACATATATTTTGATGTATTCAACAGCTCCAGGAAAATGAGCTTCTCAAGAGAATCAAACCTGACTTTTGACTCCTGAAGTAAGTTATCTATTACTTCAATGTATAGTTGCTTGAAGCGACCCTCTACATTTACATTCCCATCTATCGAAAGCCTTGCTTTTTTCCTTGCAAGCGGCATCTCACAAGTACTTTCTCTTTTTTTAAAATACAATTCAAATTGGGATCTCGTTTCGCATAAATATTTTTCAAAATCATGGACTTTCTTAATACAATAAGAAATGTCATTTTGTTTTGATTGAAAAATATTAAAAAGCTGATCAGTAAAAGGAAAAATTGTTGAGAACACGTTTAACAGAAAATTGAATTGAAAATCTTCAAGTGACGCTAAGAGACCCCTTGCTGCATTGCAAGCTTCGCTGTCCCATGAGCCACTGTTAACAATACTTTCAAATAATTGTTTCAAATCACTTTTATTGTCGCGTACTGTTACTGTCATACGACCATTATTGTTCCAACGGGTGGGAGAAACTTTTGGCAGTCTTCTGCCGACGATCTCATCAAAGGCGGAACTTCGTTTGGTCGAATGACTAAAGAAAGTGGAATATGCTTGTAGAGTCGAGAAAAATATTCTACACTCCTTGATTCGATCGCACGATTTGGATAATATCAAGTTAAGCCTGTGGGCGAAACAATGGATAAATAATGCACTTTTGTATTTATCCTTAACACGCTTTTGCAATCCACTAATTTCTCCAGACATCACTGCTGCCCCATCATAACTTTGCGATATTAATTTGCTTTCGCATCCATATTTGTCAATAATTTCACAGACATGGTTAAATAAAAAAGCAGCACTTCTGTCTGAAGAAATGTCACGGAACCCCAAAAACCGCTCATGGACAATACCGTCTTCACTAACGTATCTGAGTATTGTGGAAAGCTGCGATTTTACTGAGACGTCAGTAGATTCATCCAAAATGATTGAAACAAATGAAGCCTTATTTATTTCATTTTTGATAGCATTCGTCATCACCTCTGAAATCGATGTTATCAAATCATTTTGGATATCCTTAGATAGCCCTGAGAATGTTTTAGCATTTTCAAGGTGATTTTTCAATACAGGATTATATTTTGCCAAAAGCATTACTGTCTCGATGTAGTTTCCCCTATTATCAGAATGGACACTTTCATAATGACCGCGGAAGGCCATTTTCTGACAGCCAAGGTGAGCCACCACATCTATCAGCATCTTCATAATGTCCCTGTTTTTCCGAACGGTTTCATTATGCGCCTGAATGTGCAGGGTTTTCTGTTTATCAATCGAAAACTCAATTCTAGGCAGTTTGCCAAATTTATTAAAAACTAGCATACAACGCAAATGATCGTGCGAAGTTTTATGCCGCTTTATTGCCTTGTGTAGGTTACTCAGGTCGTTAAATCCAGAGCTACCCCAAAAATTTTTCTCCGTTAAAAAAAGTAGACATGGAAAACAAAAAGGTTTGGAAAAAAGCACAACCAGTTAACCATTCGTTTTCCTGATACAGGCGATCAGAAAAATGCCTCACAAATTTTTTGCTGGTTGACGGCTGGCTCAAATCTAAAGATGGTATGGTCCCCAGCGTCTTTAGTTTATGTGCGAGCACACTAAGCGGCGAACAAGCATTTGGAATTTTTATATGGAGAATAGGGAGTAAGTTGATTCGCTGCGGACGCGACAATTTTTGCAGCGTACGGCGAAGTAATCTCTTTTCCATGTTGTGTTTTCATTATGAAAGAGTACTAAAAAAAGGCGAAATTCATTTGTACAGTGAGACCCGTCTACTCGCGTACGCTACGAATTTTCCAGCTTCTTCGCTTTGTACGAGAGTGCGCGAGGAGTGCATAGAAAAGTCGAATGGTCATGTGAGATTCAAGTTCAAGTGTATGAAATTGAATTGTCGCCGCGTACGCAGAGAATCTTACAGCGTCCGATGAAGCAAATTCTTAGCCTTGATATGATATTATGTACTAAAATGAAGAGGGAAAAAATTTACACCTGTTGAAGAGATAGTACATAATAGTTGCGTATCCAAGCATTATATGCATGTATGGATGTCCTTCAAAGTAGGTACAGGTTAAAAAGAAAGTGTTGTTTCGTTTTTTTTCATAATTCAATAAGAAAAATATTTTGGAATTTTTTTTTATTTGTTGGAAAAGCAGTCATTACAGCAAGGGAAGCAGTGCTTCCCTTGCTTCCACGGACGAACCGCCACTGATTTATACGTAAGGTTTGATTGGAATTTGCGCAGAAAGATCCTTTAGAATCAAATTGGGGGGCTGCGATTGTATGCAAGCCCCATGACCCAATGTTTTGATTCCTTCCGTTTATATATATAATATATGTTTTGTGGCATAGAAACACATTTGTGTGGAATTTGGTTGATATTGGTGCACAAATAAAAAAGTTTTTCTTAGAAGAACTTAATTGGGGGGTTGGGTTTGTATGGTAGCCAGGGCCGGATTTACCCTCTGAAGCGCCCCTGGGCAGTAGTCGAGTTGCCGCCCTCCATCATTAATTTAAGGTGAAATTAGATCAGTCGCATACATGTGAGGTGTACAATTTTTTTTAACATACATTGGTTTCGGAAGCAGCAGAACTTCAGTGAAAATTGCCATTAATTTACTTCTTAGATAGGTGTTTGAACTGAACTTCTAGTCAAAGTTAATGTTCAATGCATAGGTATAGGTACTCCATTGACGGTGAAATTAGATGCTCTTGTAGGAGCAGATACTCAGCTCAAAACAATATTTGAAAAAAATATAATGAATTTACGCATTGTATGCCTAATCAACCCTTAAGACTGTCACATGATTGAAAATAAATGGATTCCTTAGAGCTGGCAATATAAAACTAAATACAAACACTCGGTGCCAAAAACGGCCACTTTTTTATTCGATATTTATTATTTTATTATCGCGAAGGTCTTCACGCCCTAGGAGCGGATCTGGACTCTATTTCCCCGGTGTGACCCCCCGTTTTCCCCCTACAGCCCACCAAATTGATTGTTTTCAGTACGGGACTCAACGATACGGAGTAACTTTACTTTACTACACTGTCCCCAAATATTCTTTTGATAAGAACCACAATAGCTTGATTCCGTCGAGCGATCAATGAGATAATAATACGCCGCTGATAAGTGGTGCTATTTCTCTTCATACTGCGATGGTTCCAAGACCGACGCAGGAGTTCGTATTAGAGTATATTCGAAGCAACTGGACATCCGTTTGTTTCTTCGTCTTCGTGATTTCTGTAGTGTCCTCCGAGCGGAGGTCTCTGCGATTATGGAAGCGCTAGCTTGGTTGGGCAGTCACGTCATAACGGAAAAGGACGTCACTCTGTACACTGACAATCAGGTTGCAATTCGATTACTCGAGTCGAGTCACCACATGAAGAACTATTGAAAAGTGCCGCCTTGTTCTTAAAGAGATGGCTCGCTTTTACAGCGGATTCTGAGCGCAGGACAAACGCAAGATGGATCAATGTTAGCACTTGTGTACAACAACGATTATCTGGACAAAAACTAGATTTTATCCGCTCCACCATGCTATTGTCATTGGGCCGGATACAAATTCGAAGTGTGGTTGGGGTTATAACGGGACATTATCCTATCGGGGAGCTTGGCGGGAGACTCAAAATTCCTCACAACGACTACTGCAGAAGCTGTGAGGATGAAGATGAAGAGGAGAAAGTACATCATCTTCTCTGTGATTGTTCGGATTTAGCTGAGAAATGTTTAAGGTTTCTTGGTTCTAGGTACTTTTACGATCGGGATGATCTCAGAGATGTGAGCCCAATACAGCTTAATAAATATATTGCCAGCACATGCTGGTTCCAAACAACTGTTTATTGTTAAGGCTACGGTCTAAGTGCGATGGGTTTTCATTTCCTGGCGGCCCCATTACCTAACCTAACCTTACGTTCAGTAAGGGATGAGTTTCCGTAACGTTTAGTGAAATTGAAGTCAATCGAAAGGTCTCGACTCCCAAAAAATTGATATTAAGTCCTTTTTCTCTTAGTAACAACCGTTCTCCAGCTGCAGCCCTGCGAAATGGTAGTTTTCAGTACTTAATGAAACCAGCCCGAAGCTGAAGTTTCCGGGAGGAGGAGGTGGTGTATGCTACCATGAGAAAGAAAGTGAACCCAGGGAAAAGATCCGTTCATTGGTAGTCAAGACATTTCGTTTTAATAGGGTAGAAGTAAACAAAAAGTAAAAGAGTCCGGTTTTCTTAGTTTCGAGTGTATGTTACTTCTCCCACGCGCGGTGGTGAACTGGCAGGCTGAAAAAATCATAATTCAGTGATCAGACTTTATCCCAATATTTAAAGTGCTCGCTTAGCTCGATAGCCAACCAGAAACAATTTGGGAGTCAAGGATCAATCGATTAATCGTTGGATTGTAAAAATAAGGGGAAAAGTCGGTAGGGTGGTAAAAGTCCGCCATTGACCAAAGGAACGACTTTTGCAGAGTTTCCTTTATTTTAAGTTTTAAACTGCCTCCCGAAATATCGAAATGTGCGTATATGAAATATGCCGCCCTTCACAATTTGCCGCCCCGGGCAGTTGCCCAGGTTGCCCATATAGGAAATCCGGCCCTGATGGTAGCCCCATCACTTCATGGTCCGTTTAGATCCGTTGTTACATAATGTTTTGAATTATCAATAGAAGCACATTTGTGTGAAATGTGGTTTTACTTAGAAGAACCTATTTTGGGGCGGTTGGGTTTGTATGACCTCATTGTCAGATTTTGCCGATTCAAACATTGTATGCCTGCCTGCAGCAAAAAGAAGCATTTGTGCCAAATTTCAGCTTCATAGCTTCCAAATTTGCCGAGTAAAACGCTTCGCAACAGACAAACAGACGGACAGACTGACAGACGGACATCGCCCAATTGACTCCACAAGTCTTGCTGATCATATATGTATACTTTTTATATGGTCGGAGATGCTTTTTTCAATGCATTACAAACCTCATCACAAAGTTAATATACCCTTTCACTCTATGAGCGAAGGGTATAAAAACGGGACCCGCACTTATGGGCACCGTACATGAATGAAGGTCACTTGTGGTGGCGAAAGCTTTAGTAACCGAGAAGACTGTTCAAATCATGTTTTTAAGGGCAATAATTGTCACAATCGTCGCCCGTTTGCGTTTAGCATCAGTTATAGCCGAACGTGACAAGCATAGACGAAAACCCCTGGGTAGTTATACCCGGTTGTATACACTCATGAGTTAGTACGATTTTGATAAGCCTAATCTTTTGTTAATTGAGAGGATGCTAGCAACCATTACGTTCTTATGTTAAATATTTTATTCTGTTCATGTGACCGACAAGGGTTATACCTTATCAGTTTGATTGTGATTGAGGTGAACAAGTTGGTACTCAAAATTAATTTCCCTTTCCTACTTTCCCTACTTTAACTTCCATTCCATTACAATGCGCTTAAATTAAACGAGCATCTAATTAGTTTTTCGGACTACCAGCCGTTTTACAATTTTTTTCCTTGGACGAAATAAGAAATGCCAAATTTAAGCTTCATAGGACTCCCGTAATAAATCGGTACTGCTTTCAGGTTATAAAATAAAATTAATCATAACATATAATTGAAAAAAATTTCAACGAAACGAAACAATTTTGTAAAAAAAATATAAAACTCAGATCATATATACATTCCATCACCTACCTGCTACCAGATGATCCACCGTAGCGATGATCATCGGGCTCGGCATACGACGATGATGCCCCGGCTCGGGTACGTGTCGTTGCCGAACTATATTTCGGGCTACTATCCCGCTCGGTGCCGGGTCGATAATTTGACGGAGCATAGGCTGATCGCAAACTGGCTTCCTCCCGCGAGCTGCGTCTATTCTCCAAGGCTTCACGAGTCCTGGTCGCAGCCGAAGAACTGGGCGCAGCTGGCGTTTTAGCCGGCGCCGGTTTCTCCTCCTCTTCTTCGGACTCCTCCGATGAAGTTTCTTCTTCGGTACTCGATTCCGATTCTACGGCGGCCTTTTTGTCGGCACTCGGTTGATGTTGGGGTAGGAATCGACTTTGGAACGGTTTCTTTTCGGTTGTGGTAGGGGTTGATGGAGTTGTTGGGGTTTCGGAAGTGGGGCGTGCTCGAACGGCGGGTTTTGTTTCGGTCGTTGTGGAAGACCGGGCTGGTGTTGAAGCGGCCGCAGCTGATGAGCTAGAACTTTCGGTAGATGCTGTTGATTCGGTGCTTTGGGAGCGGGCTGTTTTCGCGGCTGTGCTGGTTGTTGTTTTTGACTGTTGATGAGATGGAATTGAGTCACCATCAGATTCTTCTTCAGATTCGCTGTCGGCCTGAACAAAGAGAGATAATAATGGAACGAAAAATGATGATGGGCTCACAATGAAGAGAGATGGTAACACACACGTGCACACGTTGTTGTTGTTTCGACACAAAGCGATTGATTTTTGATTGTTTTTGGTGGTTTCAACAGCGAAAGAGACGAGAAGACACAAAAACAAAGCGAATTGAAATTGAGAGACACACACATTTATGAAGACATAGAAACAGTGAAAGTTTGATGAAGTGCGAGTTTCTGATGACAGTTAAATGAACAACGTTGTGAGATGTTCTGTGATTTTTGAACAAGTTGTGATGATTTTTTTTTTAATTTCTGAAATCCTGAGTCAATACAAAAAAATGCCAACTGCTAGCAAATATTTCCTTTCAAACGATATTTTGCCCTCAAGTCCTGAATAGACATAATCTAAAGTGTCATTTGAAAATGTATAAATTGCCCTGATTTAGCATCTCTTTCTTATGATGTTATTCAAAGCCTAGATTAGATGAACCTACAAAACGCACCTGATGTGTTTGAGTAAAACTTATTCCACTGAAAGCCTCTTAAATTTTCACGCGATACTTCCCACCTTCAGAAGAAAATACCTAAACTTCAAATCAGGAGAACCCACCTCCTGTGTGCTATTCAACATTTGCACATGTCATCGTGCTCATCTCCCAAAACTGAAAACGACGAAGACGCCGCCGAACACCAAGGATATTTATTATTTATGAGGCGTATCGCAAAAATGTTTCAACTCGCCTATAACTACGCGAGTACGTATAGGCACTCTGTTGTTTTCCGCAGTCCTTTGACATGACAGGAACACGCATAGCAGAGAGTGCCATCATGGTTGTCGTCTTAGTCCTAAGATAGTATGTAAATCCTTCAAAACTAAGACGCCGTGACGTAATCAGGATTTCAACGACTTACACGGAAAAATTCATAACGTCATTTCCCATCGTGTCGAGCGATAAATATAAATTTCACATTTTTTTACCCCGACGATGTTTTTCCCTCCGGAAAATCAGCTTTACATCGAATTTAGTTAGGACAGATACTAAATTCGATGTCAAGGTTCGAGGGTGCTCAGGCAGGCAGACGGGGCTTTTTTTGTTCTCAGTCTTTTTGCACATACACGGATTTGTGCGAGTTCCAAGGAAAACGCAATTTTTTTCTCGTCTTCCGTAAAACGAATCACAAAAAAATGTGCTTTAGTGGAAATGGTGAAAAATTGAAAGATTTTTCGGAAATTTTCGGATACAAGCAAGCTTTATCCTCTCTACTCGCTCTCTCCATTATGCTTATTATAATCTGAACCGTGAAAAGTCCGCCGGATATTAGCACAGACATTCTTTCCCACCACCAGGACACCACAGCCGTCGTACATCATGCAAGTCGAACCTTTTTACTCCGCCTTTCTGTTGGAAGAGCCTCAGCCGCTCTGCATGCGTGAGTGTATTTATGATGGTAAATTTTTAATAAATGACACGTCGATCCCATAAAGGATATGGATGTGTGTTCGATTTATACTCGTATTTGTACAAAATTCTCCGAACCCAGAGAGTTTTATTTTGTCGGTTCTTTTTGTCGGAACAACCTTCTTTTGCCACGACGACGGAGTACCAAAATCCAAATATCGTACATCAGCATCGGCAGTTCGACGATAGAAGAAAAAGATGAAAAGGATATGAATATGTTTTCCGACGAAGGATTCTTTTTTTGTTCAAATCTTTAGCGCGGCAACAGCATGAGAGATGAAAAATGAACATAACATTTTAAATAGTATAGTGCGTCCTGTGTCGACAAAAAGGACCTCAGGGGATGGGATTTTTTTAGCGGACCAAGAGAGTGAAATATGCAGAAAGTGAAACTGGAATAACCAATTCCGGTCACATAATTCCGTTGAATTGGTTCGGTGCTTTGGGTTTGATTTTGAATTCAGCAGATTGCCAGAGGGACACGTCCTTATATCGAGTATTTATAAGATTAATACTTAATGGGTGTTTGCTCAACGAAATGTTTGCAGAGGGGAGGCGTTTTTTTTAGGCAAAGTGTCGGTTTTCCACTTGATATGATGTATTTTCACGGAAAAATGAATTTCGCGTAGAAATCTTAAGAAGAGGTGCGTGAAAGCACTAAGCAGAGTCTCTCGGTTAAAATGTATGAAACTGCTAAATTGAAAAATGATGACAGATTCTTAACCTACTACACTGACACAATGGTCTCAATAGATAAACATTTAGACAAACGTATCGTAACTGCGGATTGCGAACCAGATAGTAACCTATAATAGGGTGGAATGGGCGATCAACTCTTTCGAACCCTACAAATCACCAGGACCAGACGGTGTCTACCCAGCCCTGCTTCAGCAGGGTCTTACGACCCTGGCTCCGCTCTTACTAAGACTATTTAGAGCCTGCAAAGCCTTAGGATACATCCCAATCACTTGGAAGCAGGTAAACGTAGCATTTCTGGCAAAGCCGGGGCGTGACCAAACCCTAGCGAAATCGTATAGACCAATAAGTCTAACCTCCTTCCTACTTAAGTCATTGGAAAAGCTCGTCGATAAACATATCAGGGATAGGTGCCTGTCGCTTTTTCCGTTGCACCCAAACCAACATGCTTATCAGACAGGGAAATCATGTGAATCAGTACTACACCATCAAGTTGGGAAGATGGAGACCACATTAGAAATCAAAGAAATAGGGCTCGCGGCCTTCCTAGATATAGAGGGGGCCTTCGACAACACTTCCTTTGAATTTCTTGTACACGGCGCCTCGAGTCATGGAGTTCAAAACACCCTATGTCGGTGGATAAAATCAATGCTTCAAGGACGACAAGTACATGCATAATTATTCGGTGAAACCATGTATACAGCTGTCCTCAAAGGGTGTCCACAGGGGGGTATACTTTCACCCCTCCTGTGGAACTTTGTAGTGGACAGCCTACTGGTCCACGCCGATGACATCAGTATCCTGATAAGGGGAAAATTTCCAGGAGTTCTTTCTGAACTCATGCAACAAGCTCTCACCCAAGTGGAGGATTGGTGTAGGAGGGTAGGCCTATCGGTCAACCCCGCCAAAACAACACTAATAGCCTTCAGTCGGAAACACAACTTGGAAGGGCTCAACGCTCCAACATTATTCAACCAACAACTGAAGTTTACCACGGATGTAAAATATCTGGGAGTCACCCTTGATAACAAACTCACGTGGAACAAGCAGCTGCAAAACACAATTGCAAAAGGCAAACAGACCCTATATGCAACTAAAAGAGCAAAAGGGAAAACGTGGGGGTTAAAACCACGAATGATACACTGGATATACGAAGCTGTGGTCAAACCCCGTCTGACCTATGGCTCGATAGTCTGGTGGACTAAAATCAAGCAAAAAACAGCAGCAGCGAAGTTGGGATCAGTACAGAGACTGGCCTGCGCAAGCATAACCGGCGCCATGCGCAGTGCACAAACTTTAACTCTAGAGAAACTACTAGACCTGCCACCACTGGACCTCATAATCACAGAAGAGGCAAGACTCGCAGCGTAAAGGCTCCAATCATCGAACATGTGGACACCTCAAAGGGTAGGACACTGTACGATTACAGAAATCATTGCAAACCCAATCCTAGATATGGGCAGCGACTATACCCCGGCCATGTACACCTTCGACTCCATCATCGAAACCTCAACGATTAGGGAAGACTGGAGTAAATGGAACGACAACCATCTATCAAATCACATCGTGTGGTACACGGATTGGTCGAAGACAGACGAAGGAATAGGGGCAGGAGTCTATACTAAAACCAACAACTATAGTATCTCTAAACCCCTAGGTCAATATACAACTGTCTTCCAGGCAGAACTTATAGCCATAAACCTTGCAGCAGGGGAGAGTACTCGAAAGGGATATACCAATAAGACCATATATATTCTCTCCGACAGTCAAGCTGCTATAAAAGCAATTGCAAATCCCAAAACAACCTCCAAATTGGTTTGGGAATGCCAACGAAATCTCAAGAACCTAGCTACCCGAAACAAAGTAACTCTGAAATGGGTGAAAGGACATAAGGGGATCGAAGGAAATGAGAAAGCGAATGACCTTGCAAGAGAGGGTTCCGAACTACCCTTAACTGGTCCTGAACCTGCAATCGGGATCAGTAAATCTACTGTCAGAACCGTTGCTATGGACCGAAGATAAATTCCAAGATCAAAGCGCAATGGGTGTTAGATGCGTTGGTGCGGCATTACAATTGAAAAGGTGGTCCACGTTGTGCGGGCTGGCTCCACATGCTGGACAAGTGTCTGCAATGGTGTTGTCGATACGGGTCCAATATGAATTTAGTCTGGAGCACCATCCAGATCGAAGCTGAGCCAAGGTGGTACGTGTGGCTCTAGGTAGCTGTAGTTCGTCATTGGAAATATCTGGTGGTCGAGCTCGAAGGACACGGTTTAATGACAGATCATTCGTGGCTATTGTTACCTCGCTAGTATGCAACTGCTTTAGAGCCGCCTTGTAGTTGTTGGTGTTATCGAGGGGAACTCTTTTGAATCTTTGGACTTCCCTTTCCTTGTCCCTTAATGTACGTCTAACATGACGTGGAGGTGGGGTTTTGTCCATAAGATCGAAATTCGCAACCAACAAGATATTGCTTTGCGAGTAGCTCATTATAAGTTTTTAGATTAAGCATCTTAGTTTCTTGGTGGAGGTGATCTTGTGATGTCGTGCGTACACATCCAGTGATTGTACGCATTGCTGCATTCTGGCACGTTTGAATCCGTTTCTATCGAGTGTTGCAGAGATTGTTTGTCCATATGGGTGCGGCGTAGTTTACCACTGAACGACCGATGGCTTTGTAAGTGGTGAGTAATGTAGGATATTATGTCGATTACTTCAGGTGGGGTGGGAAGCCCTGACATGTAGAGGTTGAACAAAGTGGGGGAAAGAACTCCACCCTGTGGTACTCCCTGTTTGATCCTTCTTAGTTTAGATTTCCCATTTCTAAACTCAGTGCTGGATTGACGTCCGGCAAGGTCATTGCACCCTACGGAAAATTTGCATACAATAGGGATATACACACAAGACCCACTATGCCGCCTCTGCAACGAAGATGAGGAATCAGCCTCGCACGTTATTTTCGAATGTCCCGCTCTTATGAGCTGGAGACAAAACTTCTTCGGGGCTCAAGCTACCAGTATGGATGCACCCAAAGTAAACCTGGTTAACTTTCTTCTTAGCCTTTTGCGTAGGACAGAACTCATAACCTGAATCTTTCTCGCTTAGATGGGAAATACAATAAGCCAGCAGGCTGCAGTATTGGGCGCTACCAGCCAAACCTATCTCAGCGCCATATCCCTCCATCCATCCCTCGTAACTGCACAGCTTAAGCTTATATTGGGGTAAAGTATTTCCGCTGAATTATAGTCCAGGGTGTCAGAGAAGGGCAATAGAAACGTTTTGCAAGGCAAGCTAGCAAATTTTCGCTTGTTCACCAACTGAAATTCAGATAGCTATTGCCAACGAACTGGTTCGGATACTGAAGAGGCAACATTGCAAAAATCTCAAGCAGTTCATTTCAGTTTTGCAATCTAGGTATCTTATTCGCAATCGGAACCACTTCTACCTGGTTCAAATCTACCAAAAATAAAATGACTCTTACGCTTGCAAAGTGTGTGGGCCGAAACTTCATTGTGGACCTCACACACCGCATGTGAGTTCAGTTCGTTGATAATTCCAACGCAGTTTCTGGAAAAATTTTCGGCGATGAAGTTAGGTTCCTTTACTGAACCGTTTTGGAGGGTGTTTAATTCGTTCCAAGAAAGGAACCCCAAATGCTGAGGTACTTCATCCCGAATTTCGCTAGATAATTCTCTTCAGTTTTGTGTCATGAGTCCGCCTTAGCCACTTATGGTAAGGAAGATTTATGTTTTCGCGGGTGTAGACGGCTGAGATCCACGGGCGTGTCTGAATTAGGTGGTTTTCTAAAATTATTTTTCCCATTATTCTTACCAGGCACCAGTATCCCTTTTTATGTGAGGACAAGGGGCAGCGAGTGGCAAAAAACATGAAACGTGATCCCTACCGAGTCTCAGCGAAGGAGCCAGCTCATGCCCTCGTTTGTACTCACTGCCCCTCGCTGTACTGTTTAGTTTAGTTAAAGGTTGAACATACATGCAGAATTTCATTTGTAATATGAATTTAACGGTAGCCAATGTGAGGCCCCTAAATGATCACTCGGAAAAATAGCGAGCGACCACAGGACAATCCTAGTTTTTTACTTAAAGGGCCTGATATGGTTACTCAAGTCAACAACTTAGGATAGGTAGCCTGCGACGAAAGTTTCTGTTCACAGGAAGGGAAATTTATTCATTCTGGTTTCGTACTACTTTCGTAGGTATTAGCCCGTGAGTAAACACGTCAGCTCATCAAATTGTCAACCTTATGGACTTCATATAGTGCCTAAGCCTCTCCAAACGATGAATATACATACACTCCTAATCAATAGGATAGTTCCACTTGTAAAATGGTTGTATCTCGGTAAGTGATAACGGCATTTTCTTAAAACTGGGTGAACATTTGTTCAGTATCCTGCTTGTTCTTCGCATAACATAAGGTCTCAAATCCGGAGTCCCGTTAGGATTTTCTTACGATAATTCTTAAAAACAGTACAAATAGTGAAGTCAATAGGATAGTTCCAGTGGAAATAAATCATCAAATAACGGTACGAAAGGATAATTTTACTTCGAAAAATGTAGCTGGTAATAAGTAGAACTTTATTTAAGTAATTTAAGCTCAAAAAGTTAATCGGGGATAGAATTGTATAGGTTTTAACGGCAAATTAAGCTGATTTCGTCCAAAGCTCCTCTCAACGTTCGCCAAAGAGCTTCAGTGTTCTTAAACTATCGTCTAACGGTATATATCTTCCTTGTCATTCATTCCCACACATTTTTGATGATATTTAGATCTAGGAAGTATGGGAGGTCTTTCCAAAACCTTGATTAGTTAGTCTTGAAACCAATCTTTTATCAGTCTTGCTCCATGATTGACGCCATTATCTTGTTAAAATCTCAAAGATGTTGCATGGAAAATGACGGTAATTTTAAGAATTATATTACCCAAAATATTTTTGTAAGAATGGACGTTGTGAATATCCCTAATTTCTACAAGCTCAATAGTTCCACACCGAGATAGTCAACCCCATACATCGACGTTTCTTACTCTGAGTGATTTTTCTACAAAATTAATTTATTTTTGCTCAAATCATGGTAATAATACCTGAATCCATCTGAACCGACGAGATTCAATCTTTTCCGTCAGTAAAAATAACGCGTTTGACCAATCCATACAGTTTCTATATTGGGGTTGAATATCTTGGTATGGAACTATTGAGCTTTTTTAAATTAGAGGTATTCAGAGTATCCAGGCTTTTACAGATATTCTTCCTAATGTGTTGCCTAAAACTTCCGACATTTTTCATGCCATTCCTATAAGATTTTAACAAGATAATGTCACTAATTATGATGCAAGGCTGATGAAGGATTGATTTCAAGACTAATCAATAACTATTCAAAGTTATGGAGAGACCTTCATACTTCCTAGATCTAAATATCATCAAAAATGTGTGGGAATGAATGACAAGGAAGATCTATACCGTTAGACGATAGTTTAAGAACACTGAAGCTCTTTGGCGAACGTTGAGAGGAGCTTTGGACGAAATCAGCTTAATTTGCCGTTAAAACCTATACAATTCTATCCCCGATTAACTTTTTGAGCTTAAATTACTTAAATAAAGTTCTACTTATTACCAGCTACATTTTTCGAAGTAAAATTATCCTTTCGTACCGTTATTTTATGATTTATTTCCACTGGAACTATCCTATTGACTTCACCGTTTGTACTGTTTTTAAGAATTCTCATAATAAAATCCTAACGGGACTCCGGATTTGAGACCTTCGATTATTGAAAGAACAAGCAGGCTACTGAAAATATTGTCACCAAGTTTGAAGAAAATACCGTTATCACTTACCGAGATACAGCCATTTTTCAAGTGGAACTATCCTATTGACTGGGAGTGTACATAGCATCGTTTGACGTCAATAATGTAAGTATACATTCTGCATAGTGAAGCTAGAGAGCAGCTTACTGCAAACAGAAATCTAAAGATAAATTTAAAAAAGGCAAGGTCTATTAGGCATCTCATGAAAGCTACAATTTCAAGTGGCCGAGATGACGACGTAAATCAGGGCGCAAATGATCATCACTAACGGAGCTCCTTGAATACCGGATAACAGGATTATCTCCAAGAATAACTATAACCATACTGAAGTAAAGCAGGGCACTGCTTCGGCCGACTTTATTTTCAATAGCTACCCGTGGGATCAAAATATGAAACGGATAAACTACAACAACAAAAACAACACAACAAACTAAATAAAAAGCACTCTCGAAGCAAAGATGGCATCCACTGCTTTGAGTAGTTCCACCACGGAAATAGGGAAGGCTAGTACTGCCGAATAGTCACGGGATGGCTACGATCAAGCCACCTAATGTAGCGTCCCAGAGGAGCTCTAAGTCTCTGACATTGACCAGCCTAGACCAGGCCCATCGAACTATAAGCGGAAGAATCCCAAGCTCTTCGAGCTAGGTACGGCCGAAACAAGCCGCTTTCCTGCGCCCACTGGAATTAAAGGAAAATCGCAAGCTTCCTAAGCAAAAATGGCCTCAAACGGCAGTGTGACCATAATCTCCACCAAACCAACCGAACTGCTCACATCAGAGCAAAAGACGAAGATACAGGACGTGCTGTTGGCGAAAATTCTCTCTGAGAGCACTAAGCTAGTGGGCCGAAATTCGATTCAGGTCAGGGCACATCCTTTTCGAATGCGAGAATGGAGTCACAGTGGAGCGACTCCTTAAGCTAGCAGGTTATATGAAACTATGACCGGAAGCATCACTCAAGGCAGGAGTGGGCAGCGAAATTCCATGCAACCAGATAGCGAACATTTTCTACCCGCGCACCACGGAGTGCAATGCGGAGAAAGCGCTCAAATACCTGAACAACCAGAACTGGAGGGTGCTTCGCGAAGCACGCGCGGGCATTTTAGCCACGCTCTCAGAGCTGAATTCAGCTTGAATTACACATTCAGCAGGGTAACTTTCCACCCTAAGACTTGGTGCGTGACAAACCAGGGAGCGACACCGCTCAGCCGCATCACAGAGCACACCGACAACCTCCAGTGAGCAGGAGATTGTCGCAGCACCAGACTACCAGGAACCGTGATGTATATGGAGACTCAGGAAGGGGATTCAACCACACAACATGAACACATCGAGCCCGTGGACGTCTCCCATGAACCCGACGACTAACGGATTCCTGGGCGTGCTGCGGGCCAACCTGCAACACGCCATTACAGAATACGGTAGTGGCCAAGTTCGCCAAGGAGGGATTAGCTCTAATTCCAGGAACCATGGCAAGTATGCCGATAAATAAAAGGACTCAAGGTAAGCGGGTCCGTAGTCCTAACTGGTATCATAAATTCGAGCTGACCTCGATCGTGTATACGAATAACAAACAGCATAAACTTTATATATCTTACATAGTTCAGCAACAGTGATCTGACTGCAGTCTGCATCAGTCTAAACGATGACACCAACACGAAGCTCGTTGTGGTGTCAGCCTACTTCCCTGGTGACGAGGAGCTATACCAGCAACACGGTTTAAGTTTGGCGGACTTTTGCGGCAAAACAAGGCGCTTCTTCTGGTCGGATGTGATGCTAATGCACACCACACGGTCTGGGAAAGTACAATATTAACACAAGAGGTGAGCACTTATTAGAAGCATTCTCCAGCTTAAATTTTCGCATTTGCAATTGATGTAGCAAACCTACCTTTGGAAGTAGATTGAGGCGGGAAGTACTCGATCTAACCTTAACCAACGGGCTGAAAACTGGATTAGAAACTGGCATGTATCTGAGGAAACATCAATGTCAGATCACATGCATATCAGGATTGAGCTTACAGTGCCCACACCTACTTTTCGAGAAAGGCGCATACCACAGCTAACTGAGTATGAGAACTACAAAATCCACTATCGACAGGACTGCCTCCAGCTAGCTAAGTCTGGACAGCTTGGTCTCCAACGTCACCAGGGCCATAGTGACTCATTGGAGGAAAACTGCCCCCACAGAAAAACGAACGATAACAAAGGAGTACTCTGGTAGACTCCAGAGCCATCGAGATTAAGGGCGGTTAAACAAGACGATTCTTTAACCGCGCTAAAAGGACATGAGAGTGGGACACGTATCGCTCCCAACTTAATGAATACAACAAGAAAATCAGGTCTGCCAAATTGAACTCTTGGGGAAAATTCTGTGAAGGTGTTGAATGCAGCTGCTAGACGAGTTATGTCTAAAAAAGACACTGAGCACCTAAGCACTATAAAGCACTCTGATAGGCGTCACACGACTGACGCCCTCGCGACGGGCGAGCTACTCCCTAGCACCCATTTTCCGGAATGCCACATACTGAGGAATGAGCGTATAGAGATAATCCTTCACATTGGAGAACAGCAAGTAAAATCTTTACTCAAGATAAAATAAGATGGGCCATAGGCTCGTTTGAACCATTTAAACCCACCAGCACCGACGGGATTTTTCCAGCTCTCCTTCAAAATGGTCTGGAGCTTCTAACTCTATACCTCCTGAGTATCTTCAGAAGCAGCTTTGCGCAGGGCTACATCCCGTACTCATGGAGACTTGCGAGAATAGTCTTTATTCATATACATAGACCAATCAGTCTGACCTTACCGGTCTTAAATCAATGGAAAAAATCATTGATGAGCACATCAGAAAAACCACGCTGATTAGTAATCTGCAACACAAAAAGCAGTTTGCTTGCCAACCAGGCGAGTCCGTAGGATCCGCGCTCCACAGCCTTGCAGGAGAAATCGAAAAGACTTTGAAGATAAAAAACACGGCGCGTTTGCTGCTTTCCTGGACATTGAAGGGGTATTCGACAATACTGCCTTCGATGTAATTGAAAGAGCACTAAGAAATAAGATAGTAGAAAATAGAACTCCAGAAAAGTAGTCTGTCAAATCAACGAGCTAACTCTCCTTGCTGAGCTTACTAGAGGTTACCTACAAGGGGTGTACTTTCGCTCCTCCTGTGATAGCTGGTTACTGACGACCTATTGTGGAAGCTCACATCTAATGGCTTCTGGGTACAGGAATATGCTGACGATGTGGTTATACTGGTAAAGGGTTTGTTTGAGGAAATACTGAGAGATTTACTCGAACCAGCACTAAAAATAGTGCAAGAATGGTGTGAGGGGAACGGGCTCCGAGTCAACCCATCCAAAGCGATCATCGAACCCTTCTCCAGGAATTGAAATCGGGCTGAACTCAGGCGTCCGATAATGTACAACACCTCTCCACCAATTGGGAATCAAGTCATATACCTCGGGGTAATCCTCGACAGTAAGCTTTACTGGCAAAAGCATGTCGAAGCGGCGGCTGAAAAAGCCACGAAAGTCATTTGGACATGCAAAAAATTCGTAGGGAAAACCTAGGGTATGAAACCCTTCATTATGCTCTGGATTTACAGGGCAATAGTTAGACTACTAGACTACGGTGCTGTGATCTCGTAGAAGAGAGCCCTGAATACGGAGGGCAAGTCCATGTTAGGCAAGGTACAGAGACCAGCACGTCTCATTACCACAGATGCACTTCGATCCTGCCCTAGCAGGACTGCCACGACTCATTTCGAGCGATGCCAATCTGGAGCTTACTAAGAAGCAGCTAACATGCCAAGAACATCATCATCGCTATTATGCGTTCCGACCACCTTACAAAGGAGATCTCATGCGTCCACCGTTTTCAGGCAGAAACATCATTATTAGAGAGGAGTGGCACTCTAATTTCACTAGGCTGCACCCACAGACCATAAAATGGTTTACTGACGGTTCTAAAACAACCTAAGGTTGAGGAGCAGGTGTAGTAGGCCCAGCACACAGGATATCTGTAGCTATGGGGCACCGAACCACTGTATATCAGGTAGAAGTGCACGCAATAGCAACCTGCGCCGATCTCTCTTTACGTGCTAACTACGCAAGCTCACTATTACGACTTGTTCAATATTGCCTAAATGCGCTAAACAAACTAGCCGTAAGTAATAGAGGAACACTCTTCTGGTTTCCAGGCCATATGGGAACCACAGGGAACGAACAGCTGATGAGTTGGACAAAAACCCTTTTATATCATCTCCACCTGTTTAATAAAGAGGCTAATCAAAGACCAGGAACGATTTAAGGCATCTGAGCATTGGCACAAACTAACTGGGCTCAGACAATCTAAACTGCTAAAAGCAGGATATACCCAGCGGGCTAAGTAGAAATAAAGTACGTACGATCTGTGGGATTCGCACAGGCCACTCTTGTCTGAGATGACATCTGCGCACAATGAGGCTCCTACAAGACGCGAGCTGCTGATTCTGTGAAGAAGATGACGAGACCTCAATCCAATCCAACGCCGCTGGATACAATTTGGAGTGGCCTATCCAAACACGGACGAAATAGCTTCGACTTGAATAAGCAACCTCAACTCCCTTCTTAGCACGATCAACCTTGATCGTCCGGCATAGTCCTGCCCACCTGCGACTAGGGCGATAGCACAATAGGCCCATTGGCTTCGGTGCCGCGAACTCCTTCGGGAGAAGATCTCTCCATAAATGTAGGTTCGACGAGCGGTGAGACACCCGCACTGAACACGTTCTACTCGATACTCCCATACTACTTAGACACTGTGCACACATAGTTCACATTGGGTCCATAATCATTCCAGAGGAAGGTTTTGGTCGTCAAACCACCCAGAGAGGAGATATAGCGGAGAAAATGTCTAGCTCTAATGTGTTTCAGGTCATTTAAGTGGACGAGTGTACTAGAAGCCTAGAGCCTCTTTGCGCCCGAGCGAGGTGGATACAAAGGAAGTAATGTTTTCTTTCTTCCTCCAACAAAACCACAAGGAGTTTCTACAAGGGTCAGTTTTTGGCCCGCTGCTGCATCATATAAAACCCTAGAATCAAGCAATTTGCCTATGAAGCGTTATATCGGTAATGATCGAGTTGAGGGTAAACATTGGGAGGCATTTCAAACATTTGGCAATAGCAATGATTGCGCATAGTATATGCGGCCCAAGATCAAGAAGGATGGGTTTTATTAGCCAGGGTGGTCTTATTTGCCCTTTTGCATGCCTCACTGGTTAAATTGTTGGTATGCATACTGCATACTTCGCAATCATTATTAACCCCTCAAATTCTCATGTTGACTGTGAACTGCATCCTTACAGTTGTCATGCTTAAAACTCTAATAAGCTTGAAATCAAAATGTTTTTCAATTATAATATCATTCTTCACGAAAGATTTAGGATCATTCTTTCAGAAAGATTCAAGAACCCTCAGGAAACTAGAAGCGAAAAGCTCAAAGCTACAAGCTCGCACGTTTGTACATTTAGAGGATAATAGGGAATTATTCGAAATCAATAAAGGAATTTTGTGTAGAGTCGGTATTAATTTTCACTGCAGTATAAGTAGCAAATTTTCACAGTTATGCTTGAAATTCTTTCTGTGCAGTAATAACATTTACCCTCGTCCCGATATATACATTTTTTTAGGGGAAGCTCCCTAATTTCAAAGAAACGGCCTCTCTGAGCTTGGTTGTAGAGTCGCGGGCGATCAATGATTTTTTACCAAAACTGAACAACCCAACAATTAATAATAAACATTAAATTCCGTTGAAGACCTGATTCCGTATATATATAAAAGAAGATGAAAAAAAAGCTGATGAAAAAATGTCCTGAAAATGAATAAAAAGCATTATGTCCTGCAGTGTCGCGTCTGAGGATGATTCGTTAAGGAAATCCGCAGAATCAAAACACTGACTATACAAAAATTGCAAAATCATGAAATCTAAAAATTCAAAAACAAGATGCCTACGATTTAAGCTCCGGCTTTCACTAGCAATGGACTTCGGTCAAAATGTCTTCAACAATGAATA
Organism: Microchrysa polita; assembly: GCA_949715475.1. NCBI lineage: Eukaryota > Metazoa > Arthropoda > Insecta > Diptera > Stratiomyidae > Microchrysa > Microchrysa polita. The sequence goes on from OX454419.1 coordinate 16,480,378, forward strand.
AACTACGCCAATAGCAACAGAGGGTTAGTTTTGCGCGAGCAGCCAAAACCTACCTGCATTTAATTCGCATAGCAACGAGCCATGCTGTTTTCTGCAAGGTAAGAACTGGCGGCTGTCTGTTTTTGGAAATTTGCTTTGAAATATGTCTGTGCTTTGTTTAAATTCTTAATTGAGTTTTTCTATGATCACAAAAAGCTTGAAAAGAGCGTGTCGAGGTCAAATTTGTGTGTGAAAATTATTGACAAACTATACACATAATGTCTACTAATGTCTTGTTCTTGGTTTAGATACTGATCGATGGGAGTAAGACTTTTTCGAAAGATTTGTGCATCATCATTTCTTTTTTTAGTCGTCCTCAAAACTCACCTCAGGTTGAGGAGGTGTTCGACGTACCGGTGAGCCTGGTGAACTGTCGCTCTCTTCACTAGTTGGCGTTGCACTAGCCGGTGTTCGTTTCAGTGCTGCAACACGATCGGCAGCCGGACGTTCCGGTTCGGTATGAGCTGCAGCCGTACTGGTTGATCCCTTATTCTGACGCTTAATTCTAGATATTTCATCATCCTCGGACACCTGCCGGGCAGCTGGCGGAGGCGCGGCAGCGGCTGGTCTTGCCCGAACTACCGGTTTCGGTGGTTGTACTGGCTGGGCGGCAGGCTCCTTTTTCTCCTTTTTGCCCTTGTCTTGGTCCTGCAAGCGCTTGAGGACACGCGGACTGTCGGACAATCGAATGATTCCACTCAATTGACCACGCGATACATCTTCTGTGTCGAGAACGCGATCACGCTCCTTGGCCTCTTTTTCGTTGAAGCGAACATTACGATTCGCCTCGTTGTCGGAGTCGTTATCGGTCTGATGGCTGCGCACGAATCGTGATCGGAAACGTGATTTCGGTGTTCGTGACGATGAATTCTCATTGTCATAGTCATAATCATAGTCACCACCACCACTGCGACCATATCGCGAACCTGACTCGCCATAACGGTCACCTCCGGCACCGGCCGCAGCACGATTTCGCTCTCCGAACTTTCTGCCTCCCAGGACTGGTTCATCGTCATAGCCACGCTCATCCCCACGGAATTGTGTGGCCAGACGATGATCACTCTTGGAGCGCATAAGTCCCGATTGTTGATGGGAATTCGGCACGGCCAAATGTGATCCGCTTTGGCTATGCCCGGCCGCATGCGGCGTGATATTCAAATCGCCGAAAGTAGCCAAATTGATGACCAACTGATTCGGATCGACGGACATGAGGAAGCGCACACGCCGACTATAGTCGGCATTTTCATATTCGAAATTCCTGAGGAATTCGACAGTCTTCATGAAAATTTCTTTGGCATCCATCAGTTCGCAATCGTCCCATTCGACGGTGTCGTTCATGTATTTTTCGCACACGTCACAGTTGCTTTGAATGTTGGAGATTTCCAGTTCAAGGTTGTCCTTGAGCGAGGTTAGGTTGCGCAGTTCGGTGGTTAGGTAGCGGTCGATTTCGCCGCGTAAACCTTCGGTACGGTCTTTGATGGCCTTGGTGAGACGACGATAGATTTCTTCGATTTCCTCGGACACGCTCAGGGTGTTGGTTTGCAAGCTGAGCATGTTCTTTTCGATGATGGCCAAAGCGTCTTGGAGACGGTGAATTCCGCGACGAGCCTGCAGGGGAAATGGAGGAGTTAGAACGAGTTTGATAGGCCTAACAAAGTAAGAAGCTTACCTGACTGTTGATGCGAACAATTTCTCGACGCAGAATATCCATGTGAGCATTTTTGCAATCCTCGCAGGTCTTTTTGTCACAATGCGCGCATGGCGAGAGATAAGCCTTCTCCGAACAGACGTTGCAGCGCTCCATTACTTGGCCTGGAAATTTTATTCATTTTTATTTCAAAGTAATTCGAATGGTCAAGATCAAGACTGTGAATAGTGACAGCGCCGTAGCGAATGTCTGCGTCCAGTTTACTGATGCCATTAGCCGAATTTAAGCGTCAAAGCAGCTACGTAGCATTAGAATAAAACTTTTAGGGGCGACAGTGAACGGGTGGTTTCATATTGTAAGTCAAAACCGGACGGGTAAACTTGCAAGACAAGAACCATCTTTCTTACAATTTGAAATGCATAATGCTTGTCTGCTGGCCACTACAAAAGCTCTCGCCGTCCGTTTATTAGCACAAACACGTCCGGTTTCGTCTTACAATTTGAATTCACCCACCGTATGATCATTTCACACTATCCGATCAAAACACAGACGGGTGAATAATAATCACACAGCAAGTATGTATAAATGTTGCCATGCACGCTCCAAAGTTAGTGTACAATAAAGTGACGAGTCGACAAGATTAAAATGCAGGTAAAACATGCGCTAATTGTCGTATCAGAACTCCTGAACTATCGGTAGATGCAATCGTCTTATCGATCGTACGATTCTTACGAAAGAAAAATAATCGTGTCACGATTTTTTCCTTTCGTAAGACGCGTTCTTACAATGTGAAATGCACAATGCTTGTCTGCTGGCCACTACAGAAGCTCTCGCCGTCCGTTTGTTAGTCGTCCGGTTTCGTCTTACAATGTGAAACCAACCAACGAATACACATTTGACGATGCTATCGCGATCCTCATGGCAGCAACACAAAAGTTTCCACCACAGCTGACTTTATTAAAGATCTTGTTTGCTCAAGTTTTGTCTAGAGCTCTACGGCCGCTGGGGAAAACACGACAGGCTTACATCATAGCACCGTTTGAACCAACCGTTGAACGAGCTTTCAATTTCCACTGTATAAATTGTTGATGTTAAGGTCACCATAGACTGTCCAATTGATTGTACAATCAAATCTCATTTCTGTGAGGAAAGCTCATTTTATAGGTTCCGCTTCCGAATCCGCTAGAGAAAATGAGCTTCGATTGTACAATTAATTGGAAAGTCTATGGCGACTCTTAGAAGTGAGACGTCTACAGAAAACAACAATTTACACAGTCGAACATGAAAGCTCAGACAATTGTTCGACTAAAAGCGATTTCTACCGTAATTTTCGTGGCGGTTGGGTATTTAAGCTTTTGACAAATCAAAGCTTTTGTGAGCTTTACGTAGGATTCTCGCATTCAAGGTACAAGGCACATAATAAAACGCCGTCATAGTAGTTTTGGCTATACACTAGAAAGTCGATTATCTGAACGCGCGACTTAGCCGAACATTCGATTAACCGAACCAGTGACTCAGCTCTTTTTTGAAGTTAAAAGATCTCCAAGTCCCTAAAAGAATTGTTAATTTCGCGTTTTCGTTCAGTTCTATTGGTTTCATCTTGTCACTCAAATTACAGTTTTGTCATTCTTCTAATTTTCCCATGGAAACTCGATTAACCGAACTATCGGTTATCCGCACCATTCCTGTCGATATTAGTTCGGATAATCGACGATCTACTGTACCTTAGAAAACCACAATTTTTACATTATTGGATCCGCTTAGAAATATATGTACGTATATCATACGAGCTTAGAATAGTCCTTTTTTTCAATCTTCACAATACCTGGACACGTGCTAAACGCAACAGTTCTCTGAGACCTTCATACAAATTTATTAGGCCAGTCATTTAACGATTTGAGGTCGCAAAAAATTGCTCGGCTCTGTTTTTTTTTTGGGATATTATTAGGATAGATACCAGACGTGTACCACCAAGTTTGCAACTTCGAAATACCTCTGCTAACCACGTGACCCTCAAAAAACCTCAAAATGTTCGGACTTTTTTCATATTTTGGATTGTAATTTCCAAAAGGTGCTTCCTCCAAGAAAGTCGTCTACTTGACTTTTAAAGCTAACAAAACCTTCTTTAATTTGAGTGTAACCATAGCTTTGTAGATGCAAAGATTCCGAAGATACAGCACTTTAAACATTGTTTTTTGTAAAAAACTTCGAAATTGTAATTTCAGTCATGTTCCGAGCTAAATATCGGCTTAAATGCGCATTTCCCGGAGAAAGTAATGTGACATGAAGTTATAAGCCAGTTACTTAGCTGTATATATGTCGAAACGAATGGAATCGGATCATGGGGTCATATAGGGCTGCCCCTGAAAATTAGGTTCTAATAAGAAAAACTTTTTTCTTTATGGTCCAATATTAACCAAACTTCACCCAGGTGTGTTCCTGGATAAGCCTCGAAAAATATCTAGGAACGGATGAAATCGGAACACTACGTTATAGGGCTGTCATACAAACCAACCTCTGGAAATAAGTTTCATCTAAGAAAAACTTTTTTCTTTATGAACCAATCTTAACCAACCTTCCCTCAAATGTGTTTTTAAGTAAAGCTTCAAAACATATCTAGAAACGGATGAAATCGGAGCACTAGGTCATAGGGCTGTCATACAAACAAACCCCCCTGGAAATTTGGTTCTTGTAAGAAAAACTGTTTTCTTTGTGAACTAATCTTAACCAAACCTCACCCAAATGTGTTCCTAGTAAAGCCTCAAAACATATCTAGGAATGGATGGAATCGGAACATTACGTCATATGGTTGTCATACAAACCAACCCCTAAATATATTATTATTTTTTAAAGTGCTGTATCTAGGGATCGTTTGAACCTACAAAGCTGAAGTTACACTCAAATTAAAGAAGATTTTCTAAGCTTTAAAAGTGCAGTGGACGACTTACTTTCAGGAAGCACCTTTTAGAAATTACAAACAAAAATATGAAAAAAGCCCGAAAATTTTGAGGTTTTTTGAGGGTCACGGGGTTAGCACAGGTTTTTCGAAGTTGCAAACTTGATTGTATACTTCTGGTATCTATCCCAACAATATCGCAAAAAATTAGAGCCGAGCAATTTTTTTGCGACCTAACGCCTTATATTTCGGTTTATTGACTGGCCTATTATATGAATTGACAGAATTCTGTTTTTTTTTTTCACACAATTCTCTTCAACAATATGTTATTCGCAACTAAAAGCCGACTGATGTCCTCTGTGCAAACACACAGCAGGACAATAGCTGCCATGCCATACAGAATGAATGGCAGTTGAAAATAAATTGCGCAACTTATTCTCATTGAAAGAGGACAATAATACGAGTATGTAATACGTTTTTACTTGGCCGGAGGTGAATTAAACCAACATACACACTCGGAACCCAGAGTACCCGCACTACAGAATTCTTTTTAAATTGTCCATTTTCCATTACTCTGATTGCATTGTGTTCAGCCAGCATCATTTGAAATAAAATGGAAAAAATATAAAAAATACTAAATGGAGGGAGGGGGCAATTCTATCTCTTCTAATAGTGGAGGCTTTTACTATAATAAAAGTTTTATTGTCAATTTTAAACCGTGTGCATGCTGTATTCGCACATACTTAAAAGTTTTTTTTTCCATTCAATAAATTGAATGTACTCATCGTGGAGTTTCTGGGGAAATTAATGGAGGTCTTTGTTTTTCAGATAAATCAGTCGGTGCTTCTGGACACCATTATCCTTTCGTTAATAATTGCAGGGGATTTTTCGATAGATAGATGACGTGGGTATGGGTCTTACCTGATGTCGGGTCTGGAAGTTCGCCAGTAATTTCGATATGTAATTCGAGGAACCGTTGTAGCGTGACATTTGTCGGGAAGGCTTGGACACCTTGATATGGGATTCGATGTTCGGCACGACATTCCGGGCATTTGACCTGAAAGATTAAAATTAATAAGATTAGAGCACACATAGAGGCAAACAAGTACAGGGTGGCAAACAGGAACCTCATAATTGTAAAAACGCCATAAAAAATCCATAATTAATCCAACATAAATTTGCTTGCCACTAAAACACTGGCGAACAGTTGCGAAATTTAGATGACACTCTTCAAAAAAAAATTATTTAAAATGTAGTGCGTTTTGTATAATGTACGGAGGGCAAGTAAAAAATAAGGTTCCCAACCCTGTACACTCGCCGCGCGATATGCTCGGTGAAATCCGGCAACACCGCCTTGATTTTTGGTTCCCCCACTCCATTCCCACAACCGGGAGCGATCGCTGCGACGGCCAGTGCCGGCTTACAGTCCATCCGCGATGGAGCCCGCTATCGCCGTCACCGCCAGGTGTTAAATCCGAGATCGGAGAGTAACGCTTCGGGAGCTGGCTGACCAGGTTCCTGAGGTTTGTGTAATACAAAACATCGACAACATTCTGACCGAAAAACTTGGTTATCGCAAGGTGTGTGCGCTGCCCGTAAGGGGGGGGGGATATCCTTTTCAGTTGTGGCATAACTGCGGACCCTTAGCTATGCAGGAGGAGCTTCATAGGGTGAGCGGCTCCGGCCAATTCCTATGTTTCTCCACGGGGCGTTACTTTCCCGCATTATCCGAGTAACCGCTGCGCCTGAGTGCTGTATTAACAACTTCAGCGTCTCAGGTTACTAATTTTAATAGGGTGACAAAAAACAAATCAATCACCGAAGCAGCACCTCCGAGGCCTCTCCATGATGGACCTCTTTCGTTTTACGAATACTATCATGGTTAAGATATGGGCCGACAACCCATCCTTGGAAAAAATTATACGTCAAGTAACCTGGAATGAAAGCCTCGGATTGGACGGATACAACCCAACGACGACATCGCAAACGAACAACTGATTACTCTTTCGGAACCTGGAATGTACGCTCCCTGAATAGGCCAGGGGCCTTAAGGGCCCTCTTGGATCAGGTGGAAAAATATAAGCTGAGCATTGTTGCACTCCAGGAAACAAAATGGCTTAGTAGTGAGATTGATGACCGAAATTCGTACACAATTTTCACAAGTTGAAAACCTTCGGGCCACAGGGAGTTTGGAGTGGCGTTCATTGTAAACAATCAACTTAAGCCGCATGTTATCGACTTCAAACCAATAAACGAGCGGCTGTGTGCGATTCGCATAAAAACCCGGTTCTTCAATCTCTGGCTCATAAACGCGCATGCCCCCACCGAAGTCAGTGAAGACGCGGTTAAAGACGAGTTCTATCACCGCCTAGAAAATCTCTTCGGTTCACTTCAATCAAACGATGTCAAATTGCTGCTAGGGGATTTTAACTCCAAAGTCGGAAACGAAAGTTGGCATAGGGGGATTACTGGAGGGTACAGCCTCCATGGAGACTGTAACGACAATGGCCAACGACTAATAGACTTCGCGACCAGCAGAAATATGGCCATTAGCTCTACCTGTTTTCCGCATCGTCGCATTCACAGGCAGACCTGGAGATCTCCAGATCAACAGACCGTCAACCAAATTGACCACGTCCTTGTCTGCAAGAGATGGGCATCGAGCATAATGGATGTTCGGTCCTATCGTGGAGCAAATATCGACTCTGACCACTATATGGTGAAGGCGACTTATAGGTGCTGAATTTCTTCGGTGCATCATTCAAGGTTCAACCCGGCAAAAATTTTTGCGGTTGACAAATTGTGGTCACTTATACGACTGCCCTTGAGGAGAAGCTGACGCCCTTGCTAAATAACATCAGCAACAAAGGCGCCCTTGAGATCTGGGATACACTCAAAGACACCATCAAAGGGGTCGCAGAGGAGGTTGTGGGATACAAAGCCCGACGAGCCCGAAATGATTGGTTTGATGAAGAATGTCAAAATGCGGTAGATGCTAAAAACGAGGCATATCGCCAATGGACGCGCAACTAGAGCCAAAAAAAAAACAAAATATGACGAGCTTCGACGATTTTCGAATAGGTTAATTAGGCGTAAGAAACGTAAGCATCTTGACGAGCAGTTGATGCAAATAAACCAAAGACTAGCTAGTAGGAACAGTAGCCAAGCGCACAAGCTAATTAATTCAATCAAAAGTTGTTACCAACCCAGAACCAGCTGGGCCTCACATTTTGAAGAGCTCCTCAATGTTCAACCGAACAACCCCACACAAGAAGCTCCTGAGCTGATGGCTGAAACAGGCCCTCCCGTTCAACCCCCAACAGTAGAAGAAGTTGATCTCGCCATGCAAGCACTAAAACATAATAAAGCCCCGGGCGCTGACGACATTTCAGCTGAACTGCTGAACCATGGTGGGGAGAGCCTTGTTAAGGCTATACACACACTTATTGTTAAAGTATGGAACGACGAAATAATCCCCGAAGATTGGCGTAAAAGTATCATTTGCTCAATCCACAAAAAAGGGGATAAATGTGAGAACTACAGAGGCATCTCATTAGTTTGTACGACTTATAAGATTTTATCTAAGATTCTGGAAAATAGAATTAATCCGTACGCAGAGGGAATCATTGGCGAGTACCAAGGCGGCTTTAGACCTGGTCGTTCGACGACAGATCAGCTTTTTACAGTGAAGCTTTTACTCCAGAAGTGCTGGGAATACAACATCGACGTATACCAAATATTTGTTGACTTCAAGCAGGCATACGACAGTATCGATCGAAGCGTACTGTACAACATTTTGCTGCATTTTGGAATGCCGGCTAAGCTAGTGCGACTCATAAGAATGACGATGACTAATACCGTCTCGCAGGTCAGAGTTCAGAACAGACTCACTGACCTATTTGAAACTCGTACTGGACTCAAGCAAGGCGACGGGCTGGCGCCGACGCTCTTCAACCTGGCTCTGGAGTATGTGATTCGAGCCATGAATTTGGACAGCAGCGGAACGCTACTCATTAAATCGACTCAACTAGTAGCCTACGCCGACGACATTAACATCATGTCTCGAAGATTGGGTGATGCAGAAAGCCTTCTGCATAATCTCAATAACGCCGCCAAAGAAGTTGGGCTACATATCAACGAGTCTAAAATCAAGGTCATGATGCAATCAAAAACTAGAACGCCAGTAAATTCAAGCATCACAGTGGGGGACCTCAATATAGAATATGTAGACAACTTCACTTACCTGGGTTGCAATTTGTCAAAAGACGCCAACGAAACAGATGAGATAAAGCGACGGATACAACTAGCTAATAAGTGTTACTTTGCGGTCCTCCAAATTATGAATTCGAAGCTGGTGCACAGGAACACGAAGCTCCACGTGTATAAAACCATCATCCGACCTGTGCTATGCTATGGCTGCGAGGCATGGACCCTAACCCAAAAACTCTGAACAGCTGTTGGACACATTCGAGCGAAAGCTTCTCCGAAGAATCTTCGGGGCCGTTCGTGAACGAGGTGAACGGCGCATCCGGTACAACCTTGAGTTGTATCAGTTGTATGATGAGCTACAGGTGTCGAAGATCGTGAAATTGCAGCGATTGCAATGGGCGGGACATGTACAAAGGATGAACGACGATCGCATGCCCAAAAAGGTGATGAACGCGCAACGAGTGGACGGAGCCAGATTTCGTGGACGACCGAGAGCCCGATGGGAGCATTCAGTATGTGAGGACGCCCACCAGATGCTAGGCTTTCGGAATTGGAGGACAAGGTCGCGTGACCGCGACAATTGGAGGTTTTCAATCCAGGCGGCCAAGGCCCGACGTCGGGCTATCGTGCCATAAAGAAGAAGAAGAAGCGCCCGCTCTAAGGGGGGGGGGGCAAGCCGGGAGGTCGCCCGGGCACCAAATTTTAGGGGCGGCTTTTTGGCTAGCACTCGAATAAAAAAAAATGTTAAAAGCCAAAAAGAAAAATTCAATATCAAAATGTATTTAGTGGAAAGGAAATCATAGGGAAAAAAATGTCGAAAGAGAGGAAACCAATTGACACTCGCAAAAATCATTTTACCTTTTTTAGCGACGGTGGAATATATTTTTTTTGGGAAAAAGAAACACTTCCTAATTTTAAAAAATGCGTTGAAAATATTTTTTATTTACCAACTGTTTCGTTAATTTTTTTTTTGAAAGTTTTGGTTTGTCCTTGAGATGCTTTGATTTGATGATCTACAATTTACACGAAGTTCTGCATTTAAAAACCGAACGTGCTTAGTAAAAGTCGCCCCCAATTTTACTTCCAAGAGACAGGAACAGGTCGTAATGTGCTAATTAAATTCTTCTTAAAAAAAGAAAGTCATTGACTAAGTATGCGCTAATTTTCCAATTGAAAATTTAATTCACCAGAATTAAGGATTCTAATTGGGTCCACTTTCATGATCCTTAACTCATTCTAAAGTGAAGGGATGCTATGGTATGGAATATGTCCTAATTTGATTTCCGTGAGATAAAGAATCGCATAAACGCTCAGCATATAAAAGCACTCATACCCAAAGAGGAAAATTTTCATTACTAGTTTTTAGAGTCGTTTTCGATAACTTCCACCCATTTTTCGCATCAATTCGCCCGATGTCTTCGCGAATTTCTCCGCCTGATTTGTTTCTGCAAAGATGCTAATATTGGAATTTGGCTAGGTTTTCCCAATGTAACTAGTTCTGAATTTATTCTCTAAGGATTCTCCGCATTTTTGAAAATAAGCCGTGGACGTTGAACCATTCCGAAATTCGTCTGCGAAGAAATCCGGCTTATTGAAGTTTATCTGCTGCGAATTGTGTAATGCTGGCCCCACATCATGCGAGACAAAAAATCAAGTTGTGGAAAACACACGTTTGGAAGAGACAGAGACGATGGGGGAATTTAACAAACGTTATTTGTTTTTATTTAATTCCCCCATCGTCGCTGTCCGCTGCCAGGCGTATGTTATCTACAATTTTGATCATTAGTACCGCGCGGTTTGGCAAACTTCGCACAGTGTGGTTGCGGCATAAGAAAGTTATCAATACCCACTCCAAAGTGCAAGTACTAGTGAAAACGAGAACAATCCTTTGGCACAACATTAGCCAGAGCAGCATTCTCGAAAATGTTTTGAATGTTTTCGGGGAACAAATGTTTTCGCATTAATTTTCGATGTCCTACGTCGGTAAGCTGCCAGTTTCCTGTGTGGCATCTGTATATGATTTTTTTTGGCGAAAATAATTAATGAATTTAATAGTGAGCTTAATTTTTTATTTCTAAACAAACTCTCTACAAAACCTTGCTGAACTTGGCTGAATCGCTCTCAATAATCTAACCAATCAATAACTATGTACCTATTTGTGAATGAATTTCCGCCAGCTAAGAGCATTGTAGCATCGGTCATCCAGAAACACCGAGGTAATCTAAATCAACCTTTGGAGCCAAAATTGTTAGGTTGACTTGTCATAAATTAAGTTTGGACAGAAAGGTGGCTAAATATGGGCAAAAATTTGTTTGTGATGTGGTCTGAAATAAAGGCATGCACTACTGAAGCTTATTTCGCTGAAAGGCGAAAAATCGGGTAATATGCTAAAATTGTTATGTTTACGATAGTTCCCATCCATGTGATGTCCTCACTAAATACAGAATTACTGGGTCTTTAAAGCTTGGCCTTCTTTTTAAGAAATGTATTTAAATAAATGCAATCGGCGAGAAAACTATTAGACAAAGTCAACGACTTCTTTCTAAAGTGAATTTCGGGAGAAAACAATTTGTCGAAGGGGTTTGACATTTTTTAACACAAGGGTCGCCTTAAATCTCAAATAACCGTCAGCAAATTGTTTGTATAACTGAGAGAACGATTTCTAAAATACATAATTTAACTGGAATAAGCCACCGACTTCTTGACCAATTTTAGTAAATATCTTAGACTTTAGTTCAACACCTATAAATTTTTACGCTTTTGTGCTGATACATATTGTGTTTCTTCGACCTAGCCGCGGGTCGTACAAAGCTGCTGTGGGCCGCATGTGGCCCGCGAGTTTGATATGCCTGGCTCAGTGGATAAAGAGGCTATTCTCTGAATTACAGAAGAATTGATTCGAGTCCCACAGTAACCAGGATTTTTGTGTTTGAGCTACTCTTGAATCGCTTTTACAAAAATAACGACATAAATACTATTTTGCTGGTATAATACAGGCGGCGTAAGCGCTAGAGCGGGCGCTGGTATGAACAGTAAAGAATCCATAATTTCTCAATAATAAATATCGAATTACTTTTTATCAGTGTGTTCAAGTATGTACTCTAAACTGAATCCTGAATTCAAATGGATGAGCCAATTTCTGGAATACACCTACTTATCGAGTCTATTATAAACGAGTACCGTACCGACATTTGCCACTGTTTAGTCACTCAAACTCAACGCGAGCAATTCTCAATTGCACTCGAGGCATATCGTCCAGTCAATAGACAAAGATATTTTTTTCAATATTCTCGGAATTTGGTTGAAAACAGAAAACACACAATTTTCAAGGATTTAAAAACAAAGAAAAAAGTAACTTCAGGAGATAATCAATTTTTCCACAAAAGCAGTGGCGCAACCAGGATCTTGTCCTGGAGGGGGCTACTGGACATTAGAGCATGCCTCCGCAAGCTGGGTGATGGTGCTTCTAAATCAGTAATGATCGTGTTTCAATCTTACTTTCGATGTACATTTCTTCGTACCTTATACCATCTTGAAAACGCGAGTCAAATGTCATACTAGTATACGGGACGTTCTTTCTGTTGTTTTCATGAAAAGCCAATTTTGATTCACTCTTCCAGTATTGCAATTTGAGATTAAAATTTTAAGAAAATACCATTAAGAATGAGCTTGTTCGCCCTTTAACGATAAGTGCCACCTGCACGTGTTTTGACTTTTACTTCTGGTTACATCCAACTCGCCTACGATTGCTACTACTTATTGCCAGAGATGGTCAAGGTTTGGGAAAAACGTATCCCAGGAAAATGATTAACGTGGTTCAAAGTCATGATGAAAAAGCTTTCATTCATTTTTATTTTACTAAGTACTACGCTTGTGGTGGGTTAAAAATATTATATAAAAGAAACGAGAGAATGCAGGATCTGATTATATAATTGAATAATGACAATCCCACCTGAGTTCACCCGTCCCAGATAAGTCGTGAAAATTACGAATATTGTAGTCTTCAAAACTGCATTCTGAGAACACGAATTTTATTTTTATTCCAGGGTCAAACCCGCAGAATCAACCGTCTAGATTTCCCCCCTTTTCACTAAGTTGCGGACCGCCTATCGACAATCAGAGGCCGTGCCAAATAAATCTGTAAAAATTCAGAGTTACATAATCTTTTCCGATCAAGTGTTGTATATATTTTATCGAGTGGTAAGGATGTTGCTACACCATCGAAACAGGTAATACTCTATGCTCTGAGAACAGAAATTCTCTTTTTTTATTCTCTGCAATTAAATGCATTTCCTCATATGTATTTAATTTTTTAATTTTTCATTTCCAAATTTCTGGGCCTGGGAGGGGCTTTAGCCACCTTAGCCCCTCCCGTGGTTGCGCCACTGCACAAAAGTGTGTGCTCAAATTGAGAGAACAAAACATAATATGTATCGAGCAAACAACAGATATTTGTCAATTCTCGTGGCTATTCATTTTTCATGTTCAATTTCCAAGAAATCGTAGAAGGTTACGGTTACATACAATTTCCAGAGATGATTTTGTTCTTGCCTGAGTAATAAGTCGAAGGCCGCATGGCTTATCTTTGGTGTATCTCCTAAGTCTAAAGTCATAAGGAAATGTTAATTCTGCCCGGCGGAAATAAAACATATTTAGAAATGTTCAAATTCTTCAACCGTATAGGATATTTAAATTATTAAATTCTCACATCGTTATCATGAAAATTTTCATATTTATTAGCTGAATTTATATAATGGTCCCGCATCCTTTCTTTTGTCTAGATCGCACATCATCATCATACGGTTATGGATATATGCAAACTTGTGTGGTAATTTGTAACAAAAACGTGTTAAATGCAATTAAAACAATATGTAAACTTCATTAAATACCCAATAAATTTCGAAAAAGGTGTCCTTGTATTGTTGTTTTTGGTTCTTGGTTCTTCGTCTTGTCGACGTAGAGAAGACGGCGCGACCGGGCCAGGACAGGCCCGGGGTGGGACGACGTTTCTCCGTTAGTATAAATTTATAAATGACATGAACACCCTCGACAAAATTATGTTTTGATATTACTCACTTGTCTTCGCACGTAGTCGACGAGACCCTCCATGCACGGCTCCATGCAGAACGAGTGCTGACATGGTAGCAACTTGGGATTGCGATACCGATCCAGGCACACGCAGCACGTTAGTAGTTGCTCAAACTGCTCCATAATTTTCCTGAAAATAAATTAAGCAAACATACATCTCACAATACTCTTGAAAATTTCATAAATACAACATACAATATATTTAGAGACGCTAGACGTTATAGGACTAGAACGTGTCCTCGTCCGTTAGGCATTTGTGGTGCAACAAATGAGAAATGGAGAGAGAGAGAGGATGTGTATTCCTATATGCTTTTGACAACGAGCCCTATAACTGGCGTTAGGTGGAATTAAGATGGTCTTCGCAATCTCGGCTATAGGAACAAAAGGATCAAGGCTCGACTTGACAATAACCATGGAACAATTAAAACCTTCCGACGAGGCCATGTACACACAATGGCGGAAACACATTTATTGCACATTGTCCTGTACAACATCAAAATCATGGTGCCTCCATCATGGTGATGTGGGTGTCTCGTATGCCCCAGATGTCTCATATTCGTCCTACATGAATTCATCATAAAATTTTAATTCGTCCTGAATGACGATGACGAAGGTGTACGTTAAGTGGGAAAGACGCGGTGTCATATGAGCACACAACATGAGTGTCGAAGAGAGCATCATTCCGGCTCCTGTTGCTGTGGATGATAAGTTCTTAACGACTTGAAAATCTGAATTTTTCAACAGATGAAATTACGTCAATTTGTTGCTTCGCTAAGTCATACCGGCATATACATAATATGAAAAAAAAGAGAGGAGAGAAAGATAGGCCAGTCAATAACCGATTTTAGGTCGCAAAAAATTGCTCGGGTCTGGTTTTTTGGGATATTGTTAGGATAGATACCAGAAGTGTACCAGTAAGTTTGCAACTTCGAAAAACCTGTGCTAACCCCGTGACCCTCAAAAAACCTCAAAATTTTCGGACTTTTTTCATACTTTTGTTTGTAATTTCTAAAAGGTGCTTCCTACAAGTAAGTCGTCCACTGCACTTTTAAAGCTTCTTTAATTTGAGTGTAACTCCAGCTTTGTAGGTGCAAAGGATCCCAAGATACAGCACTTTAAAAAATGTGCTTTTTTTGTAAAAAAGTCCGAAATTGTATTTTAGGAGGTTTGTATGACAGCCCTATGACGTAATGTTCCGATTCCATCCATTCCTAGATATGTTTTGAGGCTTTACTAGGAACACATTTGGGTGAGGTTTGGTTAAGATTGGTTCATAATGAAAAAAGTTTTTCTTACAAGAACCTGATTATCAGGGGTTGGTTTGTATGACAGCCCTATGACCTAGTGTTCCGATTTCATCCGTTTCTAAATATGTTTTGAAGCTTTACTAAAAAACACATTTGGGGGAAGGGTGGTTAAGATTGGTCTATAAAGAAAAAAGTTTTTCTTAGAAGAACCTAATTTCCAGAGGTTGGTTTGTATGACAGCCCTATAACGTAGTGTTCCGATTTCATCCGTTCCTAGATATTTTTTTAAGCGTAACCACCAACATACTTGGGTGAAGTTTGGTTAATATTGGTACATAAAGAAAAAAGTTTTTCTTAGAAGAACCTAATTTTCAGGGGCAGCCCTATGACCCCATGGTCTGATTCCATTCGTTCCGACATATATACAGCTAAGGAACTGGTTTATAACTTCATGTCACATGACTTTCTCCGTAGAATGCGCACTTAAGCCGATATTCAGCTCGGAAAATGACTGAAATTACAATTTCGAACTTTTTTTCAAAAGACAATGTTTAAAGTGCTGTATCTTGGGATCCTTTGCGCCTACAAAGCTGGAGTTACACTCAAATTAAAGAAGATTTTCTTAGCTTTAACAGTGCAGTGGACAACTTACTTGTAGGAAGCACCTTTTAGAAATTACAAACAAAAATATGAAAAAAGTCCGAAAATTTTGAGGTTTTTTGAGGGTCATGGGGTTAGCACATGTTTTTCGAAGTTGCAAACTTGGTGGTAAACTTCTGGTATCTATCCTAACAATATCCCAAAACACCAGAGCCGAGCAATTTTTTGCGACCTAACGCCTTATTTTTCGGTTTATTGACTGGCCTAAGAGACGTCCTCATGAAAAGGAAGCCGAGGTCGATGCTATAAGTGTACGTGGTTTTGAGTTTTTATGTGAGATACCTTGTTACCGCTGACACTCGTAACGGCTTGTACTGATGCTTCTCTAGTGTGAACTTGAACTGTGCAATTAATACTTGAGGATTCCAGTTAGGTTGCTGAAGCGCTACTTAGAAAAAATAAATAAGGTATGTATCCATTTATCTAGGCCACGCAGAATATCCGCGTGAGCGAAATAGAAGATATTATAATACTCTGTTCAGGTTTTCTTTAAACCAGAAAACCTGAATTCTCTTTGCCTGCCTGTGAAGAATAGATTTGGCTAAAACTCACACAACTTCACATGTAAAAATGATCGAATAAAATCCTGTGAATTGAGCGACGACAAAAAATTATAAGGAGTTAATTTTGTAGACTATTGGTCACTTCTTGACGATGACGGGTCGGTATTTGAATTGATATTTTTTTATTGAAAACCGCTTATAGGCTCTGGATTTACTTAAGAAAGCAGTCATATACGCAACGGCCGATTTCCCCAGCAACAACCAAAATTAGGCTCGTGACAATCGACTATCAAATTTTAAAAACATATTGATAAAACGTTGCGCTTACGTGTCCTTCACTTCCCATTGTAGCTTTACCGTTAGTCTTGAGTTCCCCTCGTTTACTGCTCGATGACGGCAAGCACGAAACCCAATATTCCCCTTTTGGAGCTGTTACAGATAGTTCGGCTATATAACAACCAATCCCAGAAAAATTAAGCCAACACTGTTCTATATAGCGGCAAAAATCGTGTATCTTAGTTTTGTTTTGTCAAAACTGCTGGTGATAGTCCTCTGATTATGGGGAAAAAATATTCTGACCGGTTGGGGGCTCGGAAGTTGAGGAATGCAGAGGGGAAATCTTTGCATTGGTATATATGTGGCAACCCTGATTAGGAACACGGCAACCCTACAGACAAACGACGCCGTTGTATCTTCATCGAAAGAGACCGGACCGAATCGGAGTTGTAACGGCCAGTTCGGACACATAAATGTCCATTCTCGGTTTTTGTCACATTTTTGAAATTTTAGTGGTTTGAATTTAATTTTCAGATCATTGAAATTTTAAAAATGCCGCTCAGATCGAGAACGGATATTTATGTGTCGACATCAGCTGTTTTCTGGCCCGCAAATTTAATTGGCAACACCAATTTTGGCGGGAAGGGAACCGGCTGATGTAAGAACGGGCCGGTGCCTGAACGGTTTTCTCCGAATCGATTGACGGAGGGTCTGATTTTGGCCGCCATAAGAGCAACATCGCGCGCGTCTCCTCTTGGCTCCATCACGTGTTTCGTTTCTTTTCTTCATTTCCGCGTGTGTTGTGATTTTAAAGGCACGAGAATCCCGTAATATGTGTGGACAGGGAAAATGTGGCGGCAAAAGCCCACGCCCACCTCCGGGTCTGAGCGTAGCAGCCAGCTCGTGCCGCCGCCGTCCTCATTCTAGGAGCCTTTCTTCGTTTTTGACCTTCACGGTCAGCTCCGTCCCTGTGGTCCATTACATATTTGGGCCCCACGTTGGGCGCCAAATATGTAATGGACCACTGGGACGGAGGTGACCGTGAAGGTCAAAAACGTGTTCGGCCCCAGATGAGCTCCATTTAAGCCTTAAAAATTCCCCCTCGACGCTCCCAAGTGGTTTATTGGGATGAGGTAATTAACCCCATCCCTTGTTTCGCTAAGGGATGCGCCCCAAATTAGATCGGCCCGCGCGCCTCATGGTCGGGATTTTTACTTTTGATTTCGTGGGTGAAGACGGCCGAGGCCTACCGCCATCTTGGCCTCGGAGCGCCAAAAATAAATAAAATGGCGACTGAACTGGATGATGCCAGGAATCCCTTTTTCTTCGGTAGATTACATTTGTTATTCCCGCGTGTGTGATTTTATAGGCACGAGAATCACGTAATATGTGTGGACAGGGACAATGAGGCGGCAAAACCCCACGCCCCCTCCGAGTCTGAGCGTAGCAGCAAGCTCGTGCCCCCGCCGTCCTCATTGCAGGAGCCTTTCCTCGTTTTTGACCTTCACAGTCACCTCCGTCCCTGTGGTCCATTACAGAGTTTTACACAAACATTGGAGTCGACCAGTCGCCACGACCACACGGGACAACCTGTCACTCATAACTTGTATCGAACAATAATAAGTCAATAAAGTATTTTGTAAAAGTCATTCGGTAGTTTCTCATTTGTGCTTGTCAATTCGCCAAAGTTATCACCTTTGTAAAAACACGACTTTATTACAACGATTTTCGAAATAATTCGACGACAAACGTGACGACGCCGGTTTAGGAAACCATAATTCGCGAACCGTTAAAAATGTCCATTTACGATACTAACAACGTCTCGGCCTCCACCACAGCGTCAGCGAGCGCCTCGCAAAACGACGACGACGTGTTGCATGTCCAGGCAAAGTATTTAGGAAACCTAGTTCAGTTCGTCACCTGTTTGGGGACAACATCGATTAGCTTTTCTAGTGCCAAAACTGCACAAAACCCTTATCGATTTCGAGCTCGCATAGGATTTCGAGTACATTTTGCGTGGGAAACAGTTAAAAACTCTTGTTCAACTCGTCCCCACGCAAGGGGATGAAATCGACTAGCTTTTCTACTGCATAATCCGCCGAAATCCCTCACCTTACTCGTCCATTTCTTGGGACGAACTCACATAGGGTTTCGAGTACATTTTGCATGTAAAACAGCAATAAAATCTTTTTCAGCTCGTATCCTTTAAAGTGACGTGATCGATAAATTTTGCGAGCTCCTAAATAACTCAAAATTCTTCTTTTTTCGTCTCATATATGTATAGTAAAGTGCTCGCAACGCTTTTGGAAATTATTTCTTGCTGAAAATATTGTTATCCCGATTTGTTTTTTTTTATACAGATTTGAGTCTGCTTGGCAAAACAAAGAAGGATTTTGAGCGGTACTCTCAAAATTTATCGATCACGTCACTTTCAAGGAGACGAGCTGAACAAGGTTTTATTGCTGTTTTATATGAAAAATGCACTAGAAACGAGTAAGGTGAGGGTTTTCGGCGGTTTTGGGGACTAGAAAAGCTAATCGATTTGGTCCCCTTACGTGGGGACGGGTTTTTTTGCTGTTTTCGGCGCAAAATGTATTCGAAACCCTATGCGAACTCGTCCACTTTCAGGTGACGAAATCGATGAGGGTTTTTTCGTACTTAGCCACTAGAAAAGCTAATCGATTTCGTCACCTGCCTGGGTAAGAACTGAACTAAATACACGTCCAGGCAAGCACCAACATGAGGTATACTCCGAGCCGACAACCAGCGACGACTCAACTGCAATCAGCAACCGCCAAATTTCCTGCCTGCAAGTCTACGATAACAACCCCAAGAAACAATTTTAGATCGACACCGGATCGGACGCTTCGGTATTCCGAAACTTTTCGCCATCATACGACCTTCGACCGACCGAGATTCAGCTATTTGCAGCGAACGGCTCACCGATTAAAGTTGTCAGGCAGCAAGCTATTTATTTAACCCTCGGATGTACTAATGGGTCTGGTCAGACCTTTTTCATTTTTAAGTTGTTGTTAAATTAAAACCGTTTTAGCCACCACCACAATGTTTCGTGTCTTTTCCTAAAAAATGTTTGGCTTTTGATAACCGCAAAAATAGTTGGAATAAATATCCTGTCAGAATAGTTATAAGGAGTTTTCGGCCTATACATCACATTGTTACCTAATGGGTCTGGCCAGACTCCTAGAAACTTAAATGGCAAACTGTGCATATTGTACAAATGTGCAATCTTTTCTTTTAAAACAATTCGTCTTGCTCTTGTTTTTCTACGCGGCGGGCCGCGAAATATTATTTTGGCTATTTGCCGATATATAACGAGAGACCAGACCACGGTGCGTTTACAAACAAAAATATTTCAATTCTTGACATTCACTCCCACGTGAATCGACCCCGATTCACCTTCAAAGTCTAACTTTGCTAGTCTTGATGCTGGCAGAAATATAGCTCTGCTGATGATTCAAGCACTAGCTGGTCGTATCTGCCCATCCTTGCCATTATACACCTCTTTGATTCTTCAACGCCGCCACTGATACCGAGGTAAAGACGGATCGCAAGTAAAAACCAAGTCCCTGAGCTTAAGTGGTTCCATCCTGTTACACCACTTAGTTCGGCGTGGTAAGGTTGGAAAATACTCCTGAGTCAACCTTTTCCAGAAATGCTGCATTAACTCGCAAGCGATTAGGCACTGCTTCCTACATTTTGACTTGTGACTCGTTGATCGTGCTTATTTGTTCATGATTCGGGCGACCCCAATAGGAAATTATGGGGAGTTATGGGCTCCTCTTGTCCGTCTCTATCGGTATGTGAGTCAAAGGACGCGAATTCACAATGTTCCCAGCCTCGATGAGAAGACTTTGTAGTAAGCATATGTCGCAAGACCTTCTTTACGCTCTGCAACATTCGCTCCCATACACCGTCTTCCGATGGATTAGATAAATGGACAATTAAAGAGCCACTCAATTCCCTTTGTAGTAGCTTCGTCACTCAAACGCAGGCAGTCGAATACTTTGTCGAATCGTTTCGCTTCTTCGTTAGCGCCTAGCGCCGACACAATTTTTGCCATTGTCCCTGCGCATTCGAAGTGGCACACCCCGACGGTTAATAAAGTTCCGTAAGGCAGGCGTATTGGTCGATAAATCGTAATCGATTTCCATATGGATAAGCATGTAAAGAGTACCGCCCATCGCCTTCCAGTGGTTACGGTCACAGGTCCGAAATAATCAACACCAGTATAAGTAAAAGGTCTGACATAGGGCGTGATTCAAATATTCTTAGGGTCGTTTCAAATGAGTTAGAAGAGTTTTTAAAAGACCTTCAAAGCATCAGCTTAAAGCTCGCTCTTTTTCGCAAGAGATACGAGCGATGAGAAGACAGAAATCGTTTTGGAATATTTTGTATCACTTTCGTTTCAACGTCATGTCGATACAAAGTATTTCAAGTTTTTTGAGAGTTAGAATGCGTTTTCAGTTTTTTGACGGCCCTTTAAAAGCCCTTCTAACATATCGGAGAATATTCAAAAACGCATTGCACTTCGCCTTTTTGCATATTACAAAGGGGCGGAGTGAACGCGGGAAATGCTTCTAGTGAAGCGTCTACATGAATCTGGTTGGAAGTTTAGTTGAGAAACTTTGATGTTTGGTTCAAAGTTTTGGCAATGCACAAAGGGGCGCTTCCTTCCAAGCGCAATTACGAATTGAGACGCAGCACTTGAACTGCTTGCACTTGAACTGCTTCCGAAGAAGCGCAATCGTCAATGAAGAGGAAGCGCTGCCAAACGGCGCGGCGCTTCCCTAGAAGCACAATTGAAAATTATGAGGAGGCGCAGCAAAGCTGATTCAGTGGATGCGCTCTTAGAAACCCAATTGCGAACAAAGAGGAAGCGCTGTAAATCCTGGGATTATGTAGACTCTTGGATTGGAAATCATCATGTAGATGAGCGTACGTGTGTGTCTAGAAATTTTTTCTCCTCTTCCTCAGCGCCACCTCTCGTACACCCCTCGGGCAACCCACAAGATGGTCGGCCGATGAATAGACTGTCAACAGTGTGGTTGTCATCCAATTCGCGCCAAGTGAACGCAGTGAATGTGAGTGGACAAAATCGAGTTTTTCCAAGTGAATTGTTAGAAATTGACTTAAACAGTGTAGGCCGTAAGGGTGCCAACTCATTTTAATTTTAAAAAAAAGCTAAAAAAGTTTATTTCAGAACATGAAGTGCATTGTTGTGGGTGTTCCAGCGACCAACACTATGAGTGTATCTTTTCACAGGTAATCGCGTGTGAGCCTACATTTTAGTAGTGACATGTGAATTTTCGTGTCAAAATTATAGTTTATCGCATTTTTCATACATGTTTTCTTGAAAACAAGTGCGCGATTGTGTGGTTGACAGCCAATACAATAGACAGGTTTCCGTTCGTTTGAGTTCGTATCAGGTTCGTACCTTGTTCGTGCATGTTTTGTACGAAGCAAGCACGAAGAGGTTACGACGGAAATTCGTCTCGTCGATGTGGTCATGAACGTATCTATTTCTTT
Organism: Microchrysa polita; assembly: GCA_949715475.1. Taxonomy (NCBI): domain Eukaryota; kingdom Metazoa; phylum Arthropoda; class Insecta; order Diptera; family Stratiomyidae; genus Microchrysa; species Microchrysa polita. Next base: position 16,502,491 of record OX454419.1, read on the forward strand.
CTGTTTCGGGGGCTCATCAAATTGTTAGAGTTTTGTAATTTTCGTGCAAAAGTTTCGAGTCAATTTGATAATTAAACTGCTTTGATAAAATAATATGTTAATTCTTTCATAATGTAAACCGTTTCTTGCAGATTTCTAATTGATGAGGCGAACGCGCTGTATGGATAGACAAACTACAGTTAAGAGGTGTGTAGATTCCTAAAAGAGCTGTTGTTTGCACGAAACATTTTCGTAATGACGGCATATTCGGACTTGAGAAACGAACTGTGCTCAAAGAAAATGCATTTCCGGAACTGAATCCGTCTGGTATTACGGTAAGTAAACAAATAAATTTAACCGACAGTAGTTGAATTGTTAAAATATAAATTCTACTAGGGAAGCAATTATGCTCCGCCGCCTCGAGAGGCTTCTGACATTGTCTATCAAGCACCCGAGCCCCATTCAAACATATCACCACGTGCGGCATTTTCAAATCTCATCAATCGACTGGACGAACTGTATGGTGTGACGCAAACGTTGATTCCTTGCGTGCTGCTTAGTGCATTGATCATTTTCCCCGGCGTGGCGACCTTCATGTATGTAACGTTTAGTACCGATTTGGCCAACACCATCAACGATTGAAATACTTTCTATCAGATATGCGGCGGTAAAATGGGCTCGGCGGTAAGATTCACACAGATGACGTACATCGATGAGAAGGGTTTGAAAGGAGTTTTGGAGTTATTGAGGACCACAAATGTAAAGATATTACAGCACAGTTCAGTTTAGGTGCCAAGGAAATTTTTCGATTGGTTCAGGCCACTCATCTGCATCTGAACGTTCGTCGAATGGTTCGCGATCTGCAAAATGTCGAATATTTGATTCACAAAAATCCGCAGTGGAAAATAAGTGCAGTCGATGCAGACGGCACTGCATTGTGTTTCAATCAAGTATTGGCGTTGCGCGATGCTCAAGCCTACAGTTTTGCAATTTTGAATACCCGCCTTCCGTTCACGTGTTCCGCGTACAATAAGCTACAGAAGTTCTTCTTTTATGTTGGACTCATCGGGCTAGCGGTGATAGTCGCCGCAGGAGTTAATTTTGCATACAAACTGATTGTTCGGTACAAGCAATCTGAACGCGATGCTGTGACCTATTTGAACGACGAGATCATCAATCATTTAATGCGAACGGCAGCTAATAGTTGTTGTTGTAGTAGCGATTCAAGAGATTTTTTTTCTCTCTTGAATCGAAGGGGGTCTTGGCAGCTCTTGACCGTTTTTTTTTTAGCAACGGGTAGCTCCGGGGCGATTTACATTGAAGAACCGGCTGCCGTAGGAGCATTTTATGGACAACACAAACATCCATGGGTCACAGTGGGATTCGAACCCACGCACCGGCAACTCAGAGATAGACATCTCTGCCACTGAGCTACCCAATGCCCCTAATGCAGCTAATAGTCCAGACGGCCGCTGGTTGTTGTGAACCATCTTAGGGACAAGTTGATTCCGCTGCATAAACGCCGAAGCATGGAGTGGGCGGGAATGAGTGGGAATGAATGCAGCCTTAATCGCCTTAAATCCGCCAAAGCCGGTCCCAAGCCCGGGTATAAAAGAAGAGGGAGGCGATTAACGAAATATAATTTATTTTCAATCCAATCAAAATGTGACATTCGCAAGTGTTACCTATTCCCCTGGAGGAAATTAGTATAATGGTAAACAACTTCCATACAAATTTGACAAAAGTTGTACTCGACCCAATAAAACACACCTGAAGCCTTATTGATTCGTTACTCATATTCCCATTACACCGATATGAAAATCATAAGAAAACTTAAACGTAATTTGCGGAAAATAAGAATTTCGATTTATGTATTTAGTCTTTATATTTTTTGCTTAGTACCGAAATTGTTTGTATGCAGTTCATAAAAATCTATTTAGCAATTCAAATTTTTGCGCCAAGTGTATGCCCCCATCGTATGAAAAACTTACGGCGCCTATGGTGTAGTTGATCGTATGTGTGTTTTTTGTCATTGTGTTATAAAAACCTAGACAAAATTTTTCCTTAAGGGCCTATCCAAAAGTCTACCTAATCCCAGTGTAAATCTGCTTCTGGTGGAAGTACTCCAATTGGGTTCTAAGAGTCGCCATAGACTATGCGATTAATAGAACACTCAAAGCTCATTTACTGTGGAGAAAGCTAATTTTCTCTTGCGAATTCGGTAGTGTTACCTAAAAAATGAGCTTTCTCCACAGAAATGAGCTTCGATTGTTCAATTAATCGCATAGTCTACGGCGCCCGTAAATATTGACCAAGACAACAGAAGTTCCAGTGTCTGTTTACAAAGTCTTACAATAAAATCCATTAATCACTAAAAGAACAATTCCCCAATTTACTTAAAGCTGTACTGTACAGGAGCAAGCCGGAAGTAAGCATTTCCGTTTGACTGTTGTACGAAAACAACGCCCATCATTGCCATTAGCTTTCGCGGACATTAAAAAGGAAATTAAAACTTTACTGTGGCTGTGACCCGCGTCTTTCTTGGCGGTACACAATTCACGATTTTAATTAATCACATCGTCATTCACGACACGATACGACCGTGCATAAAATCGTCCATGAATGGAAGCGCACGAAAGGTAGGCGGATCGCGATATGATGGCCATTAAATGTTTCAATCCTAGTGCAGCTTGGAAACATCAGCTGAATGACAACTTATAAATGTTTAAGAATGCACACAAGACGACGGCGACAATGTGCCATAAAACACGAAGATGAAAAATCTCTTTCTTCATTATTATCATCTTAATGGCATCTTATCATTGAGTAAGTGCCGCGTGGAGTAGCATTTCCTCGTCTTGGCACGGGGTTGGAAATATGTCTATAGGCAAGATTAATGGAACACGTCAAGGACTCATTCGAGTAGTATCAAGTAGGTACAATGCATTATTGTATACGCACATTTTTATCATTATACGAGTATGGAGGATTTCGGGGAAAAAACAGTAAAAATACTGATACGATGTGTGTGTGTGAGTCGTCCTTGAACTTTAGATGCGAATTTCAGAGATAATGAGTAAAATATTCAAGGCTGTGTAAGGCATGTGAATTCAAAAGAGCATGTTGATGTGGAAAATTGAAAGAAAAAAAAATGTTACAAAAGTAATGAACAAAAAATGCATATATTGCATTGAAGGATATTTCTAGAAAAATATAATTTTGTAGAGTGCAAAATGTGTGAGAAGTTTTGTGTTCTTTTACATCTTAATAAACAAAAAGCTTCGACCATCTTCGTCGAAACCGTATCCGTCACTAATGTAATTGGCTTCCATAACACACCCTCTTGTACTTGCAATAAAATAATTTCAACTCTCGTCCATATATTCTCAAAAAGAAAAGTAGCCCCCCCCCACGTTGACGTCTCTCAAGCAGCAGTATTTTCGCTCTATAATAAGATGGAAAACTTTACCGCGAGGGAAAACTTCTTCCATCATCTGATTGTAAAGCTCTCGAAATACAATTTTCCCATATTATTCATTGGTGTGAAAATTTAATTTTAATTTTTTAAACAAAGCAACTATCCAGCAGGAGAGGAGAATGGAGCAAAAGGTTCGTTTGGAAAGGTGACGCGAACCGACCGAAACGGAAGTGCGAGGACATTTTATTCATTCTCAATGCGATTGCCTTAGCACTATATACGAAGTTTTCGAACGAAATTTAGTTCAATTCAATTTAAATTTTCGGGGAAATTTTCACGAAATTTTCCTTTGTCGTTCTTCATATTTAGCTTTTACGTTTTACGACAAAATTGCGCGTCTGTTTGACTTAATGTGAAAGTTTTGTCGTTTTCCTCGCATTTAATTGCATTGCGCCTCTCCTTCTGCACGGCCGTCGCGACTCAATGGCCAAAGTTGCTGTGTGTGTATGAGGATTGTATATTAGAAGCAGAGGGTTTGGTGGAAATTAATCAAATGGAAAAACTTTTCCCTATGCTTTCCTCATGATGAATTCATATCATTTGATTTGAACACAGGAGGTGCCACGACCCCGTGGACGAGAATAGTGAGGATTGAAATTTCGTTTCAACATTTTTGAATCAGAGAATCGTGTTCGTTGTACTAGTCTTGAGTGTAATTTCGTTCAGCAATGAATGGGCATTGTTTCGAAAATTTTGTTCAACACCAAACTTCGGTGGAACGGGGATCTGGGAGTGAGTATATTGACTGCTAGAGTGATTGTACTTTGGGCAAACTGCGCTCTGTGTTTTCATTGCTCGAGAATTCTTATGTGAAAGTGTGAACAAAAGTTACAATTGAATCGAACAAAGAGAAAGAATTTTCTTTCATCTTGCACTTGGTGAAAATTCAATCGAAATCCGCACAAAAGTGTGAAGTCAATGTTCGCTTCTTCAGCGATGTCAACCATGAGGACATGTGTGTAAATTTAGATCGTGAGTTAATGAGGCTTTCAAAAGAAGAAAAACACCATCATTATTTTTCGACGTCTTTATTTGGCCGAAGTCAATTAAAGAGTGATTACATGCAATTTTAACTGCGCATATAGTGCACATAATGCACTTATGCGAGTTCTGCTTATCATACAGCTATTTGATGCATCGTCGTATACATGAGATTGTTGTTGAATGTATCTGATGTGTACGACGATGCATATGATACAATATAATGCAAGGGGATACTTTTTGTTGTGTCTATTGTTGTTTTATTGTTGTGTCTAACTCGCCCTTCCGAGATTTTACTTTTGCTCCTGAAAAAGTTATTCAAAGTTATCCAAATGGTGTAGAAATTTGATTGTTAGTTTCAAGTTCTATTTTTTCTGTTACGTTATGTTTTTTGTTCTGAATTTCTAGTTCGATTATTGTTTCTTTTCTATTTTGTTTCTGCATATTTGTTTGATTTATTTTTGGCATTTTGATTTGGTATCCCCTTTGCTTACAATAACATTTATAAAGTACAATGAAAATTATTACAAGTAATATGATTGTTAATAATGACGCAATTCCAGAATAATTTGTTAAGTATTTATGCCAATCTACCAGCTCTATTTTTTTTATATTCTCAATATCTTTAACAGTTAAATTGTGTAGAATCGGATACGAATGAGTTACGTTAATGTCTGGGAACAATATGATTGAATTTGTGAATTCTGTAACTGAGTTACTGTACATGGTTTTTTCTACATATATGAAACAATTCGAAAAACTTATTATTATTGTCTGGTCTACATAGATGTATTTTCTTTCGTTGCAAGTATGATTTAGTGTTCCGGAAAATTTTTCAACGATTATTAATCCTGGTTCTATCAAATGAATTTGGTCAATAAATGGACTTTCAATAAAATTACAACGTGTTTCGATACATGGATATTTTCGATTAGGTATTGAATTTTTGGAATATTGTAAAAATGTTTTATTTTTCTTTATTGCGATTCCTTCTGGAATATCTAAAATTAATTTTTGATTGGTAGTTATTGGCTTTACTAAAAATGATGTTTGTTTTTTATCAAATTCCGGTATTCTTAATACAAAGTATATTTTATTTTTAGTCGTAAATATATCTAATTTTAGTTGTTGAAGCTGCTCGACGGTTGGTTGCAAACTGAGAAGTTCTGCTGTTGTCAACATGCTTCTTGCCATTATGCCTACTCGTGCAGATTGGATGTTGTCCATAATTTTCTCAATTTCGTCCTGAAGTGTGTTGATTTGTAGTATTAAGCTGAGCTCGCCTACTGATGATGCGATAGCTGACATATTAGCGGAAATAATCCTATTGAGAGCCACCGTTTGATTGCCGATCTCAAATAGCGTCTTTTTCACGTCCTCGTTGATCTGGATTTGCGCGTTCATTTGGTTGAGAAATGCTTGCTGATTTTCCTCAATAGCCTGAATATGGGCATCAATTTCAATCTTGTCTTCATATCCCATTGTTCCGAACAAGTGTTTTGATAAAGTTCCAATGACTGGGAACACTCCTATGTCCCAAATACTGCGTTTACTTATATGATTGGCATTGTTCAAGTGTTTAATAACATTAATTTCACGTTCAAGTTGATTGAGCTTCGGTGACAGTTGGTTCATAAATCCTCTCGTAGATCGGTTGGCGATAGTGTCGACTATATTCTTGTAGGTGGTTTCAATAGCTTTAGGCTCGATTATGTGGTAGACAGTTACGTACGATTTAATAATTTGAACATCCCTCCATTTGATCATGGCATAGCCCTTAGAATTATCGATAGGCTGAACTTCGATTAGTTGGGTATTAACTGAAATTATACTAAGAAGGTATATTAAAAATCGGAATACTTCCATTATGAGAATAACTGCTGCTGCAGTTCCTTTGCTTTTGTTAGTTGGTCACTTGGATTTTTAAGTGTTTTTATTTCTTCGTTCACGAAGTTTTTCACAAATTCTCTGTCTTTTTCACTTTTTAGTTTGTTCACAATGTTTTGAATCAGTTTTTTTGTTGCTGGGTGTATACCCTTTAGGTAGTGGTAAGGCACATCAATTTTAAGGGGCGTAGTACCACTATATCTTTTAATTAATTTAGGATGCACTTTTTCCTGCTTGGTTATATTAAAATTATCTTTGAGTTTATTCACAATATATCTGTTCGGTTGTCTTTTGTTTCTGTGCACTTTATCGGGTTTGTTAAGCACTAATTGATTTCCACTAAGTATTGGGAGTTTCACTTTATTTTTATTATATTTTTTAACACACTTTTCTTTATATTTTTGCAATGATTCCTTTACCGTAGTCCAATTAACAATGTGTAGGTCAACTTCTGCGGGTGTACATTTATGTGAAACATGATACGCATTGTTGTAAGCATTTGTTGCAATTTGCATTATGTCTTCTGTGGAAAATGTTGTGTCTTCAGCTCGAATTATTCGAATTATTTCACTCAACGTTCTATGGGCAGCGTTGATATCTGATGTTCCATTGTGGTTATTCGGAGACGTAATATGATAACTTATACGTTGTTGTTGAAGGAATTTGACGAATATTTGGTTGTCATAATCGTTTTCCATGCAAATGTGCTCGGGTTTCGCCCATGTATCGAATATTGTTTTCAGTACTGAAATTTGTGTAGACATGTTTTTATCCTCAATATAATGCGAAAACAAAAATTTTGAGAACCTATCCATTATGGTGAGGTACATGTTTTGATCAATTGTAAAAACATCGATAACGATTTCTTGTTTTGGTTGCTCTGGGATGGATAATGGTATGTACTCGTACACAGGTTTATTTCTTTCGTACTTGTTTTTTTGGCAAATTATGCAATTAGTAATCATTTCTTGTATATATTTTCTGGCGTTTGGAAAATAGTAGTTTTTGTTGAACTGTTGCAGATTTTCCCAACACCCTCGGTGGTATCCCTTAATATGGTTTTCGGAGATTACTTTATCAAACTCGGTCCTGGTTTTTATTATTTGTTTTAGAATATTAGTGCGTGTAAAATTTTTTACTTTGTTTGGGAATAAGTTGACAATAACACTTTGTAATTTACAAAATTGGCTATCCTGTTGAATGTATATACCATACTTTCGGTTGGGATTAACATTGTCTTTTACCCAGTCATTAAGATTGTTTTTGTTGTTTAAAAGTTCATCATTTATTGTGTACACGTTATTATTAAACTGTTTAGTTTTGGTTAGTATTCGTCCCCATATTATTTGGTTTTTATATTGGTTTATTGGATGATTTTTAATAATTATCAAAGGATTAGGATTTTCAACATTGGTGTGTTTGGTTGCTTGTTCAGAAATGTTGTCTAATTCCATGGCATTTATTTCCGATCTCGGCGGTCTTGATAGGTAATCAGCTACTACGTTTGATTTGCCTTTGAGGTATTTAATCTCATAATCGTAATCTGCTAGTTGCTGCTTCCAGCGAAATAACTTCGAATATTGATCCTTATGATTCTCTAACCATTGGAGGGGTTTGTGATCAGTTTTGATAATAATTTGGCGTCCGTAGATATAATGACGAAACTGTTTTAATGTCCATATTATCGCAAGTAATTCCTTTTCGATCGTTGCATAATTCCTTTCGGCTTTATTCAATGTTCTTGATACGTAGCCTATGGGTCGCCCTTCCTGCTCTAGAACTCCCCCTATAGCATATTCGGATGCATCTGTCGCTATTTCGAATTTAACATTGTAATCGGGTGTCTTCAGGATAATATCCTCAGTGAGTAAATTTCTCAATTTGTTGAAGGACTGTATAAATCGCGGATTTAAGTAGTCTACCTCTTGGTCTTTTCTCAACGCATTAGTTAACGGCTCTGCTATTTTCGCATAATTTCGGATAAATTTCCTATAATATCCGCTTAACCCTAAAAACGCTCGTAACTGCTTTATGTTTTTGGGTATTTGTGCCTCTTTTATTTTTTTCAGATATTTTTCATCTGGTTTAAGTCCGTCTTTTGTTATTTTATGTCCAAGAAATACCGTTTCATGTTGAAAAAATTTGCATTTCTCTAACTGTATGCGAAATCCATGTTTACGTATGATTTTTAACACTTTTCTTGTGTTGTCCACTATCTCCTGTAGACTATGTCCAAATATAAGTATGTCATCCAGATACACTACGCATTTATCGGGTATTAGTTCGTTTAACATATAGTTGACTGCTCTCTGGAATGTTGCTGGTGCTGTACATAAACCAAATGGCATACGTGTGAACTGATAATGTCCGAACGGTGTTGAGAAGGCTGTTTTTTCCTGGTCTTCTTTCCGAATATTAATCTGGTGATATCCTCGCGCAAGGTCTATAGAGGTAAAGTACTTGCAACTTCCAACTGCATGCAGGTTCTCTTCCATATTTGGTATTGGATAGCGATCTTGGACTGTAATATTATTCAATTTTCTGAAGTCGATTACTAAACGATGCCTAGGTTTACCATCTAAACCAGGCTTTTTACCAACAAGGCAACAAGGTGCGCTATAAGGTGATTTTGAATGAACTATTATCCCTAAATCCAGTAACTCCTGTATTTGTTTTTTCAATTCGCCTTGTAGTGACGTAGGGGTTCTATATGGTTTGATGTAGATAGGATCGTTGCTCGTCAGCTTGATCTCATGTTCTAAAATATCTGTAACCGTAATTGGCTCGTTTTTGTCGTATATTACGTCTTTAAATTCTTTCAATAAATTTCTTACTTCGTGAATTTCTTCTGCGTTAAGGTTTTGGTACAAATTTTGCTGGATTAGCTCTTCCTGAGTATCAGTTTGTGCAAACTGGTTGATTTCTTCCTCTGTTAACGAATTTTCCTCCGTTGAGACTGGTGTAAGTTCCTTTGGTATGAGGACGCCTTGCCTAGGGTGAAATGCAAGTTGCAATTTATGAATAATGTCCATACCAATTATGGCATCGTAATGCGGACTGAAGGTATCGATTATTTTGAAAGTTAGTTTTTCCTTAACTTCAGGAATAGTAAATGACGCTGAACATGAAGAATATGTGTCTCCGCTTATAGTTGTTAATTTCACACATTTCGAGTCGAAAATCGGCAAATCAAGAGGATATTTCATTATTGATACCACTGCTCCAGTGTCAAATAGTATTTTAATAGGTTTATTGTTTTCGTTAATATGGGTTTTAATTATTGGTAGTTTATTTTGTAAATCAGTGTCCAAAGTATTATAATTTTCAATATTTATGTGGTTGCTCTCCGTAGGCAATTTATGTAATAATAGTTGCAAGTCACGTATTTGTTTTTGTATTTCTTCTTGTGTTAGATTAATATTCTCCACTGACATTCGCGATACATGCGAGTTTTGGTTATTCGATTTACGAGTTAGATACGTTTTGCTTACATCCATTGGAGTATTAACACTTTCGCGATAGTTGTATTTATTGTAATATTTATTATCACCATTTTCTTGCGGTTTGTAGTTACTTTTGTCAAAAGTATTTCCTTTATTATAATACGATTCGCGTTTATTAGTTTGATTGTTATATTTATTAACATTGTCCTTGAACTGACGATTTGAGTAGTTTTTTGAACTATTATTATATTTTTTATTAGGATTACTGTCACTTGAAGTACGACTTCGCTCAATTTTATTTAAAATATCTGGCCTTTTCATTAAGGTATCAAAAGCAGAATAAATGTCATTACATGCCATTACAAGTGCATGTTGACCTGTAGTTAACTGATTTCGAAATTGATTATATACAAATTGTTCATTTTGTTCAGTTGTATAACCAGTATGTGGCTCCATAGATGACCTAATGTTCAGACTATCTAATTGGTTCATTAGATAATCGTAGTAATCGCGCAAATTTGGGAAATCATTCACACTTGTTTTAACAACCTCTGCCATTATGGCCACATGTTCCTTATGGATTCCATACTCTTGGAGCAATGCTTTACGCACCCTAAACCAATCTTTTCCACCTCTACGAACAACTTTTTGGGCTTTGCCCAGAACGTGGGTTGAAATTTCATAACCTAATATTGCAATGTCCGTTTGTTCAAGTCCTTCCGCCTCAGCGAAGAGTTTGTCGACTATTTCGACCCACTGTTGGACCTCGATTTTTTCCGGATCTCCATTGAAATTGGGTAATTTTTCAACTTTTTTTGATAAATATTCGAATTTCACTTTTTTCTCGGCTACCGACAAAGAACTACCTTGTGTCGCCATCTCGTTTTCGTTGCGATTGCACAAGTTCACGTTATTACCCGGTACGTTGTTAGCTACGAATTTTCGCTCGAATATTTGAATTAAATGTTGTATATCTTCTTCACTATCACTGTGGCTCATAGTAAATATGAAGTAAGTAACAAGGTATTGTACTTACCATACCAACGTGAATTTTTGTATACAAATTGTTTGTGTCCCAGAGTACATAATACAGGAATACAGGTGCACTTTCACTTTTACACTCATTCACTAATTTATTATGGTTTCGCGGATTACTACGATTTATTTAAGTAATTTTACACCGGTTAACAATTACAGGACACACGGGAACTCAAGTTACGGTACGGCTGCGCCAGTTAATGAGGCTTTCAAAAGAAGAAAAACACCATCATTATTTTTCGACGTCTTTATTTGGCCGAAGTCAATTAAAGAGTGATTACATGCAATTTTAACTGCGCATATAGTGCACATAATGCACTTATGCGAGTTCTGCTTATCATACAGCTATTTGATGCATCGTCGTATACATGAGATTGTTGTTGAATGTATCTGATGTGTACGACGATGCATATGATACAATATAATGCAAGGGGATACTTTTTGTTGTGTCTATTGTTGTTTTATTGTTGTGTCTAACTCGTGCTGAATTTTATTTTTTTTTTTATTGTCGCCTTTGTGTATGGAATCATTCACAGAAAGCCGGCGCGGGGCGCAACTGGCATTGAAATGCATTGCATAATGCCTAAGGCGAGCAACTTTCTCAAAAGTCAATACGGAACACAGACGCTAAATAAAAAAAATAAATAAAAGGAGCGGACCAAAGTCGCGGAGCGATCGTTTCGAGTGGTTAGCTGACAGAAAGCGTTTAACATTTTTTTTAGGGTTCTATAAAAGCGCTTTGTTTTCGGTCACACCTCCCCTTTTGTGCATCTCTTTTGTATAAAGATGTGACCGTAGCGAGCGGTTAGCTGATACAAATCGTTTCCGAATATTCTGAGAGCCGTTTTTGATATATGAGAAGAACTTTTAAAGAACGCTAAGCTTGAAAATTCTGAAACACTTTGTATAATCGCACCGCTCGCCTCTTTACAATAATACAAGTGCGTACAAAGGCGAGGTGCAAGCGGTGAGGCGACTATTTTCGACTATTCTGAGGGTCGTTTCTGAAGTGTTAGAAGACTTTTTAAAGTACACTTAAAATATGACAAAAACCTTGTATCGGCTTAGTGCTCGCTACGCTAGCACCTCGCCATTTTGCAATATTTAAAGGGGCGAGGTGCGAGCGTAGCGAGCGGTGAGCTGACACAAAGCTTTTCCCAATATTATGAGACAGTCTCTGATGCATTAGAAGCGCTGTTAAAGAACTCTTATCAAATCTGAAACATTTTGTATGATCTCACCGCTCGCTACGCCCGTCTGGCACAACATTTTCGAAAAGGATTTGTAACGGTTCATCGCTCGCTGCATCCTTTTTCAATATTGGAAAAAGGCGAGGTGTCAGCGTAGCGAGCGGTGAGGCGATACAAAGCGCAGACCTGACGCAGTGGTCATCTCGATCCGGAGAAATTACGTATGCGGATATATTGAGAAGGGTGAAGTCCGAACCAGGGTTCAAAGAGATGGGTGACAATGTCTCCCATATTCGTCGTACCCGAAAGGGGGAGCTATTGTTCCAAATGAGGACCCGTCGTGAAAACTCTATTGAAGGGTACAAATCCATCGTGACGGGCACGTTGGGAACAGAGGCAAATGTGAAAACCTTGCGCCTTGAGGTGAGCAAGGAGGAGATCTGCGCGGCGTTCCTTGAACGATTGGAGATTGATCTCCCACTTGACGCAGTGAAGACACTGAGAAAGCCATATGGCGGCACTCATGTTGCAACCATAAGCTTGCCGACGGCAATGGCCAACAAGGTGCTCGAAGCTGGCAAGGCGAAGATTGGATGGGCGAACTGCCGCCTAAAAAACAACTGTCCCCAACGAGATGCTGTCTCGCATTTGGGCATTTCGCGAGACACTGCGGCAGCCAGCATGAAATGCGGAGGTGAAGGCCACAAGGCTGGAAGATGTGAGATAGAGCCGAACTGCTTATTATGCAAAGAAGCGAATATAGCTAATTGTAGGCATACGACTAGAGGCGCTAAGTGTCCAGCGTATCGTGAGGCCCTGAAGCAAATCCGCAAACGAAGTTAGTTCAGTTAAATCTGAACCATTGCCGGGCGGCACAGGATCTGCTTTCGCAGACCATCAAAGTAGAATAATGTTGACGTAGCCATTTTCGGCGATCAGTATAAGGATCAACGTAGCTGGAACTGGGTCGCAGATGAGCATAAACAAGCAGCCAGTTGGACCTGTGGATACTATGCTTTTCGCCAAGGCATGTCAGAACCGATGAGCGGCGTCGTAAGGCCGAAGGTCAACGAAGGTCAATTCATTCGAAAAGAAGGTCAACGGTATCTATGTATACAGCTGCTACGCTCCACCACGACTGATTTTGCCCGAATTCCCGGGCGGGCACTTCTTGACGCCTTTTCACAGTTGGATGTCGTCCTCATGATCTCAGGAGGAATACCTTTCGAAAAGGAAGTGTAGGCTCTATCATTGACCTTACTTTTGTAAGTAGCTCTCTGGCTCCAACTGTAGATTGGAGCGTTAGCGAATCATCATCAGGCGATATTTTTTACAATCGCAGACAGGACACATCGAGAGCGCATAAATACCCCCAAACTAAAGCCTTCGGAGGTTTTGCTTTAGGGAGGAGCCCTAGGTGGAAGGGTAGATCAATGGATGTAAAAAATCGCTAGGGACATAACGGCAGCATGCGATGCCTCCATGGTAAGAAAAAAGTCCTTCAACCGCCAACGAGAGGAGAATTACTGGTGGAATGGGAAAATCGCAGCGTCGAAATCGCCTTTGTCAGCGTTCCATACAGGGACCAGAGTATGCGAATCGTCTAGAAGCATACAAATTGGCGCGAACGAATCAAAAAAGGGTCATCGAAAGAAGGAAAAGGATTTGCTTCAGAGCTCTGCTACGACGTGAACACAAGCCCGTGGGGAATGGCCTATAAGGTCGTGATGAAGATAGGCCGAAAATCACCCCAGTTAAAGTGCCCAATTTTGCTGAATAGGATTGCCTCCGTCCTATTTCCTCAGCACACACCGGAAACCACAAGAGATGATCCAGTGTCGTAAGGACATTCCGCCCATAACTGAGGATGAACTGTTGCCAGCTGCTTTCAGGTTTGAATACAGAAAGGTACCGGGGCCGGATGGGGTTCCGGCAACAAAAACGGCACCAAAGAAATCTGGATGGTCATAGGCACACTCGGAGCTTACCTTACTCAACGCACCTTTCCAGTCGCATAGAAAAGGCCAAAACTGGTGATATTGCCCAAGCCATGTAAAACACCGGGAGAACCAAACTCGTACAGACCGATTTGTCTGCTTGGCACCACCGGAAAAATATTCGAAAAGATTATTATCAACTGACTGTCCGTGGTCGTGGATGTCAAGTTATCAGACAGACAATACGGTTTTAGACGTGCACGATTTACAGTCGACGCCATCAAAATGGTTACCGACTTGCCCAACGATGCTCTACGCATGGGCAAATCCTGCACCGTGATAACACTCGACATTAAGAATGTGTTCAACTTAGCCAATTGGAGATGCATTAATGCAGCTCTGGAGAAGTTGGGAGTACCGGAGTATCTGGTTGGAGCAATAAGGAGCTATCTTTCTCATCGGACAATCGAGTACGACACAAGTGATGGACCGAAGAAATATACTGTTACAGCAGGAGTTCCACTGCTGTGGAGCATAATGTATGATGCAATCCTAAATCTGCCAGTGCCTAGAGAGGTAACGATAGTCGGCTTTGCGGATAATATTGCGGTTGTGGTGATCGGAAATGATCCAAGGGAATGTACGCGAGCGGAACAATCTCAACAATCAAACTGTGGTTGGAAAGTGTTGGGCTTGAGCTGGCTGAACAGAAAACGGAACCGGTACTTATCAGTAAGCGCAGAAAAAGAAACACTCTGATCAGAGTCGGAAGCAGCGTTATAACCTCTAAGGTAGCCATTAAGTACTTTGGGGTTATGATTGACGCGAAGCTGAACTTTGGAGAGCATCTGAAGTATGTATGCGAGAAGGCTTCTGCTGTCTCGAGTGGTATCGTCCATTCTTTTGTACGCTTCACCGGTGAGGGCAGCGCGCTCCAATTCGCGGTGCAACATCCGGACTATAAGCTCCGTATACCGTAGGAGCGCGTTGAGAGTCTTTTGTGCGTACCGAAAAACTTCTCACGAAGCCGTCTATCTAGTCGCCGGATTGACCCCGATCGACGTTCTGGTAAATGAAACAGAGAGAGTATTCTAGTCGGAATCTTGATGCATCTGAGGCGCCGGAGGAACGAAGGAGCTCCGAAAAGGATGAGTTCTTGCAAAAGTGGCAGAAGCGCTGAGATTAAGCCCCGACAGGTCGTTGGACGCACATTCTAATCCCGAATATAAGAAAGTGGGTAAACCGGAAACACGGTGAGGCAAATCATTACCTGACCCAGTTTTTAACGGGTCATGGGGATATAGGCAGTATCTCCATAGATTTAAACTGGATAATTTCCCCGATTGCCGCAGGTGCAAGGGTACTATTAAGGAAGCAAAGCATGTTGTTTTCGACTGCCCTAGGTTCGTAGAGATACGAAGCTAACTGACTAGGGATCTTAGTAGCGACATAAGCCCAGTGAATTTAGTGGATCTTATGCTAAAAGATCACCAAGCGATTGGGATGCGGTGAGCCGCGCGATTTGCAGCGAGCATAGAGTGGTCCGGAAGGAAGAAGGTAGGCCTAAGTTAGCCCATGGTGAGAGCCGTTGGCTAGCCACAGCCATCCCTGCGAAGTAATACCTGAACGGTAGTCCCGCAGGGAGGGAGGGAGAAAGAGGTGTTTTTGTTTAGTCGGCAAAAATCCGACATACCCGCGATTTCGCGATATCTTTTAAAGATTCCTACATCACTCTATAACAAAAGAGTGTTCGACTATTCGTTTCCAATGTGTTAGAAGACTTTTTAAATGAGCCTAAAAAAAATTAAACATTTTGTATCCGCTCACCGCTCGCAACGCTCGCACTTTGTCTTATTACAGTGTTTAAAAGGGGCGCACCAAAGGCGAGGTGGGAGCGTTGAGCCGAAACAAATCGTTTTGAATATACGGGGGGTCGTCTCTAAAGTCCTTTTATAAAAATTTTGAAAATCTTTCTTTGTTTTAGCCCCTAAATTATCATTGCAGTGCAGTTTGAATACGACCTTAGACGCGTTCAGGCATAATCCAACGGACGTAGCGTCATACCACTGTTCGCTCGAACAAGTATAGTATAGTATAGTGCCAATAAAAATAAAAAATAAAAATTTAAAGGCCAGGCGCGTGTGTCCACAGCCGATACAAAGCGCTTTCGAATAGCTAATACCAGCTAGACCGTGCCGCTGATGGATTGTCGCTAGAGTCATGAAGTCTCGAAGTACCTACCCACGTGCCTTTGATATCTGAGACTTTAGTATACCCCCATGCGAAGTGTTACCATTTGATTATACAGGTCACGGTTTTTAGTTTGTGATTGAGCAAAGCTTTGTGCAAAACCTTAGAGCATAATATAGAGCGATTGAAAGAAATGCGGGACTTTCGGGACACTTTGGATTTTCTCTGGGATAATTTAAGGGTAAACTTTTGTGTGGGTCGAATTATCAAAATCCTGGACTGCCTCGCACAACCCGGGACGGTTGGTCGCCTTACTAATTCCTTACGGCAATCTCTCACATTAATTTCACTAGTAAAATCAGATCACCATGCATAAAGTTCTAAGCTTCGCACACACTCCATATACTCTCCAATGCCGATGGATTGCTTTTTTTTTGAAAATTTTCCAAAAATATCTGATGGCCTCATTCATTGTGCAAAATAGATATCTGAAAAGTTTCGTACAAAATCTTAACCTCGTCGTACGTATCCAAATATTTTCTGAATCCATGCACACACACACACACATTTTATGACGACATACCTATTTCAGTTTTTCGTTTCGTATTGGATTTTCTTTAGGATTTCCTCCGTTCTTTAATGCAACAAAATATGAATGCACTTTCGGGCACACTTGTGCAGTAAAACTCTTATAAACAATGTCTCGGCAACAGTATTTTCGTTGTTATATTCATTTTAAGGACGTTTTCACGCACTCTTTCTTTCTTTTTTTTTGCGATCAACTAATGACACAAAATTTTAAATTTCACACTTGGTAGATTTATCACAATTATTAGCACACAATTTTCTTTCTATTTTGAATTTTTCCTATTTATTCACAAAAAAAAAACCTGATATCACAATAATTTACTATCAATAACAAAACTATATCTCCCCATGTGCATCTATCTATTATTTATTTTTCTTTCTGTGAATTTTCATCAGAGTGATTATTACTTTACTTTAGTACTATACCCACAGCACTTGCAACAATTATTACACTACTATCTCGAGAAAAGCCAATATAAATATAAAGATTCGGCGCTTTTCACCGCATACAGAGAACTGAATTGAAACGGAAAACCCTTCAATATGTAAATGTTCGCGATGAGTACG
The DNA here is from genome assembly GCA_949715475.1 of Microchrysa polita. NCBI lineage: Eukaryota > Metazoa > Arthropoda > Insecta > Diptera > Stratiomyidae > Microchrysa > Microchrysa polita. The sequence goes on from OX454419.1 coordinate 16,519,769, forward strand.
GATGAGGCGAGGATCTATTCTTGGAATGACGTTCGCGATCGCGATACAGACAAACCAGATCAGAAAGATACACAACAAGCAGCAAAAAAAAAAAGCAGAAAACTCCAAAAATCTTTCAAGACAGCCGGAAAATTCAGTACACACACGCAGCTCGGTTCGTATGTGCATCTTCGTGCGTTTTGTATGCTATTATTCGGAAAATCAAGAAGCAGATTTCAGTCGTGCAGTGATGGGAAGAAAGCTCTTTGATAAAGGCGAGCCCGATGGAAGATCCATTATCGCAACAGTTTTAGTTCATAAAAGTAATTAAGATTTGAGGATTCCCAATAGGGTGGGCGTAATTAGGGACCAAAATATTACTGTCAGTTCGTAAATTTGGTTGCACATTGAGTTGCAATCGATATGGGCTGCTAAATACGATAATGTTATTGTAGCTCATTAATTTTTATTTAGTGCAAACTTATTGATGAGGAATATCATTTTGAATCGTTAGATCCGCGGCGTAAGTAGTTCCGAGGGCTTCCGTCAAATTCCAATAGCATTTTTTTTAACGAAAGATGAAAATGTCGTTCATACTTATTTCATTTAAATTCCTTATCTAGTTTCAAGATCATGGGCGTAGCCAGGGGGGGTAAGGGGCCCGCCCTGTCCCCCCCACCCCCCATCTCAACGATGATCACGGTAAATTTTGTCTACTTAGTATTGTACAAAGTAAGATACGATAACCATCGCGCAGGTGGTGGTCAGTTGGCGCCTAGTATCGAAAATTAAGGTTTTCTTCAAATCGGTAAATTTCAGTTTCAGTGGCTAGGTTATACCGAGAAAGGAAAACTATCAAACTAACAAACTAACACATTGCTGATGCTGAGACTGCGGTCTTGAAGACGAGATCTATGACGTAACCGAATTGGATGTAACCGAATTGGATGTAATCAGTAAGAAGTATAAGTAAGGAGTTTATCGTTGAAAACCGATCAAAACCATTCTAGATCTAGTGCAGTCATTAGGTGATTTGAGGCTGCAAAATGTGGTGGAGCACATTTTTTTTCTTGTGTTTTCTTTTTGGGTGCTGAACTCGATTCTGGTGCTTCCCACCAAAATTTCGTTGCGGAACAGCGAACAGGGCCAGAACCGCCAAATCCCCAAAATGTTCGGAGTTTTTCCTTTTTTTTTTGCTTACGACTGCGAAACTGTACATTTCCGCGAAAACCTGTCCATGAACAATTTAGAGAAAACATGATTGCGGGTGCAAGCGACATTAATCTTCAAAATGCAAAGCGGTATCACTACAATTGACAGTCATTTTTTGACGCTTTTATGCGATGTTGATCCTGTTTCGCAACGAAATTTTGGTGGGAAGTAACGGATTCAGGCTCAACACTCCAAAAAACATAGGAAAAAAAAAATTTGTTCACCACATTTGGTAATCTCATGCACTTGGTTTATCACCTACTTCTACCCTAATTGTGCTTTCTTAAAATTTGACTTTGTAACACCTTTTCTATCATTACTTTAAGGGTCGACAATAAACAAAACTATCGGGAAACCTTAATTGTTGTTGGCGATTTTAAATGTTTATGTTTACCCACAGAAAAAAAAATCCTGGATAGGATCATGAAGTCAAAAAATTTAGGACCTCTCTATTTTGAACCGTTGCAATGTAAAAGCATTTTTTTTTTTGTAACTTGTGTCAAGATGCCCGATTTGCCGAACTAAATCAAAATTTGCCACACCACCAAACATTTCATCCGAGATATAATTTCACACATAAAATTTCCAATAAATTGACAACTCGTCCGTTACGAAGTTGCTCGTATCTTCCGTTCAAACTTTAACAAAAATTCAATATCGGTTTTTCATCAAAAATTCAAGTAACGGTACTTTGAACTGACAAATCTGCGTATGGCGATTCACCGGCCACTTCACACCAACGTTCGGTATCCATATCCATATCATTTAACACAGTTCCAGGATTTATTACTTGCAGACTTTAACCTTAAAGCGGGCGCGCAGGCGGTAATTTACCGCCTTGATCATAAAAACACGCATAGCTTTTCTCCCGTTGGCCGGATCGAGGTGGGAGAAGTATGTATTCTTAAGTCATACTTTTATACATACGATACAATAAAATGTTAGGTAAATTTTACCTTGCATACCTTTCCAGCCGTTCGGGGATGGTATATTTTGGTATATACTTGTGTTCAAAATGTGTGTGCTCTGTGTAATATCACTGAAGTGACATGCTTCGCTAAAACTGCTGTACTTGTTTTATTATTCACCAGATAATAGTTTTTTATGGTGATAACTTATTTGGGACATGCTGTTCTTTAAATTTACCATTATTATGAAAATGGAAGTTGTACGGTTGAGTGCAAATGGAGGGGGAAAGAAGAGGGCGGTAAATTACCGCCGCGCGCCCGATTATGTCACAAAATGATGCGCGCCCGCTTGAAGGTTAATAGCTGGACGACCTTTTGTAGAAGATTTTTGAATCAAATTTCAACAGATCGAAATTTTTCGAGAAAAGTGCTGTGGACAGATGAAGCAACTTTCACATGGAGTGGCGTGTTTAATTCGCGAAATACGTACGTCTGGGCACATCGGAACCCCAATGCAACTAAAACTTCCAGTTACCAACATGAACTTAGGGTGAATGTTTGGTTAGGTGTTCTCAGAGCTCGCCTTTCCGAACCCCTAATTCTTCCCGAACGGATGAATTCAGTGGTGTTCTATAGCTTGCTGGAAACTGAAGTCGGACCAAGTCTACTTAATGCTGTTCCAATTACGGAACGATCTTAAATTAAGTGGACCGATTTCCTGCCAATAATGAAAGAGAAAGAAAGAAGAGAGGGTCCATATGCAAGTAGTCCTGATTTAACTCCTCTTGATCTCTATGTATTGGGGAAGTTTGAAAAATCGGGTTTATAACGAACCCATTACGTCGCGAGAACAACTGATTCGAAAAACTAAAAAGGCGTGCAACGATTTGAGAGGAAATAGGGAAAAAGTTTTCCGGGCTGGTCGCATCAATTGCCAGAAGATGTTCACTTTATATCCGACACGAAGTAGGACATTTCGAACAATGTTTGTAGTTTTCACTTTGAAATTAATTTGAAATGGAACAGCTTTCAGTTTCGCTTCTTTCTGCTATTTGGTAAACATAAAACTATAACACATACATATGAATAAAATTCAGGTGCAAATAGCCTAATGCCTTGGTTACACAGTGCGAGCTCTCGTGCGAGTTGGCTTAGACAGCTACTGCAGAGTAGCTACTTGCACCATGTGACCGCATCACGTATGATGCGGTCACCTTTAAAACGTGAGATTCGCAAATTTCCAAATCCTAAGCCCTTAATTATTTAATGTCGCTCGAAAGCTAAGATAATGAGGCAACTTTTGTTAACTTTGCAGATTTGTCAGTTCAAAGTACCGTTACGATTTTATCATTTAAATTTTTTATGAAAAACCGATTTTAAAATTTCTTTAAAGTTTGAACGGGTGTATCTCGGAAGATACAAGCAACTTCGTAACACACGAGGTGTCGTTTTATAGGAAATTCTATGTAGTTTCAGAAAATGAAGTCATATCTCGAATGAAATGTTTGGTGGTGTGGCAAATTATGATTTAGTTCGGCAAGTCGGGCATTTTGACACAATTTACAAACAAAGCTTTCACATTAATTCGTTTTATTGAAATTACGCTTTTACATTGTAACGGTTCAAAATAGAGGGGTCCCGTGGTACATTAATTTTCCCCAAATGAGCCACACTACCTACCATTAAAATATTCTCCACCATAAACAGGACACCCTGTATACACTTCGAATTTATATGCAATGCAACGTTGACTAGAAATAGCCTATAAACGGCTGAGTGAACGCACAACGCACCATACCCCCCGAAGGGTTACGGTACAGAGAAAAACTTTTTCCTAGTCTGGAGCTTCTGGAGATAATTTTCAACGAATTTTAGTTTCGCATATCACATGCTTGTTAGCAGTGCCTATATAGTCCAGTCATAATATCCCAATTCAGGCCTCAAAATAGAAAAAAATAGAGTCAGGCTAATTTTTGTTGTTTTTGAATCAGTGGGCTCTCAGGAATCTGAAACTGATTTTGCTAAAAAAAATGTTTATCGGAAAGGTCCTAAAAAGGACAAAAAAGGAAACTTTTTAATTTTTAACCGGAGGTCGACATGCGGGGTTTCATATCAAAGGGGACGTCGAGTACATTGCATATCCGGTATTTGTTTCCTGTTTCAAGGACCCTCAACGGAATAAACCGAGCTTAAATGGAAAATTTTCGCGTTTCCCCCGTATTTTTCCAAAGCCATAACTAGGAAAATAGCTCAAGTTGTCACTACTTTTATCACTTTTCAGAATAAATAATAGCTGAAGATTCTACTATTAAAATTTCTAAGAGAAAAGCCTATCGGAAAGGTCTGAAAAAGGATACTCTTTAATCCTTGATCGGAGGTCTGTACCTACGTTGGGTGTCATATCAAAGAGGACGTCGAGTGCATTGCATATACGATGCCTGTTTCCTGTTTCCAGGACACTAAATGGAATAATTCGTTCTTAAATGGAAAATTACGGCTTTAGAAAGATACGGATACGGGAAACACGAAAATTTTTCATTTGAAAGTCCTTGGAACAAGTAGCAAATGCCGCAAATGGAATGTACTTGACATCCTCTTTGATATGACACCCCGCTTGCCCACGTTTGATTAAGGCGTGCAACTAGTGTCCTTTTTCAGAGCTTTCTGGTCATTTTTTTTATTAGCAAATTTAATGGTAGAATCGTCAGCTATTATAGATTATAAAAACTGATAAAAGTAGTGATAACTGGAATTATTCTCATAGTTATGGCTTTGGAAAGATACACGGGTAACACGAAAATTTTCCATTTAAGCTCGATTTATTCCATTGAGGGTGCTTGAAACAGGAAACAAACACCGGATATGTAATGTACTTGACGTCCCCTTTGTAATGATACCCGCATGCCGATCTGCGGTCAAGGATTAAAGAGTATCCTTTTTTGTCCTTTTTGGGACCTTTTCGATCAAAATTTTTTTTAGCAAAATTAGTTTTAGATTCCTGGGAGCCCACTGATTCAAAAACAACAAAAATTAGTCTTACTCTATTTTTTTCTATTTGAAAAGCTAATATGACTGGACTAATAGTCGATGGAGAAACGAGTAGGTATCGCTTCCATTCTTAATTTGAATGAACATCCATTTTGCGGAATTTGACTCATACCACCATTGGGATTTAACTAGTGTAGTAGCCCCTATGACTCGTAAAAAAAAGGTAGTTCGGAAGGCAGACATGCTGGAAATATCGAGGTAAAAAGGATCAGTCGGTGAACGTGGAAAATAGCGAGGCAAAATATGTTAAAAGGTGATCACGCTAATTTTCGATAGTTTTTTCTTAAAATTTAGCTGAAAATTTTTAAACGTTAGAGTTCATATATTTGAATATTCCAAAAACATAAATTTATTGCAAAATAATTTCCTCCAAAAACTCTGGCAAATTAACTCAACGTCATCGCATCCATTTATGATTAAATTATCAGTTTCTGAAAATCCTTGCGATAACTTCAATTTATCGTGATGTCAAGGTCAAATTAATTTGGAATAAATGTTTTTGCGGCCTGTCTGCCTGCTTTTCAATAAATTTTTTTTTTTTTTTATATTTTCTCTCCACTTAAAATTCGAATGACTTTATTGGCGGAAGGTGAAAAAATTGTTTTAATGTTTCCAACATGACACAATTACGGGTTAGCCACAATTTTAATTGTGTTCATTTTATTCGTCCTCCTGGCTGCATCATGAAGCATAGCATGATGGCATCCATGCTGCTCCGCTGCTGCACCTATACGGCCCAGTAGGACCAACCAACCGCGAGTTTATTGTGAAAACAACCGAATCGACCACAACGGCGCTCGGTGCGTATAAATCCCGACATGCATATTGCGAATATGCATAACCGCATGCTGAATGTCCATCGATGCATGCAAAAATGCATTCGAGAAAAAAAAATGAAAAAAATTGATTTGTTATGCAACAGGAAATGGCAGCAAATTCGCACAAGCACTCACGTTCCAGATTTACTAAATTAGTTTTTGGCCAGGGTGTGCGAATGAGCATAGCAGATCCGAGAAAATATTATTATCCTCGCAGATTACAAGAATATTCGTATTATGGGTCACGTTTTGCCTATTATTATTTTCGAAGAAGAAGCAGCTTTGGCCAGACAGACCTCGTGCTGTTGGCGTTGTCGCGTTGCTCGAATGACAAGGATGAAAAGGTGTACTCGCGTACATTGTTTTACGACTGTCTGTACGAAGAGTAAATATTTTTGGCATCTTAGAAGAATTTTATTATTTCCTTGTTGCTATTTTTAACGACAAACGCCCGCATGTTGATTTGTTCTCGGCGCTTAATCATGCCTTTCACACCAAGATGATGCTGCATTCTAGATCGACGGGTGCGCTGTGTGTCATAATGTCATTTCGGATTGCTACGGTGACAGAGACAGGGTTAGTTTAGTATTTCGTCACAGGAGTCCGTAGCATACACGGAACGGACTCGCAAACAAAAATTGAAATTATTCGATTTTGCAAAGATCTATATGTACCTACATTTTCACTCACTGCTGCTATGCGGTCAGCATCCTGAATACGCAAATAATCCACCCACGAGCACGAATTTGTATTAGCGATAAATATATTGCACGCCTCATTTCCCCACACTTTTATACGTTTACGTAGATGTTTGCGATTCGTTTTTGGCAAATTTTCAACTAAGTGACGTTTATTTAATTTGGGAAATTATTTTTTTTAAAGTGTATTGGATTCGAACACGTTTGAGCACACATCTCCCCAGCAAACAATTTCTATCGTCCGCGATACGAATCCAATTCCCCTGCTCGAAAACATTTCTCGAATTTCATATCGAATTCTGATTAAAGTCGTCACTCCCTTCGGGAAGGAATAGTGACCGATATAAACTCGCCAGGATGATAATTTGGCGATAATAGACTAATACATAGAAAAAGTGAAAAATTTTTATTTATTTCTTATTTTCCTTTTTTTTATATTTTTTTTTTCTTCTATTTTATCTTTAACTTTTTTTTTTAACTTATTTTAATTTTACCTTTCTACATTTTGCTTCTACTGGGAATCGAACCTATCACCTAATGTTTCGTAGTCCTACGTCCTACACCTGAGCTATCTAAGATTACAAATTATGGGAATAAATTACTCGTTTTATTTTTTGACAATTTCATAATTCTCTCGTTGTGAGGTATTACTATTTTATCATCTTTGCAATAATAAGACGATATTTCGTTAATAGGAGTCACATTCCTGTCATATTGATGACGATAAAGCGATTTTTCGTCGAGGAAACAAGTTTATGATAAATTTTTCATTTGAATGATGTCGTTTTCGTATCATTTTTGTGATTTTTAGAAAAAAACGATAAAATTGTTTGCTGGGTCGTATGCAAGCAGTGATTTCCGAACTTTTTAATTTATTACGCGAAAAAACTTGCAGCTTGCTGCGCTAACAGTATTTCTTTCAATTGAATGTGGGATAAAAGTTGAATACAAATTGAATACGAATTGAATACAAGTTGAAACAAAATTGAATCGTTCAAAAACACCCGATTTACCTTCATCCTGTTGCGCTTCATTTTGTAGCATAACCGGGCGTGCGTCGATAATTTACCGCCCTCGTCTTTCCCACGTCATTTGCGCTTATCCGCGCAATTTACATTTTTATAATTATGGTAAATCGAAATAAGAGCATGTTCCAAATAAGTAATCCTCATAAAATCTATTATTTTATGAATATGAACAATAAAACAAATTCGGCAGTTTTAGCAGAGGACGTTACTTCAATGATATTCAGGGCCGGATATCCCATAGGGGCAATAATTAATTTTACGCCACCCTGTAAAACTTGGACTCAACCGACACATGAGGTAGTCCCCCCTCCCCCAAAAGGGGCATGAAGTTGCGCTACAATCGGGTGCCGGGACCCTTAGAACGATGTTAATACGATTGGTCTATTTCCAGGCTTAATTTGTGACGAAGAGCGGCAATTTGGCAGCTGTCTAGGGGCGCCCGGCCGTAATGATATTACAGACAGCACACATTCTTTGAACACAACTATCTACCAAACTATACCGCTCGCGAACAGTTGATGACCACTGGGAAGGTATGGAAGCTGAAATTTACCCTAAAAATTATTGTATCGTATATAAAGGGTGTCCCAAGTAGAGCGCCGATTTTTTAATAAAACATTGCTCGAAATGTATGAAAATTATATTAAAGCAAAGAAGTAGGCATCATGAGGTAAGGTATGGAATAACACATTGGGTAAATGGCCGCCTCGGCTTTGCTGGCATATACGCGCTCTTTTCATTATGTTTTCCATAACCGTTTTTTATAAATGCTGGACTATTTTATTGATGCAGCCTGCAATTCCTTCTTTTAATGCTTGAAGTTTCGTGCGCTAATTCACGCAAACCTCTGACTTAAAAAATCCCAAAGAAAAAAATCAAGAGGTGTCCGATCACAATATCTAGGCGGTCAATTCTGGTCACCAAAACGCGAGAGGACACGACTGGGAAATGAGTTATGCAGTAATTGAACTGTTTTTCGTGCTGTATGGCATGTGGGATTGTCATGTTGAAACCACATGTCGACCACATCAATATCTTCAAGTTTTAGCAGAAAAAAGCTGGATACCTAACATTTAACGATCATCATGAACACCATTCACGGTTTGTGTTTGACCTGTCTCATTTTCAAAGAAATATAGACCGATGATGCCCAAACAGTCACACGCTGTCGATGCATTTGTTTCTCATAAATCACTGGATTTTCTGAGCCTGTTAACGAAGCCATCGAGATGAAAATGAGCCTCGTCACTAAAGATGATTTCGTCTTCAAAATTGGCATTTTCTTGTTATTTTTCCATGACTCTATTCGCTGTGCATGGTCTGCAGGCTTCAGTTCTTGAGTGAATTGCATGAAAATACACATTTTTTGTCCAAATTCGCTGCATAGTGGATCTGGAAACACCGAGCTCTGTGCTCGATGTCGAATTGAGGTGGTTGGACTTTCAGCGAGGCTATCGCGCACAACTGCGATATTTCCTTTGAACGACCTCGACGAACACGCGTTAATGGTTTCACATCACAAACAGAACTAGTTTCATTGAATTTTTTAATTAATTTTCGCACAGTTGTTTCACTTAGATGATTATCAGTACCCCAAATTGAACGCAGTTTGCGAAATGTTGATAAAAAAAAATTTACAATGTGAATGCGTTGTTCTTTGGTGTAGCGCTCAATTTTTAATAACATCATACGCAGTTGCGGAAACATGCAGTGCATCACAAGTATTTCCCCAAGACAAGACAACAGTGGTACTATTTCAGAGTAAGCATCCACAACAATTTTTTTCATATTTTTGATCTATAATTTGAAATCAACGACCCAATTACCTTAGTGTTTCTGCCACGATGATTGGGCGAGTTACCCGAGATAACAAGGGGTACCATTTTATTTTGTTGTTTTCGACCTCAAATTTGGAATCAGTGACCCAAAATTATCTTAGTTTTTTCTCCTCTGAATGGAAGAGTCATTTAGGATAAAATTAGGTGTAGACTCTGGTAGTGCGAGCCTTTCTTACGCTACAAACCGGGTTGTACTGCATTGCAGGTTTCCATAAATGTTACCTCTTTGATCTCTAGCGATATCTACAATAATTCATTCCTAATTTAAATACCACCCGGGTCAACAAGCACTGTAAATTTCTATTCATCATTAACATATGAGAATCCACTAATAACTACAACTAAAATACTAGATAAACAGCCGCCATCCCAATGGTAAAACACTCGAAGCACCATGTTACGAAGCCGATCTGGAATCATGCGGTCAATTAGAATGTGGAATAACTTACCATCTTCAGTTTTTCCAATAAATTATGATCTGCAAAAGTTGAAACTAAATGTGCATCGGCAGTTCCTCGGCACGCAATTCCCTCTCGATCCCTTACCCTAATTTCCCTCCCGCCAAGGCTATGCTTGCATTAAAGGGTTATACCCTAGAGTAACCTGACCAGACCCCAGAAGACCCAATGCTGTACATATACTTACGGAAAATCTGTATTGTGAGATAATCTAGTGATACAATAGGATTCTCATTGAATACGCCACACGTTCATGTTATACTAAAATGCTTGAACAATACTGCATCGTGCTACCAGGTATGCAGTTATGTAAGATTTTTCCCGAATAAAATCGCAACCATCTCGATCATTCATTCGCCGGATAATCTTTCGATATTACTTCACAAGGGCCGTCTCAGCGTTTTTACGTCCTGCTTCCTTGTTCTGCAGAGCATTATCGTATGCTGTAGACATACCACTCATTGAGGCCTATTTTTACCACATCCAACTCCAGTGCGGGAACGATTCAACATTCGCGCTCGGTATTTAGTCTAAGAAAATTGGACCAAAATATGGCCATCGAACGGCAAAAATCCTACATCGGAAATTTTTTTTGATTATGGTTGGGGATGGTCCCGAGATGATGGCATAGAAAGTCCCAACCGATCGGGGGTCCTAACCTTAAAAAAAGGGGGGAAAAGGAGGCCTTTTTTTGGGGTTTTTGCGATTATTTCAAAAACGGTAAGAGATACAGAAAAATGGTCTGAGGACGAAAAAAAACTACATAAAATTATCTTTGCAATAATATATAACACATTAGAGTTTAAATGAATATTTCTGCGTTAGAGTAGAACATAAATTATAATATTTTCATTTTAGACCTTTTTTAAAAGCTCCATTACTTTTGAAAGAATGTTAGTTCAGCCGTAAAATTTTGTACAAGCATTCACAACACGTTTAAGATAATTTTAACGTAAACACTGAGTCGCTCCGGTCAAGGACCCCCATTATCTCCCCATTTAAATTTGTCAAAACGGCATGTCCATAACTCCCAAATGGGGAGATAATGGGGGCATTTTTTCATCATTATAGATGAACCTTCAATTTTAATTTCACCCACAACCTTCCAGTATCGAGCAAAGCTTAGAGCGTATTCTGCATACTGATAATTTTAGGCGATGCTATACACTTCTCAGTTCTTCCTAAGATGCTTTGTCGCCTGACGAAATCAAGCTCCGCATATTATTCAGGAGTCTCTAGTTTAATTTCGATTAAGTGGGTATAGCAGCATTAAGGTGGGGACTATGAAACATGATCTCTAGTGCCACGTTGTTCGACGTACAGTGTGCCTATTCCTTCAGAATTACAGCTAAACAAGCAGAATTGACACAATTTCAAAACCTTGAAGTCACAGCCACGACCCATTTTTCGATCTCGTCAGCAGACCTCAAACAACTAAAGGAAATTTCTATTCGGGCGTGACCCCGAAGGGATTCGCAGCACTGAAAAAGCATAGAAACAATATGTTGGTGACTATACTTCAAATTCCTTATTTAGAACTTCTCAATTTAATGCTTTGTGCTGAAAAAAAATATCCTGACCACTGATCCACTCCCCCTCTGCAAAGCTATCAACGCCACTGGTTCTCTTTGACAAAATATCATCAGAATTTGAAGCAGAAATGAATGTTTTACACGAAAAGCTATAACAGGGAAGCTATGGAGTATAATCTGAGGAGAACCTTCAAAGCGGTGGAAGGGTTGCACGTCCTGCTGTTGCGATATTTCTGGAGGATAGTATGCAGCTCTTCATGGTTACATAGTGATGTTACACTGGTTCTATGGGCTCTGACGCCATTTTAACATGATTCGAAGGACATATGGTAGAAAAAAACTTCTAAAACTCCCTATAGAGGTTGATAGGGTAATCGGATGGAGTACAGTAGCTTATTATACATCGTTTTTTGAAAGGAAAAATAAATTAAAATCGCATCTTCCGACGTCTGCAAACTTTTGAACCTTGGAAGCGACAGTGCGGTGCTCTACAAGTCTGCAAAATTTGAAAATTTCGCTCAGAAATTTCCAAGTTATGAACAATTTTCGATTAGAAAATTTAAAATTGTGATTTGGGCAGCCGTAACTTCCCAACGCAGATAGGTAGGGCCGTGTCATTTGGAGCAAATGTGAGCGCCAAGTAGCTCTACAAGTTTTCCGGATTTTAGAAAGATCGAGAAGGGTTCCCGAGAATGAACGATTGCCAAACATAAAATTGCGATTATTTCACTAAATGTCGTACCAGGTACAGAAGTCAAATGTTACACATTAAAAGCAGACAAGACTGATCACACGCTCACTGAAGAGCTTATTATAACGGGTGGGCCAATTACAAACTCTTTTTTAAAAATGCAATAAAATGAACAAAATTAATTTTTTTACATGTCTTATGGCTTTATTAGAAAGTTAGTAAGCTCGCATTAATGATGGAAAACAACTTCATTAAAGTGGCTGCCCCGGCTGGCGACGCAGTAGCGCATTCTGTCACACCAATTTTCCAAGACCCTGTTGATGGTTTCGGGCTGTAGCTCACGGATTGCTTATGGACGATATTGGCCTTAAGTGCTTAAATCGTTTCTGGATTATTGGCATAATATCGGTCCTTCACGGTTTCCCCAAAAAAAAAAAGTCCAAAGGGGTCAAATGGCAGCTTGGAGGATATCGCCAAGACGGCTGATAACACGATTTGGGAATTTGGTGCGTAAAAGATCGATTGACGCACATGGACTGTGTGGCATGGCGCGCCATCCCGCATGAACCAGAGGTCGTCCAAATCCATGTCTTCAATTTCAGGAAACATTGCTCTGTAACTGGCTCTGGTCTATAGACATCATTCACTTTGAAAATAAGTTTTCAATATTTCCGAACGAGGGTCAAGCGTAAGGCGACTCATTTCGTTCCGCGGATCCTGACTTTCTATCAAGATTTCGAGCAAAATGCAGCTGTCAGTGTCAAACTAACCTATGATTTATAAACGAACTTGTAATTGGCCCACCCTGTATACTGTAGGGAGTAATTGTGTTGCATGGCGAATGCTGTACACTTTGCTGTACATTTCCCAATGCTGTACGGAATGCAGGTCGAAATGCTGTACTGTACAGCAAAATGCTGTACGTCTGGTCAGCTTACCATAAAGCCTTTCGACATAAAAAAAAACATCCTTGTCATTATCGCAACAACAAAATTGAACATTATTGTGCACATTGTGAAAGCTCTGAAAGTGATTCAATGAACCATAAAATTATATTCTGCGAATATTAAATAGACACACAAAACACAGGTAAACAACAGCATTGTTATGAGCAGATGATTGTTTGTGAAAAGCCTATACAACTACATCCTAATATCCTAAAATGAGCATTTGGAATTCACAGGAAAATCACAGGAACACAGGATGCATTTAATAGATTCAGATCGTTTATGGATGTTTGTATGAAACTCAACCACGCAACGTGAATGTACATTCTGGAATATGAAAATATCAACATTAGAATAACAATAAATGCGTAAAATAAACACGAAATATGCACAAGGTATTTTGTTTCAGGAGTGTGTGCATATATGTGGAAAACTAACCAAAATACATTAAATTAAATAGTATATTAGTGTTGTTTGTGAGTTTGTGATACATAATAATTAATTTTCATTTTGCGGCCAACTAGAGTGTAATTGACGAGGAATTTATTGGGTTTGGACATACGAAATTTGCATTGTTTGAATTTACTTTAAGTGAAATAATGCGATTTTTCCGGGAATAATTTATATGTCCATATCAATTTGTCTATTGGCATTGACATAGTATGGAATTATAATATTGACAGTATGCAAATATTGAGTTCAACTAAAAAAAAAAACAAATTTGGAAATTTGTTTCTGATATACCTAATGATGAAAATTAGCAATAAATTGTAGGCATGAATTCGGTTTAGCAATTCAATTACGTATCCACACGTCTATTGATTCACGCAAATAAACTTCCACAAAAATATGCATTGAAAGAGGCCAATATGCTTTTAAATAGCGCTTTGGGTGGGATATAAATAAATTGTGGCTTGTTGGTAGCAGGTGTTTTCACAAATATCCTACACCACCCCACCTACATGCTAGACACTTTGATTTACGTATTGACATTGAACACTTAATACATATTTTGAAACCTCTAATTGCCGGATGGATATTGTTGAACAGATTAACGATCATACATCTTATTTCATTGCCAATAGATGCGGAAGTAATGTTTATACACGGACTGTATAGATTGGACACTGGCAAACGTAAGACTTGAAATATCAAGCTAAGCGTTTACTACAGGTAGACTGGATATTTTGCTAATTTTAGTGCATATCCACATGTTTGCTAATTTAATTTGGAATTGGTGCTTTCTCCCGTTGGCCGGAACGGGATGGGAGAGGTAAATAGGTATTCTTGAGGGCGGGGTCAAATACAGTGCGACGCCGAGCTTTTCCGGGCCGGGTGATGAGATGCGATGTGTGTATTATTACTATTGTTTTGAGATTGGGGTTATAAGCCCGAGATTTAATACCTTGATAAGTCGCTATGATTCCAGAATGGCCCGTTTCATTCTTATGGAATAGGGCTATTTGCTTATTGAGCTGCTCTTCATCCTCAATATCCGACGCAAAATAACTACATTTCACAAATTTCAGATTTGTGTTGTAGTGTATGTAGCACCTTCGAAACCCATAAATTAGAAACGACAAATGCACAAATGATCCCATCATAAATTTTTAGTCCTAATGCCAACCATATGTCCATAACGAACTATGAACGTTCCCACACATCATATCCTTGTCCAGACAATGTCCACAAAGATATGATGTAAGACTCAAGTGGTTGATGAGAAACGCAAGTGGTTTTGATTTGTGCATCTTGTCGTGACAATTCAAAAGTGGCACGCGCAATAAATCCTTTACGTTATTGCCGTGTGAAATGAAATGGGTAAAAGAATTAAATATGCATTTTCATAGATTTTAAGTGGGTTTCTTGTATATACGTAACCCATGTAGAAATAAGAGAAATGTATGTATTTGAATTATGTAACGTAGATTTTAAGAGAAATAGAGTAAGTAGTTTTAAGAGATATTTGTGTATAAAAATAAGGACACAAAATAAAGAAAGTTAGTCTTAACACCAGATCGAGTGTTATTACTCCATTCCGCTTGCGCTCTCTGCGGATTTATAAAAATCACGGCAAGTACCTTAAAGGTATGTGGCCACACTAACTGCGGCTATGCCGCTTCTTAGGAAAACGAATATTATTATATGGCGATCCTGCAAATAAACTTGGAACCTTCTGACTCTATCGGATGTGTTACCGATTGGTCTCGTAATTCTTGACAAACATAGACATAGACAGCAGATTTTCAACATAAAAATATCATTTGGACTATGGAACTTTACCTCTGTCGCAGCAGATTTGTTTCCAACTTTTTGAATTTTGTTGTCTGCTTTCATACAATGGAAATTTTTCACAACAATTATATCCAGCTCTTAGCGAAATCATATCTCCTCGAACAACGGAGACTTCTTTGCTTCACTTCGTTTATGGAATTCGATGGAATGAGAAATTCAATGATTTTCAAGAATACGCTTTGTTAAAATCACAAAAAAAAGGAAATATTCAACAGCGTTTGGACTTATTTTTACAATCCAACAAAAATATATATAAATATTTATAAATATATTATCTTCAGATCCTGCAAGCTCAAGATCCTTTTTCTCCGATCTACGTCTTATTAACATCGGAATTGATTTTCCGGCGAAGTATTCAAAATGGAAAAAAAAATCCAACAGAACAAGCAGCAATAGTAGTTTAAATTAAAGTAAGAAAATTGTTTATATTGTTAATATTGTTTTGCACAACAAAAGTAACAAACAAAAAACAAATATTTTTGTAATGAACATCAATTTAATTAACAAATAGTCTAAATTGTAATATACATTTTTGAATGATCTGAAATTTATCCCATTGGCAAAATGTCGAAATTCGATTTAGAAACGGCTATGAAACTGGTTCCCATTTTCGAGGGAAAATATAAGGACTTAGAGCCTTTCCTAAAAATAACTGAAATCTTATATGAAAGCCTAAATGTTGTTGGAAGACAAAAACTAATTAATTTTATACTGAGTGTCAAGTTGAGTGCTTCAGTTAGACTCACACTAAGTGATGTCTCTATTCTAAATTTCGAGTCGCTAAAAAGGACTCTCCTAGCTAGATTCAAAAATTTGAGAACTATACCGGAGGTTCAGTCCTTATTGAATAACACCACGCAAAATAAAAATAAAATAGCCAACTATAAAGACAAAATATTAACTTTAATTGATGAATTAAATCAGCTACAGATCCAAGAATTAGGTGGCACACCTACTGAGGGAGAGCGAAAAATCGTAACTAGACTGAACGATAATTATGCATTAACAGTCTTTAAGAATGGTCTAAACGACCAACTGAAGCCCACAATATTCGCATCTAGACCGAAAACATTTTCAGAAGCAGTGCTATTAGCACAAGAGTTAGAAAGTGCAGAAACAAAACCTGCATGTAATGTTATGCATCTTAATGGACATTCAAATAGGGGAAGATTTCAAAGATATAGAAACTATAATGGAAATAATAATAATTTTAGATATGATAACAACTCTACGAATAATAATTTTAGGAGTATTAATAATGATCACAGAAACTTTAGAAACGGCAACTATCAAAATAATAATAAATATGGGAATAATAGTTATAGGAATAGTAATCATCAGAATCACAATAATAATAATCATAGACGAAATACGTATGATAATAGACACAATAGTAATAATAACTATTCTTCCAATAGACGAAGAAACTTACACCTCGTAATGGATCAGGGAAACGTTCAAGGATCCGGAGAGGATGCAGCAATCCTCCCGGAGTAGAACCAATTGCTGTAGAACGAGAAATATATAAAGTATCAAATAACTGTACAAACTATATAAGAATTTATAATTATGAAGCTGATAGACATTTATCATTTCTTATAGATACAGGAGCCGACGTATCTATCTGCAAAGAAGATATTTACCCAAAACTAGAGTATAGAATAGATAATGAAAGTAGGATTAAACTCTCAGGTATTACTAAAGAGGTAACTATGTCTCTAGGTACCTCAAATTTAAAATTATTAATAGGTAAGAAAGAAATTACTAAAACTTTCCACATTGTAGACAACAAGTTTCCAATAAGCACTGAAGGTATTATCGGCAGAGACTTTATGATAAGTTACTTGTGTAAAATTGATTACGAAACATTCACAATATCTTTTGATATAGATAATGAAGAAATTATACTGCCTATGGATACAAAAAGACTAAATCATTCACAAATCACTTTATCAGCAAGAACTGAAACGATAGTTCCAATAAACGTTGAGATTGATGAGGAAAGCATTGTATTAAACGCGGAAATAAAGAAAGGAATCTTTGTAGGAAATACGATTATACCAGCAAAAGGTGTACAACATGTCAAAATTTTAAACACGACTGACAAAGATGTCGTTATAAACAATTTTAATATAGATCTTGAACCGTTAAACAATTATGAAATTCTCAAATTTCAAACAAAAAATTACGATCAAGATCGTATAGAAAAATTGCTGAATACTATAGATAAAGGCAATACAGACAAATCGTCTTGGAGCATCTTACTTGACATCATCAAAGAATATCATGATGTTTTCCACTTAGAAGGAGAGAAATTACCAACTAACAATTTCTATAAGCAGCGACTACAAACAATAGACAATAATCCTGTTTATATTAAAAATTATAGACTACCACAAACCCAAAACCAAGAAATTCTTCAACAGGTTAGGGATTTGAAAGCTAGTGATATAATTGAACCATCCATTAGCCCATATAATTCTCCACTTCTTGTAGTACCAAAAAAGAGTCTAGACAAAGAAACGAAATGGAGACTCGTTGTAGACTTTCGAAAATTGAACGATAAGATAGTCAATGACAAGTTCCCTTTAACGAGATTGGATGACGTTTTAGACAAATTAGGTAGGGCTAGATATTTCTCCACCCTTGACATGACCAGTTCTTTCCATCAAATAGAACTTGAGAAGGAATCGAGGCCTCTAACAGCATTCTCTACTAATGACGGACATTATCAATTCAAAAGATTACCTTTTGGCCTGAAAATTTCCTCCAATAGTTTTCAAAGAATGTTAACAATAGCACTTAGCGGCTTGAGCCATGAAGCATTTATTTATGTTGATGACATTATTGTTTTCGGTTGTAGTATTAAACATCACAACGATAATCTATGCAAAATTCTGCAGAGATTGCGTCAGTATAATTTGAAGTTAAATCCTAATAAATGTAAATTCTTAAGATCAGAAGTAGTATACTTGGGTCATTTAATCACTCACGAAGGTATTAAAACAGATCCATCAAAATATGATACAATCAAGAACTATCCAATCCCTAAGAATGCAGATGAAGTGCGTAGATTTGTGGCATTTTGCAATTACTATAGACGCTTCATCCCAAATTTTGCTGAGACGGCGAAAAGCCTCAACTCGTTGCTAAAGAAGAATGTGAATTTCATCTGGACTAAAGATTGCCAAGATGCTTATGAAACACTTAAAAGAAAACTAATAGAACCACCCATTCTTCAATATCCAAACTTCGAAAAACCATTCATCTTAACTACAGACGCATCTAATTATGCTTTAGGAGCAGTTTTGTCTCAAGGTGAAATTGGAAAAGATTTACCGATTTCATATGCCAGTAAGTCTCTATCCAAACACGAAGTTAACAAATCAACTATTGAAAAAGAGCTATTAGCGATTCACTGGGGTATAAATTTCTTTAGACCTTATCTTTATGGAAGAAAATTCGTGGTTGTCACAGACCACAGACCACTTGTGTCTTTATTCACTCACAAAAATCCCTCATCAAAACTCACAAGAATACGTTTAGATTTGTCCGACTATGATTTTGCAATAGTTTATAAAAAGGGTAGTATGAACACAAACGCAGACGCATTATCTAGAATCGATCTGGATTCTGATTCTTTAAAGGCAATGATACCTCCAGAGCCAGATGAAACAGTGACAAAAAAATTATTAGTAATGACAAGGGGCATGGCGAACAAAATTAATGAAAAGAATAAGGTCAGCAGCGAAGGCACCCACACTCAAATAGAATCTGATCAACTCTATTGTTGGGATTGCACAAGCTTGTCGGACATCACCGGTGTAATGAAATTAAAGTTTATTTTGCGCAATGAAATTAATAATGTTAATATTGTACGTACAAACGATGAGATAGAAGTTTTTTTGAGCGATATATCTGATGAGAAATCCGTTTCCATCAAAGAAAAGCCAAAAAGATATAAGGGTACCAAAAATGATAATGAGACAAATAGTGATAATCCGCATTCGAAATACGTTTCGATTCTGGAGAAACTATTAAATTTCGCGAAAAAAGAGAACATAAGTACACTCTCATTATCATGTCATGATGTAATATTTGGGTCTATAGACAAAGAAAAGTTTAAAGAGATATTTAACAAGTTGCAACATAACAAAAAAACGCGTATGAAATTGAAAATTATAATATACAAGCCGCCCACAAGAATAATGAATAAGTTCGAACGAATGAAATTAATAGAAGAGTATCATAACTCTACACATGGAGGACATTTAGGAATTCGAAAAACATTGCTAAAATTGAAACAACGTTATTGTTGGAAAAATATGAGTAGTATGGTTAAATCACACATAATAAATTGCAAAACTTGTCTAACTAACAAACAAGTCAGGCATACAAAAGAAAAATTAGTAAAAACCGATACACCATCAACAAGCTTTGAAATTGTACAAATAGACACATTAGGACCTCTTAGAATTTCAAATGATTACAGATATATTCTTACTCTGCAATGTGAATTGACTAAATATGTAGTAGCATTTCCAATAGAAAATAAGGAAGCGAAAACTGTTGCTAAAGGTTTAGTTAATGAATTTATTTTAAAATATGGTCATTTTAAGGTTCTAAAATCAGATTTAGGCACTGAGTTCACGAACAATTTAATGAAAGAAATATGCGAATTGTTGAAGATAAAACAGACTTTCTCAACACCATATCACCATCAAACTTTAGGAGTAGTTGAAAGAAACCACAGGGTACTCAACGAATACATGTGTTCTTTTGCGGACGATCAGCAGTGGGACAAATGGATTTCATATTATACTTTTGCATATAATACGACTCCTCATGTAGACACAAATTACACTCCATACGAATTAGTTTTTGGTAAACTTTCATATCTTCCAAATGACATAATTGAAACTAATGAGAAAATATACAATTTCGACAACTATGCCAATGAGTTAAAGTTTAGATTGAGAATGTCTTTAGAAAAAGCACGAAAGTTGATTGAAAATGCTAAATTAAAAAGAATTGCGAGTCAAAACTATGTAAACACTTTGAACATAAATATAGGAGATTCTGTATTGTTAAAAAACGAAAATAGAAAAAAACACCAACCACCCTACAAAGGCCCTTATAAAATAATAGATATAGATAATTGTAATGTAACAATTGATATAAATGGACTGCATAAAAATATTCATAAAAACCAACTTAAGCTATGTGATGTAACAGACCCTTAAGGATATTGAAACATTTCATGAACCAAATTTTTATACTCGTAATTCAACAAGTCCATATTCACAGTTTTGTATTTTTTGTGACTCGTATCAATATTTTCTAAAAAAAAAAAAAAAATATCGACACTCATCAAAAACGTTGAGGGTGTAGTGTATGTAGCACCTTCGAAACCCATAAATTAGAAACGACAAATGCACAAATGATCCCATCATAAATTTTTAGTCCTAATGCCAACCATATGTTCATAACGAACTATGAACGTTCCCACACATCATATCCTTGTCCAGACAATGTCCACAAAGATATGATGTAAGACTCAAGTGGTTGATGAGAAACGCAAGTGGTTTTGATTTGTGCATCTTGTCGTGACAATTCAAAAGTGGCACGCGCAATAAATCCTTTACGTTATTGCCGTGTGAAATGAAATGGGTAAAAGAATTAAATATGCATTTTCATAGATTTTAAGTGGGTTTCTTGTATATACGTAACCCATGTAGAAATAAGAGAAATGTATGTATTTGAATTATGTAACGTAGATTTTAAGAGAAATAGAGTAAGTAGTTTTAAGAGATATTTGTGTATAAAAATAAGGACACAAAATAAAGAAAGTTAGTCTTAACACCAGATCGAGTGTTATTACTCCATTCCGCTTGCGCTCTCTGCGGATTTATAAAAATCACGGCAAGTACCTTAAAGGTATGTGGCCACACTAACTGCGGCTATGCCGCTTCTTAGGAAAACGAATATTATTATAGTGTTGCTAGAAAATACTTTAATTATTACTTGCTCTAATTTATTGTATTCGTGCTCGTTTAGCTTTGAGAAAACTCCAATTTTCCCTTTATTTATATATTTCCTTAGAATATTATCGACACAATCATTATTTAGGTCATTTTGATCAATAAATACTCTCCTATTATTGAAGATATACTCGAATTCTTTTTCCTTAGACTCTTCTAAAATGATTTGGGTTTTAAATCTGTTCACCACTGTTTCCAGAAGTGGTATATGATCGTTAGCGTTTTCCTCTTGTGAGTGTATGGTTTGGACCTCCAGTGATTCATCGATGGCGTTGACCTCGTCCGTCGACATTCGGTCAAAACGTTGTGCAAATAAATTATTCAGATCAAAACTTAAGCTTTCATCGTTTATCACATTAATTTCGTTCGTATCGCTATTGATTCGACTTAAGAAGTCGGCGACTTTATTATCTCGGGAGACCAGCCATCTTTGTAATTGGGGGTTGATGTCTTTACCCGTATATTTCATCTGGAGCCATTTTATGGGTTGGTGGTCGGTTTGCAAGTCGAACTCTTTACCAAAAAGATATGGCCTGAAATATTTACATCCCCAGACAATAGCGAGTATTTCCTTTTTTATAGTCGAGTAGTTTCTCTCGTGTTGGTTCAAGGTCCTACTTGCGTAACAGACCGGGTGGCCATCTTGGGTGAGAACAGCACCAAGGGCAAAATTGCTTGCGACTGTTACTAGCTTAAACCGTTTGCTATAGTCCGGGTATTTCAAGATTGGATGCTCCGTAATTATTTGTTTGAGTTTCTCGAAGGCGGAGATATAATTCGGGTCATTTGGATTAGTTTTGACGCCTTTCTTCAAATATTTTGTCATGTGGAATGCTATTTTGGCGTAATCTTTGATAAACTTCCGGTAGTAACCAGTAGTACCTAAGAACTGTTTAATTTGTTTGGAGGTTACTGGTAGTTTTAAATTTTTAATTACGCTTACGTTTTTGGGGTTCGGCTTAATGCCTTTCGGGGTCAATATATGACCTAAGTACTCAGTTTCCTTTTGCAGGAAACTGCACTTGTTGACTTGTATTTTGAGTTTGGAGTCTTTAAGTCTATTAAAAACCCTTTTTATGCTGTCTATGTGCTCCTCTCTCTCTCTGGTTCCTTTTAACCCCTAGTGGGGCATAGGGCATTGACTACGCCTCTTTTCCACCTCTGCCTATTAGCAGCCATCGCCTTTAGCTGGTCCCACGATTTGCCTATAGATTTTCCTTCTGCCTCAACAGATCTTCTCCATGTATTTTTGGGTCGTCCCACACGACGGCTAGCATTGGTTCCCTGAGGATTCCAATCTAGAACCTGTTTAGCAATGTTTTTTGGCTCTTTTCGAAGTGTGTGACCTATCCACTGCCACTTTCGCCTTTTGATGTCGATGCCTATCCTATTTTGGCGAGAAATTTTGAGGAGGTCGTCGTTAGATATAACCTCAGGCCAGCGAATTTGTAGGATGCGTCGTAGGCACTGATTCACGAAAGTTTGCAGTTTGGTGGTAATGTTACTGGTCACCTTCCACGTGGAACACCCATATAAAAGCACAGATTTTACATTGCTTTCGAAGATCCGGAGTTTGGTATTTCTGGAGATGTTGTGGTTTTGCCAGAGAGGAGTCAGGCTGAAAAATACTGCTCGGGCTTTATTTATACGCGACTCTACATTGGCATCAGCCCCACCATCCGCGGTCACTACGCTTCCAAGGTAAGTAAAGTCCTCGACTTTTTCTATCGGTTGTCCGGAGATAGAAATGGTGTTTTGCCCTCCTGATGACAAGCTCATGTATTTAGTCTTAGCGGCATTAATTTTTAAGGCACCGCTTCGACTTTCACGATGCAAAGCATCCGTCATTTGAGCCAGATTATCTGGTGTGTTTGAGAGAAATCAAATGTCGTCCGCGTAGTCCAGGTGCTGAAGGTAATCGAATAATTTCCACCTGATACCCTTACTTTTATGGTCGCGTAGAGAATCGCAGATTACGTCGTTGATGGTAATAAGGAACAGCATTGGTGATAAAATACAGCCTTGTCTGACTCCATTATTCACCTCAAAAGGACTGGACAATTCACCCTTGTGCAAGACATGACATTGGGCATCATTATAGGACTCCTTTATGATGGAAATAAGTTTCTCTGGTATGCCTCTCCTACGCAAGGCTGTCCAGATATAAGCCCGGTCAACGCTGTCAAACGCCTTCTCGAAGTCAATGAACATAAGATGTAACGGGGATCTCCATTCAGCGGATTGTTCAATTATAATTCGTAGGGTGTTGATATGATCGCTACATGAAAAACCCTCACGAAAACCAGCTTGTTCATTGTTCAGAGTGCGGTCGATCGTGGTCTTGATCCGGTCCAAGATTATTTTGGCCATCAGTTTAGAGACTGCAGGGAGGAGACAGATTCCACGCCAATTATTGCAATCCTTGAGATTTCCTTTCTTAGGGATTTTAACAATGACGCCCTTCTTCTATTCTTGAGGGAGAGTCTCGGTTGTCCAACACTCTTGGATCAGGGGTAGAAGAATATCCGATGTAGCGTTGGTATCCGCTTTTAAAAGTTCCATGGGGATACCGTCTGCCCCCGGGGCTTTACCAGCTTCCAATTTAATATAATATTTTGGTCTAGCATGTGCTCCTCTAGCGAGGTACTAAAAATTAGTATGTCGTCGAGGTAGACAACGCAAATCTTGTTAATGAGCCCCTTGAGCACAGTATTCATAAGGCGCTGGAACGTGGCAGGGGCATTTTTTTTAGCCCAAACGGCATCCTAAGGAAATCAAAGTGGCCGGTAGGTGTGGAGAAAGCCGTTTTTTTCCTGTCTTCGGGCCTCACAAGGATTTGGTGGAAGCCCTTTGCCAAATCTAACGTCGTGAAATACTGGGGCCTTCCCAATTTATCGAGCAGGTTGTCGACATTTGGTAAGGGAAATCTGTCGCTGATCGTTGCTGCGTTTAGTCTTCTATAGTCTACGACTATTCGCCATTTTTTTTCTCCCGAATTGTCCGATTTTTTGGGAACTACCCAAAGTGGACTATTATAAGGGGAATTACTATATTGAATAATATATTGGTCTAGCATGTCCCTAATCTGCTTTTCTATTTCGGTTTCGTGGACTCGGGGATACCTATATATTTTAGAATATATTGCATCGTTAGTCGAAGTTACTATATCGTGATAGACTTCGGGGGTCGATGTTAGTACATCACCATCATTGTAAAACAAGTCCTTATACTGTTTTAATAGTTCCCATACTTGTTGTTTCTCCAAATCATTTAAATGCTCAAGGCTCAGTTTTTCGATGTTGTTCGACTCCATGCTAAAAATCTAGTTAATTAGGAAAGGTCGATCATTATATTCGAAGTACATATATTTTTTGATTATTTACTTGCATATAGCCGCCGTCAAGATTAATTTGTGTCTTAAGCGGTACAAGAAAGTTTTGACCAATTATTGCGTCGTACTTGCGTCTTAAAAGGTCCATAATGTTCCATGATAGTGTTCCGTCAATATTAAACTCTTCTGGAATTTTGGATTTAGTTTGTATTTGACCTCACTAACACCAGTAATGGTTGAAAATAGGAGATTTTTTGGAAGTTTTTCTATATTTTTATTCTGGCGAACTTGTGGTTTAATTATGCTTGTTTCGGAACCAGTGTCGATTAAGCATTTTATTTTAATAGAGTCAATGGTTAGAGTAGCTATGGGCAGTTTGTATTCAGATGATCTAAAGAAAAATTTACTTGCTGCTCTTCTAAATTACCAATTTCCATGGGTTCAGTGTTTCCGGAATATCGTCGAATTGGTTTTCGCATATTTGTCGGTGTACTATTATAGCGACCTGAGTTATAATTATTAGAGTTAGCTGATGGAAGGTTATTCCAATTATTATTCGTAGTTCCTCAATAACGACCTGAGCTCTGATTCCTATTCACCCTATTCGAACGACTATCTGGATGTTGGGGTCGGTTTTCATTTGGTTCCCTATTGGTATTGACCTTTATATTACTCTTTCTATACTTATAGAGAATTACGTCCGTTTCATCAAGTAGTCCTAAGCTGTCAAAAGTATTGAGAACGTCCACGATGGTGGAACTTCTAGTTATATTCGGTCTGTAGCTACCTGTTAACATGTTTTTAATAATATCTACCAGATTTTTATCATTATTGTCTGGGCTGTAGTTGCTGGGCTTTTGATCGTCGAACTCGTACAAGTCGTTCAGTTCGCGATTTATATTTCTAAGAATTGAAAATAATTCTCTTAAACTATTCACTTAAACTCCCGGCTTCGATCCATTATAATTTTATAATTACCTCTCGGTTTAAAGTTCACTTTTAGTTCGTCCTTAACAGCTGTCCAGGAAGGGCTTACGCCCAGGCGTTGGATACACCGCAAAGCGTCCCCTTGGATTTTCTTCGTGCTGACAATGTATAGGCCATGGTTAAGAAGGTTTGCATTGTTACTGCACAATAAGGCAACATTTTCCACGGCGTTCACGAATTCGCGAAGTGAGTATTCGCTTGTTCCATTGTACGTTCTTATCGCACAAAAACGGTTAATACCCTGGTCGGCGGTTAACTGGAACATCTGTGGCGATGGTTGTTGTTGATGTACGGATATTTGGGCGTTCAGCTGCTGCCTTAGGGCGGAGAGCTCCTGGTTATATTGGTTTTGCATTTGCGCTAGTGTTTGTCTTAGTAGCTCCATTTGTTCCTCCATTTCGCAATTCACAAGACTCCGGTTTCTATCGAATGTGGATGATCTTTTCGAAACCATATATTTGTAAAAGTTCACTATTCCGAATCTATAGATTAGAATAATTTCCGACTGCGCCAATTAACTTATGTATTAGATTGCACACTATTACAACAATCACTTCTGTTGAATTTCGAATATTGAAACGAAAACGATTTTTTGTTTTAATTGTTATTGATTTTTATTGTGTAAAAGTATAACAAAAAGGTCAACTCACTCGGAGCGACTACCTAAGACTGGGGACGAGTTCGTTATCAGTCTTATCACTCGGTCAAGTTTCTTGCTGATTAGACTGATAACATAACTCCCGCGCGCCCGCTTGAAGGTTAATTTACAACATATGGCCTGTATGCATGGCGTACCATATTTGGTACACAATAAAAATTCGACTATTTTCGCTTTTCTGGGAAAACGGGCTAATTCCAGAGAAAATAAAGGCTGATTCCGTGTTCAGTGACCGATTTTACATAAGGGGAGGTTAATTACGATAATGGGTTCAGACCCCATGCATTTAAGGGTTAGGATTGTAGAAATCGCAAAATAATTCAAGTTCTCTCCAAACTGAATCGGTTCTAGACGAGTATTTCAGCCAATTTACATTATGGACATTGAAATCTCCCGCTAGTGCGATTTCCGACGATGGATGTGATTCTAATAATTCGTCTATATTAGACGAGATAGCAGCAAGATGGCGTTCGATGTCCAGATCGGCTCGGTAGACAAAACAAAAGAAGATGATGTGTTTATCTATGTTCAGTCTTATCCAGGTATAATAATAATTATATTCAGGATTAGAAGAACTGAAATTAGGTGGAGGAGTTTGAAAAGAATGCCGCTTGAGCAGTTGTCCAAATGGGGATTTCGGCCTGATTACGATATTCCTCACATGCAATTTTCAGCCGCAAAATATAAAAAGATTATTATTTAAACCGCCCGCCGAAAAATGGTTCCGTAGACCGTAGAGAATATGATAACATTTTCCCATTCCTGGAAACCGTCAGTCCTAAGTTGAGATTTGACATTGACTTTGACTGAAGAGTTTTCTTCGACTTTTAACTCATCAATTTAAGTCATCACATTGACATGCGTATTTAATTAACATTTCTCGCAAAACATCTATCTTTTATTCAAAATATAAATAGATTCAAGAAAAAAATGATTTCATATTTTTCAAGAAAATATCGGTGAAACTGTAAGCTAAGTAGATCGTGCTGTGATACATTTAGTCATACTTTTTTCTTCCTTTGTCCTTGTTTATTTATTCGATTCTATACAAAAAAAAACAACAATAACAGACAATGTCTCAATAGAAATTCGCTGATAAAGAAAATTACGAAAAAACAATGGGGATCCTATCATCATTTTCCAAGAAAACATATAAATTCACTCTAATCCACTTTGCCTGTGAATCACTTAAATTTGTTTATTAGTTAAAAAGTATGTTTCATAGTTTTTTTAATGCATAATTTCTTGAGACGATGCCAATCTATTTTCATATATTTTTCTAGAATAAGTGCTTCCTGTCACTGACCCAAAAAAAAGCCATTTGAAATAAAAAAGAAGAAAAACTTAACCAATCATTCGGAATTCATATTTTGTGTACGAGTTCCTATTTCACACAAAAATAAGGAACACCAAAATGTTTGAAATTTTCCACCCAATTTATGTAAATATGACGTAAGTATATACATATAGTTTTTGGCATCTTCTTCATAAAATTAAGATGAAATAAATTGGAAGATTTGACACTGTGACTTTAAATTTTCTGTCAACTGATAAAATAATGACTTCCCCGTGAACATGGTGGAGAAGAGAGAGAGGGTCTAACGTCTTTGAACATTTTGAGTGTGTGTACCTATTCTTCTAAGAAATAACGTCACATCCGGATAAGTTGAATACGATGTACTAGACTAGTCTATACTCAAAATCGTTCGGATTTATTAATAATAAATTGTTTATGAATAGACAAGATTGAAACATTTCGGTTTAAGAGAACATTGCATACATAAATAATGCAGTTACAGCAAAAATTTAATGAACAGATGTTTCATGCACTAATGATCAAAAATGTTGTTTTCATATTTCATAAATTTAGCAGTATGAACAGCATAGACATATGCCAAGAAATATAGCGTCAAATGTGATCACGGGATTTTATAAATTGATTAAGAAGATTTGTTGCTTATTTCTGAGGATGTTTAAGTTTTGCATGTTCATCAAATCGTTTTGCATGTTCATCATTTCAGTCATCAGTCACAGTGCCATTTTCCATACAATCTGACTGGTTCTCAGTTAATCAATTAACTGAAAATCTGTCAAGTTGTATAGAAAACTAGGGGGCTTCGCTTTTTTATTTGTACACCAATTTCAACCAAATTTCACACAAATGTGTTTCTCATGATGATACAAAACATATCCAAGAATGGATCAAATCAAATAATGGGGTCATGGGGCTGCCATACAAACCTAACCCCCCAAATTAGGTTCGGTTCATCTGTGAAACACTTTTTTATGTGTGCACCTATTTCAACCAAATTACACACAAACGTGTTTCTTTTGATGACACAAAACATATCTAAGAATTGATCAAATCGGACCATGGGGTCATGGGGCTGCCATACAAACCCAATAACCCCAAATTAGGTTCTTTTAAGAAAAACTTTTTTATTTGTGCACCAATTTCAACCAAATTACACATAAACGTGTTTCTCTTGATGACACAAATCATATCTAAGAATTGATCAAATCTGACTATGGGGTCATGGGGTGGCCATATACAAACCCAACCCCCCATTTTGGTTCTTCTAAGAAACATTTTTTGCACCAATTTCACAAAACCTTGAATTAAAGTGTCTTTACCAAAGCAACAAAAAAGTTCAAAACAAATGGAATCGTACTGTGGGGTCATGCTACCGCAACCCCAAAAAAATTGTCTGAGTAAATATTTTTATTTGCCCAGTTATTTCAACCAAGCCCAAAACTTTTGTCAAGACGGAAGAAAAAGAATGTGGAGGGGGATTAACTACAAGTCATGGGTACGCCCGAAAAAAACTTTTAGCCCAAGGAGAGCGAAGGGTATCCAAATTTCGGCCGCGGCCGAAATTAGCTTCGGCCTCCGGAGTTGGCGAGCGTAGCGAGCATGGGGCGAAGCCCCCTAGTTTTCTATACAACTTGACAGATTTTCAGTTAATTGATTAACTGAGAACCAGTCAGTTTGTATGGAAAATGGCACTGTGACTGATGACTGAAAAGTGCAGATCAACCTTTGACCATATGAACCCCAACGAGAGCTAGGCTGAGCTAAGCTGACCAGACGTACAGCATTTTGCTGCACAGTACAGCACTTCGACCTGTCGTACAGCTCTGAAAAACGTACAGCAAAATGTACAGCATTTCGAATGTCACACAATGAAACCTCATTCACTACAAAATAAGCTCCTTGGTGAGGCCTGTGATCAGACTTGCCTGCTTTCAAGGTGTAAACTTTTAGCCCTGTGTACCCCTTACGATCGATATTTAGCAAGTTAGTCGCACTTATGTTTGGCAACCGTTCATTTCCGATGCCTCGGGAACCTTTCCCAATCTCTAAGAAAATTTTGCACACAGTTGTAGAGCTATAGTTGGCGCTCATATTTTCTCCAAATTTCACGGCCCACCTATCCGCGTTCGGAAGTTACAGCTGCCCGAGTCGCATGTTTTCTAAAAGAAAATTGTCCGTAACTTGGCAATTCTTGAGAGGAATTTTGAATTTGGCAAACATGTTAGGCACCGTACTGCCCACATGTGGTGAACATTTCAAGGCTCTAGCTGCCAAGATTCAGAAGTTACAGCCAACGAAAGGTGCGACTTTAATTGATTTTCCCTATCACAAAACGGTGAAAAACAGCCACTGTACTCCACGATCCGATTCCTTTATCAACTTTTATACTAAAAAAAGCAATCGGCATGAGTTTTCGATAAAGTTCTTTTCCCACAATATCGCCTTAGAATTAATTTAAAACCGCGCTAAGATCCCAGGAGACCGGGATGGCGTCATCAATGTAACGACGGAGAAATTCATACTCTCGTCCAGATTTAGGTAAAAGCCAGATTTACTTTAATTCTGTCTGTCTGTCGAGCATTAGAGGATTAGAGAATTTGGAAACATTTTTGACGTAGTGCTGTTGCGAAACAGGTGCGAGCGCAGCGAGCGGTGAGCTTTTGGAAGCCAATTCGTAAGATTTAAACCTCTGGTTCGTCCATACGCTTATCCAGATCCTATGGCTCGACCTTCGCTCAGACCCCGCTTTGTCTATTGCGCTGTTCATAATTCACCAACGTTCTTGCGACCTGCTTTGATGGTAAAAAGCGAAGTGCGATCGCAGCCAGCGGTGAGTCGTTGGAAAGCAATTTGTAAGATTTAGACCTCTGGCTCGTCCTTAGGTTTAATTAAATCCAGTAGTTAGCCTTGCAATTGGTAAGACTTAGACCTCTGGTTTATGCTTAGGTATATTTAAATCTTGTCTGTTATGCTTTTCGGAATTCTGGGAAATACACCGCGTGGTGTAACATTGCTGACGCCGCGTAGAATAAGACGAGCGCAGCGAGCGGTGAGCCGATTGAAGGCAAGTCACAAAACTTAGGTATGTGTTCGTAGAGGCAATTCATGTGATGATCGCTCAGCGATCGTAATTTTGCATCCAATTTCGAGCCGTATTTAAATATTTTTCGAATGGACTAAAGCAGTGGTTCCCAATCTTTTACAGTCCGCGCCCCCCTTTGCGAAGTCTGCTGAGGCTGGCGCCACCGGAGAAAATTTTGGCCAAAAACCGAAAATAGGCATAATAAAATTTTTATTTCCGCCATTGTTCACTTCGTGGGGACTTTAATTATATATTTGCGTTCTTCGGTTAATTGCTTTATTTTATTTAAAACTTCCTTATAATTTCTCAAAGCTGTAAAATACCGAGACATGATTTGCAAAA
Source organism: Microchrysa polita (assembly GCA_949715475.1). Classification (NCBI taxonomy): domain Eukaryota; kingdom Metazoa; phylum Arthropoda; class Insecta; order Diptera; family Stratiomyidae; genus Microchrysa; species Microchrysa polita. The sequence continues at coordinate 16,550,977 of OX454419.1, forward strand.
CACTGAAGCCATCACACACTAATTTTGGACGGAAGTCTAAACTTTTTTTTATATTGGACTTGGTTGTTGTTGTTGTAGCGATTCAAGAGATTTCCTTTTTGTCTCTTGAATCGAAGGGGGTTTTGGCAGCTCTTGGCCATTTTTTTTAACAACGGGTAGCTCCGGGACGATTTACATTGAAGAACCGGCTGCCGTAGGAGCATTTTTATGGACAACACAAACATCCATGGGTCACAGTGGGATTCGAACCCACGCACCGGCAACTCAGAGATAGACATTTCTGCCACTGAGCCACCGAATTGTCATAGTCCAATGCAGAGAATTACCTGTTAACAATGCAAATACTCGTATGCAAACACGTTACCCACTCTTGCATATAAAAAGCACAATTGTTTCTTAGTGGAGCCCAAGTTTTGGAACATTTTGGACATTTTTGAAAAGCACTCAACGTGAGTTTCTTCGGAAGTTTGGCAGTAGCAAACAGTTTTATTTATGGTGGGGATTTGTACAGCCAGAAGCAAGTGGAAAATGTTTACTTAAAATCGTTTTTTGACAAAAAAAAAGTCAACATAACACAAAAAAAAACTACTTTTGGCTTAATGATGAGATAAGTAAAGCAGTGCTACTACTGGAGCTATAAGAGTCCGAAGGTGTTCTAATAAATCAAAAGAATTTTTTTTTCATCACGAGCCTAGACGTCAATGTAAATTGATTTCGACCTAAAATATTTTCAGCGATCTTTTGGCCAGAGGCTCTTAGCTAGAATGAAAATAAATTTATTGTTACAGCAATATATAAGTTGTACTCACGCCCCCCTTCCCAAGCCGTCACGCCTTCCTAGGGGGGCGCGCCCCACAGTTTGGGAATCACTGGACTAAAGGAACATGTCGGTATATAAAATATACCCATATAGTGCTCAATACCGGTGGTTTAACTTCGATCGCTGAGCGATGATCCCATGAGTCGTCTCTACGAACACAAACCTTTAGACCTCTGGCTCATCCATACGTTCACTCAGATCCTATGGCTCGCCCTTCGCTGTGCTCGTACCTCCCTCTGTCAGTCACGCTTTTCATAATTCGCCAACATCCTTGCGACCAGCGCTGATGAACCGATTAAGGCGAGGTGGAAGCGAATCGAGTGGTGAGTTGATGGAAGGCAATTCGTAAGATTTAGACTTCTGGTTCGTCCATATGGTTACACAGATCCCGTCGTTCGCTCTTCGCTTCGTTCAGACCTTGCCCTGTCTGTCGTGCATTTTAGAATTTGCCAACATTTATACGACGCAGTGCTGGTGCGAAGAGTAGTAAGGCGAGGTGCGAGTGGTGAGCGAATGGAAGGCAATACGTGGAATTTACTCCTATGACTCATCCGAATGCTTACTTAGATCCGGTAGCTCGCCTTTCACTTGCCTTAGACCTTGCTCTGTCGGTCGCGCATTACACAATTAGCCAACATTTTTGCTTACGCAGATCTCGGACCTGAAAGTATGGCTGAGAATTTGCTTGAAAACCGAATTCCCTAAGTATGTGTACAGCATTGGCCCTTCGGAAGTCTGGTCACCTTAGGCTAAGCGGCAGATTTCAATCAGGCATTCTCTCTAAAAAATATATTTCGGAACAGTCATTGTATTGTTTGTATTTTGTATTGTTTACACCGAAGCAAAGAATTGCTATATGCACAAAGAAATCATCCATAGAAATATCCACCCCAAAATCTTTAAAAATAAATTTGTTTGTCATCCTTTTCCAACGATATCCATTCATCTTAATTTTACATCGCAATGTATCTTTTTTCTGCCTAAAGCTCAGTTTTTTTTTTGCATAATTCAAGGCGATTTGTCACGTTGCCGCCGCGAAAGCTTTTCTAATTTTCCACGAAAGAGGAAACAAATGAAATGTGTCTGCTCTTCATATGAAAATACACAATACACGTATAAATAGTACCTACTCACCTTTTAAATTTCTCTTACTCTTTCCTATAAAAATGTGAAAATTCAGCAACGACAAATTTATGGTTCCGAGGCACCCCTTTTACGGGCCCTAATAAATCGCGGTTATCTCGTACTCCTGCAAATAAATGAAGAAAAAAAAAACAAAAACAGAAATATTAAAATATGACATAAAAAATGATTTGTCTTGTAAATGATAAAAACAGATGGTAAAACAAACACAATTGAGAGCGGGTGAGAATTCAAAAAGAATAATGAGAAATTGTCACATTAATTGCGCGGATATTAATTTATTTGATGTTTTTGTGTTGGCCCCCGGAGTGGCGAACAAATGTCATGTCATTACGGGAAGAATTATTTGTCGTTTTGGGTCGAGTGTTTTTTAATTTGTCATATAAATTTAATGGACTTTTGGCGGTACGAGAGGATGTTATGTCTTAGAGAAATATTATTGGGATTTTTTTTTACCAGGAACTTCACAGAGAATTATTGTTTTGAGTGATGTTGCTTTCCACGGATGGGAGAGTATAGTGGGTATACTTGTTCCATGTAAACATTTTTAGAGATAACGAAATCTGCACTCTCTGCTGTGATAATCTTTTGGTACATTACTGAGATTTTCAGTATTATACATAGTTCCATACGTTTTGATTAAGCTTAAAAATTTGATCCAGAGAAAAACAAATTTGAGAACGATTGGATCTGTTTACGCAAAAATTAAATCTCAAGAAAAGAGACCGAAGAGAAAATACATATTAAAATGTTTCTCTTTTTGCAGAATATTTCTTCACAGAGCATTAAAGTTAATTGAACGTACGAATTTAAAAATAAATTCAAAAATTAGCAATGTATGCGAATGAAGCTAAAAATAGGTCTCTACAGACGTGAATACATTTTTATTTACAGTCGATGAAATTCAGGTTATTTTTGCCTCATTCAGATTCTTTTCATTTTATTACTTTATCTTTTGTTGCAGCGGATAAAGAACGGATGATTGCATTTGAGTGCAAAAGAAACATTGTGAGAGCTTAGACTCTTAAAACATATTTGTACAGTAAATAAATAAATAACCTAAAATCAGAGCGATTGGACGTATTTAAAACTGTGTTTTTGGGATCATGCTCCGTTACATTGGGTTAGCTGAACACACAAAATAGCAATTTAAAAATTGTTATCAGGAAAGCACATGCAATTTCTGTTTGGTCGCACATGCAATTGAGGACGTAGGACCCCCAATTTTTTGTTGTTCTTTAAGTAATAGTAATTGAATAGACTATTAACAGTTATAATTTTGAAATTTTAGCTCTTTTAGTTTGGCTGGAAATCAGCCGAAACTATTTATGTGAAGGGTGTGTTAATCTGATGACAAGCAGTGTACATTGTTCATGCTTGCATAAGCCACCGACTTTTTGAGTTTTAGTTAATTTCTTAGCGTTGAGTATAGCACCTCAAATTTTTAATTTTAACCCATTTGTTCTGATACACATTGTGTTTCTTCGAACTGGCCGCACAAAAGTGGTATAACTTTCAGGCACATAATTACCTACCATCATCTGTCGCATTGTATCGCAGATAAAAACGCATTTAAGTATCATAAATTTCCAATTTAGTTACCTTTTTGGTCTAAGAAAAATGGCATATTTGTTCGGCAAAAATCCAGCATCGGGAATTTTTTTGGATTATGGTTGGGGATGGTCCCCAGATTATGGCATTAAAATTGGGGGAAAGGAGGGGCATAAAATTATCTTTGCAATAATATGTAACAGATTAGAGTTTAATTGAATATTTCGGCGTTAGACTAGAAAAGAAATTAGAATACATATTTTCATTTTAGACCTTTCGTCGTGCTCTGTAGCCGTGAACGTTCGGTCGCCACTCTGTGAAATAGACACTCATAGAGAAACGAGTTTCTAAACTCGGCACGACTCGTCGCAAGTTTATTATTCCGAAAAAGATGTGAGAAATATTCTTATCGTAGAATAATAAACTAACAATGCGACTAGGAAGTGGTATGGCTGACAACCGTATCACACTCCGAATTCAGTTGTCTTTGTAATGTTGATGACTACACACGGTAGTCTTCAAGGCGCCATGCTCCACTAGGAGTTACGGTAATGAAGAGAGAAGAGAGAGACCTTTCTTAAAAGCTCCATAACTTTTGAAAGAATACTAGTTCAGCCGTAAAATTTTGTATAAGTATTCACAATAAGTTCAGGATCATTTTAAGGTAAACGTTGAGTCGCTCCGGTCAAGGACCCCCATTATCCCCCCATTTAAATTTGTTAAAATAATATGTCCATAACTCCCCCCCCCCCCAAATTGGAGCAGAGTGCAAAATTTTGGTTTGTTGCGATTTGAGGTCATAGTCACCCCACCCACCAAAAATCAGCTCATTCGGATAAAAACTAAGGGTACCTCCCACAGAGTTGTTCATTTTCATGTAAAAATTTTTTTTTACATTTTTACTGTAAAAAAATGTTAAAAATAGGTAAAATATGTAAAAAATGTAAGAAGCACGTAAAAAATGTAAAAATACTATTTTTCGTTTTCCAACTGTTACTACGTGGTACAGTTTCGTTTGTATTATTGTGCGTAAAGCAGCCGTTTCCGTTTGTGATAATTATTCCGTAAAACTGAACCCACAGGAAAACCGTTCACCACCAAAATCAAAGGGTTGAAAGCAAAAGGTATTTGCAATATTCGCCACAAAGTATTGCAAAACGCCGCAAGTTCTCGGCTGTCTACACATAGGTAAATTCTTATTATACCCTTCGCTTATAGAGTGAAAGCTGAAAGGGTATATTATTATTATATTATTATTATTGTCCTGAAGTTTGTAACGCATTGAAGGAAGCATCTCTGACCATATAAAAAGTATACACATAATGATCAGCATGACTTGGGGAGTCGATTAGGCGATGTCAGTCTGTCCGTCTGTTGCGATGATTTTTACTCGGCCAATTTAAAAGCTATGAAGCTGAAGCTGCACAAATGCTTCTTTTTGCTGCAGGCGGTTTATATGTTTGAATCGGTAAAATCGGACAATGGTGTCATAGAGCTGCCATACAAACCCAACCCCCCAAATTAGGTTCTTCTAAGAACAACTTTTTAAATTGTGCACCAATTTCAACTATATTTCACACAAATGTGGTTCTCTTGGTGACACAAAACATACGTAAGAATAGATCAAATCGGACCATGGAGTCATGGGGCTGCCATACAAACCCAACCTCCCAAATTAGGTTCCTTTAAGAAAAACTTTTTATTTGTGCACCAATTTCGATGAAATGTCACAAATATATGATTTTATTAATGAGACAAAACATAGGTATCTAAGAATGGATCAATTCGGACCATGGCGTCATGGAGCTGCCATACAACCCTAACCTACCATTTTGGTTCCTTTAAGAAACATTTTTCACGCCAATTTCACAAAAACCTTGAATTAATGTGTCTTTATCAAAGCAACAAAAAGGGTCAAAACAAATAGAATCGTACTATGGGGCCATGCTCTCGCATCCCTCAATAAAATTTTCTGAGTAAATATTTTTATTTGGCCACTTATTCCAACCAAACCCCCAATTTTTGTCTGCTGTGATTTTTCAAATGAAAATGTATTCTTACTGTCGTGGAATATGTGGGGAATGGTGGGGAATTCCATTAGCTACAATCCGAAAACAGTTACATAATTTTTCTTGTCATATTATGTTTTTTTTTCAAATCCCCGGTCATTTCATCGTGAAAAGTCAAATGACCGGGGAATCGAAAAAACTACATAAAATTGCCAAACAAATTATGAAACTGTTTTCGGATTGTAGCTTATGGTATTCTCCATCGTTTGTGACATGTTCCACGATAGTAAGTATTCATTTTTATTGATAAAATCGCAACGGAATAAATTTCACTCTCGAGCTTAATTCAGATCTTTACCCGCAAATTATGCCGAATTTTCCTTCCGAAACCGTTGTACAAACACTGAAGAGGCGGGAGGGTGCCGAGAACGGAGTCTGGAAAGTGCAAACGACACCAATGTGGAAACTTCTGGAACCGATTTGATCCCGGTAATTTGTTGGGCTCTATGCTCTTGCTCACTTTCCTTGCAGGCAGGGGCGTACGCAGAAAAACATTTCGGGAGGGGTTTTAGGGAAGAGGTTGATGTTGGCCGTGTTGGTTCATCGCGAATATATATAGCTGCTAAGTGTGACCACATCACTTAGAGACACCGGCTGTGGCCGGATCAAAAAATCAACCTGAAAATTTTTTGTGATACTGGAATCATCTTCTGAATAGCAGAAAACATGTAAGCAGTACGTTTCCTTGCTCAATGTTGGTTAGATTGCTCGAGGAATTCATCAAATGCCAGGTGCGAAATGTTCTCACTTTTCGTCCTATTGGAACGACTGTAGTGAGTAATGTCCTCCTTTTCTATTAACCTTCAAGCGGGCGCGCGGGCGGTAATTTACCGCCCTGATCATATAAACACCCATAGCTTTTCTCCCGTTGGCCGGATCGAGGTGGGAGGATTATGTATTATTAAGTCATACTGTTATACATACGATACAATAACATATCGGGTAAATTTTACCTTCCATACCTTTCCGGCGGTCATCAAACGTTCGGGGATAGTATATCTTGGTATATAGTTGCGTTAAAAATGTGTGTGCTCTGTGTAATATTACTGAAGTGACGTGCTTCGCTAAAACTGCAGAACTTGTTTTATTGTTCACCAGATAATAGTTTTTATGATGATAACTTATTTGGGACATGGTCTTCTTTCAATTTATCATAATTATTAGAATGGAAATTGTACGTTGAGCGCAAATGGAGGGGAAAAGACGAGGGCGGTAAATTACCGCCGCGGGCCCGGTTATGTCACAAAATGATGCGCGCCCGCTTGAAGGTTAAGACGATCTACTTTCCAAAATGTAGAAGAACACTTGTAATCACTATGTCTAAAACTTTATTTCGTAAAAAAAATTCGGAAAGGGTTTGATCCCTCAAAACCCCTACCTAGGATCGCCACTGCGCGCAGGCATAAAGTCGTACTCTTAACATGTGAACGCACGCACGATCAAAATGTACTGCCCGGCTGCATAGCTGAAACAGTATCCTGTCCTGTATTCGATCGAATAAAACGCAGCCATTATGCTAAGTCATATGTATTTCTGTTGCATCATTAATTACAAATTATCAATCACACTCCAAATCGGTGACGAATTTCTATATCCGATTCCGATAACAGAAAGTGAAAAAAAATGCGATTAGATGTAGTTTTTTACATTTGACTTTATTACATAATGTGAAAAACTCTTCATGTAAAAAATTGAATTTTTTACATGTAAAAAACTACGTAAAAAATGTAAAGTAAAAAACTCGAACAACTCTGCCTCCCATACCTTCTCCACTTTCCACTAACTTCAAGCATATGTAACAATTAGGCATTGATGAAAATTTCAGGCGGCTAGCGATATTCTATCGAAAAATATGGCCGAATTACACTATCACGGAAGGGTCATTTGTATGGGAGGTAGGGGAACCCATGGTCCGATTTGACCCATTTTCAATATCATCCAAGCTTTTATCAAAACAATCATCTGACCAAAATTTCAAAACGCTAGCTTCATTATTTCGGGAGTTATCGTGCAAACTGACAGCCACACGGATGGACCGACAGACAGACAGACATGGCTAATTCGAATCAGGGACCGTCCCTGATCATTTATACAGGGTGTCCCGTTCATGGTGGAGAATCTTTTAATGGTAGATAGTGTGGCTCATTTGGGGAAAATTAATGTTCTACGAGACACCTCTATTTTGAACCGTTACAATGTAAAAGCACTTTTTGTAAATTGTGTCAAAATACCTGACTTGCCGAACTAAATCAAAATTTGCCAAACTACCAAACATGTCATCCGAGATATGACTTCACTTTCCGAAACTACATAAAATTTCCTATAAAACGACACCTCGTCCGTTACGAAGTTGCTCGTATCTTCCGAGATACACCAGTTCAAACTTTGATGAAATTTTAAAATCGATTTTTCATGCAAAATTCAAATGATAAAATCGTAACGGTACTTTGAACTGACAAATCTGCAAAGTTGAAAAAAGTTGCATCATTATGTTAGCTCTCGAACGACATATAAAAATTAAGGGCTCACGATTTGAAAATTTGCGAATTTAACGTTTCAAAGGTAAAAAAATGTGGTTCTCGTGTAATGCAAATCATCTGATATGATGAAGATAAATTTGTACGATCAACACAGTTCATTTTGTTGGGCGAAAAAACTTTACATTGAAACCACATTTTTTTACCTTTGAAACGTTAAATTCGCAAATTTTTAAATCGTGAGGCCTTAATTTTTATATGTCGTTCGAGAGCTAACATAATGAGGCAACTTTTTTCAAGTTTGCAGATTTGTCAGTTCAAAGTACCGTTACGATTTTATCATTTGAATTTTGCATGAAAAACCGATTTTAAAATTTCTTCAAAGTTTGAACTGGTGTATCTCGGAAGATACGAGCAACTTCGTAACGGACGAGGTGTCGTTTTATAGGAAATTTTATGTAGTTTCGGAAAGTGAAGTCATATCTCGGAAGACATGTTTGGTGGTTTGGCAAATTTTGATTTATACCTTTTTTCCTTCAAGTTAACACATTTACGGACCCAATGGACAAATTTGCGAGCGAAATTGACGATTTTACGAATCAAGTTAACAAATTTGCGAAACAAACGAACTTTTTTTCGAGTCAAATAACTAATTTTGTCGATGAAAAAAATGCTTTATTGGATGATTTTAACAATTTTGCGAATCAATTTAACAAATTTACGGATCAAATGAAAATATTTTCGGAAAAATTAAGCACATATGCGAATTAAGTACTGAAGTACAATTTTACAGACCAAATTGACAAATTCGCGAATCAAATTAACAATGTTTCGAACCTATGTAAAAAGTGATTTTGTAAAACCTTGAAAAATATGGCGACAAGCATTTGACAGCTCCAAATGGTACTTTAAAGTTCCCAATAGGACTTTGAAGTAACAGTAGCCACTGCATTGTTCTAAATTTCACTATAAAGTAGCAAATCCTTCAAAAGTACAAAGAAATTACACGGCTACGGTTTTGTCACTTAAAAATATTACTTTAGAGTTGCTCACTATGTAGTAGCAAAGTGTGGTACCGAAGCCTTACCATTCCCCCGCACTTGTCGAATATGTAGTAGCAACATTTCGTTCACTATAAAGTTCCAACTACCACCATCCTGGACCGTCCCAAAAACTAATTTGCAGGATTTGTTACAATGAAGTTAACATTTTGGTGTCTAAAACGTAACCGAAACTTAATAAAGTGGCTGTATCAAAAGAAGTGGTATTCGCTACTTAAAATGCTGCTTGGGTAGTATGTATAATCGTTAATCAAATTTTTAATTCATCAATCAAGTAAACTTCGATTAATGCAACTCCCTTCCGACTGCGGCAACTGGCAGTTGCATCATCATTTTACTTTTGCGAACACTTTTTCAATAGGGTTGAGCATCGGCGAATACGGCGGGAGATATTGTAGCGTAAGTCCATCGCGCTGTAGAATTTCCTTGACCTCAGCACCTTTATGTATTTGGCCATTGTCCATTATAACAAGCGCACCTTCCCATGATGAGTCCAGATTATTCACCAACTCTCTTAGAAATGTGCAGAATTTTTGTACATTGCATGTTGAGTGTGCAAGAATATGGAGAGTTTCTTCATTAGACATTGCAGCAACAAGGCTTACATTTCTTCCGTGAATAATAGGCAGTACGACTCGAGCTCGTGTATTTGTTAAATTGTACCGTTTATGGATTATATTTTCCTGATTGGGTATCTTGAATAAATAAATAAATAAATGTCCCGCCGTATTCGCCGATGCTCAACCCTATTGAAAAGTGTTCGCTAAAGTAAAAGGATTTGTACGTCAAGAACTTGGTGATCTTACACGAGATCATGTTTTAACTGACTTGATTGCTCAAGGAGTGCAAACAGTAACTTCTACGGATTGTACAAACTTTGTACTAGATATAATGATGCAACTGCCGGTTGCCGCAGCCGGAAGGGAGTTGCATTAATCGAAGTTTACTTGGTTGATGAATTAAAAATATGATTAACGATTATACTTACTAGGTTCGAAACATTATTAATTTGATTCGCGAATTTGTCAATTTGGTCTGTAAAGTTGCTAACTACATTCAAAACAATATGTTTCCTTCATTCGCATATGTGCTTAATTGTTCCGAAAATATTTTCATTTGATCCGTAAATTTGTTAAATTGATTCGCAAAATTGTTAAAATCATCCAATAAAGCATTTTTTTCATCGGCAAAATTATTTATTTGACTCGAAAAAATGTTCGTTTGTTTCGCAAATTTGTTAACTTGATTCGTAAAATCGTCAATTTCACTCGCAAATTTGTCCACTCGGTCCGTAAATGTGTTAACTTGAAGGAAAAAAGGTATAGTTCGGCAAGTCAGGTATTTTGACACAATTTACAAAAAGTGCTTTTACATTGTAACGGTTCAAAATAGAGGTGTCTCGTAGAACATTAATTTTCCCCAAATAAGCCACACTATCTACCATTAAAAGATTCTCCACGATGAACGGGACACCCTGTATATATACTTTGCTATACTTCCGGTGGCTCCTTTGAGGTATTACATAAATCGTGGTAGCAAAAACAATATACCCTATACCATCTTATGGGTATAGGGTATGAAAATCCTACATCATTTTGCAATCTCAAAGCACCGAATGACTACACTATGAGCTATATCTGTCTGTCCGTATGTTTGACTTATCGCATGATAACTCCTGATATAAAAAGCAAGCGGTTTGAAATTTTGGTCAGATGTTTAATTTGAAAAAATCTTGAACGGTATCGAAAATTGGCCAAATTGGACCAGGAGTCCGAAGGTCTGTCGGACTAATCGGAAATAATGGAGCTAGACTAAAATGATGTAAGAAAGATATGATCCTAAGACTATGCGCCAATTTTTAAAAGAATCGTACAAGAACCTTTCCTTGGCAGCAGTTGGACAAATTTTAAATGAAACTAGGGGGCTTCGCTCGCCAACCCCCGAGGCCGAGGCTAATTTCGGGCGCGGCCGAAATTTGGATACCCTTCGCTTGGGCTAAAAGTTTTTTCGGGCGTATCTATTACTTGTATTTAATCCCCCTCCTCATTCTTTTTCTTCCGTCTTGACAAAAGTTTTGGGCTTGGTTGAAATAAGTGGACAAATAAAAATATTTACTCGGAAAATTTTATTGGGGTTGCCGGAGCATGACCCCACAGTACGATTCCATTCGTTTTGAACTTTTTAGTTGCTTTGGTAAAGACACATTAATTCAAGGTTTTGTGAAATTGGTGTAAAAAATGTTTCTTAGAAGAACCAATATGGGCGGTATGGTTTGTATGGCAGCCCCATGACTCCATGGTCGGATTTGATTCAATCTTACATATGTTTTGTGTCATCAATAGAAATACATTTGTGTGAAATTTGGTTGAAACTGGTGCACAAATAAAAAAAATTTTCTTAGAAGAACCGAATTTGGGGGGTTAAGTTTGTATGCCAGCCACATGACCCCATGGTTCGATTTGATCCATTCTTGCATGTATTTTGTGTTATCTATAGAAACACATTTGCGTGAAAGTTGGTTAAAATTGGTACACAATTAAAAAAGTTTTTCTTAGAAGAACCTAATTTGAGAGGTTAAGTTTGTATGGCAGCCCCATGACCCCATGGTCCGATTTTATCCATTCTTGCATATATTTTGTGTTATCTATAGAAACACATTTGTGTGAAATTTGATTGAAATTGGTACACAAATAAAAAAGTTTTTCTTAGAAGAACTCAAATTGGGGAGCTAGGTTTGTATGGCAGCCCCATGACCCAGTGATCCAATTAGGGCGAATCAGACATACAAACAGCCTGCAACAATAAGAAGCACGTGTGCAAAATTTCAGCTTGCTAGCTCCAATACCCGCCGAGTAAAACGCGTCGCAACAGACAGACAAACAGACAGACGGACATTCTCCAATCGACTCCCCAAGTCATGCTGATCATTATGAATACTTTTTATATGGTCGGAGATGCTTCCTTTAATGCGTTACAAACTTCATGACAAAGTTAATATACCCTTATAGATTGTTTTTTGGTCAATTCACACAAATTTGACTTTGAAGCTCTGTAAAAAACAAACCTCTTATCCGATTTTAGTGTGGTGTGGTGGTGTGTAATCAATTTGGTTTACTATTCTAGCTGGTCTAGCTTTAGAGATAATAAGCTTTAAGTCGCGCAAGAATATGGGTTTCTCAAAAATTTTCAAATGCCTATGGCAGCTAAAGGGTTAAGAATAGGGGGTATGTTCGGTACAACTTTTTGCTGGAAAATAACTGAGGAATCATAATCCGGTGCGTTTATGCGGCAGTTTCCGGACACCCTGTATTATTCATCGGAGAGAGGTGTGTGCTCTGTGGGTACTCATATCAAAGGGCTCATCGAAGACATTTCCTAAAAGGTGTTCTTGGCCAATTCGATATAATGATAAATGGTAACACAGTTAGAGCTGGTTAATTCAGTTTTCGTATCTATAGCCATATCCTTAGGATTGTAATTCGAAGTTTTTGGCTGGGACCTCTGTAGAAATGATAAATCAAAATTGTGTGTAAATTTGCCGTTTAGTACCTGTATTCAAAAATATATTAATTATGACAGAATTAAAATTAATTTATTTCTGATTTATTACAACTGGTATGACGTACGTACTCATCAAAATTGTCGTCTTGCAAGCGCAGCCCTCTGTACGCTCGGTATTTTTAAAGTTTTTCGAATTTTTTTTCAAAAACCCTTATGAAATCGATTTTGTCCGTCCGTCTGTCCATCTGTTCACTAAATAACTCGCGAACGGCTCAACCGATTATCATGAAATTTGGTAGGAATATGTAGAATGGATACCGTCTTTGGCACAAATACCATAGAAGTTGGTAGGAAGAAGATAACAGGGTATGCCGAATGTTTGAAAAATGTCGACTTTTTAGTTTTTATCGGAGATTGACGTATGGGTATTTAAATCAGTTAAAATTTTCCAGTTTCGAGTAACGGTAAAAAAGTTATTGGCTTTTAAAGTTAAACTTCCTTTTCGACCTCCGTTTTTCTAAACCGATATAGGGATCGATATGAAACTTTGCACAAAGATTGGTCACTATGGCCTTATTGACGTTAAATATTAAGACTGTTGACTTTTTCTAAGGAAAAGTAAATAACAGTAAATTTGTAAAATTGCAATTTGTTCGTGTGTAGCCCCTCTTAGGTTTCCAAATATGAAAATTCTGCTAAGAGTTTTCAGAAAATTACATAGGGAATATGTCTACGAATTTTCATTCGAATAACTGTATGTAAACCGGAAATATAGCCATGCAACTATTTAGTAAGGGCCTTCCACAATGCAAGGGAAGCCTCTCAAGCATTTCTTCAATGCATATCTTTTAACTTGATGAAACAGTGAACATGAAATTTCGTGGAAATGCATAGAATGGTAATAGTTTTTGCCACAAATATTTTTGAAGTTTGTAGGACCGAGTTAACAGGGTGTCCCTGAATAGCTGCAAAAGTATACTTGTTCAATTCTCATAGGAAAGCTTGCGTGGGCTCTTATCTCAGGGGACACAATGGAATCATTTCATATAACTTGCTTTTCCTTGATTAAAAAAAACAGTAACAGTAGATTTACAGCTAATAATTCAATTCATATATGTATAAAGCCAAGCCATCCTTACGTATGCATGAGTTTCTTTTTGCTCAAAGGCCATCAGGATTCTTAAATCAAAAAAAGCCTGTAGATTTGCCCGGGAGTACTTTTATACAAACTGTACGTTGGGGACACCCTGTTATCTTCTTCCTACCAACTTCCAAGGTGTTTGCGCCAAAGACTGCACAACTAACAATTTCGCTCTGATAACACTCTACAAGAGTCTTACAAGAACAAGCATCAAGACATAAACTCTTGAAATTTAACTCTTCAAGAGTACCAGTGCGTACTCGATAGTCCGAAGCCTCGAAACCTCGAATTTCCAGTAATCCGGATCACCTCAAAGATTGCATTGTACACTCTGTAGTCCGAATTTCAAGAGCCTCTCTAGTCCGAATCTCACTTTTTTCTCATATTAACAGCAATATTAGTCTGGCTGGTCTAGCGGTTAGTGCGCGCACCTTCGGTGCACAGGCTCATGAGTTCGAATCTCACCGTGTTCCATGGTGTTTTTCGAACTCACGAGCTTGTGACGGACTATGATCTCACTCAGATGTTAAACGAGTACCCATTTATGGGGATAAATAACACTGCTGACCGTGATGCTGATCTCATTACCTCAACAAAAAGCAGATAAGATCTTGGAAATAGGATGTCACTAACACATCCTGCGGCCTGAGTCCAATGCTGGATTGTCGCGCCTGTTATTTTTAACAGCAATATTATCGTCCGAATTAAAAACAACTTTTTTCTTTGCTCTTGGAAACAACAATAAGTATAATAACAGAGTAAAATTCTTCGAAAATAGAACGTCGATTCTCAGAAAAAATTCTTTAAAATCGTCAATTTCCTCGAAATTCAGAGCAATTAAAAGGCTTCCACTAGTCCGAACTCCTCTGTAGTCCGAATCGACCCCGGTTTTTATTAGTCCGGAGTATCGAGTACGCACTGTATAAGATCCTTATAAAAATCTTATAAGTATTAAATGACGCACTTTCCAAGAGTTATTCTGATCTTGTAGCAAGAGTTAAAATCTCATTATAGGAGATAGACATGTCTTATTAGAAGGCTTTTAGGCTTCTTATTAGAGTGGAAGTTGTAAGAGTCTAAAAAAATACTAGACACTTGTTATGAGACGCAAGCTCTTCTAATAGGTGTAGCGAAAAAGAGTGCGCATGACATTGCCACATTCGCTATCCTTTTTTGTCAAACATAAGTAGATATTACAAGAACAACTATTAATGTCATGTGCTATTATTTCGACCTCAACTAAAATTAAATTTTTTTCACGCTGATAATTGCTTCGCAAAACTTTGTTTTTTTCCAGAAATATGGGTCGACAGTTTAATGCGATTAAAATTTTATCGTTGAGTATGGCTATTTTGCTTCGAAAAATAGCAAAGCCCCCTAAAAATAATCTACTTTTTTTAATTTTGGAGGTAACATAATATTTATCTACTATTCATAACTAGTATAAAACTTCATTTTTTTCAACTTCAAGATTGACTATAATTTCAATTTTGTCATAGATATACACATAATAACTCTTCAATTCAAATTGTTAGTTTCCTCAAAACCACAGCCTAGTAGGAAAAATATGGCAGCCATTGATGAAATCTTCATACAAAGCTAAAATTCTAATAACAAGAGGGCGGCTCTTTTTACTATACTTAAATTCTTATTGCAAGAGGGCGGCTCTTTTTATTAGACCGAAATTCTTATTGCAAGAGAGTGACTCTTTTTATAATAACTAAAGTCCATCTATCAGAATTTAATTCTCTCTACTAAAGTTAAACTCTTCTGACGGGACTTAAAGACATACAACAAGCGCCTAAGTCTCAGTATAAGCTATCCCCATAATGTGACGTTTGAGTATTTCTGTCGTGGTATGATAAAAAGTGTATCGCATTTTTATAAATCCAGCGGAGAAGGGTTTCGGTGGGTGATTGTTATAATATTTTTAGTGTTTTTCCAGTGTGTTTTGTCTGCTAAATGCGTTAATTGTGTGGACTATTTATCTCGATGATGTTATCTGATAATTCGAGGTGTCCTGATTTGATTTTTGGTGGTTTATTGAATCAGCTTGGTAATCCTTTTGTGAAGACATCAAGGAATGAGCACCGCTTCGTTTGAAGTGAAAATTCACGTTTCCCATAACAATCCTTACACGGTCGAAAATCTTGGACTATTTTCTAAACCAAACCAAGGAATAGAATCATATTTAGTACTACGTGGTATTAAAAAGTAATACTTGGAATATATTAGGCTGATTTGTAATACTTCTTAGCATTGTTTCTAATACATTTTCAACTTAAAAGTTATTGTAGTATGGATAGTGTTAAAATCAATCTTTTCAATGTTAAAAATAATTCTCGCCAGTAATAGATTGGATTCCTAAAGCCAGAATGAAAAATTCATTCCCACCAATGTATTAAAATGCAATCTTCGTTGGTTTACATTTTAATAAAATTGTATTAAAAATGAAACTGCTTTGGTTTAAACGTAATTGCTCATCAGGTCATCCATGTGCTGTCATGATAAACGTGTCGTGTGTAATTAATTCCAAAACAAAATGTTTGTGAAAGTAGAGGTGAATGGAATTGTGAAGTTTGTGAAGATTGTGCTTGACGAATCATCATCATTGGCAACTGGAAATGATATTGCCTTTTGCAGTAAGTGAAGTAATTTAAAAATTAACGAAGCAGTTGGGACACCTATTCGAAATTTGCGGAGAGCATTGCAAAGGATACATGTGGATCAATTGATGTTATCATAGAAGGTAATTCTAATGCAGAATTGTAAATCTTGATGTAATTATTATTTTCATTCAGAGTGGAATAGCGAAATTCGGCCATTTTTATTTATTCTTAGTCTATTACCTGCGACTGCAACCGTCAAGAATGATAAGCATAAACCAAATTTCAAAAACTACGTTAAGAGTTTGATCCGTTTTGGTAAGGTATAACTAAAGTTGTAATGAAAAATATTAAGTTACAATCCTTTTCAAATTTTCATTTCAGCTAAATACTTCTAGAGATGAATGCAACGTTGTTGGGTCAGCACCGTTCTTAATTGCAGTAGGACCAAATCAACTAGCTTTAAGTCAATATTTTTTAGCAATCGACCGTTCCATTGCACTTCAATTTTTCAAAAGCTTTCGACCTACTGTTTAAGTCACTTTTCAATTTCAATCTTAAATTTAACAAAGCGGTAAAACGATTTTTTGAATTTTTTGAAATTTTTATTTATAAAACCACCGATAAAAAAAAAACAAGTACAAGATTAACTGAAGTTAATTTAAAATTTGAAAATTTTAGAAACTAGATCCACAAAAATGAATTACTTTTGCTTTGTTTGTCAGAAAAAAATCTCGGAAATAACTAATATCATATTTCAGTTAAAAAATGATAATTTATATGTTTTAGTGCAGGCTTTAAATGAATGAATTTAAATAATAAACTAAAAAATTGGATTTTATCGATTATCTTGTGTTGTTTTCATTTCTAATACATATTCTAATATAGGTTTCACTACAGGTTACAGAACGTGCACATTAAATGTAATACTGGATGTGGTAAATTGCATTCATTGCCAGTATTAAAAAGGAATATTTTTTGGTTTAAATTATAATCAAATTTGATTACAATTTAGTATTGAATTTGGCATACTTTCTAACACAATTTGTATTAGAATGTATTCCTTAAAGTAATTCATTTTAACACTACTAGTATTACATTATTTAACACTTAATAGTATTAGATTGCAAGTCGGAATAGGGAATTGATCTAGTTTTAATACTTATGAAGTGTTAAAAATTAATATTATTTTGGTGTTGTCATATATGTAACACAAAAAATGTTAAAATTTAGTCCAAGATTTTCTACCGTGTAGCCATCTTATAATAAATGTACTTGAAGAGTTTATTTCAATCTTGCTACTGGAGCTACATTACAAGAGTGGCGAGAGCCTTACTAGAGTCTTATGAGAGCTTTTTCCAGTTCACAAGAGCTAAATTCTCAAGAGTTTGTTAGTTGGGTGTAACCATTCTACAGATTCCTCCCGAATTTCATGACAATCGGTTGAGCCGTTTGCGAGTTATTTAGTGAACAGATAGACGGACGGGTTTTTTGAAAAATAAAAAAAAATAAAAAAAACCCTAAAAATGCAATTTTTCTTAAAAATAAAATTTTTTTCTCAGTAGGTCCAGCCAGACCTATTCGGTATACAACATGCATATTGTAGTAGGTGCCGACAGAAGGGTTAATATCACAAGGTCTCAAGCTTGGAGTCCCGTTATGATTTTCTTACGAGAATTCTCAAGAACCGTACAAATATGAAAGTTATATTAGGATAGTTCCAGAGGAAATAAAACATAAATTAACGGTACAGAAAGTAAATTATATTCTGGAAAATGCAGCTAATAATGAGTACAACTCCTCGCCACTGGTAATATATAGCTTATCTGTTGGGTACTGGGTCCCAAACGTATCAAAGAAAATAGCTGAATAGGTCTCCCTATAGGATAGGTACCTTTCGGGATTACAAAAAATTTAGAAAACAACTCCTTAGTTAGGAGATCAACTACTTTTTATAAAATTAAAAATACTAGGGGGCTTCGCCCCATGCTCGCTACGCTCCTCAACCCCCCCCCCCCCCTCCCGCCCTGCCCTTGCCCTGCCCCACCCATGCCACCAGCCAACGTCTGCTCCCCGCTATGAGCTGATCTCAAAAAAGTCAATCTGATATAGGTTTGTATAGGTTTTACCGGAAATTTAAGTTAATCTCGTCCCAAGCTACCCTAATCACTTGCTGAAGCTCTTCAGTGTTGTTAAAATGATAAATAAAGGTATAGATCTTCTTTGTCATCAATCTGCAAACAGTTTTATTATATTTAGATGAAGAGAGAATGGTGGTGATTTCATAATGTTGATGCATTGGTCTCGAAACCAACCAAACCATTGAAAATGTCTACAATCTTAACCATTATAGCCATAAAGCCATTTCTTATTGATTGGGTGTAGTGTATGTATTAAGAAGTTCGTCGGCAAAATAATTATGAGAGTAACTGGTTTATGATTTTAATTGAGTAAATGACACTAAGTGCGGTATTAATATACACTTTTAAATAGGAGTTGGACGAGGCCTGCCTAAAATGAACAAAATAAAAATTTAACAGGATGTCAAAAAAAATATTTTATATGACAATGATTCCATTGTACTTGCGGAATTCAGTGGCGTCAACGAATTTCACAACAATTATCCGTCAACGAATTTAACGAATTTGTTGTTAATTAGAACAAAATAGCCAAATATTTGCAAAAAATCCTTGTGAAATTTGAGTGGGAATTTTGATGAAAAATTGTGCTAATGAGAGGTTTCCTTCAACAAATTTGTGTAGTCGCTAAGTGTTTTTATTTTCACAAACTTAAAATTTACTTTTCTGTTAAGTTCAATATTTCTATTCTAATTTTGACAACATATAAATTTAACCGAACCGCATCCCTAAATTTTGTAATACAGATACTCATTATTTATGGAACTTGGTCGAAAAAGAGTTGACATTTGTTTCTCTTGTTTTCTCTTATACATTTTCAAAAATTTTCACGTTTCAACATATCAAATCTGCTTTTATGTCTTTTTTATGTGTATCGATATGCACCGCCAATTATACTTTTTAAAATCACTTCTTTTCCTTATTTATGTAACATAATCCACATAGCGGCCGTCGTCGTGTCGTGTCCGCTTGACTCACCTTTGCGATAGTTTGGCACGTTCCTCGACAAATATGAGCCGAAACTTATGCTTTCGCATTAAAATAACTTGGCGATCGTTGCGTCCGCCCTGCGCAAGACAGGGGGAAAACTCGCGATTTTTTTCGTCGAACTTACTCACACCCGGAACAACACACAATAGAATTTCACTGAAATTTTCCACACTAGTTATCAAAATAATTCAAAATATTTGATTAAAATTGCACCAGTACCTAATAAAATCGCACAAACTTATTTTTTATTTTATTACTTTTCATAAAAGGAATTTCAATTATTTCATATATACACACGAATATAGAACTGAGACGGGTACCACGGACCGCGCGTTCGCGTATAGTCACCGCGACTCGCCAATAGACAAGAGGAGACTTTTTAAAAAAATAGATTGGGATAGGATTCTACGATAGATACACGATGGTCTTTTCTTTTTCTATCCTAAAGTCTTTGTTGTTGCTTTTATTTTTACACGATTTTTGCTTTATTTGTGGGCTGACGAATAAAATATTTATGTTATAAAAATAAAAAATCAAGAAATTTTCGGTTTCGAATTGTGAGAGAGATATCAACACGCACGCACGGATTTCTTACAGCGAGAAGCGATAGATATTGATGGCCCGAAGGCCTAACGAGCACTACTTTGCGCTATAATGATCATCATTAGATTTTGCAGAAGATGTTCTTTAGTGGTTGATTGTGTTATTTTATGTTTGCTTAAGTTCTAAGAAATAGGCAGTGAAAGAGTTTCTTCGGAAGTTAGAGTAAGGGGCTACACAATTTTTTTTTTTTTTTTATCAAATTATCCAGAATGAATAAAATAAGAAAAGATTACATTTTCCTGAAACCTAAAGGGTCCTAGCTATCACCGTTGTGCACCTCGAAAAACGCACGGAAAACCCTCAAAATCGCAAATTTCTATTTTCATATAAAAATTTTCGAAATCGGTGGTTGAAAAAGTCGATGAAGAGGGCATCCAGACCTACATTTTGCTGAAACCTCCAGGGTCCTAGCTATCACCGTTTCAAAGATACAGCCGGTTAAAGCTGGGGCAATAAAAAAGCAGTTTGCCCCTCGAAAAACGCCCGGAAAGGCCTCAAAATCGCAATTTTCTGTTTTCATATGAAAATTTTCGAAATCGGGGGTTGGAAAAGTCGATGAAGAGGGCATCCAGACCTACATTTTGCTGAAACCTCCAGGATCCTAGCTATCACCGTTTCAAAGATACAGCCACCTAAAGAGGAGGTAGTAAATGGGCATTTTGCCCTTGAAAAACGCCCGGAAAGATATCAAAATCGCAATTTTCTGTTTTCATATGAAAATGTTCGAAATCGGGGGTTGAAAAAGTCGATGAAGAGGGCATCCAGACCTACATTTTGCTGCAACCTCCAGGATCCTAGCTATCACCGTTTCAAAGATACAGCCACCTAAAGAGGAGGTAGTAAATGGGCATTTTGCCCTTGAAAAACGCCCGGAAAGGCCTCAAAATCGCAATTTTCTGTTTTCATATGAAAATGTTCGAAATCGGGGGTTGAAAAAGTCGATGAAGAGGGCATCCAGACCTACATTTTGCTGCAACCTCCAGGATCCTAGCTATCACCGTTTCAAAGATACAGCCACCTAAAGAGGAGGTAGTAAATGGGCATTTTGCCCTTGAAAACCGCCCGGAAAGGCCTCAAAATCGCAATTTTCTGTTTTCATATGAAAATTTTCGAAATCGGGGGTTGAAAAAGTCGATGAAGAGGGTATCCAGACCTACATTTTGCTGAAACTTCCAGGGTCCTAGCTATCACCGTTTCAAAGATACAGCCGGTTAAAGCTGGGGCAATAAACAAGCAGTTTGCCCCTCAAAAAACGCCCGGAAAGGCCTCAAAATCGCAATTTTCTGTTTTCATATGAAAATGTTCGAAATCGGGGGTTGAAAAAGTCGATGAAGAGGGCATCCAGACCTACATTTTGCTGAAAACTCCAGGGCTACAGCCACCTAAAGAGGAGGTAGTAAATGGGCATTTTGCCCCTCGAAAAACGCCCGGAAAGGCCTCAAAATCGCAATTTCCTGTTTTCATATGAAAATTTTCGAAATCGGGGGTTGAAAAAGTCGATGAAGAGGGCATCCAGACCTACATTTTGCTGAAACTTCCAGGGTCCTAGCTATCACCGTTTCAAAGATACAGCCGGTTAAAGCTGGGACAATAAACAAGCAGTTTGCCCCTCAAAAACGCCCGGAAAGGCCTCAAAATCGCAATTTTCTGTTTTCATATGAACATTTTCGAAATCGGGGGTTGAAAAAGTCGATGAAGAGGGCATCCAGACCTACATTTTGCTGAAAACTCCAGGGTCCTAGCTATCACCGTTTCAAAGATACAGCCACCTAAAGAGGAGGTAGTAAATGGGCATTTTGCCCCTCGAAAAACGCCCTGAAAGGCCTCGAAACCACAATTTCCTGTTTTCATATGAAAATTTTCGAAATCGGGGGTTGAAAAAGTCGATGAAGAGGGCATCCAGACCTACATTTTGCTGAAACCTCCAGGATCCTAGCTATCACCGTTTCAAAGATACAGCCCCCTAAAGAGGAGGTAGTAAATGGGCATTTTGCCCATGAAAAACGCCCGGAAAGGCCTCAAAATCGCAATTTTCTGTTTTCATATGAAAATTTTCGAAATCGGGGGTTGAAAAAGTCGATGAAGAGGGCATCCAGACCTACATTTTGCTGAAACCTCCAGGGTCCTAGCTATCACCGTTTCAAAGATACAGCCCCCTAAAGAGGAGGTAGTAAATGGGCATTTTGCCCTTGAAAAACGCCCGGAAAGGCCTCAAAATCGCAATTTTCTGTTTTCATATGAAAATTTTCGAAATCGGGGGTTGGAAAAGTCGATGAAGAGGGCATCCAGACCTACATTTTGCTGAAACCTCCAGGATCCTAGCTATCACCGTTTCAAAGATACAGCCACCTAAAGAGGAGTAAAATGGGCATTTTGCCCTTGAAAAACGCCCGGAAAGGCCTCAAAATTGCAATTTTCTGTTTTCATATGAAAATTTTCGAAATCGGGGGTTGGAAAAGTCGATGAAGAGGGCATCCAGACCTACATTTTGCTGCAACCTCCAGGGTCCTAGCTATCACCGTTTGAAAGATACAGCCACTCAAAGAGGAGGTAGTAGATGGGCATTTTGCCCTTGAAAAACGCCCGGAAAGGCCTCAAATCGCAATTTTCTGTTTTCATATGAAAATTTTCGAAATCGGGGGTTGAAAAAGTCGATGAAGAGGGCATCCAGACCTACATTTTGCTGCAACCTCCAGGATCCTAGCTATCACCGTTTCAAAGATACAGCCACCTAAAGAGGAGGTAGTAAATGGGCATTTTGCCCTTGAAAAATGCCCGGAAAGGCCTCAAAATCGCAATTTTCTGTTTTCATATGAAAATTTTCGAAATCGGGGGTTGGAAAAGTCGATGAAGAGGGCATCCAGACCTACATTTTGCTGAAACCTCCAGGATCCTAGCTATCACCGTTTCAAAGATACAGCCGGTTAAAGCTGGGGCAATAAACAAGCAGTTTGCCCCTCAAAAAACGCCCGGAAAGGCCTCAAAATCGCAATTTTCTGTTTTCATATGAAAATTTTCGAAATCGGGGGTTGAAAAAGTCGATGAAGAGGGCATCCAGACCTACATTTTGCTGAGACCTCCAGGGTCCTAGCTATCACCGTTTCAAAGATACAGCCACCTAAAGAGGAGGTAGTAAATGGGCATTTTGCCCCTCGAAAAACGTCCGGAAAGGCCTCAAAACCGCAATTTCCTGTTTTCATATGAAAATTTTCGAAATCGGGGGTTGAAAAAGTCGATGAAGAGGGCATCCAGACCTACATTTTGCTGAAACTTCCAGGGTCCTAGCTATCACCGTTTCAAAGATACAGCCGGTTAAAGCTGGGGCAATAAACAAGCAGTTTGCCCCTCGAAAAACGCCCGGAAAGGCCTCAAAATCGCAATTTTCTGTTTTCATATGAAAATTTTCGAAATCGGGGGTTGAAAAAGTCGATGAAGAGGGCATACAGACCTACATTTTGCTGCAACCTCCAGGGTCCTAGCTATCACCGTTTGAAAGATACAGCCACTCAAAGAGGAGGTAGTAGATGGGCATTTTGCCCTTGAAAAACGCCCGGAAAGGCCTCAAAATCGCAATTTTCTGTTTTCATATGAAAATTTTCGAAATCGGGGGTTGAAAAAGTCGATGAAGAGGGCATCCAGACCTACATTTTGCTGAAACCTCCAGGGTCCTAGCTATCACCGTTTCAAAGATACAGCCACCTAAAGAGGAGGTAGTAAATGGGCATTTTGCCCCTCGAAAAACGCCCGGAAAGGCCTCAAAATCGGAATTTCCTGTTTTCATATGAAAATTTTCGAAATCGGGGGTTGAAAAAGTCGATGAAGAGGGCATCCAGACCTACATTTTGCTGAACCTTCCAGGGTCCTAGCTATCACCGTTTCAAAGATACAGCCGGTTAAAGCTGGGGCAATAAACAAGCAGTTTGCCCCTCGAAAAACGCCCGGAAAGGCCTCAAAATCGCAATTTTCTGTTTTCATATGAAAATTTTCGAAATCGGGGTTGAAAAAGTCGATGAAGAGGGCATCCAGACCTACATTTTGCTGCAACCTCCAGGGTCCTAGCTATCACCGTTTGAAAGATACAGCCACTCAAAGAGGAGGTAGTAGATGGGCATTTTGCCCTTGAAAAACGCCCGGAAAGGCCTCAAAATCGCAGTTTTCTGTTTTCATATGAAAATTTTCGAAATCGGGGGTTGAAAAAGTCGATGAAGAGGGCATCCAGACCTACATTTTGCTGAAACCTCCAAGATCCTAGCTATCACCGTTTCAAAGATACAGCCACCTAAAGAGGAGGTAGTAAATGGGCATTTTGCCCTTGAAAAACGCCCGGAAAGGCCTCAAAATCGCAATTTTCTGTTTTCATATGAAAATTTTCGAAATCGGGGGTTGGAAAAGTCGATGAAGAGGGCATCCAGACCTACATTTTGCTGCAACCTCCAGGGTCCTAGCTGTCACCGTTTCAAAGATACAGCCACCTAAAGAGGAGGTAGTAAATGGGCATTTTGCCCTTGAAAAACGCCCGGAAAGGCCTCAAAATCGCAATTTTCTGTTTTCATATGAAAATTTTCGAAATCGGGGGTTGAAAAAGTCGATGAAGAGGGCATTCAGACCTACATTTTGCTGAAACCTCCAGGGTCCTAGCTATCACCGTTTCAAAGATACAGCCATCTAAAGAGGAGGTAGTAAATGGGCATTTTGCCCTTGCAAAACGCCCGGAAAGGCCTCAAAATCGCAATTTTCTGTTTTCATATGAAAATTTTCGAAATCGGGGGTTGAAAAAGTCGATGAAGAGGGCATCCAGACCTACATTTTGCTGCAACCTCCAGGATCCTAGCTATCACCGTTTCAAAGATACAGCCGGTTAAAGCTGGGGCAATAAACAAACAGTTTGCCCCTCGAAAAACGCCCGGAAAGGCCTCAAAATCGCAATTTTCTGTTTTCATATGAAAATTTTCGAAATCGGGGGTTGGAAAAGTCGATGAAGAGGGCATCCAGACCTACATTTTGCTGCAACCTCCAGGATCCTAGCTATCACCGTTTCAAAGATACAGCCGGTTAAAGCTGGGGCAATAAACAAACAGTTTGCCCCTCGAAAAACGCCCGGAAAGGCCTCAAAATCGCAATTTTCTGTTTTCATATGAAAATTTTCGAAATCGGAATTTTCTGTTTTCATATGAAAATTTTCGAAATCGGGGGTTGAAAAAGTCGATGAAGAGGGCATCCAGACTTACATTTTGCTGAAACCTCCAGGATCCTAGCTATCACCGTTTCAAAGATACAGCCACCTAAAGAGGAGGTAGTAAATGGGCATTTTGCCCTTGAAAAACGCCCGAAAAGGCAATTTTCTGTTTTCATATGAAAATTTTCGAAATCGGGGGTTGAAAAAGTCGATGAAGAGGGCATCCAGACCTACATTTTGCTGCAACCTCCAGGATCCTAGCTATCACCGTTTCAAAGATACAGCCGGTTAAAGCTGGGGCAATAAACAAACAGTTTGCCCCTCGAAAAACGCCCGGAAAGGCCTCAAAATCGCAATTTTCTGTTTTCATATGAAAATTTTCGAAATCGGGGGTTGGAAAAGTCGATGAAGAGGGCATCCAGACCTACATTTTGCAGCAACCGCCAGGATCCTAGCTATCACCGTTTCAAAGATACAGCCACCTAAAGAGGAGGTAGTAAATGGGCATTTTGCCCTTGAAAAACGCCCGGAAAGGCCTCAAAATCGAATTTTTCTGTTTTCATATGAAAATGTTCGAAATCGGGGGTTGAAAAAGTCGATGAAGAGCGTATCCAGACCTACATTTTGCAGCAACCGCCAGGATCCTAGCTATCACCGTTTCAAAGATACAGCCACCTAAAGAGGAGGTAGTAAATGGGCATTTTGCCCTTGAAAAACGCCCGGAAAGGCCTCAAAATCGCATTTTTCTGTTTTCATATGAAAATTTTCGAAATCGGGGGTTGGAAAAGTCGATGAAGAGGGCATCCAGACCTACATTTTGCAGCAACCGCCAGGATCCTAGCTATCACCGTTTCAAAGATACAGCCACCTAAAGAGGAGGTAGTAAATGGGCATTTTGCCCTTGAAAAACGCCCGGAAAGGCCTCAAAATCGCATTTTTCTGTTTTCATATGAAAATTTTCGAAATCGGGGGTTGGAAAAGTCGATGAAGAGGGCATCCAGACCTACATTTTGCAGCAACCGCCAGGATCCTAGCTATCACCGTTTCAAAGATACAGCCACCTAAAGAGGAGGTAGTAAATGGGCATTTTGCCCTTGAAAAACGCCCGAAAAGGCCTCAAAATCGCAATTTTCTGTTTTCATATGAAAATTTTCGAAATCGGGGGTTGAAAAAGTCGATGAAGAGCGTATCCAGACCTACATTTTGCTGAAACTTCCAAGGTCCTAGCTATCACCGTTTCAAAGATACAGCCACCTAAAGAGGAGGTAGTAAATGGGCATTTTGCCCTTGAAAAACGCCCGAAAAGGCCTCAAAATCGCAATTTTCTGTTTTCATATGAAAATTTTCGAAATCGGGGGTTGAAAAAGTCGATGAAGAGGGCATCCAGACCTACATTTTGCTGCAACCTCCAGGATCCTAGCTATCACCGTTTCAAAGATACAGCCGGTTAAAGCTGGGGCAATAAACAAACAGTTTGCCCCTCGAAAAACGCCCGGAAAGGCCTCAAAATCGCAATTTTCTGTTTTCATATGAAAATTTTCGAAATCGGGGGTTGGAAAAGTCGATGAAGAGGGCATCCAGACCTACATTTTGCTGCAACCTCCAGGATCCTAGCTATCACCGTTTCAAAGATACAGCCACCTAAAGAGGAGGTAGTAAATGGGCATTTTGCCCTTGCAAAACGCCCGGAAAGGCCTCAAAATCGCAATTTTCTGTTTTCATATGAAAATGTTCGAAATCGGGGGTTGAAAAAGTCGATGAAGAGGGCATCCAGACCTACATTTTGCTGCAACCTCCAGGATCCTAGCTATCACCGTTTCAAAGATACAGCCGGTTAAAGCTGGGGCAATAAACAAACAGTTTGCCCCTCGAAAAACGCCCGGAAAGGCCTCAAAATCGCAATTTTCTGTTTTCATATGAAAATTTTCGAAATCGGGGGTTGGAAAAGTCGATGAAGAGGGCATCCAGACCTACATTTTGCTGCAACCTCCAGGATCCTAGCTATCACCGTTTCAAAAATACAGCCACCTAAAGAGGAGGTAGTAAATGGGCATTTTGCCCTTGAAAAACGCCCGGAAAGGCCTCAAAATCGCAATTTTCTGTTTTCATATGAAAATGTTCGAAATCGGGGGTTGAAAAAGTCGATGAAGAGGGCATCCAGACCTACATTTTGCTGAAACTTCCAAGGTCCTAGCTATCACCGTTTCAAAGATACAGCCGGTTAAAGCTGGGGCAATAAACAAGCAGTTTGCCCCTCGAAAAACGCCCGGAAAGGCCTCAAAATCGCAATTTTCTGTTTTCATATGAAAATTTTCGAAATCGGGGGTTGAAAAAGTCGATGAAGAGGGCATCCAGACCTACATTTTGCTGAGACCTCCAGGGTCCTAGCTATCACCGTTTCAAAGATACAGCCATCTAAAGAGGAGGTAGTAAATGGGCATTTTGCCCTTGAAAAACGCCCGGAAAGGCCTCAAAATCGCAATTTTATCTTTTCATATGAAAATTTTCAAAATCGGGGGTTGAAAAAGTCGATGAAGAGGGCATCCAGTCCTACATTTTGCTGAAACTTCCAAGGTCCTAGCTATCACCGTTTCAAAGATACAGCCGGTTAAAGCTGGGGCAATAAACAAGCAGTTTGCCCCTCGAAAAACGCCCGGAAAGGCCTCAAAATCGCAATTTTCTGTTTTCATATGAAAATTTTCGAAATCGGGGGTTGAAAAAGTCGATGAAGAGGGCATCCAGACCTACATTTTGCTGAAACTTCCAAGGTCCTAGCTATCACCGTTTCAAAGATACAGCCGGTTAAAGCTGAGGCAATAAACAAGCAGTTTGCCCCTCGAAAAACGCCCGGAAAGGCCTCAAAATCGCAATTTTCTGTTTTCATATGAAAATTTTCGAAATCGGGGGTTGAAAAAGTCGATGAAGAGGGCATCCAGACCTACATTTTGCTGAAACTTCCAAGGTCCTAGCTATCACCGTTTCAAAGATACAGCCGGTTAAAGCTGGGGCAATAAACAAGCAGTTTGCCCCTCGAAAAACGCCCGGAAAGGCCTCAAAATCGCAATTTTCTGTTTTCATATGAAAATTTTCGAAATCGGGGGTTGAAAAAGTCGATGAAGAGGGCATCCAGACCTACATTTTGCTGAAACTTCCAAGGTCCTAGCTATCACCGTTTCAAAGATACAGCCGGCTAAAGCTGGGGCAATAAACAAGCAGTTTGCCCCTCGAAAAACGCCCGGAAAGGCCTCAAAATCGCAATTTTCTGTTTTCATATGAAAATTTTCGAAATCGGGGGTTGAAAAAGTCGATGAAGAGGGCATCCAGACCTACATTTTGCTGAAACCTCCAGGGTCCTAGCTATCACCGTTTCAAAGATACAGCCATCTAAAGAGGAGGTAGTAGTGCCCTTGAAAAACGCCCGGAAAGGCCTCAAAATCGCAATTTTCTGTTTTCATATGAAAATTTTCGAAATCGGCGGTTGAAAAACTCGATGAAGAGGGCATCTAGACCTACATTTTGCTGAAACTTCCAAGGTCCTAGCTATCACCGTTTCAAAGATACAGCCGGTTAAAGCTGGGGCAATAAACAAGCAGTTTGCCCCTCGAAAAACGCCCGGAAAGGCCTCAAAATCGCAATTTTCTGTTTTCATATGAAAATTTTCGAAATCGGGGGTTGAAAAAGTCGATGAAGAGGGCATCCAGACCTACATTTTGCTGAAACTTCCAAGGTCCTAGCTATCACCGTTTCAAAGATACAGCCGGTTAAAGCTGGGGCAATAAACAAGCAGTTTGCCCCTCGAAAAACGCCCGGAAAGGCCTCAAAATCGCAATTTTCTGTTTTCATATGAAAATTTTCGAAATCGGGGGTTGAAAAAGTCGATGAAGAGGGCATCCAGACCTACATTTTGCTGCAACCTCCAGGGTCCTAGCTATCACCGTTTCAAAGATACAGCCACCTAAAGAGGAGGTAGTAAATGGGCATTTTGCCCTTGAAAAACGCCCGGAAAGGCCTCAAAATCGCAATTTTCTGTTTTCATATGAAAATTTTCGAAATTGTGGGTTGAAAAAGTCGATGAAGAGGGCATCCAGACCTACATTTGGCTGAAACTTCCAGGGTCCTAGCTATCACCGTTTCAAAGATACAGCCGGTTAAAGCTGGGGCAATAAACAAGCAGTTTGTCCCTCGAAAAACGCCCGGAAAGGCCTCAAAATCGCAATTTTCTGTTTTAATATGAAAATTTTCGAACTCGGGGGTTGAAAAAGTCGATGAAGAGGGCATCCAGACCTACATTTTGCTGCAACCTCCAGGGTCCTAGCTATCACCGTTTCAAAGATACAGCCACCTAAAGAGGAGGTAGTAAATGGGCATTTTGCCCTTGAAAAACGCCCGGAAAGGCCTCAAAATCGCAATTTTCTGTTTTCATATGAAAATTTTCGAAATCGGGCATCCAGACCTACATTTTGCTGCAACCTCCAGGATCCTAGCTATCACCGTTTCAAAGATACAGCCACCTAAAGAGGAGGTAGTAAATGGGCATTTTGCCCTTGAAAAACGCCCGGAAAGGCCTCAAAATCGCAATTTTCTGTTTTCATATGAAAATTTTCGAAATCGGGGGTTGGAAAAGTCGATGAAGAGGGCATCCAGACCTACATTTTGCTGAAACCTCCAGGGTCCTAGCTATCACCGTTTCAAAGATACAGCCACCTAAAGAGGAGGTAATAAATGGGCATTTTGCCCTTGAAAAACGCCCGGAAAGGCCTCAAAATCGCAATTTTGTGTTTTCATATGAAAATTTTCGAAATCGGGGGTTGAAAAAGTCGATGAAGAGGGCAGTCAGACCTACATTTTGCTGAACTCTCCAGGGTCCTAGCTATCACTTTTTCAAAGATACAGCCACCTAAAGCGGAGGTAGTAAATGGGCATTTTGCCCCGTGAAAAAACGACCGGAAAGGCCTCAAAATCGCAATTTTCTGTTTTCATATGAAAATTTCCGAAATCGGGGGTTAAAAAAGTCGATGAAGAGGGCATCCAGACCTACATTTTGCTGAAACCTCCAGGGTCCTAGCTATCACCGTTTCAAAGATACAGCCACCTAAAGAGGAGGTAGTAAATGGGCATTTTGCCCTTGAAAAACGCCCGGAAAGGCCTCAAAATCGCAATTTTCTGTTTTCATATGAAAATTTTCGAAATCGGGGGTTGAAAAAGTCGATGAAGAGGGCATCCAGACCTACATTTTGCTGAAACCTCCAGGGTCCTTGCTATCAGCGTTTCAAAGATATAGCCACCTAAAGAGGAGGTAGTAAATGGGCATTTTGCCCTTGAAAAACGCCCGGAAAGGCCTCAAAATCGCAATTTTCTGTTTCCGTATGAAAATTTTCGAAATCGGGAATTGAAAAATTCGATAAAGAGGGCATCCAGACCTACATTTTGCTGAAACCTCCAGGGTGCTAGCTATCACCGTTTCAAAGATACAGCCACCTAAAGAGGAGGTAGTAAATGGGCATTTTGCCCTTGAAAAACGCCCGGAAAGGCCTCAAAATCGCAATTTTCTGTTTCCGTATGAAAATTTTCGAAATCGGAAATTGAAAAATTCGATAAAGAGGGCATCCAGACCTACATTTTGCTGAAACCTCCAGGATCCTAGCTATCACCGTTTCAAAGATACAGCCACCTAAAGAGGAGGTAGTAAATGGGCATTTTGCCCTTGAAAAACGCCCGGAAAGGCCTCAAAATCGCAATTTTCTGTTTTCATATGAAAATGTTCGAAATGGGGGGTTGAAAAAGTCGATGAGGAGAGCATCCAGACCTACATTTTGCTGAAACCTCCAGGGTCCTTGCTATCAGCGTTTCAAAGATATAGCCACCTAAAGAGGAGGTAGTAAATGGGCATTTTGCCCTTGAAAAACGCCCGGAAAGGCCTCAAAATCGCAATTTTATCTTTTCATATGAAAATTTTCAAAATCGGGGGTTGAAAAAGTCGATGAAGAGGGCATCCAGTCCTACATTTTGCTGAAACTTCCAAGGTCCTAGCTATCACCGTTTCAAAGATACAGCCGGTTAAAGCTGGGGCAATAAACAAGCAGTTTGCCCCTCGAAAAACGCCCGGAAAGGCCTCAAAATCGCAATTTTCTGTTTTCATATGAAAATTTTCGAAATCGGGGGTTGAAAAAGTCGATGAAGAGGGCATCCAGACCTACATTTTGCTGAAACTTCCAAGGTCCTAGCTATCACCGTTTCAAAGATACAGCCGGTTAAAGCTGAGGCAATAAACAAGCAGTTTGCCCCTCGAAAAACGCCCGGAAAGGCCTCAAAATCGCAATTTTCTGTTTTCATATGAAAATTTTCGAAATCGGGGGTTGAAAAAGTCGATGAAGAGGGCAGTCAGACCTACATTTTGCTGAAACCTCCAGGGTCCTTGCTATCAGCGTTTCAAAGATATAGCCACCTAAAGAGGAGGTAGTAAATGGGCATTTTGCCCTTGAAAAACGCCCGGAAAGGCCTCAAAATCGCAATTTTCTGTTTCCGTATGAAAATTTTCGAAATCGGGAATTGAAAAATTCGATAAAGAGGGCATCCAGACCTACATTTTGCTGAAACCTCCAGGGTGCTAGCTATCACCGTTTCAAAGATACAGCCACCTAAAGAGGAGGTAGTAAATGGGCATTTTGCCCTTGAAAAACGCCCGGAAAGGCCTCAAAATCGCAATTTTCTGTTTTCATATGAAAATGTTCGAAATGGGGGGTTGAAAAAGTCGATGAGGAGAGCATCCAGACCTACATTTTGCTGAAACCTCCAGGGTCCTTGCTATCAGCGTTTCAAAGATATAGCCACCTAAAGAGGAGGTAGTAAATGGGCATTTTGCCCTTGAAAAACGCCCGGAAAGGCCTCAAAATCGCAATTTTATCTTTTCATATGAAAATTTTCAAAATCGGGGGTTGAAAAAGTCGATGAAGAGGGCATCCAGTCCTACATTTTGCTGAAACTTCCAAGGTCCTAGCTATCACCGTTTCAAAGATACAGCCGGTTAAAGCTGGGGCAATAAACAAGCAGTTTGCCCCTCGAAAAACGCCCGGAAAGGCCTCAAAATCGCAATTTTCTGTTTTCATATGAAAATTTTCGAAATCGGGGGTTGAAAAAGTCGATGAAGAGGGCATCCAGACCTACATTTTGCTGAAACTTCCAAGGTCCTAGCTATCACCGTTTCAAAGATACAGCCGGTTAAAGCTGAGGCAATAAACAAGCAGTTTGCCCCTCGAAAAACGCCCGGAAAGGCCTCAAAATCGCAATTTTCTGTTTTCATATGAAAATTTTCGAAATCGGGGGTTGAAAAAGTCGATGAAGAGGGCAGTCAGACCTACATTTTGCTGAAACCTCCAGGGTCCTTGCTATCAGCGTTTCAAAGATATAGCCACCTAAAGAGGAGGTAGTAAATGGGCATTTTGCCCTTGAAAAACGCCCGGAAAGGCCTCAAAATCGCAATTTTCTGTTTCCGTATGAAAATTTTCGAAATCGGGAATTGAAAAATTCGATAAAGAGGGCATCCAGACCTACATTTTGCTGAAACCTCCAGGGTGCTAGCTATCACCGTTTCAAAGATACAGCCACCTAAAGAGGAGGTAGTAAATGGGCATTTTGCCCTTGAAAAACGCCCGGAAAGGCCTCAAAATCGCAATTTTCTGTTTTCATATGAAAATGTTCGAAATGGGGGGTTGAAAAAGTCGATGAGGAGAGCATCCAGACCTACATTTTGCTGAAACCTCCAGGGTCCTTGCTATCAGCGTTTCAAAGATATAGCCACCTAAAGAGGAGGTAGTAAATGGGCATTTTGCCCTTGAAAAACGCCCGGAAAGGCCTCAAAATCGCAATTTTATCTTTTCATATGAAAATTTTCAAAATCGGGGGTTGAAAAAGTCGATGAAGAGGGCATCCAGTCCTACATTTTGCTGAAACTTCCAAGGTCCTAGCTATCACCGTTTCAAAGATACAGCCGGTTAAAGCTGGGGCAATAAACAAGCAGTTTGCCCCTCGAAAAACGCCCGGAAAGGCCTCAAAATCGCAATTTTCTGTTTTCATATGAAAATTTTCGAAATCGGGGGTTGAAAAAGTCGATGAAGAGGGCATCCAGACCTACATTTTGCTGAAACTTCCAAGGTCCTAGCTATCACCGTTTCAAAGATACAGCCGGTTAAAGCTGAGGCAATAAACAAGCAGTTTGCCCCTCGAAAAACGCCCGGAAAGGCCTCAAAATCGCAATTTTCTGTTTTCATATGAAAATTTTCGAAATCGGGGGTTGAAAAAGTCGATGAAGAGGGCAGTCAGACCTACATTTTGCTGAAACCTCCAGGGTCCTTGCTATCAGCGTTTCAAAGATATAGCCACCTAAAGAGGAGGTAGTAAATGGGCATTTTGCCCTTGAAAAACGCCCGGAAAGGCCTCAAAATCGCAATTTTCTGTTTCCGTATGAAAATTTTCGAAATCGGGGGTTGGAAAAGTCGATGAAGAGGGCATCCAGACCTACATTTTGCTGCACCCTCCAGGGTCCTAGCTATCACCGTTTGAAAGATACAGCCACTCAAAGAGGAGGTAGTGGATGGGCATTTTGCCCTTGAAAAACGCCCGGAAAGGCCTCAAAATCGCAATTTTCTGTTTTCATATGAAAATTTTCGAAATCGGGGGTGAAAAAAGTCGATGAAGAGGGCATCCAGACCTACATTTTGCTGAAACCTCCAGGGTCCTAGCTATCACCGTTTCAAAGATACAGCCGGTTAAAGCTGGGGCAATAAACAAGCAGTTTGCCCCTCGAAAAACGCCCGGAAAGGCCTCAAAATCGCAATTTTCTGTTTTCATATGAAAATTTTCGAAATCGGGGGTTGAAAAAGTCGATGAAGAGGGCATCCAGACCTACATTTTGCTGCAACCTCCAGGGTCCTAGCTATCACCGTTTGAAAGATACAGCCACTCAAAGAGGAGGTAGTAGATGGGCATTTTGCCCTTGAAAAACGCCCGGAAAGGCCTCAAAATCGCAATTTTCTGTTTTCATATGAAAATTTTCGAAATCGGGGGTTGAAAAAGTCGATGAAGAGGATATCCAGACCTACATTTTGCTGAAACTTCCAAGGTCCTAGCTATCACCGTTTCAAAGATACAGCCGGTTAAAGCTGGGGCAATAAACAAGCAGTTTGCCCCTCGAAAAACGCCCGGAAAGGCCTCAAAATCGCAATTTTCTGTTTTCATATGAAAATTTTCGAAATCGGGGGTTGAAAAAGTCGATGAAGAGGGCATCCAGACCTACATTTTGCTGAAACTTCCAAGGTCCTAGCTATGACCGTTTCAAAGATACAGCCGGTTAAAGCTGGGGCAATAAACAAGCAGTTTGCCCCTCGAAAAACGCCCGGAAAGGCCTCAAAATCGCAATTTTCTGTTTTCATATGAAAATTTTCGAAATCGGGGGTTGAAAAAGTCGATGAAGAGGGCATCCAGACCTACATTTTGCTGCAACCTCCAGGATCCTAGCTATCACCGTTTCAAAGATACAGCCACCTAAAGAGGAGGTAGTAAATGGGCATTTTGCCCTTGAAAAACGCCCGGAAAGGCCTCAAAATCGCAATTTTCTGTTTTCATATGAAAATTTTCGAAATCGGGGGTTGAAAAAGTCGATGAAGAGGGCATCCAGACCTACATTTTGCTGGAACCTCCAGGGTCCCAGCTATCACCGTTTCAAAGATACAGCCACCTAAAGAGGAGGTAGTAAATGTGCATTTTGCCTTGAAAAACGCCCGGAAAGGCCTCAAAATCGCAATTTCCTGTTTTCATATGAAAATTTTCGAAATCGGGGGTTGGAAAAGTCGATGAAGAGGGCATCCAGACCTACATTTTGCTGAAACTTCCAAGGTCCTAGCTATCACCGTTTCAAAGATACAGCCGGTTAAAGCTGGGGCAATAAACAAGCAGTTTGCCCCTCGAAAAACGCCCGGAAAGGCCTCAAAATCGCAATTTTCTGTTTTCATATGAAAATTTTCGAAATCGGGGGTTGAAAAAGTCGATGAAGAGGGCATCCAGACCTACATTTTGCTGAAACTTCCAAGGTCCTAGCTATCACCGTTTCAAAGATACAGCCGGTTAAAGCTGGGGCAATAAACAAGCAGTTTGCCCCTCGAAAAACGCCCGGAAAGGCCTCAAAATCGCAATTTTCTGTTTTCATATGAAAATTTTCGAAATCGGGGGTTGAAAAAGTCGATGAAGAGGGCATCCAGACCTACATTTTGCTGAAACCTCCAGGGTCCTAGCTATCGCCGTTTGAAAGATACAGCCACCTAAAGAGGAGGTAGTAAATGTGCATTTTGCCTTGAAAAACGCCCGGAAAGGCCTCAAAATCGCAATTTCCTGTTTTCATATGAAAATTTTCGAAATCGGGGGTTGGAAAAGTCGATGAAGAGGGCATCCAGACCTACATTTTGCTGAAACTTCCAAGGTCCTAGCTATCACCGTTTCAAAGATACAGCCGGTTAAAGCTGGGGCAATAAACAAGCAGTTTGCCCCTCGAAAAACGCCCGGAAAGGCCTCAAAATCGCAATTTTCTGTTTTCATATGAAAATTTTCGAAATCGGGGGTTGAAAAAGTCGATGAAGAGGGCATCCAGACCTACATTTTGCTGGAACCTCGAGGGTCCCAGCTATCACCGTTTCAAAGATACAGCCACCTAAAGAGGAGGTAGTAAATGGGCATTTGGCCCTTGAAAAACGCCCGGAAAGGCCTCAAAATCGCAATTTTCTGTTTTCTTATGAAAATTTTCGAAATCGGGGGTTGAAAAAGTCGATGAAGAGGGCATCCAGACCTACATTTTGCTGAAACTTCCAAGGTCCTAGCTATCACCGTTTCAAAGATACAGCCGGTTAAAGCTGGGGCAATAAACAAGCAGTTTGCCCCTCGAAAAACGCCCGGAAAGGCCTCAAAATCGCAATTTTCTGTTTTCATATGAAAATTTTCGAAATCGGAGGTTGAAAAAGTCGATGAAGAGGGCATCCAGACCTACATTTTGCTGCAACCTCCAGGGTCCTAGCTATCACCGTTTTAAAGATACAGCCACTCAAAGAGGAGGTAGTAGATGGGCAGACCTACATTTTGCTGAAACTTCCAAGGTCCTAGCTATCACCGTTTCAAAGATACAGCCGGTTAAAGCTGGGGCAATAAACAAGCAGTTTGCCCCTCGAAAAACGCCCGGAAAGGCCTCAAAATCGCAATTTTCTGTTTTCATATGAAAATTTTCGAAATCGGGGGTTGAAAAAGTCGATGAAGAGGGCATCCAGACCTACATTTTGCTGCAACCTCCAGGGTCCTAGCTATCACCGTTTTAAAGATACAGCCACTCAAAGAGGAGGTAGTAGATGGGCATTTTGAAGTCGATGAAGAGGGCATCCAGACCTACATTTTGCTGAAACTTCCAAGGTCCTAGCTATCACCGTTTCAAAGATACAGCCGGTTAAAGCTGGGGCAATAAACAAGCAGTTTGCCCCTCGAAAAACGCCCGGAAAGGCCTCAACATCGCAATTTTCTGTTTTCATATGAAAATTTTCGAAATCGGGGGTTGAAAAAGTCGATGAAGAGGGCATCCAGACCTACATTTTGCTGGAACCTCCAGGGTCCCAGCTATCACCGTTTCAAAGATACAGCCACCTAAAGAGGAGGTAGTAAATGGGCATTTGGCCCTTGAAAAACGCCCGGAAAGGCCTCAACATCGCAATTTTCTGTTTTCATATGAAAATTTTCGAAATCGGGGGTTGAAAAAGTCGATGAAGAGGGCATCCAGACCTACATTTTGCTGAAACCTCCAGGGTCCTAGCTATCGCCGTTTGAAAGATACAGCCACCTAAAGAGGAGGTAGTAAATGTGCATTTTGCCTTGAAAAACGCCCGGAAAGGCCTCAAAATCGCAATTTCCTGTTTTCATATGAAAATTTTCGAAATCGGGGGTTGGAAAAGTCGATGAAGAGGGCATCCAGACCTACATTTTGCTGAAACTTCCAAGGTCCTAGCTATCACCGTTTCAAAGATACAGCCGGTTAAAGCTGGGGCAATAAACAAGCAGTTTGCCCCTCGAAAAACGCCCGGAAAGGCCTCAAAATCGCAATTTTCTGTTTTCATATGAAAATTTTCGAAATCGGGGGTTGAAAAAGTCGATGAAGAGGGCATCCAGACCTACATTTTGCTGAAACTTCCAAGGTCCTAGCTATCACCGTTTCAAAGATACAGCCGGTTAAAGCTGGGGCAATAAACAAGCAGTTTGCCCCTCGAAAAACGCCCGGAAAGGCCTCAAAATCGCAATTTTCTGTTTTCATATGAAAATTTTCGAAATCGGGGGTTGAAAAAGTCGATGAAGAGGGCATCCAGACCTACATTTTGCTGGAACCTCCAGGGTCCCAGCTATCACCGTTTCAAAGATACAGCCACCTAAAGAGGAGGTAGTAAATGGGCATTTGGCCCTTGAAAAACGCCCGGAAAGGCCTCAAAATCGCAATTTTCTGTTTTCTTATGAAAATTTTCGAAATCGGGGGTTGAAAAAGTCGATGAAGAGGGCATCCAGACCTACATTTTGCTGAAACTTCCAAGGTCCTAGCTATCACCGTTTCAAAGATACAGCCGGTTAAAGCTGGGGCAATAAACAAGCAGTTTGCCCCTTGAAAAACGCCCGGAAAGGCCTCAAAATCGCAATTTTCTGTTTTCATATGAAAATTTTCGAAATCGGGGGTTGAAAAAGTCGATGAAGAGGGCATCCAGACCTACATTTTGCTGAAACTTCCAAGGTCCTAGCTATCACCGTTTCAAAGATACAGCCGGTTAAAGCTGGGGCAATAAACAAGCAGTTTGCCCCTCGAAAAACGCCCGGAAAGGCCTCAAAATCGCAATTTTCTGTTTTCATATGAAAATTTTCGAAATCGGGGGTTGAAAAAGTCGATGAAGAGGGCATCCAGACCTACATTTTGCTGAAACTTCCAAGGTCCTAGCTATCACCGTTTCAAAGATACAGCCGGTTAAAGCTGGGGCAATAAACAAGCAGTTTGCCCCTCGAAAAACGCCCGGAAAGGCCTCAAAATCGCAATTTTCTGTTTTCATATGAAAATTTTCGAAATCGGGGGTTGAAAAAGTCGATGAAGAGGGCATCCAGACCTACATTTTGCTGCAACCTCCAGGGTCCTAGCTATCACCGTTTTAAAGATACAGCCACTCAAAGAGGAGGTAGTAGATGGGCATTTTGAAGTCGATGAAGAGGGCATCCAGACCTACATTTTGCTGAAACCTCCAGGGTCCTAGCTATCACCGTTTCAAAGATACAGCCACCTAAAGAGGAGGTAGTAAATGGGCATTTTGCCTTGAAAAACGCCCGGAAAAGCCTCAAAATCGCAATTTTCTGTTTTCATATGAACATTTTCGAAATCGGGGGTTGGAAAAGTCGATGAAGAGGGCATCCAGACCTACATTTTGCTGAAACCTCCAGGGTCCTAGCTATCACCGTTCAAAGATACAGCCGGTTAAAGCTGGGGCAATAAACAAGCAGTTTGCCCCTCGAAAAACGCCCGGAAAGGCCTCAAAATGGCAATTTTCTGTTTTCATATGCAAATTTTCGGAACCGGGGGTTGAAAAAGTCGATGGAGAGGGCATCCAGACCTACATTTTGCTGAAACCTCCAGGGTCCTAGCTATCACCGTTTCAAAGATACAGCCACCTAAAGAGGAGGTAGTAGATGGGCATTTTGCCCTTGAAAACGCCCGGAAAGGCCTCAAAATCGCAATTTTCCGTTTTCATATGAAAATTTTCGAAATCGGGGGTTGAAAAAGTCGATGAAGAGGGCATCCAGACCTACATTTTGCTGAAACTTCCAAGGTCCTAGCTATCACCGTTTCAAAGATACAGCCGGTTAAAGCTGGCGCAATAAACAAGCAGTTTGACCCTCGAAAAACGCCCGGAAAGGCCTCAAAATCGCAATTTTCTGTTTTCATATGAAAATTTTCGAAATCGGGGGTTGACAAAGTCGATGAAGAGGGCATCCAGACCTACATTTTGCTGAAACTTCCAAGGTCCTAGCTATCACCGTTTCAAAGATACAGCCGGTTAAAGCTGGGGCAATAAACAAGCAGTTTGCCCCTCGAAAAACGCCCGGAAAGGCCTCAAAATCGCAATTTTCTGTTTTCATATGAAAATTTTCGAAATCGGGGGTTGACAAAGTCGATGAAGAGGGCATCCAGACCTACATTTTGCTGAAACTTCCAAGGTCCTAGCTATCACCGTTTCAAAGATACAGCCGGTTAAAGCTGGGGCAATAAACAAGCAGTTTGCCCCTCGAAAAACGCCCGGAAAGGCCTCAAAATCGCAATTTACTGTTTTCATATGAAAATTTTCGAAATCGGGGGTTGAAAAAGTCGATGAAGAGGGCATCCAGACCTACATTTTGCTGAAACCTCCAGGGTCCTAGCTATCGCCGTTTGAAAGATACAGCCACCTAAAGAGGAGGTAGTAAATGGGCATTTTGCCTTGAAAAACGCCCGGAAAGGCCTCAAAATCGCAATTTTCTGTTTTCATATGAACATTTTCGAAATCGGG
Source organism: Microchrysa polita (assembly GCA_949715475.1). Classification (NCBI taxonomy): domain Eukaryota; kingdom Metazoa; phylum Arthropoda; class Insecta; order Diptera; family Stratiomyidae; genus Microchrysa; species Microchrysa polita. The sequence continues at coordinate 16,590,847 of OX454419.1, forward strand.
GGTTGGAAAAGTCGATGAAGAGGGCATCCAGACCTACATTTTGCTGAAACCTCCAGGGTCCTAGCTATCACCGTTCAAAGATACAGCCGGTTAAAGCTGGGGCAATAAACAAGCAGTTTGCCCCTCGAAAAACGCCCGGAAAGGCCTCAAAATGGCAATTTTCTGTTTTCATATGCAAATTTTCGGAACCGGGGGTTGAAAAAGTCGATGGAGAGGGCATCCAGACCTACATTTTGCTGAAACCTCCAGGGTCCTAGCTATCGCCGTTTCAAAGATACAGCCACCTAAAGAGGAGGTAGTAGATGGGCATTTTGCCCTTGAAAACGCCCGGAAAGGCCTCAAAATCGCAATTTTCCGTTTTCATATGAAAATTTTCGAAATCGGGGGTTGAAAAAGTCGATGAAGAGGGCATCCAGACCTACATTTTGCTGAAACTTCCAAGGTCCTAGCTATCACCGTTTCAAAGATACAGCCGGTTAAAGCTGGCGCAATAAACAAGCAGTTTGACCCTCGAAAAACGCCCGGAAAGGCCTCAAAATCGCAATTTTCTGTTTTCATATGAAAATTTTCGAAATCGGGGGTTGACAAAGTCGATGAAGAGGGCATCCAGACCTACATTTTGCTGAAACTTCCAAGGTCCTAGCTATCACCGTTTCAAAGATACAGCCGGTTAAAGCTGGGGCAATAAACAAGCAGTTTGCCCCTCGAAAAACGCCCGGAAAGGCCTCAAAATCGCAATTTTCTGTTTTCATATGAAAATTTTCGAAATCGGGGGTTGACAAAGTCGATGAAGAGGGCATCCAGACCTACATTTTGCTGAAACTTCCAAGGTCCTAGCTATCACCGTTTCAAAGATACAGCCGGTTAAAGCTGGGGCAATAAACAAGCAGTTTGCCCCTCGAAAAACGCCCGGAAAGGCCTCAAAATCGCAATTTACTGTTTTCATATGAAAATTTTCGAAATCGGGGGTTGAAAAAGTCGATGAAGAGGGCATCCAGACCTACATTTTGCTGAAACCTCCAGGATCCTAGCTATCACCGTTTCAAAGATACAGCCACCTAAAGAGGAGGTAGTAGATGGGCATTTTGCCCTTGAAAAACGCCCGGAAAGGCCTCAAAATCGCAATTTCCTGTTTTCATATGAAAATTTTCGAAATCGGGGGTTGAAAAAGTCGATGGAGAGGGCATCCAGACCTACATTTTGCTGAAACTTCCAGGGTCCTAGCTATCACCGTTTCAAAGATACAGCCGGTTAAAGCTGGGGCAATAAACAAGCAGTTTGTCCCTCGAAAAACGCCCGGAAAGGCCTCAAAATCGCAATTTTCTGTGTTCATATGAAAATTTTCGAAATCGGGGGTTGGAAAAGCCGATGAAGAGGGCATCCAGACCTACATTTTGCTGCACCCTCCAGGGTCCTAGCTATCACCGTTTGAAAGATACAGCCACCTAAAGAGGAGGTAGTAGATGGGCATTTTGCCCTTGAAAAACGCCCGGAAAGGCCTCAAAATCGCAATTTTCTGTTTTCATATGAAAATTTTCGAAATCGGGGGTTGAAAAAGTCGATGAAGAGGGCATCTAGACCTACATTTTGCTGAAACTTCCAGGGTCCTAGCTATCACCGTTTCAAAGATACAGCCGGTTAAAGCTGGGGCAATAAACAAGCAGTTTGCCCCTCGAAAAACGCCCGGAAAGGCCTCAAAATCGCAATTTTCTGTTTTCATATGAAAATTTTCGAAATCGGGGGTTGAAAAAGTCGATGAAGAGGGCATCCAGACCTACATTTTGCTGAAACCTCCAGGGTCCTAGCTATCACCGTTTCAAAGATACAGCCACCTAAAGAGGAGGTAGTAAATGGGCATTTTGCCCTTGAAAAACGCCCGGAAAGGCCTCAAAATCGCAATTTCCTGTTTTCATATGAAAATTTTCGAAATCGGGGGTTGAAAAAGTCGATGAAGAGGGCATCCAGACCTACATTTTGCTGAAACCTCCAGGGTCGTAGCTATCACCGTTTCAAAGATACAGCCACCTAAAGAGGAGGTAGTAAATGGGCATTTTGCCCTTGAAAAACGTCCGGAAAGTCCTAGAAATCGCAATTTTCTCTAGTCATATGAAAATTTTCGAAATCGGGGTTTGAAAATGTTGATGAAGAGGGCATCCAGACCTACACTTTGCTGTACCTGCTGGCTGTATCTTTGAAACGGTGCCCTCTTCATCGACTTTTTCAACCCCGGATTTCGAAAATTTTCATATGAAAACAGAAAATTGCGATTTTGAGGCCTTTCCGGGCGTTTTTCAAGGGCAAAATGCCCATTTACTACCTCCTCTTTAGGTGGCTGTATCTTTGAAACGGTGATAGCTAGGACCCTGGAGGTTTCAACAAAATGTAGGTCTGGATGCCCTCTTCATCGTCTTTTTCAACCCCCGATTTCGAAAATTTCCATATGAAAACAGAAAATTGGGATTTTGAGGCCTTTCCGGGCGTTTTTCAAGTTCAAAATGCCCTCCTCTTTAGGTGGCTGTATCTTCGAAACGGTGATAGCTAGGACCCTGGAGGTTTCAGCAAAATGTAGGTCTGGATGCCCTCTTCATCAACTTTTTCAACAATGCCCATTTACTACCTCCTCTTTAGGTGGCTGTATCTTTAAAACGGTGACTGCTAGGACCCTAGCGGTTTCAGCAAAATGTAGGTCTGGATGCCTTCTTCATCGACTTTTTCCCCAATTTCGTAAATGTTCAAATGAAAACAGAAAATTGCTACCAACCTTTCCGGGCGTTTTTCGAGGAGCAAACTGGGCATTTGTTTCCCCATATTTAGGTGGCTGTATCTTTGAAACGGTCATAGCTTGGAACCTGAAGGTTTCTTCAAAATGTGGGTCTGGCTGGATGCCCTTTTCGTCGAATTTTTCAATACCCTATTTCGAAAACATGTTTAGATGGCTGTATCTTTGGAACGGTGATAGCTAGGCCTGTTCTTAAAGTGCTAAGTCTAAGTCTTTTTCGTCATTATACACTAAACTTCTCTTTTTGCTGAAAGAAGCTGAGCCTGCTGTCTGCTTGACACCTGCTGCACGTTTTTCCTAATTGCATTGTACCCGAGTTATGGACAAATTTTGCGAGAATACTCTCTTCACTGTCTTGAATTTTGGAGTAGGTAGGTCCTTTAAACTCTGCACTTTTTGAACGAGGTGGATTTTCTATTTAATTATTATTTTCCCATTTCGAAATCTCGACAACAGATTTTGCTTTTTTTTTTGTTAATTGTTGCCCCCCATAAAAGACGCTACTGTCTTTCTTCCTCCACTTCGAAACCCATCTACATACTATAGAAAAACAAAAACAACACCTGCCTACCTCTCTCTAGGAATGATCTGTCCAACATTAGAACAAGATGCACATTTATTTTTTATTTCCTCGCCGAAATACTTAAGAACTTACTAATAGACCCGAGACGACAACCACGATTGTGAGTGAGTGCTAAAAATAGGCCGTCACTGTGTGAAATAGCCGCCGCGAAAGAAATAATGATCGCACAGCAGGCATCGTAGACAGTGTGCAAAAGAAGCGAAGCTGACGAAGGCAAAATTTCGTCAGTTTCGTCAATCTTCTTATTCGATGAAGACGAACCGAAAACAGAACGAATTGAGTGGATCTTGCGAATTGTTGCTTCAAATCCGGAAAACTATGTAATCACGCAATGAGAAAGCTAAGTGTTCTCAAGACAAAAGACAAGATATTCGGCTGTACGCAAGGTTACGGTTAAGGGAATAATAAGATTGCGTTAATGGCTAATCCATCCTTTGAATTTTAACAAATTGCTCACACACTCGTCGATTGGACTCTGTCTTGACACAATGCCGCACTTTTTTCTTGGCATCGTACTACGTACATTTTCGCTTCGTACTGCGATTTTGACTGAGATGAATAGAGTGAGAAAACGGTCATTTTGTAAGTTTATTTTCTATCATCGACGAAAGTTTGTTGTCTTTTCATTCCATCCAACAAGCGATGCATTCCGAACAAATTTTTGGTTTCAATGGAAATTCCTTAGAGATAAGTCGCGAAACAGAAACGACTTTTTCCCTGTTTTTTTTTTCTGTTTAATTCTGAGTGAAAATTCTTTTTTCAACATAAGAAAATTGACAAAGAATCGTCACATTATATGGGATGTTATTTATAAATTTGATGTAAAAGTTTGGAAATGTTTTTTTTTTGTTGTTGGGAAATTTGTCGCGTGAAGAAGATACTTTTTCAACTTTTGTCGAGGGGGCGAATTATTATGATTGAGTCATGTGGGGGTGAGTGACATGACACAACGAATATTCACATCACTGGGTGCCTGAGAACTTACGATAAGACGAGGCAGCGGATGTCTCTCAGGTGCGTGTGTGATGTGCAAAAGGACACGACGGTGTTTGGGCGTAATTTTCAGGATGTTTCCAAGAAATTGTTATCTGTGCTCTGTATTGATGCTGAAGCGTCTGAAGTGCGCCTTATTGTACATCATCAAGTATTTCTGAGATAAGAGATTGATTCCGTTTCAAAAGTCGCAAGTACTCAACCTACTTGAAGGCGTACCTATAATCTTCAGCTGTGGAATTTGCAAAAGTTTTTGTTTCGGAAAATCGATGCTCACGTATATGCGTTTACACCATTTCGACCTCCGCGCTATCATTTATGCACGACTGAAAATTTATTTCAAATGAAAGTCTGCATGCACGACGAAACGACGTATCTACATATGCTTCGCATATGCAAAAGGATTATTATATCCGTTGAGGGGTGTCTGTTGTGGTTCGATAAAATTTAAAAATTCAAAACTTTCGGTTCATCTCCATACGACACAAAAAGCATCTCGTGTGCTGTTTAAGCTTATATGGAAAATGTTCACACTGCTATTCCAAAAACAGAATAATTGACTCGTGACGACTTTTTTCGCGGATGCCACGCATAATCCCTTCAAATTATGTTTACACTCGTAAATTTCAGGTGAACGAGAAACAGCATAAAATGTAGGTATATGCCTCATAAATCGGCAAGAGTACCTACATACCTCCGCGCCATCTGGGAGTTTATCAGCAGAAAATAATTGCCAAAAACGCTCAACCCCCCAGCTTAATTTTCGAGTAAATATGATCCCATGTCGGTCGTCCTGATATCCTTTCAATAGACTGGGTGAAAACAGAGCACCATTATTGTTGAGCCGCGTATTATTATTATCTGACACGTGGTTCATTCAATGAAAACACATTATTATTACAGTAGAGAGTCAATTAACCGAACGCCGATTTTCCGAAAATTAGCCGAAAAAGGACTTAGCTTTTTATAATTTTTTTTTATTGAATTTTAGAATTTAGAGTTTTTAAATTTTTAAATCTTTCTCCTTTGAATTTAATTTTTTACCTTCGAATTTTTAAATTTTTTAAATTTTGAATTTTGGAATTTTTATCGGCATTCCTCCAATCACAGATTATGGGCGAAGTAACCCATTAGCAAATTGATTTACTTCTTAGCCTAGTAGACTCGCTACTGCGAGTTCCAGTGAAGACCCTGCGAGTGCAACACCGAAAGATGAATATCGAAATCGCGAAGGAAATTTTTTATACCTATTGAAGTTCCAGTTCCATTTGAAGTTCTCGTATTACCGATGTCGACATCAATTTTGTCATCGATTGAAAAACTGAAATGACGGGAAAGTTATTCCGGGTTGGATACGATATCCCCAGTCACAAAATCCCCAAACCAAAATCCCCAAATCAAAATCCCCATAATCAAAATCCCCGAAATTAAAATCCCCGAAATCAAAATCCCCGAAATCAAAATACCCAAAACCAAAATCCCCAAACGAGATTTTTTTTAGGCTATTGTAGAGGGTAAATGATAGATGTTAAATGGCAGATGATAAATGGTAGATGGTAAATGGTAGGTGGTTAATGGTAGACGGATGGTAGCTTGTAAATGGTTGATGGCAGATGGTAAATGGTAGATTGTATATTTCAAATGGTGGATGGTAAATAGCAAATAGTAGATGGTAAATGGTAGATGCTAGATGGTAGGTGCTTTAGACTATTCTAATTGTAATAGTCCTACTATGCAATAAAAAAATCACCGTCGTGGACTGATATACAGTGAAACCTCCCTAAGTTGACCACTCTGTAACATGAACACCTCTTTAAATTGACCATCTTTTTCCGCCCTTGTACATTCAACATTGCGCTAAACGAGTTTCTGTAAGTTGACCACTCTTTCTATCTTGACCAAAAATTGTCCGGCCTTGGGTGGTCAACTTGTATATGCTAATCAACGGCAAACTCTTTGAAGTAACACAGAACAAAATCAGATAATGTGCAGTCGATTAAATATGCGATCGGTTCCAACAATAAGCCCACCAAGTTTTCCGCGAATATTCGTTCGGATGAGGACATGTCTCGACGATGTTAAAGAAAACCTAATATGTTTAGGACGATATATGCAAACGTTTATTCAATATAATGTACTCGAACATTTTGTTTGTGCTAATAAAATAAAAAGTTAGTATCGATTTACGACCCTCCTAGTGCAATTTACCATCTACCATTTAACACCTTCCATCTACCATCAACCATCAACAATTTACAATCTTTCATCAACCATTTACCATCTACCATTTTTTACTACCATCCATCTACCATTTACCAGCTTATTTCGGGTGCTTTGGGATTTTATGATTGGGTATTTTGTATATGGGTATTATGATTATGGGGACTTTGTAAATGGGTATTATGATTATGGGGATTTTGAATATGGGGATTTTGATTTTGGGGATTTTTCTACGTTTGGGGATTTAGTGATTGGGGATTTCGTATGGTTCCCAATTATTCCACCTGGAAGTTTTCTATTGAAAATTATTTGGCTTTGCAGGATTTATCATAGGCTGTTTGGATGAAAGCGAGACTGATGTCAAAAGGTGCGCGAAGGCGAAAGCGGCATTAATTCTCAGCATTGACAAATCCTATTTCTTTAACGTAAAATCCGCGAAAAATGTCAGAGAAGTTTGGGATCACCTCAAAACGACTTTCGAAAACAAAGGTGCAGTGCGAAAGGTCACCTTGATGCGCAAAATTGTCAACACAAAGTTGGACGAGTGCGAGTCCATGGAGGTTAACGTGAGTGAAATAATAAGTACAGCTCAAAAGTTGTCTGAAATTGGATTTGACGTCAATGACGAATGGTTGGCGATATGTATGCTCAGTGGATTGAGTGACGATTACTTGCCGATGGTTATGGCAATCGAGAATAGTGCCGCGAGGCGAGACTATCTAGTGATAGTGTAACAATGCTGATGGCGATATTGTCAACGGAATCAGCGTCGTGGATGCGGATCAGGTCGATGAGTGTATTGCGTCGACGCAAGATGGTGGCGGCCAGTGGCGCAACCACGGGAGGGGCTAAGGGGGCTAAAGCCCCTCCCAGACCCAGAAATTAGAAAAGGATAAATTTCAAATGAAATATGAAACCATAAATTTGTTTGCAGATTTTCTAAAAATTAGAATTCTTGTTCTTAGAGCATATGGTATTTACCTACTAGTTTCAATGGTCTGCGGAAGTTGCAGCGGAATTTAAAAAACATCTTTGTGCAAAACAGAAGTAGTTAAACGCGCAGATCTGAGTTACTTTTTGAAAATAAAGTAATTTTTCATGGCAAATTGAAGACTTGAATAATTTTATCTTAGAAGCATCCACCAAACATATTCCTGTTCAACATTTGCTAAAAAATATTTTAAAATAATTATTGTTCAAATATTTTCTACTGGGAAAATGAGCAGGATACAAGCGCTATATCCATCGCAGCAATCCACATCCGAACTGAATTGGTTCTTGCGAAATAGAGTCCTGTGAGTGCTCTCACCTGAGACGATGTTTCCTCCAATTGCGATGGACGTAAATGATTTGAAGTACTGATTACGAATGGGCTTAACCTTCCGATGCTTGCACGTCTATCGTGACAAGGATGATCGCGCGTATGTCTCACACTCTCATACGCATACTTATTTTAATGTAATTTGGCTAGAATAAAATCAAGGACTCTTCAGGGAAAGGCAAGAAATTAGTCAGGCATTTATTCCAATGAAGTTTTATAAAAAGTTAGGAATTGGTACAATCAAAAAAAACTTTGATTTGAAGGTTGAGTGCGCAAATGGCTTTTGAAGCAGTTCCAAGTTTCATGACAATTGTTAGTTACATTATTATGTGGACCTTTAACAAATGAATAATTTGCAATTATGTTGTGTTTTGGTCGCCGGATTAAAGTCCATCAATTTGTGATGTTGTTTGTATTTTTTGAGTACCTAAGCCGGTGAAATAAAAAAAGCTGACGAGTATGATCGCGCGTATGTGAGACATACAGTTTTCTAGTCCTTCGGGTCACGAGGATCTTGCGGCACTCAAAAAGCGGCAGAAAAATTATTTTCAGCATTATAGGAGATTAGAAGACGGGGCTTCCCAGCAGTTTGTATTATATGTGAGTGATGAGCACGCAAAAAACAGACCGTATGGCTCGGAGCATCGGAGGGTTAACACTCGCGTTTCCACGACGCTAAGCTATGAAAAACTTTACATCGAAAATAAGCAAGGTTTAAATGGGAGCTTAAACCACCATATATGTAATAATAACACCATCGTATAAGACCATCATCCAAGTGGCGAAGACAAGCTCAAATGTCGAGTAATGTGGATCCTCTTAGCCCCCTCCAGGACAAATTCCTGGTTGCGCCACTGGTGGTGGCAAAGTAATGGTTCCAACGGGCAGTGAAATCGTGGAAGATGCAAACGGAAACGTTTCAGACCAAAGCGATCAGTTCGAAGTTCGTCGATCAGCTCGATTGGCGAAAAAGCCAGAGCGTTTTCAATGTGGGAAAGCAAACTATGTGTTTGCTGTTTACGAAAACACCGCTCTGAATAATGAACCAGTAAAAGAGGCGATGAGTGCGGTAAACAGTCAAAAGTGGCTAGCGGCTATAGACGAGGAGTTTCAGTCGCTAATGAGCAATCAAGCGTGGGAACTTATCGATTTGCCGGACGGTAATAAATGCATCAACAGCAAATAGGTTTTCAAGCTCAAAACCGATAGTTCAGGCAGAGCGATTCGACACAAAGCACGTTTGGTTGCCAAAGGCTGCAGTTATCGCGAAGGGATAGACTATTACGAGACGTATTCGACGTATTCGTTTGCCTATGGCGACCTCTGTCAAGTATTCGTTGAAGATAGAGCAGATGGATGTAGTAACAGCTTTCCTACATGGGGACGTGAAAGAATCGATTTTCATGAAACAGCTCGAAAACTACGACCATGGTACTGTAAAAGTATGCAAATCGTTGAAATCGTTGTTTGGATTAAAACAGGCAAGTCGAAATTTGAATATAAAATTAAATGATGTTCTCAGAAAAGCCGGTTAAGTTCGATGTAATAGTGAAGCGTATGTATACGTGCGAAGCGCTAATAAGTCCATTGTCATTGTAGCCGTTTATGTCGACGACTTGTTGATACTGTGATGTGTCTAGACTATACGTCAACCCAAATTGTATTTCCGTGCTTGGTACCAGATGGTGCTAGTGTCGCTAGCGAGAATAGGGTTGACCGATACGACAACAACAACGACTTTCCGGAAGCTTCCAGAAAGTGCGTCACCGAAGTTTCCAGAACAGTGGAAACGAGTATATAAGGGCGTCGACTAGTATCGACCAGTCAGTCTAGTTTTAACCGTGAATAATGTCGAGTCAATAATTAGTGAAGTAATTTGTAAAATTGTAAACCGTGTATATCTGTGCGGTTGTAATAAATAGTGTTACAGTAAAGCGAGTGTTATTCATCATCTATCAAATCTATCGAACCCACTGGAACGTCTAGAATAGACGAGAAATATATAACAATACTTTTCAACAACACCGCTTGGAAGGACCAATTGAAGTCGACCTTAACTAGTAACTTCAAAATGAAGGATACGCGCAATGCATCAAACATACTCTGTATTCACATCGATTATGATTTTCAAAAGGGTATAATTGCTTTGAATCAACGAAAATATACGGAGGCGATTTAACAACGTTTTAATATGTTTACGTGTGATCCTGTTAAGCTGCCGTCGAGTTGTAATCAACGATTGGCCAAAGAGATGTCACCAACGAACGAGAATGAAGTTCAACGAATGAAGCAGTTGGAAGTTCTTCCCAGTTCAAAAGTTCTTTCAGTGTGGCTGTAGTAGGCCAATTCAATCAGCAACCTGGAATTCCGCATTGGCCAGCCGTGAAGCGTATCTTGCGGTATCTGAAGGGTACATTGGATGCGAAGCGAAGCTAGTATTCACAAAGAATGGCAGGTACAGCGAACTTTGTTGCTATTCTGACTCCGATTAGGCATCAACTTTTTGTGACTAATGTTTTGTGACATTGTAGCAAGGAACGGCGATCTGATGGAAAAGCAGAAAGCAGAGCTCTCAGTACTGCCGAAGCCGAATATATGGATCTTGCAATAGCGTGTCAGTCAGGAGTCTTTGTGGCTTGAACAACTGAAAGAGGAAATTCTAGGCGAATCATCTACAACGATTGAAGTATTTTGCGATAATAAGGCAGCGAAAGATATGTGCAAAAATGACATCTTTAGCGCAAGAACGAAGCATATTAACATCAAGTACCATTTCATCCGCGATTTAGTCGAGCAGATCATCATCATGATCTCGAAGATAGGTACATAAGGTTTAACAAAAGCCGTTCAGATTCAAAAGCATGTTTTTTGTTCCCCAAGCATGGGACTTGTTGCAAATTAACTTTGCATTATATTCTTGATTTGGAATTTTATTGAGTCTCACTTAAAAGTAAATTAATTTCGATTTTGTTTGAAAAATCTTTTGAGTTCATTGTTTAAGTGGGAATGTTGTAATATTGAATATAAACAAATGAACAAAAGATGGAACTTTCAATTTTTACTTATGTCCCTTATGGCCATACTAATTTTTTCTATTTTTTTTTACAAGTTTCAAAATTAAGGTGACCAGTCTCCCGAAGGCCCAATGCTGTACACATACTTGCGGAATTCAGTTTTCAGACAAATCCTCAAACATACTACCCCCTCCCCTCTCTATCTTCATTATAAAGCGAAACTTCGGCAAATTTCGTAAGGCTTCATATAGGCTCCAAAATATGAAATAAAATATTTTCCTGTAACAGCGAAGTCGTTTTTCTCAGAGCCGTGCAAAGGGAAGGCAAAATCCGCACGACACGCGGACATCGTATACGCAAGTCCAAGCATACTTTGCATACTTCTTGACTCAAACAACAGTCAGTAATGCTGTAATTTTTTTATGTAAGGTAAATTTATACCTATGCGCAATAGAGTTTCGTTAAACCTTAACTCTAGGCTTGCTGCTTCGTACTGATACCATGTGGAAAGGGACACATTTGCTACAATGGGACAACGCCGAAACTAGTTTCTCCAGTTAACAACATTTCAAATTCTAATTTCTTATAATGTCTAAATTTCTGAAACTGCGCGTCGGACCCCCTCCGAAACAAAATCCTGGCTACGACCCTGCCTCATAATATCCTTCCTTCATTTCTGTAAACAGAATTGAGCCGTAGCCAATATTCTGGGAATTATGGCAAGGTGCTGTTGTACTAAACTGAACCCATAAGGGAGCCTTAAAGTCCTCAATGTTCCCCTTGAAATTTCCACCAAATATGGGCAGTGCCGTGCTCTGCAAGTTTGCGCTCACGAACTTCCGAGTTACGGACAATTTTCAATTAGAAAACACAAAACTGCGATTTGGGCCGCTGTAACATATGAACGCTGATACGTAGGACGTTGAAATTATAAGAAAATGTGAGCGCCAAGTAGCTCTAAAAGCTTGCCAAATTTCAGAAACATCGGTCAAAGAGTTCCCGAATTATCGAAAATGAGCGATTGTCAAACATAAAAGTGCTATTCCAGCTAAATATCGATCGTACGGGAATCAAAGATTACAGGCTAAAAGCAAACAAGACTGATCCCAGAAGAGCCTAATGAGAATTTACCCTTTAGTATTCATAAAGAGCCATATTGTTTTTTTTTATCATAACGGCACATATTATCTGGGGAAAGCTATAGGACTTGGACTATATAGAGCTTCAAGATCAACTTTTACTTTTATAACAGACAGAATTTCCTTATAAAAAATGTATGGCTCAATATAATATAACGGTAAGTTCTTGTATGATAATTTTATGTGTCGGAATTCTAAAGCAGCATTGATCTTTGACTAGCATTCGATCCATGCAATTTTAAATAGTATCTTTCTGGAGTCCAAAGTAAGACAATTAGGACATTTTTCGCGATGGATTATTTGAAATTGGTTAGAGGAGCTACCAGCATTTTTAGTTTATGTTGTATCAGAAACCACTACTCTTGCTGACCAAAATTCCACCAAGTATGTATCACAAATTACAACGCCTAACCTGCATGGGTGAGCCTGGGCATAATAAATTTTTGTTACAAGACGTATTCGCGGGTCAGATCATATAAAAATGCTGCTGCAAATATACCCAGCAGACCGGTCTGCATAGCCGGAAAATTACATGATACTTCAGAGATCCTCAACCCTGCCCCTCACCAAAAAAACCTTAATAATTCGTAAAGTAATTCTTCGTTAAGTTTGCGCTTTCAGTGGGCGGAGTGGGGCTGGAGAAGGAGGTAAAAATATCTCATATAAAAAAAAAACATATTTTTGGCAAAGTTGGATTTTTGGGTATGTTTTATGGTGCATTTGTTGTACTAACTATAATAACGCTGTTAATTTCCTTTTTTTATGAGTATTACATACGATAATGTAGAATATATTAAAAGTCTATTAAAATGCGTTGCGTTTTCGAAAACCTTTAATAAACCGAAGTTCTCAAAATAGATTTCAATAAATATGTTAATTTGTCATTGCTTATTTGTGTTTCACTTAAATCTGAAGTAAATCAATTAATTCAGTTGCCTTATTCCTACTTAAAATGGTCACTGAAAAGGAGCGGCAAAATGCTCCCCACGCGCCCACTGACGTTTCTCGGAAAGACGCGCCCACTCTAGGGTTAACTGCGACTTTGTGAGTTCCTTGATTCTGCGAATTTCTACAAAAAAAAAAAAAAAACAGATAATGGAACATGGGCTATGACTTTTATTCTACCATTCAGGGTTTTTAGAAGATAACGGTAAATATTGTGTTTTTTAGAATAATTTGTGCGAGAGTTTGAAAATGCTTTGAGTCACTAAAGCACACTAAATGAATCAAAGAGCCGCATGTGGCTCCCGAGACGCCCTTTGCCGACCGCTGATGTAGTGAATTGGTTTCATTGTGTGGCATTGGCAATGCTGTACATTTTGCTGTACATTTCCTAATGCTGTACGACTGGTCAAAATGCTGTACTGTACAGCAAGATGCTGTACGTCTGGTCAGCTTAGTCAAAATGTCATAATGTATATGAAACTCTCTTCAAATAAATCTGTTGAAATTTCACACGCTTCTTTATCGGCATCCCTCCAATCACACCTTTAATTCTTGTATGGAAACTCGACTAACCGAACTTCTTTTTATCCGAACTATCCCTGTCGACATTAGTCCGCATAATTGACGCTCTACTGTATTTTCATCCATTAATATAGACATAATTCAAACAAAACTGCTCCTTCCGCCAATTTGCGAAGTCAACGGCCATTTTGTTAATCCCTTTGCTTGCCTCGTGCTCTTACTTGATTGAGTCTCTATAATAATACACATTTTCCGCGTATTGTCCTCCACGTCAATAATATTCACCGCGACTTCGGCCAGGACACTATAATTGGCTGCGCACAAAACGGATAAAATCACCATTGGCAACGCTGAACGGGAAAAAATTAAAATCGAACCGAATCGAGCCATAATAACACAAAATTGCGGTAGAATGGCCGGGGCCTAATAAATCAGTATTAATTACGGATTTGTGAGTTTGCAATAATTTTTCTTTCATTTTATGCTGGTCGTCGCGAATTTTGCCTGTACCAGTTTGGTGTTTTGTGTTCATACTTTACGGGCTTTGTATAGCCAGAGAGAGAGAAGCTAATCCTGCTGGCTGCTATACTGCTTGTGCTATGGGAAATCGGCTTCCCATTAAATTGAGACGAGAACTCATTAATAACGTTTTGTGCGAGTTCAATTAATGGGGAAGTTTACTTTTCGTTTTGAAAATTACTGAAAAGCTAGCAACGATCGATTATGTATTTTGAAAACGAGACGAGAAGTAATTTTCCGCGAGAAGTGCAGGACATTCAAGACTTTAATAGCACTTCAGAAGTACAAAAAAGATTCAAATCGAAATTGAAATGAAATAGTTTTGCAATTTGATAGTAATTTGTTTGCACAGAGCTTCGCTGCGAGATGAAGTCAAATGAAGTTGAAATTAAATTGTATGGCTATTTGACTGAATAAAAATTGTGAGGACTTTATTAAGTTTCCAATTGAGTTTGATTTTGATTGATGTTTCGTTATTGTTTCGGGAAATATCGATTTTCTTCACTTCCAGACGAATATTTCGTTGTTATGATTTCGTCTGAAATTATTTTCGAAGATTTAATTTTAGGATACTGAATTAATCGTCTGACTGGACGTTGTATGGATTTCTTTCCCATTAATTTTAATCTGAAATCTGAGATTTTCTAAGTGTCGGACGTTCAAAATATATAATTGATTTCGAAAACCTTTTTCTGCGCTTACTTGACGATATTAAGTACCTGTAATTTTGGATACATTAAAATCCATCTGGGCAAAATCCGCCTTTTCAACAGCTAAAGCGAAAATGTTCTTTCTAAATTTTAAGTTCATTTCTACTTATTACGAAAACTGTACGATTATGAAGAAAGGATTTTGAGAGGTGGACTCTGATTTGGGTTGTTTTTGTACGCGACCTATTTCCACTTTTGTATTGAAAAGATGGATTTCAACTGGATGGTTTTCGTACTAGTAGATCCGTAATTTGTTGTAATTTTGAGGTAAAGACTCCAACTTTCGGAATAAACGCATCCTTGAGATTCGACGTCACTACGGAATAGCAGAAAGAAGTTGATAATATTCGTTGCCAAGAGTGCTTAGGATGTACACATTTAGATAAATCGATAGAGGACTGAATATTGCGGTACCGCCATAATTTATGTTCATTATGATTGCATAATGCTGTGTAGACATATATTCAGCGCCCACGCTAGCACTTATGCCTCCCTGGGCAAACCGACAAAAAACCGCCCCTCATTTTTTTTCTATTTTCAAAGGGTTCATATGGGCCTGTAACGGCCTAATTTATTGGGAAGGTTGTTTATTTGCTACACTTTAAATTTGAATCTTACCTAGAAATACGTATTACGTTTATAAGGTTGGATATAAAAACACAAGAGAGACTGAGAAACACGCAGGTTCCTTTATCCGGAGATCAGAGATCGCTCTTTGAACTAGTTAAACCATGGAAACCGTATGTATACGAATCGAGAGGACTTGTTGGCGCTAGAGAAGTTAAGGCCTGCTCCAAAGTAAATAATTCAAGAAACACAAAAAAAAACTTTTTGATATTTTATACTACTAGGTGGGCCAAAAGTAATCTCTCTATTGGAAATCGCTGTAACTTTTTTTCCTTTTTTATTTTTTCTTTCATTTTTCCTAATTGATGAAGCAAACAAACGAAGAATACGAACTGTCAAGCCATGAATCGGTTTACTCCTCAGGAACGCGGGCATATTCTGAAGGAAACATTTCCGGTTCGGTTAATCTCTCGTTTTGGTGATTTGCACGCATAACGGGTCACTATTGAGTGAGATAACTGAAATTCACCTTCTGGAAATGGGCATCTACTGAAATGGAGCCATGGCTATTACCCAGGTCAGAGTTAGGTTAGGTTAGGTAAAGGGGCCGGTAGGTGTACACCCAGTGCACAAAACTTGGTCCATTGTGATCTATAGAATCCCAATCTATAATAACCTCTTAACCCTAGAGAGATAATCATATTTTTTACCCTTGAAAAGATAACCATACGTCGATTCGACGTGTTGCTAGTTAACATCCTTATAACTTCTTTGTTAAGAGTAACATGTTGTTAAAACGTAGATATATAATCATTTGTATTTAATATTAACCTGTTAAACTCATGTTTTTGCAAAATTATCATTTGTTTGTTTATATAACATTAATTTTAAAAAAGTGGTTCTAGGAGAAAGTGGACTGTCCTTTCAATAAATTAAAATAAAGGATATCTTTATCGAAACAGGCTTTTAGTGGTTATATCCAAGTAAATACACATCCACATTATGAACATTTATAAAAATGTCAATTCGAGGCAATTAAAATATTTTTAAGTACAATTTTGTTCTACAGTTTTTACTGACATTAAAGATAATCATACGTCGATTCGACGTATATTTGACTTACGACCCCCCAATATCTTTGGCTGTGTGGCACCCAAGCCAATAATTTTGCCACGTAATTACGCCTACAGACATGAATTGAGTTTTGAGTTAAATCTTGGAACCAACAAATTATAAAGCTTCATTTATGAGATATAATAAAAAGAAAAATTTCTGTACGTCGATTCGACGTAGATTATCTCTCTAGGGTTAAGCTGAGAACCAACCCGTGCTAACAATAATTTTTTTTGAGCAGTGTGGGCTCACATCACGAAGATCGTCCGTATCAAAAAATACCTGGAACCAAGATAACGGCTTCGTTTCTCGGCCAAAGCATCAGCAGCAGGACAGTGTCAAAGGAAATGCTGTACGTTCTCTTCCTCCTGTTCGTCATCACAACTTCTACAGAAATCATTGTGGGGAATTCGGAGTCTTCTAGCAAGATTTCCAGTCGGACAATGCGCCGTTATAACCCCCACTACAATACGAATGTGCTTTCTATCCAAAGACAGTAATTTGGTTCATCGACCAATATCTGGCTTTGGCCATATCATCCTCGTCGTATCGCAAGTACAACCATAGGTCTTAATTTGGTCCTGCGTTCTACAGCGGTTTTTATTATACCCTTCGCTCATAGAGTGAAAGGGTATATTAACTTTGTCATGAAGTTTGTAACGCATAGAAGGAAGCATCTCCGACCATATAAAATATGTATATATATGATCAGCATGACGAGCTGAGTCGATTGGGCGATGTCCGTCTGTCTGTCTGTCCGTCTGTTGCAGCGCGTTTTTCTCGGCCACTATAAAAGCTACGGAGCTGAAATTTTGCACACGTGCTTATTATTGTTGCAGGCTGTTTCTGTGTTTGGATCACCGAAATTGGATCACTGGGTCATGGGGCTGCCATACAAACCTAACCCCCAAATTAGGTTCTTCTAAGAAAAACTTTTTATATTTCTGCACTAATTTCAACCAAATCTCACACAAATGTGTTTCTCTTGATGACACAAAACATATCTAAGAATGGATCAAATCGGATAATGGGGTCATGGGGCTGCCATACAAACCTAGATTCTTCTAAGAAAAACTTTTTTATTTGTGCACCAATTTCAACCAAATTGCACACAAATGTGTTTCTCCTCACGAAACATATCTAAGAATGGATTAAATCGGATAATGGGGTCATGGAGCTGCCATACAAACCTAAGACCCCAAGTTAGGTTTTTCTAAGAAAAACTTTTTCATTTGTGCACCAATTTCAACCAAATTTCACACAAATGTATTTCTTTTGATGACACAAAACATATCTAAGAACTGATCCAATCGGACCATGGGGTCATGGCGCTGCCATACAAACCTAGCCCCCCAATTTAAGTTCTTCTAGGAAAAACTTTTTTATTTTTGCACCAATTTAAACCAAATTTCACACAAATGTGTTTCGCTTGATGACACAAAACATATCTAAGAATTGATCAAATCTGACCATGGGGTCATGGGGTGGCCATACAAGCCCAACCACCACTTTGGTTCTGTGGGGTCATGCTCCCGCAACCCTAATAAAACTTTCGGAGTAAATATTTTTATTTGCCCACTTATTTCAACCAAGCCCAAAACTTTTGTCAAGACGGAAGAAAAAGAATGGGGAGGGGGACTAAATACAAGTCATAGGTACGCCCGAAAAAAAACTTTTAGCCCAAGGAAAGCGAAGGGTATCCAAATTACGGCCGCGCCCGAAATTAGCCTCGCCCTCGGGGGTTGGCGAGCGTAGCGAGCAGGGGGCGAAGCCCCCTAGTTTTTTATTTGTTCTCGTCACAGAACTGACGTGAAAACGGAAAGAAAAGGATGTGGGGGGTGTGTTAAAAGCGCGAGATACTATTAGCCGCTATTAGGAGAGTGAAGGGCATCCAAATTTCACCGCGTCGGAAATTAGCCTCGGTCTCGTTTTTTAGGTAAATTTATTGGCCATTATAAATCATCGCATTTCGGTATTCCATTTAGTTTAGTTTTGGAGATATTCAGTCAAGTTGTGTACAAATCGTCAAATACCTGTGGCAAGGGTTAAGAATTGCGGGTATGTCCTGTACACATTTTCCGCTGGAAATCACAAGAGGAATATGTTTGAATTAAACCTATTTTGTCCTACGGTTGCGTTTTCGCAAAGCTTTATATTTTGATGTTTCACGCTTTTCTGGTAAAAAATATAAACTTTATCCCCGAGGAAGAAAGGTTAATTTAAGAATTATCTAATCGACCTGTATTTACACAAAGATGTATTTTGACATTTTCTATGATTTTTTAGGGTTTGAAAATTGTGAAAATTCCGTATTTTAGGTACGAATGCTAATTAGTGTATAAAAAAACTTAGATCAAATATTTTCCTGAAATCTACGGAAATAACATAAGAAAGACTACAATAGATGCGAAAATATACATAGTTCATCAAAAAGTTGTATTATGAGTGCAGAACATACACTCAAAATTTAAGGTTGCGAAAACGCAGCGCTGGACTATAACGATATCATCTTTTTCCTAGGATGGACAGATGATTTCCATTATTTTTACTACTAATTCAGTTTTGATGCTATTTAATTTTAGCTTTTATTGTTTGAATCTGTTTAACTTCTTGACATAAAGCGGGGCGAACATTGTTTGTACTTTTAGGTTTTCGATAAATTTAAGAAATATTAGTAAAAATGGCTTTGCAAATGAAAAAGTTTATTTAGAACACTTAGGGCGGAATTCATAGTCCTCACTTATACTTAAGGGAACGCTTAAGGGAATCCTTATTAATTTTGCGATTCATCATCGCTCGGACTCAAGTATAGTAATCAGTTCGACGATTCGCGCGAGTTTCTATACAAAGCCTGTCAAAAAACTCGTACGCGGCGAGAATAGCTCGCATCTAGGCATTCAGTTTTTCGGACGAGTACCCAATGCTCAAACCAGTGTTATACACAAAGTCTCCACATAGTCTCGTGCGAAAATAATGTAATTGCATTTATTTTCGTGCGAGCGTTGAACACAAAAGAATGGATAAAACTCATTTATGACTTTAGTGGTGATTTGATTGGTGCAGAATGCAGAATAACACGTAAAAATTGCTTATGTGCAACTTGCAACGCTTCGCTATCACTTTATTGCTTTATTGCTGGTATTTTGATTGGTCTCGCCTCCGACAACAAAGTAGTAATAATATTCTTACGTAGGTAATGTGGATGCTATGGCTCTAGAGGACACGATAAACTAGTAGTGGTAGAAGTATAGGAATATAAAGTCTAAAATTAAACCAATTAAACATGAAACCAAACTTTTAAACTTTTTTTGGAAAATAAGAAAAACATATTTGAACGAAATACGAGTACTAATGGTTTATTGTATTATTATTATGAAATAAAAATAGAAAATATGGATACAATCGGTCATGTTTCGTTAAACCAAATGCAAGCTTCTCAAAAAATTAAATAAAAGAAACCGTTGCAAAGTATAGTTTTCGTTCGTCTGAAGCCATTTTTGACCATCGATTGTACTTCTAATTGCTTCTTTTTGTCGTCCTTTGGGATTGGAACAATTTTCCGATTTTAATCAATTGTGGCACCTGTCGCCTACATGAATAAAAATAATATAAAAATCATCTTCAATTACAGTTCTGTGCTGACTTTTTCCTACCCCTTTTTCTCATCGGTGCGTCTACATCCTTCTTTAATTTCTTTGTCATGCTGGACTATTCGATTTCTTTAAATAGGGATCAATTTATTCAGCACTTTTGGGTACAAAATTCAAAACTAGAAGTTGTATATATCAGAATGAACTATGTACGTAAGTATGTATGTATGTATCGTAGCTAATTGTTTGCTAAATTTTCCATGGCCAACTATGTACTCTCCAGTTTTAAATGCAAATATTCGCGCGAGAAACTGATTACTAGCCTTTAAAAAATAAATTTAAATTTTGCTACTACTAGATAATTTTTATAATTTATTTGTCAGTTACTATAATTCGGCTACTGAATTAAATTATTTTATTGAATGTGGCAATGTTTTTATAAGTGACGTTCTGCCCGAATAAGCATTCCCTTGTACTTATTCCTTAAGTGACGACTATGAATTCCGCCCTTAATTTATTTGGTTTTATGACGCGGCCACTACCTATTATCGACGAAATGATTATTTTCAAGTTTCACCCGCTTTAACGGCCCAATATTCCTCAAATAGAGTGTGAAGTTTAAGCTTTGTGTATAATAGAATCCAGATATGTCCTTGGGAAGTTAGGTTTATCATAGAACCACCTGCTACAAATGGAAAGGGAAGGGAGGGAGGATCGCCAGCCTTATATTTAGACAACATTCTAAGGAGGGGTTCAACCTATCTGATATGAGCGATCCGATTTGGGCATGGCATCTAGCACCGGTTGGTGACTCCAAAAAACCTGGTAAAAATTGAAGGTGCACAGAGAATGAGGGGGGTTACGCATCTCCATGCGGACTCCACAAGAATACTTTGCGATTATTTTCGACGACTAAATTGGTGGGGTGATCCATAATAATGCTAATAATAGCTTTTGTTTCTAAATTTTAGGCTATAATTTATAAAAATGAGACGTTTTCCTTGTATGAAAGAGACTTTTCTTTGACCAAAAAAGTACACGTTAAGACCTAGCGTTGCGTTTTCGCAACGTGCTCCACCGCCCAAAATACAAAAAATTAAAAATACATTTCTCCAAAATTTGCATATTCTTCCTGTTGAAGCCATTATTGACGACCAGGATCTGCAAATAGGAAGAATAAAGGAAGTTCACTAGAAAACAAATTCAAACCACTCGCCATGTCATTCACCATTCACTATCAGCATCCTGGCACGATACGCCGTCCTTTTGTCCAGTGTGCATCGACCTTCGGCCCGCTATAATCCTGGAAGTCGCCTGAAACCAAGGAAATAATGCTTTAATTGATGTAAATTTATCACTATAACTCGCACCAGCTACCATCACCAAACGAAAACAAACACGAAACAACACAACACAAGTGACAGTTGGATCAGCTGGTGACATCTTGTACATAAGTAACACAACATGTGGCTTTGCAACATGCACACAGATGCATTGTTGCAATTGCTAGCAATGGGACACTTTTTATGTATGTACTAAGACATAAGAAGTATACCAGTTAACCGTGAACTTGAATTATGTACTGTTATATTATATGTATGCACAAGTTCTCCTGAGAATTAAGTAGAATATAACGTTCACTTGAAAACTAGAAGCCGTTGCCGTTGCGCGAACAATTTACAGATTTTGGATACCTTTGATGTTTTAGACCCTTTGCTTTTTATCATTGATTAGATTCTGACTAACGAATTTGGACTTTATGTATATTGTGATTTATTACATACTTTTAAATATAGTTTTTTATGTAAGAAAGTGCGTTTGTGCAAATCATTAATTTCTCCTGCAACCGGAGTGGTCCGTCGAGCAAGACCACACACATTGCGCCCCACACTTCCTATGCCAAACTACTGTGCAAAATTTCGTAATACTATCACATCTCCTTCTTACCCCCGGACAATATGGGTTAAAATACTGAGTTATGCACATATTTGGTAAATAAATAAATAAAACTAAAAATTAAAAAACAATTCCGGTGCGTTTATGCAGTATAGTTTCCGGACACCTTGTATAAAGGGCGTGAAAAATGTAAAGTAATTTATAAGTTGGAACAGCTGGGCCAATTTGGCTCAAATTATTGTCCGGAGTTTTTACGAAAGAACATTTTAGGAAAGCCCCTCCCCCCTCCCAAAATGTTGGGAAAATACGCCACTGCTGGAGATTGGGAGCCCGGTTATCCCCCGAACTAATAGACATTTCTATGCTTTATTAACACGTTCACTGTCTCTGAGTCACACATGACCACAGCATGTTTCCCCCGTTCATGTCTATGAGTCAAATGTGACTCATAAATATATGGATTTTAGGAAGCCGGGCTTGATTGTAATGTCGGTGAAGCAAGTCCAGTACATTCATGTACTCATAGTTGATGCAAGCGATGAGGTTCAATAAATCCAGGGTATGCACTGTCCCTATGCTACAAAATACGCGCAACCATAGGAAAGATCTGTGCAATTTCTATTGAATTATACTAAATCGTAGCGCAGCGTACTACATTTCTACTAAAAAAAAAACCTTCAATAAAGTAAACTGCTGGACCATTGTGCCAATTAATTAAATAAATGAACACAATCCAGTTGGGATAACAAAATGGCCGTCAAGGAAGTGTCCTTAGATGAGAAAGTTGTAGAACTAACCAACCGCAAATTTCAGGGCTATCGCCATTTCGTTTGCATGAATTTTACTCTTCCAAAAGGCCGGCAAAAAGTACAGAGTTTAACCCCTACAGTTCCAGTAATAAGTGAGATAATCGAGATAATCGCACTTTTTATTTTAAAATCGAAACTTTTCGATATTATCGTATGGGTTTCCCGATCTCCTGTAGAACTTGTCTTGGCGATTATTTCGCTGCCAATTTCAGAGTCCTAGTTATCAGCGATAACAAGCTACAATTGTACAGTTTGAAAAACTTGAAAATATTGTTGCCTTATTTTCTAAGAATAAATCCATTTACGCGGATTTATATCGAAACAAAGAGATTATTGAAAATCCCTTTAAAATCCAGCGAAAGTAAACAGAAATCAACTAACGACTTCTGACTGCTGGAATACGAGTATACTCGTACAATACAGAACTTTACAATATGAAATGTGTGTCCTGCTCTGGGACTCGCTCTACAGATAGAGCTGTAGATCAACCAACCGCTAAAAATATCGGGGCCATCTTACAACAATCCATTTACATCTCTCCTTGTTGTATATAAATTTGTCTTTATACGAAGAAAATGCTTTGCAGCACAACAAAAGTAAATCTACTTAAACAACCATTAAGGACACTTGCGTAAAATGTTGGAAAGGCCAAAGTCGCGAAGCTTCTTCTATGGGAAGATGTTATAGCACCGCATCAAATACATCTTTAAAAGGATTCACCTAGTTCTGTTGTTGTTGTTATTGTATTTCTTCCTGGTTGCTATTCGGATGTCTTTTGGCGGTCGTTGATACGTTGTAAGGGTATCCGCTGAATCAAATCCCTGTTTAGTATGTGCTCGCCTTGTCGTATAAAACCACAAGGATTCTCTATCGCAGCCACGGAGCCATCAGACAATGGCGGGAGGATTAGCCGTGACGTCGTTTGATGAAAATTAAATTAACATTGCTTGCGCCGAGAATTAGCTGAAGGTCAGGAAAAAAATAATTTGCAGAAAGATTGAAAATTAATTACAATATAGAAGAAGGCAAAAGAGAGATAAAAAGAGAGAGGATGCTCGTTTTGGCCTATTGTGATGATGTCAGAGGAAGGTACGCATAGACAAACGGAAGACAAAAATAGATTTGAAGGACGCCGAGTGTCGATTATTATTATCATAGGAAATGACTGACGGCAATACAAAAATCAATGTTAATTAAGGCAGCCTGAAATTTTTGACAAAATATTACCCCCTTTATTTTTAATTAGAATTTTGTCTTTGATTTGACAGGTTTAAATTTTCTAAAAATATTTTTTTCGTAAATTTCAGACTAACAAGCGTCGTATTTGGCTATTTATGAGTCAGCACAAGTTCTTTCTTTATTCTAAAAAAATCGCCAACTCATTGTCAAAAATAGGCTTTCTTCGGCTGACGCACTCAATGCGTAAAAAATGGCAGGCGTTTGCACTTTCTCTCGAACGCATCAAAGCGCGTGCACAAAATATGACAATTTCCACGCGAGAAATATTGGTCGAATGCCAGACTTCAACTTGAGACCATAATTCATATGTCTTAAAAGTCCTCTGCACACGAAAAATGCGTTGAAAAAAAAAATTTCAAAATCCAATTAAATCCATCCCCGGACATTCCTTGTCATCCATGCGTAACCTTCAAAGGATAACTCGTGTCTAGTGATTATTTTTTAATTCCTCAGCGCGCGACTAGACTCACTTGTCAAATGTAATTATAAAGTGGCGAGGGACCTGTGTGCGAAAAGTTTATTCACTATAATTTCCGATCTCTTGACTTTTCATCAGGCTAATCGGGAAATTCTCTTTATGTCGGGGAAATTCAAGACACAAAATGTTTCTCTTCCTAGGAATTTCCATTAGTTGAAGAGATATTTTTTCAAACGGGAAAGTTCCTGCGAATTTGCTTCCAATAAGCTCATTTCATTCTAGCTTTTCCTAGATAATAAATTTTCACAAAGCTCTTTCCATCTGAATTTTGTTGGCAGAATATCTACGGATGCACACACAACTCCCAAGAACGCCAGCTGTTGGCTAGGTTGAACGAGGAAAATCCTTTATGGGTCTCTCAGCCCCATTCGTCTATTCAGGGAACGTGTCACATCATGACGACGAAAAGGACGTGAAGGTGCACTATACAGAGTAGCGAAATTTTTCGTTTCCTCCGATACATCTACAACATTTCGCATACTTGTCACGAATTCAAGCGCACATGATTTTCCATAATTTTCTTTTTCACACTAAAGTTTTTTTTCCGTTTCCCGGTTTGAATGGGGTGTGAAAGCGAAATAAATGGCTTCACTAAGCTCCTTGCCGCTGTTCAGTTATACGAACATAGTGCGGATAGATGAAAAGTGGCCACGACTTGCGGAAAGGACGAAGACGCGACACGACGCGACGTGTCACGGACGTTTGAAAAGTATATGGTTTGGTCACAAATGGTGTGTTTTGGTCCTGTCGCGATATTGAGCCATGGTAATTATCGTCCTCTGCAAATGATGGCTGTATATGGGGACTACATGGAGAATAGAGCCCCCCAAAACATGGCGATACAATTTTTATACCCTTCACTCGTAGAGTAAAGAGTATATTAACTTTGTCATGAAGTTTATAACGCATTGAAGGAAGCATCTCCGACCATATAAAATATGTATATATATGATCAGCATGACGAGCTGAGTCGATTGGGCGATGTCCGTCTGTCTGTCTGTCTGTCTGTCCGTCTGTTGCTACGCGTTTTACTCGGCCAGTTTAAAAGCTATCGAGCTGAAATTTTGCACACATGCTTCTTTTTATTGCAGGCAGTTTGTATGTTTGAATCGCTGAAATCGGACCGTGGGGTCATGGGGCTGCCATACAAACCTAACCC
Source organism: Microchrysa polita (assembly GCA_949715475.1). Lineage (NCBI taxonomy): Eukaryota > Metazoa > Arthropoda > Insecta > Diptera > Stratiomyidae > Microchrysa > Microchrysa polita. Next base: position 16,616,443 of record OX454419.1, read on the forward strand.
CCCCCAATTTGGTTTTTATAAGAAAAACTTTTTCATGCGTGCACCAATTTCAACCAAATTTCACACAAATGTGTTTCTATTGATAAGACAAAACATATGTAAGAATGGATCAAATCGGACTATGGGGTCATGGGGCTGCCATACAAACTTAACCCCCCAAATTATGTTCTTCTAAGCAAAACTTTTTTATTTGTGCACCAATTTCAACCAAATTTCATACAAATGTGTTTTTATTGATGCCACAAAACATATGTAAGAATGCTTCGAATCGGACTGTGGGGTCATGGGGTTGTCATACAATCCCAACCCCCCAAATTGAGTTTTTCTAAGAAAAACTTTTTGATTTGTGCACCATTTTCAATTAAACCTCATAAAAGTGCATTTCAATTGATACCACAAAACATATGTAAAAATGAATGGAATCGGACAATGGGGTCATGGGGCTGTCATACAAACCCAACCCCCCAAATTGAGTTCTTCTACCAAAAACTTTTTTATTTGTGCATCACTTTCAACCAAAACTCGTAAAAGTGCATCTCTATTGATGCCATAAGACATGTGTAACAATGAATGGAATCGGTCTATGGGGTCATGGGGCTACCATACAAACCCAACCCCCCAGATCTTCTAAGAAACATTTTTTCCACACCAATTGCAAAAAAACTTAATGCGTCCTTGTCAAAACAAAAAAAATTAAAACGAATGGAATCATATTATGGGACCATGCTTCCGCATCCCCCCAATAAAGTTTTCTGAGTAAATATTTTTATTTTCCCACATATGTTCGCCCAAAAAAACCTTTCAGCCCGAGGAGAGTGAAGGGTATTCAAATTTCGGCCGCGCCCGAAATTAGCCTCGGTCTCGTTTCGTCTATTTTGTGGTTTTTCGATGTTTCCCGGAAGGATACATTTTCTTTTTTGATTGGGTGCGTGTAACTGCTTTTTGGTGAGTTCGTATTGTTCGCTATAAGATTGACGGAAGTTGGGGAGCGGATGAATGGGCTGGGTAATGGTCCATTTGAGGCCTATTGATAAGGAATGGGGAAAATGTAATTATGGCAGAGATTTATAAGTTTTGTGGATGTTTTCTTATTTATTTCGGTCATAATGTATATATATAGTAATATTTATAGGATATTTCCATAGGGTTCAACAAGGAACGTGATGCGGTAGGGTGAAAATTGAGTAAATCAAAATAGTCGAGACCATATTCCACAAATGGGAAAAAATCATGCGTAGTGGAAAGAACACAGTAAATTGACGTGAATCGGATTTTTTTTTTCATAAAAGCGCCACAGACCCTCCGATCGATTGGCGAGATTTTTTGATTGCGAGGTAATTCGAAAGGTGAATGTGTCTATCGGATTCAATTGAGGCGGGGCGCGGCAAAACTCGCTCCTTCCATTTTTCGTAATTTTTCAGAAACCGAAAAAAAAACGTTTAGCAAGATGAACGAGACCGAGTTCTAATCGGGCGAATAGCACGATGAGTGTATACCCTATACCCATGTACAAACCTAGATGGCACGCAAAACTCAAAAATTCAATTTCATCTTTTTTGTAGGGGAGGGAGGCGGTTAGATGCTTCGGACCTGGCACATATTTAATATTATATGAAGGCATCCAATAGCTACCGTTTGATACTTATTAGAAGTTTTTCGCGACATTCTAGCAAAAGATATGGCTGAATATAACTTTGTAGGGGAGGTAGGGGTAGGGGTAGTCGGACGTTCTCCACTTTCCACCAACTTCAAGCATATGTCACAATTAGGCATTCATGAAAATTTCAGGTCGCTAGCGATATTCTGTTGGAAAATATGGGCGAATTAAACTATCACGGAGGGGTAATTTGTATGGGAGGTAGGGGAACCCTTGAACCGATTTGGCCCATTTTCAATACCATCCAAGCTTTTATCAAAGCAATCATCTGACCTAAATTTCAAAACGCTAGCTTCATTATTTCGGGAGTTATCGTGCGAACTGACACACGGACGGACAGACAGACAGACAGACAGACAGACGGACATGGCTTATTCGAATCAGGGACCGACCCTGATAATTTATATATATACTTTGCCATACCTCCGGTGGCTCCTTTCAGGTGTTACATAAATCGACGTAAGAAAAACAATATACCTACCCTATACCATCTTATGGGTATAGGGTATAAAAATGATCGTAACATATTGGTTTGGCAATTAAATGGAAGCTATAAGTACGAAGATTGATTTATAAAACAGAAAAGTAATATTTATCTTTAATTTTGACGTCAATTTCGAATTATAAATTGCAACGAACAAGTTTTCATGTGTCCTCGTGGAACCACATAGTTTTCTACCAAGTTGGTGGAGTATTTAGTCCAATTTCGTCCAAGAAAGCGTCTAAGGATGAAAACAATAAACCCTTACCTAATAATATTAATGATAATGCAATAATTTCCATTTTTGGTAACACAAATTTTTACTGGAAGGAAACTGTGATGAGTCCGCTATGGCAATGAAAGAGTTTTTATCAAAATGAATGGAAGGAAAGAGTTTTGAAAGGTACCATTAAGCTTTGCAACGAACTGAAAATTTTAAAGCCTCAAAAATACGGAAGAAATGGGTTTTGATGAAAACTGAGCTCACTACCGTGTAGAGCAGGAAAAATACTCGAATGCATTTCACAACTCAATTTTGTATAAAAATGGAAGAAACGAGTTTTGCCGCGCACCGCCTCAATTTTTCGATTTGACGTGTGGAACGCATTGCCATGCAATTTTCCGTACAAGCTGTCATGAAAATCATGCAACTGAGAAGTTGCTGATTTTTTTACATAAACCTGTGGTCGTTATTCATGCTATGGTTCTGGCGGTCATTCTCCATCAAAAGTAGTAATGGATGTCCAGCTTCCACGTTCAAAAATGGTATAATTCGTCAGACAGTGACATTTGCTAAGAAAAATAAATAATACATAGTACATTTGTGAAATTTAAATATGTGCGTGTGTAGCCCTTCTTAGGTCTGCAAATATAAAAAAAAATTGATGAGCGTTTTTAGGAAATGACATAAGGAATATGTCTGCAAATTTTCATTCGAATAACTTAATCCAAACCGGAAATATAGCGAATCTAATATATGGTAAAGACAGTAACCCACCATAATAAGGGTGCACAGTAAACGCCACGTGGAAACTGGGTTTATTTTGCGTTACTCGTGGAGGTGCGGATCAAGGATATTTTTGCTGCTGGGGGCCGAGTGCGTGTCGTGGATTTAAAGTGTTACGGCCCCAGCGCAGTTTTACATCCACGGCCCATAACCTCATTATCATTGGAGGCGTCTGAATCCTCCGTTTCACTGGACAGCGCAACCCCAATACCCACATGTTATATACATATATGTATTAGTAGTAGAGATAATTGTTAAATGTATGCAATTATAGCTTCGATCCTAGGGAAATACTCTTCTTCTTCTTTTAGCGGTACAGGAAGGTGTGAACCGCTGTGTATATATATGGAATCGATTTATAGTTTGTCGTCGTTTTCGTCCGAGATCTCCATGGACAAAAACGTGGCAGCTGCAATGGGGTTTTCTCATAGTGAGAGGGGGTGAGATCAGTGGATGCAGCTGTGCATTGAAACAGATGGGCCACATCGTGAGGCGTGCCAGTGCAACTTGGGCATACGTTTTGGATGTTCGGGTCTTTGCGAGATAGATACGAATTAAGGCGTGAGCAGATGCCTGACCAAAGGTGGGCTAAAGTTACCCTGGTGGCTCTCGGGAGCCTAATCTACTCAGGCGAAATAGGTGGTGGGAGCGCTGAGAGGATTCTTTTCGTACCTAAACTCGTAATAGACCGACTCACTTCCTCAGTGTGAATCATTGCAATGGCAGCCCGGTATAGGATTCTTCATCGAAAGGATCCTGTTTGTAACCCTGGACCTCTCTCTCAAGGTCACGAAGGCCATACGTTTGATGTGGCGTGGAGTAGGAATTCTGTCCATAAGGTCACAATTAGGATTATCCTCTCGATAGCAACCTACAAAATATTGTTTTGCAAGTAGTCGATTGTGGTCACGTATTGGCATCCAATGTGTCTCCTGCCTGATGTAGGTGATCCTGGGCAGACATCAAAAGGAACCCTGTTGCTGTGCGTAGAGCAGCATTTTGGCCGACTTGAATTTTGTTCCAGTTTGTGTTACAGATACTTTGCGACCAAACTGGTGCGGCAAAATCAGCCGCTGCTCGACTCACCGCTCTATAAGTGGCTAGCATGGTCTCTTTATCTTTGCCCCAGGTGCTGCCAGCCACTGCTTTAAGAATTTTGTTCCTACTGCGCATCTTTTCACATACCGCTCCTGCGTGATAAGCTGAAGTCGTCATTTTCTCAACGTTAATCCCGATAATTTTTGGATTTGCAACAGTAGGAACTGGTTTGTTGCCAATACGTACCCCAACCGGCCACCGACAATCACCTGACCAGCTGGTAAGGAAAGTTGCAGACTATTTGGACGCTGGAATGGTTAAATTTCTGCTGAGAAAAAAAGCTTCTAGTCGCGCTAAATATCTGTTAATAAGAAGGCTCATGACATCCCTATCCGCTCCCGTGGGGAGTACGGCGCAGTAATCGGCATAGCACTGCCCCGAAATTCTGTGAAGGACTGCCTACTAGCTAGATAGTTAGCAATCCATTTATCCATTTATGGAGGCTATGCTACTCCCTTTCTAGTTCCCAACATCCTCAAAATCTAGTGAAAACAATTCATTTCAGTTTAAAAAAATGAAATATAACTTAATTTCTAGTGATTTTCACTAGATTATCTATTCTTAAAATTTATCGTTGGTTTGTTCAACTTCGTGCACGGTCTTGTATCGCATTCGCAGTTTAGCCGTCACCGTGCGTGTAAGTTTCAAACATTAGTGTACGTGTGTGTTTCGCTCGCGTTCAAAACATTCGGTCGGTGCAACAAGCGGTAAAAGATTTATGTACGGTGCTTATCGTCTACGTATGTGTTTCGCAACCGAAACTACCGATCGAATAGAATTTTTGGACGCCATATTGTCGGTCAACATATAGCGCAGCATTTCTTGCTTATGGCCGTGTGCTCGAGTCCTGTCGCCATCGCCACATAGCCAGTGGACATTACGAGCAACAGCCTGCAAGAAAACAACAACAAATGTCGCCAAAATAAAAATATTTATACGCAATAATATTTCAGTAAAAAAAAACCTTACAACTGCTATTAATTTCCACAAATTCACGATTTTAGATTCTACGGCTTACTCAGTTGATTATTATTTTCTACTACTGAAATTCTAGTGACTTTGAGGCTTCTTTCTCTAAAATTCCAGTGTGTTTTCCCTGCTTATTCCATTTATTTTACTAGAATATTGTTTCTAATTAGGGAGATTCTAGCGATTTTTCAGTTTCATTGACTGGAATATTGGTGTTTAAACTCCTTATTTTCTAGTTTATCTCACTGAATTTATGCGGAAGACCTACTGTTTATTCCGTTCACTTTACTAGATTTCGCTTTACAATAAATCTTCTATTCTAGCAAACTCAACTAGAATCTCTATAAAATTTTACTAGAAAACCGTGAAAAAACAACACAGAATTCTAGCAAATTCAACCAGAATCTCGTGAAAAAACAACACAGAATTCCAGCAAACTCAACTAGAATCTCAATATAATTTCACTAGAAAACCGTGAAAAAACAACACAGAATTCTAGCGAATTTAACTAGAATCTCGTGAAAAACCAACACTGTATTTCTAGTTGAACGTTTTTCACTAGAAATTCTAGCGGTTTTTTTCTAGTGACCTTTTACTAGAATCTAGTTGAAAAAAAATTTAGTGATAGAAAGTTCCTAGTTTGGCACTTTACCCTGGTTTAAGACATGGGACTATGCGACTTATTTTCCAGATGTCGGGGATAACAAGCGTGGACGTTGACAAGTTAAGGACCGCCGTGAGATACTCAATGGCTGAAAGGTCAAGATGTTTTAGCATGGTCATTGAAATGCCATCGGTTCCCAGGGCCTTAGAATTTTCTGCATTTTCAATGAATGTTTTAACATGGTCCGGGGTATACATTGGTACGGAGTCAACAGTTCGGCTACGAGTTCGTCTTCTAATTTCGCACTTGAGGCTATCGGACTTGGGATGTTCAATAAATTGCTTTTGTAATGTACGGACTTGTGTATTAGGAAGGCAAGTCCACCTCCAGGGTGAGAATCATTTGTGGCGCCTTCTCTGTCCTTGCGTATGATGATATATTCACCTTCAGCGTTAATGCTGAATTCGCGTGGAGCTTCGTCTCTTGGATGGCAGCAATCAGAATTCTGTACTTTTCCAAGAAGCTTGTGATTTCGGAAATTTTCCCTAAGATGCCATTGCAGTTGAACTGCAGTATGGACACCCGTGTAAAAGTAGCTGGCGGAGGGGCAGGAGTTAAACTGTGACTAACATTCAAGGCAACATTATTGGGGGGAGTAGGGGGGCATTGGTGGTGGGGAGGGGCCTGGTGTTACCCGAGGCTGCCCAGTAAACCTATAGCCTGGTGCAAGAAATGTACCTTCAATGTAATGACCCATCCTTCTCAAAGCGGAGCATCTGAAATGCACCCACTCCGAACAGCAACTACACTGAAGTGACCTGGCATTTGAAACTATACGTCGGTTGCAGACACTACACATCCATACCCTAACTGGGCCTGGATTGGCTTCAATGCCGTGCGTGTAAAAGAAGAATTGAGAGCAGCCGCGTCGAGATGTGATGCTCCCAATATGACGAAAAAAACATATACATTATATCGAATCCATAAATATACACATACATACGCAACCTTCCAGCATCGACACCTTCGAGGCTCTTGCCAGGGAGGCGTTTTGGCAACTCTTGGCCGTTTGTTGTAGCAAACGGGTGTGGTCCGCCCCGGAGAGGCTTGGAATTGCAATGAAGCAATGGTTGCCAGTAGGACCACTAGGGAAATATTCGCACCACACATCCTGCATTAATTATATTATTACGAAGTACGACTTCTTCGATCATCTCGTGTAGCGGCTGCCACCGGATGAGTTGTCATGGGATTCTCTTTGTTTTGGGTGTGTAGTGCTGTATTCTCTCTAAATTAACTTATTCAGAGCTGTGTCCTCTACCTTTCGGCTTAAATAAGGGCACAATTAATAACTCTAATATTTTCTTTTACGAAAAAAAAAACATAATCGAAGTTATAGTAAATCAGTGTTTCTCATACATTCTGTAAATAGATTCCAATGTCACTTTATTTTGTAGAATAATGAATAAATTCATCATTGCTAACGCATAAGGATCTAGATATCTGGCCAGAGCCCAATCCTCAAATGTTTTCGCCCTGAACCTTGAGCCTTAGGGCCCTCATGCTGCACAGCCATCACCCCGGGAGCCTTGTTTAAAAAGTTTTTCCTTTCGGGTGTGCTTTCTCGTTCGTTTTAATAAAAACAGTAGAGTTTTTCCTTCTACGAGATATTTTTATTGTAATTGTATTCTTAAGCAATAAAAATATCTCGGGCAGTTACAATCTGTCATTCAGAGAGTGCAGATCGTGTCATTGCGTCAGCAAACTATCTTTCTTGTCCATTCAGTTCATATAACCGATTTATATTTGAGTATTGCATATTCATTTTTCACGGTGTCCGAAAGTGGAAGTCTACGTAAACGCCAACGGGATGATTCATCCCTGGAAAACGAATTAAGGAATAAGTTGAAACTTATTCGAAGTAACGCAACCATCATGTCTTCTAACCAGAACTCGTTCCAACTGCTAGCGGATCTCCCGACGAATCTATCCGATGTCAACCCACCGAACAATCCAACTTCTGCGACGACCGTACCCAAAAAGGTAAAAATTCCACCAATTGTTTTTCCCCAAATTGATCGCGATTCAATTGATGTCGCAATGGATAATCTGAGCATCAACACTTACCATATCCAATACACGGCCGCGGGGCAGAAGCTATTTCTTGACAGCGCCGATGACTTCGAACGTACACTGCAATATCTCGTTGAGAAAAAGTGTCAATTTTACACTCACCGCCGCACAGATAAAAAGCCCATGAAATTTGTGCTATCCGGATTGCACGATATGGATTGCGGGTCACTATTAAGTCAACTTAACCCTCATCCAGCGGCAGATTTTTACAACGCTTGCCGGCGGCAAAGGTACACCTGTACCTTAGTACATTTTGTATGAAAATCTTCACTATTTGTATGAATTAAAAACCGTAAAACCGTTATATTATGTTGACTAGTCACAAATTAGTAACTGTTTTTGCCGAAGTGAATGTTTTAAGAAGTTGGGTTTATGTGGATTTAATTTTTGGAGTGGGTAAATTTAGGAAATTGGCAAAATTTTAAAAAGAAAATTGAAAAAATGTTTTTTTTGGAATTTTAATTTGACGAAATCTAAAATTGATTTACAAATGAAAAGTAGAAAACGGTTCAAATTAAGTCATTAATGATTTTAGAAGAATTTGGTATGTTTGATTTGCGAATTGTGGAGTCTTAGGTTAAAATTTACCCCCCTGCCCCAATATATTCTTCTGTTACTAGACCCCGTTATCGCTAACGAAAAAAAACGTCAATTATTATCACATTCTCGTTATTTTCCATAAAACAACAATATTTGAAGCAATAAATATATTGGAGAAATGAGTAAATGTGTTATTATACGAAAGAGAGGTCCTGTCAAGCAACAAGCAAGTAGAATCGGCTAGTATAATTTTCAGTCTCTAATCTTTGTAAATCTAAACTCAGGCCAATTCCTACAGTAGAAAAATATCTAAAATTTTAATTGTGATTGTTGTTTGTTAATTGTAATATATTTGCTTGTATGTGTAATCAAATCCAAAGATCGATTGAAAAATTAAAACAAGAAATCGAAGACATGTGGCATATTCTATAGCAGTTATCGGTATCTATATATGGTACCGACGTAAAATTCAACCAAGTACAGTACCACCCAAACATCCATTTACAAATTTGGTTGGATGCTTCTTCTGCTGGTTTTCACCTGAAACTTCAAAAGGAACTCGGGAGGAGGTCCCGAATTACACAAATAATAAATATTAGGTGATGGAATACAAATTATGGGAATTTGTGGTAAAAAAAATCAACCGCTAAAATCCAAAATTTTAGCATTTGTTACAAACCTAATTTTCACTAGATGTTATGGGGAAAGAAGGCGTAATACATTGTATTGGTTGCCCCAAGCCATTATTTCAAAAAGTTTGGTATGCCAGTAAAAGTCTTCAGATTGATGTCAAATAACCAAAAACCGCTGTATGAGTTAGCCTAGTCCTTATAGATCGATATCTCCAACGACCTTGATCATTACAAATAAAGTTCGTAAATCAAATACTTCTGTACATCACTCAATTCTCAACTTATTGATGCTATAATAAATCTCTCTAAGCATGAGCATTCACCAAAAATATTTTATTTTCGTTTTTTTGTAAATTTTCTTTCAAACAAAATATATGAAGGTACAAATGTACCTTTGCCGCCGTTAAAGGGTGTAAGATTAATTTTGCTCCCTAACTTGGGGATGGGTGGTCACACATTTCTGAAATTTGGAATACATATTTTAAACTAAAATCGTAGAGATGTCAGAAAATTTCAGCCCGATCGGACCCATAGCAAAAAAGTTACGGTGTTTTAAAAACGAAAAAGGTACACCTGTACCTATCCCGCTGGATGAGGGTTAAAACCGAACTCAATCTGCCGTGTTACGACGTAAAAAAGTTTCATCCCAGATCAAAAAAATACAATGAAGAAACCTACTACATATTATACTTCGAGCGGGGTTCTATAAAACTCTCAGAGTTACAACTCATAAAACATATTGAACATACGAAAGTATATTGGAACTTTTATTCACGTTCGCGAACAGGACCGACTCAATGTCGGAACTGTCAAAACTGGGGCCACGGTTCTTCTAACTGCCACCTTCCACCCAACTGTGTACTCTGTGGGGCGAATCACTCTTCAATTCACTGTCCGGTCGCGAAAATGGAACCCAATGAAATGCAAAAATCATTTAAATGTTTCCATTGTGGAAACAATCACATGGCGAACGAACGTTTTTGCCAAAAACGAATTGACTACTTAGCACGCCTGCGATTGGCAAATCAAAATCGTAATAATAAAAAACACGCTACTAAACAATTCGATTTGCACACAGTTTCACAATTTTTCCCGACACTACCGAACACTCAAACTGCATTCAACCAACCGGCGGCGGCTAATTTTGTCCCAACAACATCTACAACTATGCCACCTACAACTATGCCCTCTTATTCCACCGTATTGAGATCGGACCCTCCGAATAATAACACCGAAAGTCTGTTTACAACTGATCAGCTGTTGCAAATATCAACGGAGCTAATTACGAATCTTATCAACTGTAGAACTAAGGCCGATCAATACAAAGTTATCGTTGCACTAGCACTTAAGTTTACATAATAATGAGCGCAATTAACAGTTTAAGTACTCTTCTTTGGAACGCTCAGAGCGTAAAAAATAAATCTATTGAACTTTTTGATCTCGCTCAAGAATTAAACATAGATATAATTGCAATAACCGAAACATGGTTAAAAAATAATGATAAAATAACTAATGTAGACTATAATATTTTTAGAGTGGATAGATTAGGTGCTACAGGCGGTGGAGTTGCCATCTGTATTAAAAAATACTTGAAATGTTATGTTCTTCCTGAACTCGCCACTAAAACTATCGAGGCGATTGCGATTAGATTTGATTACTGTCAGGTTGTTCTTGTTGTATGTTACTTTCCGGGCACACGCGTAGATAACACTAAATTAAGACTGTTCGAAGATGATATCAAATACTTAATGAATTTAGGGGAAAGAGTTATTTTGTGTGGTGACTTCAATGCTAAACACAGGTACTGGAATTGTGTAAGCTCAAATAGAGCTGGCAGGAGACTGTATGACTTAGCATTCCATAGTAACTTCATGGTTCATTCACCATCTGAGCCAACATTTCTAAACCACAGAGGTTATGATTCAACACTGGATATTATAATTAGCAAGGGGGCAAATAACATTCCCCAACCACAAACAATAAAAAAGCTTTCATCCCCTCACTATCCAGTTCTATTTAATTTAGAAATTGGAGGCTCTGATTTTAACTTACGAAATCTTCAGGTTGCAAAGGTTAAATGGCCTAAGTTTAAAAGAATTCTAAACGAAAATATTAACCTTCGGTCACTAGATCTATCTCGTTTTGAAAATTCGCACCAAGTTGATGCCAACTTGGATGAATTCTACACAAAACTCCATTCCGCATTAGAATTTGCATCGGTTAATACCATCAACCCCCAACCGAAAATCGAATTTCTAGATAACAATATCAGAGCTATCATTCAAACTAGGAACTTCCTCCGAAGAAGATGGCAACGTAATCGTGATTCGTCAACCAAAATGGCCGTAAATAGCCTTACCAATTCGATTCGACACCAAATTTTTATCAGACGCAACGCTCAATGGAACAGTATGTTGCAAAGTCTTCCAAAAAATAGTAAAAAAATCTGGAAACTTAACAAGATATTCCGTCGTAATAAACCGATTCCTCCATTACGTACTTCTGATAAAACATTGGTGTTCGACAGCAGAGACAAAGCTGAATTAATAGCTGATAAGTTTCGTCAAGCGCATGGTATCTCTTCGCACTTGGGTAGTGTCTTGTACAATCAAATTGTAAAAGGCAAAGTCTGTAGGTTAGCTTCCAGCCCGAGCGACTTCAACGAAAGTTATTTATCGTCACCCAGTGAAATAAAAAATATCATTAAGTCTTTGAAAATTAAAAAGGCACCTGGATTTGACAAAATTTCCAACATTATTTTAAAAAACCTTCCCAAAAAAGCTCTAGTTAAACTCAACTTTTTAATTAACAGCTGCCTCAAAATATCGTACTTCCCTAATCGCTGGAAACATGCCAATGTCATACCTTTACCAAAATCTGGAAAAGACGCTAGAGAACCTAGCAACTATAGACCAATTAGGCTGTTACCACCATTAAGCAAAATTTTGGAAAAGGTAGTACTATCGCGGCTAAGCGAGGCAACAGAACGGCTAAACATAATCTCTGATTTTCAATTTGGGTTCAGAAAACAGCACTCAACCACACACCAAATTTATCGGCTACTCAAGCATATTAAGGATTCTTTTGCAAGGAAAGAATCCGTAGGTGTTGTTGCACTTGACATTGAAAAGGCTTTCGACTCGGTCTGGCATGACGGTTTGCTGTACAAATTAATAAAGTTCAATTTACCAGTGTACCTAACAAAATTTGTTCAATCCTTCCTTTCAGATAGAACCTTTTCTGTGCAAGTAATAGACTCCCACTCAAGCACTAAAACTATACCCGCTGGAGTTCCTCAGGGCTCATGTCTCAGCCCGATTCTGTTTAACATTTTCACAGCTGATATTCCCAAAAGCAGCGATTTTCAACTAGCCTGTTTCGCAGATGACGTATGCATTTATTTTGAACATTAAGACCCTAATCAGATTCAGTCGAAACTGGAACTTCAGCTTGAGTGCTTATACCAATTTTATTTCCGATGGAAAATCAAGCTGAATACCCAAAAAACACAGGCCACATTCTTCACCAAAAAAAGGAAAAGAACAAACTTGCCAAACTCCCCACTTAATTTTCTTGGCGATGATATTCAATGGAGCAACGAATTAAATCACCTAGGTTTAAGTTTGGACAAAAAATTAACGGGACAATGCCATATGGAAATAACGTCTCAGAAAATGATGAAATCCTTTTGTGCCTTATACCCTTTATTAAACAAAAAATCTAAATTATCCACAGATAACAAACTTCTAATCTACAAGATGGTAATCCAACCAATTACTGCATACGGCTCGCCAGTGTGGGGACTATATTCCAAAACTAGAAAAAATAAGATACAAATCACACAAAATAAGATTTTGAAACATCTAACGAACAAGCCTTTTTTCTATTCAACCGTTAAGTTGCACGAAGAAACTAAAATTGTAACTATGGATAAGCTAGTCAGTATAAACATTCAAAAATTTCGTTCAAAATGCCAAAACATCGACAATAGCATTATAAGAAACCTTACCATTGGTGCTTAGCTTTTACTATTTTAAATTTAATTTAGATGTAGTTAGTTAGTTAGTTTTTTTTTTTTTTTTTTGTCACGTGAGGTTTTAAGTTCGAACTTTTTTCTCCTCGGCAGTCTCCACCAGTCTAAAAATTGATTAACTAATTTTGTAATTAATATTATACTTTAGAGTTAAGGCCATAGCCGGTATCTAATATAAATTATATGTTAGTCATAAGATAACACTGAATAAAGATTGAATTGAATTGAATTAAAAATATCTCGTAGAAGGAAAGCCTTGTTTAGTTCACAGTGGCTTAGGGAGGTGTTGTCGTCCGCCTGAATCGTTTTCACGTTCTTTAAAGTGCTCCGTGTGAGTCTTGGATGGACCGCCAAGATAGAGGCACTTAATATGTTCTCCCTCCCCAACTTCTCTCGCGGTTGCATAATGTACCTTTTTTAATTTTACTTTTTGTGTTTGTTTTTTTTTTGCACTTGTAGTCGTAGTATCGACGAGCGCTTACCCTGTTAGAAATACAGAACCCGTGACTAGTGTACCTCATCCAATGAGCAGCCTAAGCAGCAAGTGCCCTCTGGGGTTGAAGAATTTTCTTCGTCGCTCGTCCACCATTTCCGTATCGTACGGTTGGTTGGTGTTATTGCAAAGCTGAAATCGGAAAAACTACTAGTGTCCCGGAAATTAAAAAAACTTAGTGCCGAGGGGATACGTTGTAGAACGAGTTTGTTGATGTTTGTCGGCAAAACATTATATAGGCCAGTCAATTACCGATTTTAGGTCGCAAAAAATTGCTCGGGTCTGGTTTTTTAGGATATTGTTAGGATAGATACCAGAAGTGTACCACTGCAAACCAAACTTCACCCAATTATGTTGCTGGTTAAGCCTAAAAAAATATCTAGGAACGGATGAAATCGGAATACTACGTTATAGGGCTGTCATACAAACCAACCTCTGGAAATTAGGTTCTTCTAAGAAAAACTTTTTTCTTTATGGACCAATCTTAACCACCCTTCCCCCAAATGTGTTTTTTAGTAAAGCTTCAAAACATATCTAGAAACGGATGAAATCGGAACACTAGGTCATAGGGCTGTCATACAAACCAACCCCTGATAATCAGGTTCTTCTAAGAAAATTTTTTTTCTTTATGAACCAATCTTAACCTCATCCAAATGTGTTGCTAGTAAAGCCTGAAAACATATCTAGGAATGGATGGAATCGGAACATTACGTCATATGGCTGTCATACAAACCTACTAAAATCCAATTTCGGAATTTTTTACAAAAAAAGCACATTTTTAAAGTGCTGTATCTTGGGATCCTTTGCACCAACAAAGCTGGAGTTACACTCAAATTAAAGAAGATTTTCTTAGCTTTAAGAGTGCAGTGGACGACTTACTTGTAGGAAGCACCTTTTAGAAATTACAAACAAAAATATGGGTTAGCACAGGTTTTTCGAAGTTGCAAACTTGGTGGTACACTTCTGGTATCTATCCTAACAATATCCCAAGAAACCAGAGCCGAACAATTTTTTGCGACCTAACGCCTTATTTTTCGGTTTATTGACTGGCCTAATCCGACCAAAGACCAGGGTAAAGCTGTGTTGGCTCCCTTTACTTCAACTTCAAATCTTTTCAAATTATTCATATGATCCGTATAATACACAAATCAATCTTATACATACTTTCCGCTCAAATTTCGTTAAATCCTCCACGACACCTCTACGTCACAATAAACTTCCTTATTTCTGACAATTGTCTAAATAATGACTTCCGATTCATCTACAATCGACGCTTTGCATAAAATTCACCTTTCATTTTCAATATACTTCGGGATATCCTCTATTGACACCTTGTGCTCGGCGCGCGGTCGGGCGCTTTCACAAGTTTCGTAATCAGCGTAAAGTGACTTTTCCTTTGAGTACATATCTATGGTTTGAACCTGTCGAAAGGAAACCCCTACCATGCCACATGTTGTCGCGGTCGCTAACGACGACAACAGCTGATGAATGTATAGCGAAATATTCTTCATCTTCTTCTAAGGATGTCGTATCAAGTACTCGTATAGGAGAGGGTAGGGCACGCCGGAAGGAGACGAGTCGCGAATTTCGTTTTATTTATCGTTTGTCAAATCAAACAGCATCTACTTCCGAAATCAATTATTCATCAAAGAACTTGAATCGCTCTGTATGTCTCTGTATAGAATGTCGCTTGGGTACCTGCGAGTACTTATAGAGAGAAAGGACTCGACTCAATGACGACCAAGTCGAGTCATATTTCATTTCATCGCTTGAACATTTGTCGTGTAATTTGAAATGTTACGTGCATAGATACATTTTTGTGTACATATCCTTGGACTTTTTTTTTTTTAAAGAATTTGGTAAAGCTCATAGGATGTATGGGTAAAGCCATAGGATATGGGGAGCCATATGATTCAGAACAAATGGATTTCGTTACTTAGGTTTCAAACGTTTTCGCTTTGACGATAATGAATGATTTGGAAACGAGAGTGTGTTAGGATTTATCGGTTGCGGTAAAGGCGGTTTTTCGTAATTGTCACGGAATTTCAAGCGAGAGTGGGTATGGGTATTCCTTAGGCAATATCAAATTTTTGACATTCTAATGAGAATAACAAGCGAAAAATATTGTAAAGTTTATCAATATTATAGGTTGTAGTACAGGTATTGAATTCTAACGAGGAGCCAAATAATATGAAAACCACCTTGAGGTAACTACAACAACTCAATCTCTTTAATTGGTTTAAAAGCTGCTTACTAAACAATCTAACCATTTCAGTTCATCGTGTTCTGGCTATCTAATGATGAAATGTATATCCCCATTTTCACATGATTCGAAGAAGACGAAATTTGCAAGTAATCTCTTCTTGTTACTATATTTCACATTTGTTGGTCCTATAATACCGTTTTCAAGCTCTTGTGTGTGTCTGTCTCAGTATGTGTGTTGTTTGCTCTTAATTAATTCAAAACATTCATGCAGAAGAGCCAACACGCCGAGGCGGATAATGGCTTCTCAGGATATGTAATTGGATACTTGGCCTCTAACGTACATTAAGTTTAGAATAATAATAATAATAATCGATAGGAGGAGGATAGGATAGGGATCGGGATGTGTCGACTTAACTGGCAAACATTTCCACTTAATAGACATTATGTCTCGTTAATTGAGATAAAACATAAGTTCCAGGAATGATATAAAGCCCCCAATCTATACGTCAGGATATTAATAGACATTAGCTCTGGGTATCTGGCGTGTAGAGACGAAAAGGGATGCTTAAATCTACACAAGATTTATCCGAGTTTTGTTTGATAATGTCTGATATGTGTATGTTTAACATGTAGAAGTTCAGGCGTGTGTGCTTTTTTCTCTGGAAAGAAAACAAACATCAGCAAGCATAATTCTGAAAAAGTTACTTCAAGATTTTGGAGATTTGTATAAATTTTTTATTGTAGAAAAGGCAAGCATTTTTATTCAAGAATTTTGTCCGCCTTCGCGCGTTTAAGAAATATTCAGAGCCTAACACAACGGATGTTGGCGTAAAACTCTCCCAGCAAAAACAGAAAAGTCAACCATCAACCAAATAAAAATAAAATATCATCCCCGATATCCCTTGGCATTTCCGCAGTGTAAATGAATTGGAAAACTTCAATGACATGGAAAATTCAAAGTATGTAATATCATGTCATAGACAGACTTCATCAAATAATGATGATCGCGTTGACTGCTTCATCTTCGTTGAAATTCTTCATCTTGTTTATATCACTTTGAAGAAAATTTCTTGTCTTGGATGGTCGTCATGGAGGAGTATGCATACAAAATTCATTTGAATATAAACACGACACACAAGAGTGATAATAAATAGATAAGAGGGGCTGGCGTCATGCCAATGTCTACAACAATCTGCATTTGCAAAAAAAAACAACAAAAACACGGTAAGGGCATAATCGATTTGATTTTTCCATACTTGAAAAGCTATAGAGGTTTGATTATCAGAATTATCTCATACTGTGTGTCATACTTCCGCAACTAAGATTAAATCAAGTGCCTCCTCACCTCAAAGCTCCATCGACTTGAGCTTAGGCGCGATTTTTGAATCCCTTCTGAGTTCAGGTTCCTTCCTCCTATGTATAACTACGTTTATGCTTGCGTGCCATCTTTTACACATGAATAGATTCTTCATTATCTCATCCCGAGAAGAGTATATAGGATTATAATGTCCTTAACAGTGTACGTAAATAGATACCTACGCTAGAGGCTAAAGGATGTGACAAGCAGATTTTCACCAGCGTTCAGGACAATTTGACAGTCTGTCTGACATGTATGGTGTATACTGGATGGGTGACTCCTGCGATAGTCGCTTTAGCAACTTTCAGAACAACTTGTGCTGAGATTAATGACCTTCATTGTAACACCCTGAACGTAATATAGTCTGCCCGCATATTATGCCAGTCATTGTCATCGTCGTTGATCGATTCGGATGCAAAGTAGAGATGTACTCATGGCGAAATAAGTTGACGAATTTCGTCGAAATTTTAAAGTTGCTATGAAGAAAGCAATGGAATAATTAGATATACCAATGTGCAGTATTAGAGATGTAGTTGAAATAAAGTATTGCAATTCTTACTTTCATTTGTTTGAATGTTTTCTTATTCGGGTAGAGCAGGTACCCTCATTGAGATATTCCCGAGAAACATGGGCGTAGCCAGGGGGGGCGACCGCCCCTCCCTGGCCGGTGAACCTTTTTTTGTTGAATTGAATATTAATAATACTGAAAAAAAATATATTTCAGGGATAATTTTTTTCAGATTCACTTTTTCGCATTTTCGTTTGCAGTTTCCATGTTCCGAAAACCACACAAACATTTCCATATCAATTTATTACAAGCCGTTATTCTTCCTTACATAGTCATCTATGTACATAGATACATATGGACATACCTAATTCTATTCTATTTCGTCCAGATTTACAGCAATCCTGAGCGCTATGGATAGCTCTTTTCATGTCTATACAGTAGACTCGGGTAAACGTGTACTTCGCCAAACGTGAAGGTGAACAATTTTATGTCAGCTACTACTCTGAAACGTGAACAAGTCTTGAAAGCCCTAAAACATGAACATTAAGGGAGGAATTCATAGTCCTCACTTAAGGAATACGGATTCCCTTAAGGAATAATTATAAAGGAATGCTTATTGGGACAAAACGTCACTTTTAAATGCATTACCTCATTCAATAAAATAATTTATTTCGGAAGCCTAATTAAAGTAACTGACAAATAAAATATAAAGAAGTATCTAGTAGCTGCAAAATTTAAATTTATTTTTCAAATACGAGCGACTATGAACTGTAAAATTTATAAGGATTCCCTTATAGGTCAGTCAATTTATGATTTTAGGTCGCAAAAAATAGCTCGGCTCTGTTTTTTTGGGATACTGTTAGGGTAGATACCAGAAGTGTACCACCAAGTGTGCAACTTCGAAAACCTATCCTAACCCCGTGACCCTCAAAAAACCTCAAAGCTAATAAAACCTTCTTTAATTTGAGTCCAGCTTTGTAGGTGCAAAGGATCTCAAAATACTCGCACAGCACTTTAAACATTGTTTTTTTTGTAAAAAAGTTCGAAATGCTGTATCTTGGGATCCTTTGTACCTACAAAGCTGGCGTTGCACTCAAACTAAAGAAAATTTTGTTAGCTTTAAAAGTGCAGTGGACGACTTTCTTCTGCCTTACAGGCCTTCTACATCTGCAACTTCGTTGACAACCTAGGTTGCAGGTACCTAACTACACACTTGCAACATTCCGGCAACCACGCCATTCACGTTCTTGCAACCTGGTACTGCAACCTGCACCATGCCTACAAATCACTTATTTTCCGGTTTTTTTTGCGTGTTACCAACTTAGTTTGGCAACCAAGTTGCAGGTGTATAAAGGCTATAAGCCACTTGTGGAAAATAGAGAATAGACTGCACTTACGTCCCATAACGTATACGGTTTCTCGCAATGCCTCCTAATTTGACCACAGTTTTTCAGTCGAACTCTATGCATTCAGAGAACTAGCGTGAAATTTTGTCGGCCTGTTTGCATCGACCAGTAATTTAGGTACGCTCTCCAAGTACTGCTCCCTTTCAACAGCTTTGGTTTTTACAATTTGGTTTGCAAAATTTTGCACAAGAACTTGACTGTGGAATGCTCTTGATACCGCCATCCGCGGCAACGATATTGTCTAAATAGATGAATTAATATTTATGGGGGAGTTAAATTGCCTTTCAGACTAAAGGTACGTTGTCCTTGACGCGGCCGCACGACAGCGACTCGCTCATTCCATATGAAAACTCGTTTTTAAAATGAGAGAGAAACGAGTTTTTATGGAATGAGCGGTTGTGCGGCCGCGTCGAGGACAAC
Organism: Microchrysa polita; assembly: GCA_949715475.1. Taxonomy (NCBI): domain Eukaryota; kingdom Metazoa; phylum Arthropoda; class Insecta; order Diptera; family Stratiomyidae; genus Microchrysa; species Microchrysa polita. Next base: position 16,635,985 of record OX454419.1, read on the forward strand.
ATACGTAAGCTGGACTCAAATTTAGCACTTTGGTCTTGTTTAATTTTTTCTTTAACTCGACTGCATTTGACTCCTTCTCGAGATCCAGAGCTATAACGATCAGATCGTTGATTTTGTGCGAGAGTACTTAATTGTCAAAGCTTCATCATGCAAGCTCCACGGCGTCCCGGCAACTTAAGTCGAATGAGCAAAAAACTACCATCAGAATGGAATCCTGCCCAACTTCGGTTTAAACTTTACTGTGGGATTCCGTTCTGGGGAGGGTTAGCTAGGACTCCCGATGTTATTGTAGAAGTGTAGAGGAGCAGCTGAGTTGAGCAGCTAAAGAGGGCTCTCAGTGGAATAACTGAGCGCTTGGGCTCCTATTTGGAAAAGGAAAAACAGCTTAAGAGCTCCATTGGGCTCCTATTTTAAGGAAGTGGAAAAGCATGTACCCCTAAATGTCTCCACCCGACTGTCGGATAATGTTTTTTTCTATGCTGTGGATGTGAGATAAGAGGCTTCTCGGTATGTTTCAGCAGGAGATGCGATCCTGTAGAACCAAGCAAAGCCAGATTTCAAAACGGACATTGATGTCGCAAGTGGAATATGCTGCCCAAAAGCCAAAAATAGCACTGAATATAAACGAGTTACGTTTTAAAAAGCATAAACGGAGGCCAGTTGAATGTAGTCAGAATAACCAGTAAAAGTCTAAACTCTTTCAGGGGCAATTTTTCTTTAAATGGTCTTGAAAATCATTCTCGACTGTCCTTTCCTAAAATTTAAAAAAAAACAATCATGAATGGGTACTCGTTTAGTTCATAGTTCGTCACAAGGGGCGTGAGTTCGAAAAACAAATTAACTGAATTCGTTCACGGTGAGTCTCGAATCCGTGTGCAAAGAAGGTGCGGCCACTAACCATTACACCAGCTAAAAATTTTGCCTAACAATATTTTCGCGACCAACGATTTCAAATCCTAAGAAAATCTTGATATTGAAAAAATTTCGGGCTTGCCCCCCCCTGACCGAAATCCTGGCTACGCCCATGCTGAGAAATCTTCTCATTTTAAAGTTTGACCACATGTAACATCCTTTTAGGGAGCACAAACGGATGGGTACTTTTTGCATTTTATTTAAAACTAAAGAATCTAATTTGTTTTTTAAAGACGATCAAAGCCGGCGAAGTGACTGGAACAAGTAAGTTAAAAGTTTAACTAAAACTTTATTTTCTTAACACGTTTACTGTCTATGAAACATTCCTCTCTGTTCACATGAATCAGTCCTATGTGGCACATGCATGAGTCACATGCGCCTCATAAATATACACATGTGGATTTTGGGGTGTTAGAACATGGTAGTAAGGTCTTCGAAACTCGTCAGACTTATTTGGTATCTTCTGGACCACCTCCGTCGCTGCAGCAACAACAACAACCTGGTTCGCTACAACAACTTTCATCTGCAATGAGTCAGCAACAACAAACACTGATGGTATGTCAATCTCAGCCACAAAATTCGTTTCAGCAACTAGAAACATTGCGAATATGTATTCCACCGAAGGTTTTGTTTCTCTCAAGGCTGGCCTACAACACCACAGAGAGTGAAATCAAGCACTACATAATAAATAAATTAGGTTTTGAGCCGGCTATACTTACGTGTAAAAAACTGACCAAGGATAATATCCCGAATAGCGTTGTCGCGTCTTTCAAAGTTACAGTTCCTCACGACCTGTTATTACCGTTCGAAGAATCTTTTTGGCCTCATGGAATCCTTCTGAAAGAATTTTCACGGAAAAGGATTTTCCTCGACAACGTCGCAACAATCGTGTGACTCAAAACACAACCTAACATTGTACTATCAGAATGTTCGTGGTTTAAGGACCAAGCTCTCAGTCTTAAAACTTAATGCCTTAGCATGTTTCCACGACATCGTTTGCCTTTCAGAGACATGGTTGAACTCTTCTTTTAACGGTGGAGAGATCTTAGAGAGCTATAACGTATATCGTTGCGATAGAAATTTAGACTTTCTTAGGAAATCCACAGGTGGTGGTGTCCTTATATCAGTAAGGAATCACATGGAATGCTCACTGGTATCCTCAACTGTTAATCAGACTTATGATTGTGTAACGGTAAAAATTGCATTTTCCTCTACCTGTTCCTTGTTAATTACTTGTTTATATGTTTCATGTGGTTCTGCTCTGTCTACTTATGAATCTCCATTTGGTCATTTATCCGACATATATGTAACATCATGAGCCCGAATTTTCCTTTAGTTATTTGTGGTGATTTTAATATTCCTGGGTTAATTTGGCCAAACACCTTCGGCTTTCCTGTGGATGCCGTATCGTCGTCAATTTGCTTGCCATTGACCTCATTTACGAACTTCTGTAATTTATTGCAATTCAACGCGGTTCATAATTTTATGGGCAGAGTTCTCGATCTGGTCTTTAGTAACCTTCCCATAACTTCCCTTTCATCCTCATATGCTACTTCGGGGTATGTTCCGTGTGATGCATATCACCCGGCGTTACTACATGATATTAACATCAGTACACGGCAGTCTCAGCAAATTTCAAAACCAAGTCGGTTAAATTTTCTTAAAGCGAATTACGAAGGCATAAATCAGCAATTGTCAATGATTGAATGGAGTCTAACTCTTGATGATCTTAGTTGTGAATCTTCTGTGGATAGGTTTTATACTATTCTATATAAAATTATTTACGAACATGTGCCTTTTTCTACCTCAAAAAAACGAAAAGGTCCTATATGGTTTACCCCATTAATCTACAAATTGATTCGCCGGAAGAATCAAGCACGATCTCGATATAAGCGGCTATATGATCTTGCATCTTTCCAGAAACTTAGAAAGCAGACTAAGCGCTTGATCAAATCTTAAGTATTGAGAATAGTATAAATCAAAACGAATCCAAGCAATTCTGGTCATACCTATGTTAATAACCTGCGTTCTTCTTCGTCCCGGCCATCATCGATTGTTTATGAAGGAAGCACTGCAAATATGCCGTCAGAAAAATCTGAGCTCTTCGCACTTTTCTTTTCTAAATCCTTTAGACAGCCATCTACACATATAACTTCTCTTGATCAACCACAACAAGATGATTCTCCCCTACCTATGATATCTTCATCGAATGTTTATCATTTGATCTCTGGCCTCAATGTTAGCTCTTCTCCCGGACCGGATGGTATTCCCAACTCCTTTTAGAAAAACACAAACAACTTCATATCTTTTCCTCTTGCTATAATTTTTAACAAAAGTATACAAGAACGAATCTTTCCTTGTCAATGGAAAACATCCTTTACTGTTCCCATTCCCAAGACCGATGATCTAAAACTCGTGTCCAACTACAGACCTATATCCCTTCTCTCCACTTTCTCAAAACTCTTAGAACGTTTTGTACACAACTATGTGTATGATCATTTTGGACATATCATCTGCTCCACTCAACACGGCTTTTGCAAAAAATCCACTGTCACCAACCTAATTGAATTAGTCAATTTTATCGCCAGATCCTTTGAAACTTACCTTGATGTCCATGTCATTTACACTGACTTTTCGAAGGCCTATGATTCCGTTAAGCACAAAATTTTGCTCGAAAAGCTAATCGCTCTCAACTTTCCTCGGCATCTAATCTCCTGGTTCTCGTCTTATATTCTCCATCACTCATCCAATGCTGTATTCCGAAACTGTGTTTCGTCTGTTTATCATCCCTGCTCAGGCGTAACACAAGGATCAATTCTCGGACCCTTACTATTCTGTTTCTACATAAATGTTCTATCCTCTTTACTCAATTGCCGTTGGCTTTTATATGCAGATGACTGTAAACTTATATCTTCTATATCAGATCCTTTAGATTGTCTAGCCCTTCAATCGGATGTGAATATATTGTATTTGTGGTTCTGTTCAAATGATCTTCCGTTAAATATATCTAAGTGTTCTGTTATGACTCATTCACTTAACCTTCAGGCGGGCGCGCGGGCGGTAATTTACCGCCCTGATCATTTAAACACGCAAAGCTTTTCTCCCTTTGGCCGGATCGAGGTGGGAGGAGTATGTATTCTAAAGTCGTACTGTTATACATACGATACAAAAAAAAAATTGGGTAAATTTTACCTTCCATACCTTTCCAGCGGTCATCAAACGTTCGGGGATGGTATATTTTGGTATTATGGTTGTGTTCAAAATGTGTGTACTATGTGTAATATCACTGAAGTGACGTGCTTTGCTAAAACTGCAAAACTTGTTTTATTGTTTACCAGATAATAGTTTTTATGATGATAACTTATTTGGGACAGGCTCTTCTTTCAATTTACCATAATTATGAGAAAGGAAGTTGTACAAGATGAGCGCAAAGGGAGGGGAAAGACGAGGGCGGTAAATTACCGCCGCGCGCCCGGTTATGTCACAAAATGATGCGCGCCTGCTTGAAGGTTAAAAGTGGTCCTATTCCTTTTTCATACCAGATTAATTCCACTACTCTTAATAGAGTTACATCTTACCATGGATCTAGGTGTTAAATTTGATGAAAAATTAAAATTCACGGAACATTACACTTATCTCTGTAACAAGGCCTTTAAACTAACAGGTTTTGTTCTGCATTGATCTGAGGAATTTCGAACTATTAGAACAGCAGTGAATCTGTATATTTCTTTGGTTCGAAGTACCCTCGAGTATGCGTCTGTGGAGTGGTCCCCGCGTACTTATAACTCTTGTGCCGACTTAGAGAAAGTTCAACGTAAATTTTCACGCTTATTATTATATAAATTTAAAATTCCATATGATTCGAACCCCGAGCGTCTTTCTCTACTAAACTTAATATCTCTTGAAAAAAGGCATATTTTTCTTGGTGAATGTTTTCTGTACAAATTATGCAATGGTCTACTACGATCAGCCGTTTCGAGGGATGTTGTGTTTAGATCTAACGCATATAATACTCGTAATTCCTCAGTTTTTGATCCTCCAACTGCCCAATTGTGTGTGTATAAGGATTCACCATTTCCCAGAATGATGAGTAATTACGACAAACTCGAGCTTGGTCCTCTACCATTTTCTCTTGAAATTTTTAAGAAAATCTTACTGCAAAAATTATCTACAACAAAATCCTCCATACTGTTAAATTTGATTGTTTAATGTATTTTTTTTTCTCTTTTCTTTTGTATTAATTGTATATTACTGTAATTTGTGTCTAAGACCTGTTCAGTGTTCTGTAATAAATAAATAAATCTCACTCAGTTTTGCATCATAAATTCGGCTCAGGGGTTGGTATACAGACCGCACTTAGCACAACTGCCGATCATAATTCACTTGTTAAAGTGCAAAGGTTGGCTTCTCGTCTGATTACAGGAGCTCTTCGTACAACACCTTCATTCGGACTAGACATGGTTTTGGGATTGCTGCCATTGGACATATACGCCCAACGGTCAGCAGCTTACACGGCCTTACGTCTTTGTGAAACTGGTCTGTGGCGAGCGCTGGATTATGGTCACTCAACGATACTTCGTAATTTCAGCCTGCCACTGGCTACTGATTACACTGTTCCCAAATACTTTTTTTGGTAGCAACTATTCAACCTTAACCTTCGGGCGGGCGCAATGCATCTGACAGATTAAGTGACCAGTTTTTGTTGCGCCACTCAGCGATATCAAAAAGGAGAGATCTGAAACTCACAGTAGCTTATTCTTTATCGATCAACTACCCAAAGCAGTTTCCAGTTCCTATCTACCATATGTCTGAGGGGCGGGAGGGGATGAAATAATCTCTCAGATGTATTGCGCCCGATTGTGTTATTTTCTCCTTTTCTATGAAAATTACCACTTGTTATACTCTTCACATTGCGCAATAACGTTGTGTTGGCTTTTAGGCTCACCAAATCGTTCAATAGTGTGTTTTTAATAAAATAAACTCTCATTTTTTAAGCGGACGAGTTGTTGGAGGTTTTTTAAATATTGAAGCGACTGAAAGCGGAATATTCTTAGAAAATTGAAAATGTGAAGGGTATCAAACTTTGTGAGCCAGTATTTGTTTCCAAAATTTCGTAGAACTGTTCCAAAAAGACAATGCAACAATAAATAAGAGTGTAAAATTCACAGAAGCTTAGTTTCATCCTTTTTTCTGCACTTAATCTGTCAGATGCATTGCGCCCGATTGTGTTAGGATTAGTATTGCGCCCGCCGGAAGGTTAATCCCGCCTAGGGAAAGCTGGAGCAACGAAACGACCCAGTCCATCAGGTCCTTTTACATCTACACTGATGGTTCCAAGACAGACGCTGGAGTCGGCATTGGAATTTACTCGGAGGAACTCGACATCAGCTTGTCTTTTTGCCTCCCTAATTTTTGTAGTGTCCTCCAAGCAGAATCACTGCAATCTCGGAAGCGCTTTTATGGCTAGGTAGGCACGTTGTCACTGGTAAGGATATCACTATATACACTGAAAGTCAAGCTGCAATTCGATCACTTGAATCAGCATAATTTACAACATCTAAAACTATTGAAGGGTGTCGCTATGCACTCAGAGAAATGGGTCATTTCTTTAACATTACACTATGCTGGATACCGGGACATAATGGCTTTGCAGGTAATTGCTGCGCAGACGATTTGGCTCGGAATGCGGTAGCAAGTATTGTTGAAGGCGAGAAGATTAAAACACCTATTGCCGTCTGTGCATCGAATTGAAGCCGCTTCTGAACGTAGGACCAACGCGAAATGGGCCTGCAAGTATATCTTGTGCTACGACGAGGATGATCTGGCCTATACTAGATATATCCCGTTCCGCCATATTACTGTCGCTAGACAGGAAATATATACGCAACATAGTGGGTGTTATTACGGGGCACTGCCCTATTGGGGAGCACGCCAGGAGACTCCGAACTCCTTACAACGACTTCTGCATAAGTTGTGTTGATGAAAAGGAGGAAGAGAGTGTGCATCACTTTCTTTGTGAATGTCCGGCCTTATCCGAGAGAAGAGAGAAGGAGGCGTGCATTGGGTTCGAGGTATTTTTACGATACAGATGATCTTCGAGATTTGAGCCCTACTTTGCTTAGCAAATACATTGTTAGCACTGGCTGGTTTTAAACGGAACGTATAGGAACTACGGTGGTATCACAATGGACCAATTTTTGGTCTAAGTGCGCATGGCGCTAGTCAGGCAGCCTCTTTACCTAACCTAACTTAACCTTGGTATACAGACATATCATTCACATATATTTGGTAAAGTATGTACAAAACCAAAAAAATGTCACAAAATAGGGCGAAAGATATTAATAACCACTATGCAATATTGCCTAAGGTAATTTAAGTTAGAAAGTCTGCAGAAAGATCAGAAGATCCTTCATAGCGGAGATCCACTCATCCAAGAACTATCACCTCAGCGGCGTATGGACAGGGTGGCTTGAGCTAGGTCATCATCATGATCACAAGATACATACCTCCGGTGGCATTAACTGTCTCCTCAGCCATTAGCTGTTAGCGGAACACCCATCCTCAAGCAGGTGATTTAACAAAATATGCAAATGATCAACAGCACGCTCAGCAGTGTTATTTATCCCCTTAAATGGGTACTCGCTTAACATCTGAGTGAGATCATAGTCCGTCACATGGGTCGTGAGTTTGAAAAACACCATAAACTAAGCTGACCGGACGTACTGCATTTTGCTGTAGAGTACAGCATTTTGACCTGTCGTACAGCATTAGTGAATCTGCAGCAAAATGTACAGCATTCCCAATGCCACTCAAAGAAAAATCACAAATCACTACAAAATAAGCTCTTCGATGAGGCATGTGGTCAGTCTTTTCTGTTTAAAATGTGTTTTTAGCAAGATAATCGATAACCTTTCAAACATCTACTATAGCTTCCAATGTTCAGAAGTTACAGCCTTGGAAAGACGCGATTTTAAATTTTCACGAAACGATGCAAAAATCTACAGTGATTCCCCTATCAACCTCTGTAGGAAAATGCTAACTAAAGGAATGTGCAAGGGTTTCCAGATAAAGTCTTGTCCCACAATATGTCCATCAAATCCAATGAAATGACGCTAAATCCCCAGGGGACCACCAACCGCTTAAGAATTCTCTATACCCAATGAGGTATTAGATTACACAGGTCTACACGGATTTTGGTGCCGGTGAGATTCAAACTGTTTTTGAGTAGCCTTGCTATACTGATTCTAACGGTATATAAATTTTTTAAATCCTGCGCGTAGTTTTCGATATATGATGAAATTTATGAAATGTTCCAAAATATGTATGTTGTCAACGCTGCAGACATGAAAGAAGCTTTTTTTTCGAGATTTCATGAGATGAGACTTTCCAGGGGACTCACGCATGATACTCCAACAGTAATCCGCCATCATATGTTCATCCCATCGACCTTGATAACGATTTTCCATCATTTTCAGGTCCTGGTGGAATCGTTCGCCTTGTTCCTCACTATAAGACCCCAGGTTTATTGGAAATTTATCCAAATGACCATGGAGGTAGTGCATCTTGATACTCATATTGCAACCAAGATTTCTGCAATTTTCCAGCATATTTTGCACTAAAACTCGATAATTTTCAGCCTTATGATTCCCGAGAGTTTTTCACAAAGTCGACGAAAGAAATCCACGCTAATGACTCTAAACCATTCATCGAATGCACAAAACTGGTAGCTTATATTAAAAGTCTTGTTTGAGGGCCGTCAAAAATGGCAGCCTTAAGCTTCTCTGTACTTAACCCAGCAAATTTCGAAGATATATAACCGAAACAAGTGCCATTTTTGTCCAAAGCCTTAAAAATTGCTTCATGAGTCCCAATTTGAACTTTTACCTGAAAGTAACGGTAAATCACAACAGAAAAAATTCAGGACTACATCAAAACGTCAAATATTATTTCATGTGAACATGCGATGCTCAAACTGTATATATGAATGCATGCATAGAACACAACACGCTGAACCGTGTTAAGTTGCTGGTTTCCACAAACAGATGACACCCAGTCCACGAGAGAGTCTTTCGCCAAAAATTGTACATGCAACAAACAAAGAGCCAAAAAAAATCAAGCACTGCACCTATGTACCTACCTAGACTTATCAGTTATCACATATGAAAAATTTGCATGAGCCCTTACCCTAAAACTCGCGATATCCCCTCCACCAGAAGGAGATAGTCATCGGCGTAGGCGCAACATTTAGCGCTCGGATAAAAGGATGCCAGCAGGACTTCCTTTATATTATGCAGTTTCTCAAAAACGCTTCTACAGTGGAGCCCAGCGGGAAACACAATACGTTATCTGCGGGACCACCGACGGGCCAAGGAGTTCCTAAGCAAGTGATCTCTTACCCTCCGGTCCGTTGAACTTTTTGGGCCCCCCGGGCTTTATCGGTACGATGAATGGGCATTTCTTCATTCGGCCGGAACATGCAACCTCATATAGAAACCCAACCTCCGGCTGCAACACCAGCTGGTTGTCGTATGCAAGATCCTACAATCGTCTCGAGTCCAAAGCCTTAATCTATTGAGAGCATGGTCACTTGCGCCCGCCCATTACGTAGATAATAATTTGGCTTTTGCCTTCTGGACAACAGGTGTGAGTCACCTACCTCCATAGCTTAGGTCGCACGTATCTCGAAATAAATAACTCAGGCTCGTTTGGTGTCTGACTGGCTCCTTTAAGTCATTAGTCTGCAATTTCGCTCGGGTTATGCGCAGCCCCTTACTCCGAGCCTTTACACGCACGTTTAACGCGGCTTCATCCCTCTCCCTCTCGACGGGGCATTGGGAGATGTGTCGGCTAAAATAAAGACTGACGACCTGGAGGGGGGAATCGGTAATGTCGAAGCCATCCTGAAGTTCAAGAAAAATTGAGAATATTGAAAATATGCGTTTCAATTTATTGAAACGCGGATACCCGAAGATGAAGCATTTTTTATCCCCGAATTTCACGGAACCCAACTCCGTTAGAGTTTCTTCTTTAGAAAGAGCCTTATGTAGGCCAGTTGGCTTTGTGCAATATCAAGAGCAATTCAATACGAAACCTATGAGCATTAAGTTCTCGAAAAATATCCTACAGGGGTTTTCGCAGTTTTCATATATTCAATCTTCTTGGTCGTGTCGCCCGGTCTGCAGTGTAGGCTCATCGCTTGTTCTGGCCGTATTTTCTCAGCCTATTGTTACAGGCAGCTCATAAATTCAGTGACAATTGACATACACTAGCATCAGGCACAGTCCAGGGTATTTCAACTTAAAAACACAAATTCATCTTTTCTTTTCACCACATTCAAAAGAAATTCGGGTAATTATTAAACAAATATTCTAGCGACCTTATTAGGACTCTTCCGGCAACCTTGACCCTGACATTGGCACAACTTCGCGTCATTGTCATCGATCATCATCACAACCATTTAATCCGCATGCCTTATACATTGCGCAGCAATAATCCGGACATGATAGTCCTTTTACATTTTTCACATCAAGGCAACTGTAACAACATCCTCGCGGCAGGAAAAACCCTTCATCATTCCTCCAGTCCAGGATTTGATATACATACTTGAGAATTTTCCCTTTCAATTAACTCAATCGTGAGTTGCGTTTTAACCTAACCACAACAATTACTCCCTCCTCCGCTCTACAGCACGTGACGTCCTTTTGCAACATCTTGGCGGAGTCCTTGGCTCTTGGTAATTTCCTTTCGATGATATGGCGGCATCACACAAGAAGACCCTTTTTCGTTGCGCTCTTTTCATCCGCCTCGACTCCAAGGATATGCCATTAGGATGTTCATTTTCTGTAATGATATCGACCACTATCGTTGTTGGTCCTGAACCTGATGCTTGGAGGCTCAGGAATTCGTTCTCTCCGACATGAGTCGAACTGCGGTTCTCTATCTCACACACAATCCATACGACACGCATAGTTCGGATAAATAATTGCAGAAATTTAATACTGTCATGCTTGAGGTCGATTACATTTTTCATGGAAGAGTCCGGAGTCCTGATGTGTCGGTCCTGTTTGTCTGTTCGTATGTGCTGACGTCAGATCTGTGGAGTTGAATCTTGGGTGCGAGCGACAGGATAACATGTTACATGAGTTCGAATGGAATTTCTGTGGTAAACCTTGTAGCTATTTCGTTTAGAAGAGAATGTGTGTGCTTTGTTTTGTGTGTTGTTGCAAAGTTATTTTTAGATCTGTGTTTGCCTAAAGGTTCTAGGTGGCAAGCGAGGATTAATAGTGAATACGTCTGGAAAGCTGTTGGTAGTCACAAAACGATTTGGTAGAGGTGAAGAAGAAAGCCTAGCGTCGTTATGAATTTAAATGAGCACAAACACATCCGTCGACTGTTGTCAGCAGGAACTATTTATGTACAAAATATATTGTACACCTACTCTCGTATAGCAATGAAAAATGAGTGTGACAAGTGACACCTAGTAAAACTGATTGACATTCTGAGGGATACATCTTCGCATCCTGAATTCCTTTCGCAACACATCAAATACACGTTCACTTATTTGCTAGCTCGTCTTTTACCGTTACCTCTGTGCATTGGATAACTATATTCTCCGAGCTGAGAGTCTTCGGTTCCACTTTGCATTCCATGCTCACGAGACAAGCATGTCTCTGAGTAAACTCTGAACGTTCTACGAGTACCTACATTCATCGCCCAAAGGACGAATTGAGTACTTATACGAATCAAAGCCATACATAGTTGAACTACGACTGAATATATGCAAGGACATGTCCAATGGAGTGTAAGAATCAAAATGTTTACCGTCAAAGCGCAAAAATTTCAAACGATATCCTCGTGATTGATAGGAAACATGATAGGCGAATGTGTAGCGTAAATTACAGAGAAAGATAGCGAGAGAGAGGAAGAGAGAGAGCGCGAGTATAAGCAAGTCGCATCGACTATCGGCAAATATTGCGCAAAGATGTCAGCCCGACTCAGATGTCCTTTCTCAGCGAAAACATACAACCACACACTTTCAGACATGCAGCGCACAGAGTGAACTCAAATCGGAAATTTGTTCGTACACAGCTGGGAAAATATTAGCTTTGGCATAAAACGTTAGTAGGTAGGTACCTAGTTCGTAGGAGAATAACGGTCGTACCTATATCCTATATCTACCAGCCAATTGCAATGGTGAAAAGTAATCCGAATGGTTTCAATTACAGAACTCTACTCGTACTTTGTTTGTGCCCAGAGACGTGTCGAAGGGGAGGTGCGGCAGGCGGCGGATGTGGGGATAAGGACAACGAAATGATTGAAAATGGAAATGAATAAATGTTTGTTCAGGTTTTATGTTAACCATGTACTCAATATTTGTTCTGGCAATGCATAGGAAATGATAATGAGATAGTTGTGCATGTTTTCATCCACGGGAGGATTGCATGTTTTTCGTTTGAAGGAGACATTTGTGTACTATTGGCATAGTGATTAGAACGACTCGAAGGTTTATTAGAAGTTGATTTGTGCCATCGGATTTCTTGTTACAACACACCCTTCGCCCTCATTTCAGAGAATATATTTTACGCAGCAAGGAAAGGAGGTGGATCCTGCTATTTCGATATTGTGCGTACAGTTTGGCCTGGATCTGTCGCTATCCGGGACCCTGTATTGTGTAATATAAGGATACATGTGTTCGCTATTCGTTTATTCGTATTTCTAGTTGTCTAGTTTTCCACTTTTCTAATTTTCAAGTTTTCAAGTTATCTATTGTTTTCTCACCGTGGATCATGGTGTTTTTCGAACTCACGAACTTGTGACGGACTAGGATCCAGTGGCGTAGATAGCTTTTCGGAGAGGGGGGGGTCACTTTGAAAGATTACTTATACGCAGGGCGGGATTTACCCTCTGTAGCGCCCCTGGGCAGTAGTCGAGTTGCCGCCCTCCGTCATTAGTTTAAGCTGAAAGTAAATCAGTCGTATTCATGGGAGGTGTACAATTTTGTTTGTACATACGTTGGTTTCCGGCGTTTTTGGAAGTAGTAGAACTTAAGCGAAAATTTCAGAAGTATATGTATAGGTTAGGTACTACATTGAAGGTGAAATTAGATACTCCTTAGAGTTCAAAAGAATATTTGTAAAAAATACGAATTTACGCATTGGATGCATAAGCAACCCCTAAGACTGTCTCATGATGTGAAATACAGTGAAAACTAGATAAGTCACAACTCTTTAACTCGAAAAACACGTTAAGTCGAAAAGAACCCGATTCCCCATTTCATTTGAATACAAAACATAGAAAACTAAACTCTTCAACTCATACAAAAACTCTTTAACTCGAAACTAAATTCTTGGTTCGACAGTCGACAGAGGCTCTAAACTGTTTGTACGAGAGACTCTCTAAGCCAAAGTTTCTAATGATGTCTTCTAAGAAAATATTTGATTCGCTAAATTACTTCCATAAACGATGATTCCTTGAATTCATACCCACAAACAAATATACTGGAAATTTACAAATTAAACGTAGGGCTCAGTTTGTTATTGAGAAATGTTTTACTATTTCCATAGAAGTGCCCAAGTAACAATTTGATCCCTATAATACTTCGTAGAATATTTTCTTCTAACGATAATAGAGGCACTTTACGGGGAATAAATGCTGAATAATAGTCCAATAATGGCATTTGGCGCCGTTTTTTGCTTCAATGGAACCTTATTGTAGCACTGAATTACTCTTGAAAAAGACATACATTATGTGTTATGTCATCATTTTCTCGCGTTTGCTAAAAGAAAAAAAATAATTCACGCAGCCAGCGTCAAACCAGCGACTGTCGTACGCCAGTCCGACGCCCTAACCACTCGGCCAACCTCACATATATTTAACATTGCTCGTAAACACTACAAGTGCTCAACACTTCTTTGTCGACCCTTCTACAAGGACCTTCTTCTTTATATGTCAATCAGTTGAAGTTAAATAAATCCACACATTCATCAATAAAATGCAGACATTTTCTGCGCTGAGAATTTCTTAATTGATCCATAAGTTAATTCATGCAATATTTCAATGAATCCAATTCAAAAAACGTGGTATTCCAGAGCATTTCATAAGTGTCAATTCTTAAAAAAAAATCACAAAGTCCATCCTTCTATAAAACTACGCTGAACAATTTATTGGATGATCACACGAATGTCACACTATAAAAATGAAAACGACTGTGCTATAGATTATATGCGTGTGTGTGTGTTGATTTCGAGTCAGGCATGTGTGTAAATGTCATTCAATAAAGACTACAAAGAAGTATTTAATGGAAAATCTTTTTAGGTTAACGTTTAGAGAAGTGTTATCGAAGTCTTATTGGATGTTGTCGTGAATTGATTATATAAGAACTTTATAAACTTTTCGAAAAATGTTTTAAGGAGTTTTTGTCGGATCAAAAAACTTCTATAAGCGATGTCACACGATAAACGGATTTGTTGTTACTATATGATTGCTACAGGATGAAGTGCTTCTTTAAAGCAAACGAATTGTTACTTGGGTGATTCCTTGCGTAAGTATTTACGAAAAGTCAATAACAAACGTTATGTCGAATTTTCTTTAAAATTTAACTCGAAAGTTCGATGCCTCGAAATCTCTGTAACTCAAAGTAAAGCACACAACCCTTCAATGTCGAGTTATCTAGTTTCCACTGTAATTCGATTTATAAGAGCTGGCCGTCGGTGCCGGTACTGTTTTATTCGTTATTTATTATTTTAATATCGCGAAAGGTCTTGACGCCCTAGGGGCGGATCTGAACTCTTTTTCCCTGGGGTTACCCCGTTCTCCCGCTACATCCCACTAAATCGATTGTTTTCAGTACGTTAAATTTAAGTCAATCGAAAGGTTTCGACTCCCAAACAATGGGCTGCAGCCCCAAGAAAACTATAGTGGTGAACTGGCAGGCTGAAGCCTAGGACGGAATTTTTAACGCCTCGTGAACAGACAAAACAATTATAGTTCAGCTATCAGACTTTATTCCAATTTTAGAAGTGTTTGCTTAATTCATTAGCTAGCCATATTGGAATAATTTTGGAGTCAAGGATCAGGCGATTAATCGTTGGATTGTAAAAATAAGGGGCAAGATCGGTAGGGCGGCAAAAGTCGAAACGCCTACTGACGTCAGATATGTGATTCCGCCACTGACCAAGGGAACGACTTTTGCAGAGTTTTCTTTACTGTTTTTTCTAATTTACTCGTATTTAAACTGCCTCCTGAAATAGCGAAATGTGTATATTTCACAGAACATTATTGATTCAATGGAAGGATGAATGTTTCAGAAATATGCCGCCCTTCAAAATTTGACGCCCCGGGCAGTTGCCCAGGTTGCAATCCGGGAAATCCGGCCCTGCTTATACGCTTACGGTTATCAAATGTTTAATTTAAGACTAAAAATTTCTGTATTTATTACACTTCAAATTAGCAGTTTTTTTTTTAGCATAAAGCTGAGTCCTGTAAATATTGCATCGATAATTTTGGCTTTTTTTACTACGTTGTGTCAATCCACAGTATTCCAATTTTCGCTCTTCTGATTGGAGTAATCAGAACAGAGAGTTATAAGGAACCGAAACACTACGTGAGAGATGAACGAAATCGGTTGAGGAGTGGAGACGTGAAGTGAAGTGCAGCGATAAAGTTGCTAAACTGGATTTTGTATGGAAGTTTGAAATATTGTTTTCTAAAACGTAAACATTCTAATTGGACCAATATTGGACCAGACCGGTTTTAAACGAGCATTTGACATATTGTCCTCTTAAATGTAAACATGCTTATGTAGGATTGTGGATCGTGCGGGTGTTGCGACGCAGTGTGTATGCAGTTGCGCATGTATAGGAATTCTATCGCCAAGCTACCATGGGAATATATGGGCATTGCGCCTCCATACTTACTCAATGTTGGAGTATTAGAGTAGAGCTTTATATTGGGTTATACCAGTGGTTCCCAAACTTTTCGGAGTCACGAAACACCTAAAAACGCCGCTTTTCTGGCCGGAACACGCCCAGACGGGAAAGCATAGTTATATGTCCAGGAAAGGTGAATTGTGAAGATGAGAGCTCGTTGGGAATGCCCAGTGGATAAAGGACAGCTTTTGAGTTTTTAAATCGAAATTTCCCGATAACTCAGAAATTCGTGAGTAGATACTTCTAAAATTTTCGAACATGTAGGACATGGTAGCAGCTATATTTGCTTATATAAAAATGGAGCGAAAAAAATGTGTAGTAATTCATCAATTGAGAAGGGCTTGCCCGATTTAGTTCAAATTTTTTTTTCAGTTGTTTGCAATTAAAAGGAGAAGGTTTTTACGAAAGAAAATTTTGGAAAAAACCTCCGGAAAAGTCGGAAAATTGGAAAAATCTAAGTAATTCATCAATTGAGAACGGCTGGACCGATTTGGTTCAAATTTTTTTCAGCTATTTGCGATTGCCAGGAGAAGGTTTTCACGAAAGGAAATTTTGTAAAAACCCTCCGGAAAAGTCGGAAAATTGGAAAACTTGTAAATATTTTTTTTTTGCTTGCAATTTTTCCGCAATAGCTTTTTGAATGAAGAAATATAAAATTCTTAGTAGAAAATTCAGGAAGAAAGTTTTGCATTTTATCGTATGATTTGATGATTTTAGACGATGCAAAGTGGCAAATTCGTTACGAAGCTTTTGATAATCTCAAATAATTCTGGAATTCATTGTGATAAAAGACGTTTTGCGTTAAATTTTGGGTGAAGAAGCTAACGAGATAAATAATTGCTGTGCTGTGAATAACTATCAAACACGCGCAAAATAATGAGGACAGTGCCTTTTCCTACACTTTTACCTTCATCTTTTTCTGTTCATATTGGCATATCCCGACCAAACAAAAACAAGGACGAGATGGCTGACGACATTTTGCATAGTGTAGTGTCGTGAGTTCGCGTAGCAACTTCGAATTTCGATCTTGGAATTAACGACGATATGCGCAACGAAGCGTTAGTTCTGATCGAAGACATGACCGTGCTCATGTGCGGCAGTCTGCTGTCGAAATTGGGAATGCTAGCGTCAAATTGTTTGATAGACGATGCAATTAATCGCGGCCTGCAACGGGAGCAAGCACTGCCATCTAGATAGACAGGCCGGATTATCAGCTGTTCTGTCAGTCGTCATGCAACACAAGTACTGCCATGGTGAGACATGGTCCGCGCTTAGTACTGCCAAAGTACCGCTCGGTACAATCCACAAATTGTCCACAATCCAAATATCAGTGGCTGTCATAGCCTGTCATTTCGTGTGACTTGCTATGATATACACATGCCAGTGTGTTGATTTTTGAGATAAATATGGTAAGTACGATGTTGATGTATACTATTTTACCACTTGCACATCAAAAACACACGAAAGCAAACCATAACCTTTGTTTCGCAATAAACGCTCGGCACATTTAAACTTTTGGGTTCCGAAGCACTGGAGCTTGTGAGCTCTAGAAATGTCAACTGTCACTGGTCACGAACGCACTTTGTCCACTCGTGGACGAACAAATTGTTGCAGTTCGGCCTGTCTATCTAGATGGCAGTGGAGCAAGATTTATGATCGAGAAGAGCTGGCCGAACGAGTTCGAATAAATGTGCCCCTTTTGAATGCCGAGCAGAAGATCGTATACGATTCGCTTATGGAGGTTGTTGACGATGGAACAGAAGGCATTTACTTTCTCGATGCTCCTGGTGGGTCAGGCAAGACATTCGTCATTTCGTCGATTCTGGCGACAGTTCGGTCAAGATGTCAAATTGCGATGGCTTTTGCATCCTCTGGCATTGCTGCTACATTGTTGGAAAGCGGTCGAACTGCACATTCCGCATTAAAGCTGCCGATGAATCTACTCTTGGTTGAGAAGCCAACGTGCACAATCGCCAAGAGTTCGGCAACGATATTGATGCGAAAATGCAAAATCATCATTTGGGATGAATGAACAATTTCGCATAAACGAATTTTGGAGGCAGTTGACCGAACGATGAAGGACTTACGAGGTGATTCGAGACGATTTGCTGGGGCTCTGATATTACTCTCCGGAGATGTTTTACGTATCTAAAGTAATAAAAAAAATGTGTAACCGAAGGGGGGGGATTGATCCCCTTAATCCCCCCTTATCTACGCCACTGCTAGGATCTCACTCAGATGTTAAACGAGTACCCATTTCTGGGGATAAATAACACTGGATTGTCGCGCCTGTTATTTATTTTTATTGTTTTCTAGTTTTACAGTTTCCTAGTTTTCTAGTCTTCTAGTTTTTTAGTATTCTAGTATGTATTCAAGTTTTCTAGTGTTAGATTTAGTTTACGAATGTATTCGCGAAGGTGTTGGGGTAGATTTTGTGATCTGATTCGGGGATTTTTCCGTGTAGACATTTCATTGGCCCGATTCGGCTTATCTTGAGTACTCGCCTAGGACATTCAACTAGGCATCGGAGATCATTTATAGCTGCCATAACTACAGTGAAAAAAAAAAACATTTTTTTATGTGAAGACAAACCATAATTTGCCTCTTATTTGAGTCCCGCTAATAGAGGGAATTCATTATATTGGCATCCCCATGAATGAACCTAAACTAGCCAAACTTTCATCGAATTATGGTTGGCTTCATGGTTGGCGTCATGTCATCATGAAACACTCGTTTGCAAACAACGTATCCCAAAAAAAAAACTTTTAATTAAACCAGCTCTTTTACTATATAAGCAAACAAAAAGCTTATCAAACAGTAAGCTTATCTCTCTCGCTCTCTCTCTCTCTCTCCCTTTTAAAAAGTAACCCGACCTTACTATAAAAGATGTCCATCAAATACATTATTACATCCTGTTGTCAGATTCTGCCTGCAGACTTACTTATAAGACGCTTTCCTTGCCTTTTGCCGTTTCCCCATCAACCGAATCTCTGAACCTAAATAATATTCTCGCATCGTTGATTTTGGCTAGACAACGAAGTAAATGTTTGTCTCGTCAAACATGTCCGGTCCGATCCCTATCCAAGAGAGGCGAATCTGGTCGGGTAATAATAATTCACTGTATATGAGAAATATTTTTAATTAACATTAAATATAATTAAAAGCTGAGTCCTAGTGTGTTGATTTAAGAAGTTTTGAAACGCCCGAAAATGCGTCATAATCCAAGCTCGGGCATATTTATCCTGTCGGGCAAGAGAACAAACCATCGCGTCGGTCGATGAGGACGACAAAAAGGCAAAACAAAGGCAAAGACGATAAAGACGACGACCGGCCTCGTAAAGGTTTTAATAATAACGGCGCATAGTGCCGACTAGAAAATATTTGTTGAGGATTACAAGCACGCACACACGAAAAAATCTAGTGTTGGTTATCCCATGATAGGATTTTGTGTAGATAAAAAAAGGAAGGGAGTCCTTGTAATTGCAAACACAACAAGTTAGGCTCTTGTTTACCATATCAAGAGACGAAATGACGATATGTAATGAAATCCCGCCGAGACGATAGTAAACTTTCAGAATCAACAAATCAGGATGATGGAGGCCTGGTTTTATTCGACCAAGGCTCGAGGGAAAATGGATTAAAATTTCACTTAGCTATAGAGCAAAGAGTGAGTTTGAATAATCACTTAGGCCAGTCAATAAACCGAAATATAAGGCATTAGGTCGCAAAAAAAAGCTCGGCTCTGGTTTTTTGGGATATTGTTAGGGTAGATGCAAGAAGTGTACCACCAAGTTTGCAACTTCGAAAAACCTGTGCTAACCCCGTGACCCTAAAAAAAACTCAAAATTTTCGGACTTTTTTTATATTTTGGATTGTAATTTTTAAAAGGTGCTTACTACGGGAAAGTCGTCCACTGCACTTTTAAAGCTAACGAAATCTTTTTAATTTGAGTGCAACCCTAGCTTTTTAGGTACAAAGGATCCCATGACACAGCATTCAGCACACAGCAAAAGTTCGAAATTGTAATACGACGTACTCTATGACGTGTTCCGATTCCATCTGTTCCTGGATGCATTGTCATGGATTAGCCAGGAACACAGTTGGGTGAATTTGGGTTAAGATTCAAAAAGAAAGAACCTAATATTTAGGAGTTGGTTTGTATGACAGCCCTATGACGTAATGTTCCGATTCCATCCATTCCTAGATATGTTTTGAGGCTTTACTAGGAACACATTTGGGTGAGGTTTAGTTAAGATTGGTTCATAAAGAAAAAAGTTTCTCTTAGAAGAACCTAATTTCCAGAGGTTGGTTTGTATGACAACCCTATGACGTAGTGTTCCGATTTCATCCGTTCCTAGATATTGTTTGAGGCTTAACCAGGAAGACACTTGGGTGAAGTTTGGTGAATGTTGGTACATAAAGAAAAAAAATTCTTAGAAGAACCTAATTTTCAGGGACCTATGACTTCATGGTCCGATCAAGCTAAGTAACTGGCTTATAACTTTGTGTCCAGTGGCGGAACAACTTCACTCGGGGCCCTCCCGCCAACTTCTGCAGTGGGCCCCTTCCTTTAACTTAGAGAACATCAAAGTGCATTCAATCGAAAATACGCTTAAATCAACTCTTTTTAACCCTAGAGTGGGCCCGTCTTTCCGAGAAACGTCAGTGGGCGCGTGGGGAGCATTTTGCCGCTCCTTTTCAGTGACCATTTTAAGTAGGAATAAAGCGACTGAATTAATTTATTTTCTTCAGATTTAAGTAAAACACAAATAAGCAATGAGAAATTAACATAATTATTGAAATCTATTTTGAGAACTTGGGTTTATAAAAGGTTTTCGAAAACGCAACGCATTTTAATAGACTTTTAAAATAT
Source organism: Microchrysa polita (assembly GCA_949715475.1). Taxonomy (NCBI): domain Eukaryota; kingdom Metazoa; phylum Arthropoda; class Insecta; order Diptera; family Stratiomyidae; genus Microchrysa; species Microchrysa polita. The sequence goes on from OX454419.1 coordinate 16,656,697, forward strand.
TCTACATTATCGTATGTAATACTCACAAAAAAGGAAATTAACAGCGTTATTATAGTTAGAACAATAAATACACCATAAAACATACCCAAAATTCCAACTTTGCCAAAAATATGTTTTTTTTTTATATGAGATATTTTTACCTACGTGAGATGAGCAAATTGTCGCCTGATGGTAACAACCTCCTTCTCCAGCCCCACTCCGCCCACTGACGACGTACAGCCTTTCGGCACGAGTTCTGGATGAAAATAGGGGCAGCTACTGAAAAGCGCAAACTTAACGAAGAATTATTTTACGAATTATTAAGGTTTTTTTGGTGAGGGCGGCAAAATGCGCATAGGGCGCCCACTCTAGGGTTAAATATGACTTTCACGTTACAGTGTTTCTACTAAAATTGAAACGTATACTTAAAATAACTTTGCTAAGAGCTTTGACTCTTTGCATTCTTAAATTGAGAATTACGTTTTTTGTTGTAACGTTTATGAAATCAATGATTTCATCAATCGTTGTTTTGTTTTTACATTTGAAAATAAAAAAGGCTCACGCCGCCCAGCATTGACCTCTGTAGGTCTTGGCTACATTTAATTTATCTCAGTACGCTCCGAAAAGCAATGGAATTTGATACCGGGAACCTATGATTTGAAGACGACCACTCTACCTATTACACCAACCAGATTTTACTTGATGATGTTTGTAACTTGCTGGACAATCGAGACGTTATTATTTCATCTCTATTCCTTCTTTCAGCTTTAAATTTAAACGAAATCCTTTAATTTTAAGAATATTTGTTCTTAATTAAAATTCAATACAATGATCTTGGCAAGACTCTATTCAAACCATAAGTGGTCTCAGCACCACAGCTCTAATAACCGTGAATATACCACAAGTAAGATAAAATATTTTAGTTTCCATAACAGACCGTACTGACTAGTTTGAACTAAGTTAAGTACCACTCGCGAACTATTATGTTCGTGTTTAACAGTTCTTGGCAAAGTGGATTGGAATTTAGTCCACACTATAGAAAAGGTACAATCTTGAAAAATGTTTAGTTTATTTGCAGATGGACCTAAAGGATCCTTTTTGGCCATAGGGTGGGTCCCATTACAAACCGCGGCTACAATTACAGCAAATAACTCAGCCATACCAGGAGCACATTTATTCTGTAATGGAAGCTTATAAGGTGTTTATAGAGCCTAAAACGGACTTCTTACTTTAGATAAATTTAGAGTAAATTAAGCGGAACAATTTGAAAAGTTGAACTTACAAAAGCAAAAACACGAGTTATTGTGTTTGCATTACATGCCTTTATTTACGAAAAATGCACTGATTCCGAGCAATTTTCATGTGAATTATAAAAGGCCAAAATCTTTCATGTGAGTTTTGGGCCCCCCGCCAAGCGGGCCATGCGGGCCCTTATGCGCCGCCCCTGTTCGTGTCACATGACTTTCTCCGTAGAATGCGCATTTAAGCCGATTTTTAGCTCCAAAGATGACTAAAATCGCAATTTCGAACTTTTTTTTAAAAAAACAATGTTTAAAGTGCTGTATCTTGGGATCCTTTGCACCTACAAAGCTGGAACTGGACTCAAATTAAAGAAGAAGGTTTTTTTAGCTTTAAAAATCCAGTGGACGACTTTCTTGTAGGAAGCAACTTTTAAAAATTACAAACCAAAATATGAAAAAAGTCCGAAAATTTTGAGTTTTTTTAGGGTCACGGGGTTAGCACAGGTTTTTCGAAGCTGCAAACTTGGTGGTACACTTCTTGTATCTACCCTAACAATATCCCAAAAAAGCAGAGCCGAGCTATTTTTTGCGACCAAAAATCATAAAATTACTGGCCTAACTGTATTATGCCTGAAAAGGAGATTTTTATTCACGCTGCCTCAATCAGATGTCACTCTATTCATCACCCGTTCATATGAATGTCAAAAATTTGTATAAACTCAACAAATAATACATAATGGTGAATGCATCAGTACTTTTCCCGACGAAAGCTTATATGTACCTGCCATTCCACCCAAAGGATTACTTTTGCAGATGGAATTCTCCATTTAGAGACGATTCCTTTCGTTTGTTCGTTCAAAATCAACGCGAATTGAGAAAAAAACGCGCTTCTAAATCCTATACAAAATATCATCTCATAAATAAATCTCATGAGTGAATGTAATGCACGCATACACAACTGGCGGATAATTTTCAATATAATATGTAATACAGAATACTCCGCAGAATATGATATTGTGGCGTGGAAATTATTAGAGCATTAAAAGCATACGGCGGAAATCAGCCAAATCAAAAGCCCATTTTTTTCTTTTCGCGCCCTCTGCACAAACACTTCGTATTACTATGTACATCTCTAGACGTGCCTTATAGACTCCTGACGCTGTCGTCCTGATGATAGGTGAATAGCATGTGAGCTGAGCTGCGTATTAGTACACTCAGTACATTTCAAACAGAGATATTTATTATTATACGCGATATTCAAATAAGCATACCAAACGCGGCGCGTACAAATGAAATTCTCTTGAGTCTACTCTGAATTTGACAGGATATTTACATATTTGCATATTATGGAAGTTTATTTATTGAGACTTTTATTTTTTAGTCTCGCGAGAAAGCATGTTTGATTTTTTGTTTATAGCTGTGGTTTTTTTTTCATTGTATTGAACAAGACGTTTTTACGCTGAATTTACATAATAATGTCATCCGTTTCGTCAATTCGACTGGGATCTGGATATTCGTTTTTAAGCATGGTTTTCTAGTATCGCGAGAAAGGGATTTTCAGGATATTTAATCAATGCCCTTTTCACAAGATGTTTTTCTTACAAGCCATCACAAGCCATCACAAGCCAGTTTCAGTTAGCTAGGTACATTGATGTGAACTTTTATATTTCGGGATTAGAGAACAAAAACAAATATTAATATCAAAAATCGCTTTATTGTTTTTCAAAATATTCTCCATGAAGATCTATACACTTTTGCATGCGTTTGAACCAATTGTCGAAGCACTTTTGCCACTCTGATTGAGGTATCTCCAAAACATGCCTTCTGAATGCAGCAACCGCTTCTTCAGGTGTTGAAAAACGTTGACCTGTCAGTTTGTTTTTTGCGTACGAGAATAAAAAGAAATCATTCTGTGACAAATCAGGACTATACGGCGGATGACCCATCAAATCGATGTTTTGAGTGCTCAAAAATGCAGTTGTTTGAGCTGAGGTGTGAGAGCTCGCATTGTCGTGGTGAAGAGTGATCCGTCTTCGGCGGTTGGTTTTCTTGATTTCTTGGAAGACAACTGGCAAACAAATGTTTGTGTACCACTCAGAATTGACTGTTCTGCGTTGTTCTATTGGTACGGTTGCGACATGTCCAGTTTTTCCGAAAAAAAAAACAGGTGACATTTGCTTGGAAGTGCTTCGTGCGCGAACAACTTTTGTTGGATTTGGCTCATATTGAAACACCCATACGGTCGACTGCTATTTACTGTCTGGCTCATAAGCGTAAATCCACGATGTCACGATATCATAGACGTGTTTTGAAGCACCTCGATCGTATTTTTTGAGCATTTCTTTCGACCAAATTCTGTGGGATTCAACGCGAACAATTTTTTTTGACAGTCAAATGTTCATGCAATATTGAATGTATGCTGGTCCCACTAATGCCTATGGTTGTCTCAATCTCACGATAGGTCACATGGCGATCTTGCTTAATCAGTTCACGCACAATATCAATGGTTTCCGGAACATTAACTGCTTTTGGACGACCTTCATGAAATTCGTCTTGGAGTGAACTACGACCTCGATTTAATTCACCATACCATCGATAAACGCTGGTCCTTGATGGAGCTTCATCGCCAAAAATTGAATTCAGTTCATCCATGCACTGTTGCTGAGTTAATCCACGTCGAAAGTTGTAAAAAATAATCGCACGAAAATGTTCACGATTTAATTCCATTATTTGGCCGAGATGAATCTTTTAAATAAAAATAAAATAACAGGCGCTACAATCCAGCATTGGACTAAGGCCGCAGGATGTGTTAGTGACATCCTATTTCCAAGATCTTATCTGCTTTTGTTGAGGTAATGAGATCAGCATCACGCTCAGCAGTGTTATTTATCCCCATAAATGGGTACTCGCTTAACATCTGAGTGAGATCATAGTCCGTCACAAGCTCGTGAGTTCGAAAAACACGATGGAACACGGTGAGATTCGAACTCACCTGATGACCCTGTGCACCGAAGGTGCGCGCACTAACCGCTAGACCAGCCAGACTACTACTACTACTACTACTACAGATGAATCTTTTAAGTTACTGTAAAAAACACAAAAAGCGCTCGTATGTCAAAACGTTCGGAGTACGTATAACCTCAAAAATCTCAAACTTTACGATAGAGCTGCCAGTTGCCAGATTGCAACAGTAGGGTTGTCCAATCCCGAAATATAAAAGGAACCTCCGTAATTACAGTATCAAATTATCGATCTATCAATACGACCATATCTGGCAGATGGTCTGAAGATGTACACAGATGTTCACGAAATGTGTGAAAGAAGAGTGACTAGTCATGCAAATGTATTTCGTGTTAATTGTTCAAAAGTTTAGGAGAGACTGACAAACTGAAAGAATGTGAACATGACAATTCAAGGAGAGTGCGTTGAAAGTACTCAAAGATAGATGTACATCGAAATTCAACACTTCCACGTTTTGCATCAATTTCTAATAGAAACGGAATCACTGTTATTTCTTTTTCGTTTCTATGTTAAGCTCCTTCATTTCGAGCTTGGATCGTAGATTTGGGAATCGTGACTTTGGTAAGGCTTTAGTAAAACATCAGGAGCACGTTCCATTTATACGATGTGAGTGAAAATAGTTACTAATATTCACTTTCCGTTGTTCCAATACACCAATAGTCACAAATAGCTATCTCTCCGAGTCAACTTTTGACGTTTCAAATTTCAAATGGTCCACTGTCGTTGATAGCTATTTCCACTCGCACTCTCGAGATGATCCATCGATAGCTATGGAAAATTTCCGTTGACAAGTTCAAGTATGTGAGGTTATGTCGGGTCGGTTGTTAATGGTATTATCAAATGTTGCGATTATTAATTACTATTTAGGCAATGTTTGGTTTTTAAATGAAACTAAAGTTATTAAACTAAGTGTACAGATAGATTTCGATGAATGGAAACACTAAATATGGATCCCATCGAGTTATAAATTGTTTTTGGTAAACATATTTTTGAATTCAACGGCTGTTGTGACATTTCCATATTATGCTCTTCTGAGAGCCCTCTCACAATGCTCATAACTACACCGAGAAAAATAACGTCCCTTAAAATTAACTCGATATCCTTTTGAAATCGAGTTACATTCCTATTAAATATAATCCTTTCCTTTTAAATATATATCGCTTTAATTCAAATTCATTCTTTTTAAATTAATGGGAAATCCTTTAAATCCAAATTGTCAATAGGATTTTTTTTTTTGTTTACACTCGCAGTTGGTCGGCAGTGTGGTAGAACGATATAACAATGTATGGTGTAAATTAAAAACGTCGTCCCGTATAGTCTGTGTGGTGTAGGTAGGGGCGTTAGTCTTCAAATCATAGGGTCCCGGGATCGAATCCCACTGTAGGTAGGTAATTTATTATGCATTTTAGAGCGTAAAGAGGTAAATGAAATGTCGCCAACACCTATAGCGAGGTCAGTTATACGAAACTCATTTATGAGTAATTTTCACAGGGAAAGAACACCCTGTGAAAATTACTACTTTTGGTGTAATTTAAAGTATTATTTTGAGTTCATGCATTTGGATAAATAATAAGAAAAATCCTTTAATTTTAAATAAAATGATCTATCCTTTTAAATTAAAAGGAAATCCTTTCCATTTATGGTTGTGATCTGATTAAATTGACACTGCATCACTTTAATTTAAAGTGATTATAGATAGACTTTCAAAAGGAATATCTTATTAGTTCAAAGGGAAATCCGTTTGAAATAAAGGGATTATACAATGATTCAAAGGGAAACAAATATGAATCAAAATCATATTTGAATCCCATTGAATCGTATGCGTATTTTTTGAATTTACAGGATTTTTTTTCTCAGTGTACGACAATAGTCATGCGATGACTACAGCTACGACTATAGTTAATTCCGGAACGTACTCCAGCTACTTGGTCATCACTTCTGATGTCTTCGCATGTCATAAACTCCCCTTTTAGTTTTATTTTTTTGACGAAACGATAGCAAACATCAATGTGTTTGTTTCTTTTGTGGTTGGCCGGATTCTTAGCTAAGCTAAATAACGCCGACTCATTCGACGCTGAAGCTTGGTACTTTAAATTTATTTCGTGTCAACTCATTTGCCAAACGATCTAGCTAGCGATCGCGGCCGAAATTTGGATACCCTTCGCTTCCCTCGGGCTAAAAGTCTTTCCGGGCGTACCTACGACTTGTATTTAATTCCCCTCTCCCCCATTCTTTTCGTTCTGTCTTCACAAAACCTCTGTTACGTCGGCAAAACAATATGTATTTGAGTGGGGTTTGGTTAGAATAAATGGGCAAATAAAAATATTTACCTAGAAAATTTTATTGGGGGATCCGGGAGCAGGGCCCTATAGTACGATTCCATTTGCTTTGACCTTTTCAGTTGCTTTGATAAAGACACATTAATTCAAAGTTTTATGAAATTGGTGTACAAAATCTTTCTTAGAAGAACCAAAATGGGGAGTTGGGTTTGTATGGCAGCCCCATGACCCCATCGTCCGATTTGATTCATTCTTACGTTAGTTTTGTGTCATCAATAGAAACACATTTGTGTGAAATTTGGTTGAAATTGGTGCACAAATAAAAAAGTTTTTCTTAGAAGAACCTAATTTTGGGGGTTGGGTTTGTCAAGTTCTCTACGGAAATCGTCTAAGAGCTGCTGATGGCATAAATTGTTGCTATTTGATCTGCATTCAGGGCAAAACCACCGCAACCCATTATTTTTCAACATCGATTATTGAACCTGCGATATCTGTACAGTTCGGATCGGATGATAACGCCGACCACATATGCCAGCACCAGTGATGATGGGAGCAATAGACTGACCACAGTTTGTCGCACACTTTCAATAAATAAACAGTCAAAACAGCACAAATTCAATAAATAAACAGTCTCAGCTGATTCTTGATAATGCAGTAACACAAGAATCACGAACGACCCGAGTGGTATAGTCAATGCATAGTAGGGATGTCAAAAACCGGTACTTTCACAACGTTTAACCGGTTTATTTTCGGTTTTTTCCTCCTTCCGGTTTTAACCCGGAAGCTTGTTTGTTCATCCGGCTGAAACCGGAAAAAAAATTCTTTCAAAGTTCATACAATTTTTCATATTTTCTTGATTTCAGAGTCAGCAATTCTATTTCTTGTCCCACACAAAAAACTGCGTTTTCAAATTTTAATCCTTAAACATATTTTCGAACACTGTCCTTATGGCTATAGGTGCGCCAAAGAATCTTACTTATTTGAAGGGCCAATAAAAATAAAAGTAGGTACTCCATATTTATTGTTTTATTTAATTCTTTCTATTTGAGAGTACAATATCCCGAGTTTTTTTTTCATACAGTCATGAAAATGACATCGGTTAAATGGCGACCTCCTTTGTGCATACACTGATTAGGTCGATTTTTGAAGTTCGTCTCCACTCTTTGCAGCATATCAATCGGTATGTTAGCAATGGCATAGCGAATGTTGTTTTTTAGGTGAGCTATGGACCGTGGTCGATCGACGTAAGCCAGATATTTCAAATAACCCTATAAAAAAATCACATGGAACAAATCTGGAGAGTGTGCCGGCCATGTGAAATCGCCTCTCTGAGAGATAAAGTGGTCGAGGAAGTGCTGTCGCAACCAATTTATTCAGCCTCGTGCTGTTGTGTGCTATAGCTCTGTGGCTGAAACCACACGTCCCTAACGTTAATTTGAAAAAAAAAAACTAGTCAGCGACTTTTAGAAAAGAAGCTCTCGACAGCTAAGGCCCGCTACTCTCTAGGCCAAAGCACAGCGCCCACTCTAAGGGGGGGGGGGGGCAAGCCGGGCGGTCGCCCGGGGCGCCAAATTCTAGGAGCGGCTTTTTGGCAATCACTCGAATAAAAAAAAACGAGTGAAAAAATTGTAACATCAACATCAATTTATTAGAAAGCAAAACAAAGAAACTACAGATGAAATAAAATGTGTTGAAACAAAATGCCGCAAGGTAGGAAACAAACTGGCACCGAAGCATTTTACAACCGTTATACCCAATTTTTTTTAGAGACGACAGATTAAGGTTTTTTTTGTAGGTCATTTTAAAAACCTGTTGAACATTTTTTTAATTTATCAATTAAGTCCACAATTGATACGAGGTGCTTAGAAAAAGTTTCCGCTTATGATGCTAGAACCTATTCCGCTTTCGAAAAGCAGTTATATCATAATAAAGTTCCCCCCCCCCCAAAAATATTTTTTCATTGCAGAATGATGTGGTAATTTGGTGTTCCAATTGAAAAGTTAGTTCCTTTTCTTCAAATGATTCTAATTAGACCTGCTTATCCATAATTTCTAAAAGGGAAGGGCAACCAAATTTTTAAATAAAACACGACATTATAGCATATAGAGAAATGAGGTATCGTATAAACACTCGAGACATAAAAGCATTTTCGATTACAATAATTCAACTTCATTTCACCTGGATGATTTCCTTCAGTTTCAATAGCATTGATTTGGCTATTCCCTATTGTCTTCAAGCTCCGTTTCCTCTTTCAACATTGAACTTGTGATTGATAGCATCAAGTGAACAGAAGAGATGAACTCCTCAATTTGCCCACATTTTTTCATCATTCGTCGTTAGGTATTTGTTGCCACTTCTGTCAAAACGCATAAATTAAAGCTTCTTGCAGAAGAAGATTAGGCAATACTAGTGTTAATTATTCAATTTTAAAAATTAAATGCCAAAAAACATTCTACAATACAACTTATTCAGTCGCTCAGAAATTAAAATACGCTTTTCTCAAGTTCTTGGAAGATAAACACCGATAAATTGTAATTCACAATCCTCCCACAAAGCAAATTAGAAAAATATTGAAAGGGAAGACTCAGAAAACTCGATTTTAATGGGTTGCAATTTCCCATCCTTGCTCGTCGAATTTGACATATTCGATGATTGGGTTTGAGTTTGAGTAAGATAAGTAGGTACGATGGAGCCACCCCCTGCCAAAGCCGCGATAGTATTTCTCCCTATTATGTTTCCTGACATGCTAATATCGCGATTGGGATAGGTTCCCCGATTTAACAAGCTGTGATTTTATTCTCTAATAATAATTTTGGAGATGAGGCATTGCTGACGTCGGTTAAAACCGCTAAAGAAATCCTTTCGAGGAAAGATCCGGCTAATTTAAGTTTATATATTCTGTTTAATTGCGCAGGGTGTAAAGAAGTTATCGAAACTACTTCAAAAGGTTAGTATAATGCAAATGAACATCAATCTTTGGCACAAAATTTTCCAGAGCGGATTTTTCTAAAATATTTTGAGTGTTTTAGTGAAGTTTTGTTAATCTTTCATATTGGAACTCCGAACAAACTCTCCACAAAGCCACCTGAACTGTGGTGAATTTTTGTTTCTACTATATGCTTACTCGGCTACTGGACTGTGGGTAGAGATTCTATTATCTAAAGTACTGCAGCGTTGGTTTGTATTCCATTGTGACCATGGATTTTGTGTTGTCTTTATGAAATTGTGCCTACGGGAGCCGGTTCCAAAATGTAAATCGTTTCGGAGCTACTCGCTGCTATAGGCGACCAAAAGCTGCAAAAATCACAGTTCAGTCCAGAAATAAATCTGGATTCAGGTCTACAACAACAACTATACAAGTAGGTACATACTATCTCTACTATCAATTTGCCCGATATAGTACCTAAGGGGCGCCAAATCTAGCTCTTGCCCGGAGCGGCATAAGTGCTAGAGCGGGCGCTGCCAAAGCATGATGGCGACTGACTAGAATGGGAAACAAAATTGGGACTTCCCCCTCCAGAAGCGCCCAACCAACTCACCGCTCGGAAGATTTTTTTCAAATAAGTAAGTTTCTCTGGCGCACCCTGTGCATGTATTTTGATTTGATTACTAGTGTGTTTTTACTACAATTCTAAGCAAATCAATGAAAACCGTAAGACCGGTACTTTGACCCTGGTTAAAACCGGACGTTCTAACCGGCTTTGCAAAAAACCGAAAACCGGGTTATGGCCCGGTTTTTGACATCCCTAATGCATAGAGCGATTATGTAATCAGTGATTGAGTGTCTTATTTGTTCTGCGTTTGCAAAATATTAGTTCACTTTTATGGTTGTCATCCAGTAATGATAAACAAAGTTGATGATAAATTCGGTGAACATTCAAGTAACCCGACGCACTTCATACGAGAATAATAGTTCAAAGCACGATAGAAGCACCAGGTAAAACAAAATTATAATAATTATATAAGTACAGTAGAGCCTTTTTTTACAAATTCCAAATTTGCTACCGAAAATTCACAATCCGTTTTGCGTTGTTTCGTCTGGCGTCGCGATTTCTAAGAACCAATTAACGACGCAAACCGAGGCCTTACTGTATTATAATGACAAATTGCAAATTTCATCAGAACAAGTTTTAAGGTACGTGTTCGTACAGACAATTCATGTGATGATCGCTCAGCGATCGTAGTTTTGGATCCAATTTTGAGCAGTATTTACATATTTTTTGAATGGTTCTGCTTTCCTAGTATCGACTATGGACTACAGAAACATATCTGTATAGAAAATATAGCCATACACTGCTCAAAACCGGTGGTTTAACTTCGATCGCTGAGCGATGATCCCATGAGTCGTCTTTACGAACACAAACCTTTAGCGCAGTTGAAAGAATTGACAGTTGACAGTTCGACTGAACCCCACTAGATTCACCGTACCACACAAAAGAAAAATACATCAGTGATTGAATTCGATGCGCTGATGGTTCGCCGATCTTTTATTCGTAGTACGACTGTACTGTTGCCTGTGATTCGCCCGAACTTTTACGCGCGTTTCGACAAAATCTGCGCTATGTACAATTTATCATGTCTGTCAAGTTAGCACTACCACTTTTAAATATCGATGAACGCTATCCTATTACTAACGTTCGCTCCTGAGGCAACTTATTTAAAGAATAATTTTTTTTTAGAGTTGGAAAATATTTTTGGTACAGAAAATTTTTGAAGTCAAAAGAAGACAGTCCAGTTAAAAAAATAAATAAACAAAAATTCATTCATTTAATGAAGATAATATATTTTTTAGAGCGTTAAATGGGTACATAAAGATAATGGAGATAATGGGGATCACTATTTAAATATAAAAATAAATGAATACATTAATTCACTGATTTTGGTTTAAATTTAACATCATTTTGAAGGTATTATTTCCTTGGGCATTCAGGTTGACCTTGCAGACTAAATTGAGTTTGGAGTTTTTTTTAAGGTACATTTTATCGCATTGCAAACAGTTTGATAATCGGTGTTCCATACAATATGTCTTCAAAATCACTCTCATCTGTCTCTAAATCTTTCAACTACTGGAGAATTTGATCTTCGGACGCCATCCCGCTAAAATTTTACACGTAAACAATAAAATTAAAAACATAACGTACAGCTAAATATGAAAAAATACTAACGTTAACACTAACGTTCGCCTGACAGGCACCTATAATGCGAATAATTCGAAAACGCTAAATGCTATCCTACTCCACTTCTGCACACATGCTCACACAGCAAGTGACTGAGTTGGCATAAAAGATGGTTTTCATAGAAGCAACAGCTCGGGAGATATCGGTAATAACCGATTATTCTCCGCCTCACAGGCGAACGTTAGTACTCTAGGGTTTAATAGCACGCAGAGAAAGTATCATGCTTTTTCCTCATTTTGGAAAATGAAATCAACATCTTTTGTTTCCTTGTAGAACAGTTCCTAATTAGTTTTCGCGCCCCTGAGTTGTCCTTATTGAGCAGCTTTTACAAACTGTAGAGCCTAGCTTTCTAGCAGCAACAGGCAGTAGCAGTTTTCGTTACGTAAAGGTTTTGAACCTTTTTCTTTTCTCGCCCGTACGGCAGTAGTATCGCATAAGTCTGTTAGGAAAACAACCATGAATATTTCGCGCTACTTATTAAGCCGGCCCCACACCGACCGGAGTGTGGCAAACACCGTGCAAAAGATTGATACAAAAAATCGTGCAGCAGCAGTGCAGCAGTGTGTTTGGGCGACTGCAAGGTAATATTCTTGGAACCGGTCTTTTGTGCGGTGTGTGCCACACTCCGGTCGGTGTGGAGCCGGCTTAAGAGTCGCCATAGACTGTCCAATTAAATGTACAATGGAGCTCATTTTCTTTGGTGACTACGGTGGTGAAACCTAAAAAAATGCAGCTTTATTGTACAATCGATTGGACAGTCTATGACGACTCTTAGACTATTTCTTTTTTTTTTTTAAACGGCCCAAGCAACAATTCGTTTGCTTTAAAGAAGCACTTCACACTGTAGTAATCATAGTACGATGAAATTAATTTATCGTGTGACATCGCTTAAAGAAATATTTTGATAAGATAAAACATCCTTAAAGTATTTTCCGGAAAGCTTCTATCATCATTATGGAATAAATTTAAAGATGGTGGTATAAAACTTCGATAAAACTGTCTCTAAACGTTAACCTACAAATATACTCCTTTAAATAATCCATTCTTGTGTTTATTGGATGATACAGCACACACATGCAATAGTCTTTCTAAGTTAATTCACACACATGCATATATTCTTCTATAGCACAGTCGGTGTCATTTTTATAATGTGACATTCGTATGGTCATCCAATAAATTGTTCACCGTAGTTTTATAGAAGGATGGACTTTGTGATTTTTTAATGAATTGACACTTGTGCTCTGAAATACATAATTTCTACATTAGAAATCCTTGAAATCTTGCAAGAAACCCACACGTGTACGCACTCATTGTTATCTGCGAAACCAATTAATCTCTGCACAGAAATTGACTTTATTTTATTGATAAATGTACAGATTTAGGGTGCATTGCAGAAGATTCGATAAAGAATTGTCCAGCATTTCTATAGAAGCAACTATCCATTTGTAGTGTTTACGAACAAGGCTGACTATAAAGGTTGGCTGAGTGGTAGCGTGTAGGACGGGCAATCAACAGACACGGGTTCGATTCTAGCTGCGGAAATTTTTTTCTATTTTTTTTTTTTTTGCAAATTCGTTCAATTACAGAAAATTACGATATAAAGCAAATGACATACGCCTTTTTTGAAGCATAATTTAGTGCTACAATAAGGTTCTATTGGATTAAAGAACGGCGCCAAATGCCATTATTGGACTGTTATTCAGTGGTTATACCCTGTAAAGTGCCCCTATTAATGTTAGAAGAGAATATTTTCCGAAGTATTATCGGGATGAAATTGTTACTTGGGAGAAAACTCACCCTTGGTTGGATGCTGATTGTCTGGAATGCATCGAAACAGTTTTTCCATGGATAGGACTAACATCTTTTTTTTATAAACCTTCGTCTAACTTTTATAAATTATTTTAGGCAGCATTAAATGCAATTTTACTACCACAGAAGTCATCAATCTTACGACGACGCGACCATATTCTGCCTTACATCCTTAATAATCTCCAAAATGACCCAGCGAACTTTTAGTCGAAGTCCTGTGTAAGTTCTGTCGCATAAAGCCGTCTCGCGTTATTTCCTAATAAAGTTATAAATGTTGCAACAACCGTAAAAGAACGGCGCAAAAAAGAAAATACAGTGAAACGTGCAAAATGTCGTGATTTATGGTTGTTACCATAAAAATGGCGACCGACTGCAACATATAATGCGAAACAACGTCTAAACGTACGTGTACGTAAAGTTTAAGACACGTACCAAGAGTGTGCTGCTGACTGCTGTAGAGTCTGTGAGTAACAACCAAATGGAATTGTCAATAAGTAAATTGTCGTTTTCGTCCTTGTTGTTGTTGTCGTCGGTCGTACGAAGGAAAATTGATGAACTTTGCGATGACAATGCCAATGCCAAAGTCAGCATTTCGAAAACGAAAATTACGACGACGAAATGATGACATACAGCGCGACGACAACTTAAATCTGCTCTAGCGAATAAAGTACGCGTGCTATCAAAATTTAGATAAATTGACATGATGACAAGGTACAAGTAGTATAATAATGGCGGAGAATCCTAAAAAGTTCCCATGGCATTATTATTATGATACGTGTAAAATCTGTCGTCCGAATTGGATGGGCCATTTCAGGACGTAGCTTATTGTACGGAGAAGTAGATAACTGACATTTAGACGGATGTTTAACCCTCCACCGAGCACGTGGGGTCTTTTGGGACCCCAGAGGGTATTTTTTATATATTAATTTTAGAGGGTTTCGCCCATCCAGGGGAACTTGTAGGACATCTATGCCACATAAATTCTGCTCAGGAATATGCTTTAAAAAAGTCCCAAATATTTTCAGAAAAAAAGTTTTGATAACCAAAAGTAAAAATTTTCGGGAACGGGCACGTGGGGTCTTCAAAGACCCCATGAGTTCCAAGGCCTCAATTGTCCTGAATATCTAAGAAACGAAAATTAGACCCATACTTTCTGTCGAGGCCTTTTTATTTAGACTATCTAGATATATTTACTAGTCTTCCCAATGTAGTTTTATTGTGCCTTTTCACCTGAACTCAAGACCGAGGTAAGCCTCATATCATTCTTGGCTACAATGAAAGTAAAGGAAGAGATTATACCATGGATCGATTTCCCAGAAATGATCCTGGCTTGAGAAATTCACGAAAACAACTTCTAACTTTTTTCTTCAATTGCTGCGATAGCTTCTTCTGATATAGGGCGGAAAACACACCTTCACTTTATCGAATCTCAAACAATGGAGGTCAAATTGTAGCCTCCACTTATTCTTACCATAGCTTATTCTACATCAATTAAAGTCGAAGAGGCATCTACAAAGAGTTAAAGACAAGTTTACGGGCACTGCTAATTCATACTTCAATAATTTGTTAGTTGGAAGTTATCCTCACTATTTCAGGAACTAAGTTTTCCTTGAATCAAAGGCAGAGGGACAAAAAAGTAAAAACATTGAAGGCTTCAATCGCTTGAAATGTTTACAGCTTGCCATATGAACAACAATATTGTGAATAATTATATTAAACATATTCAAGAACATAACAAATTACTTATAAATGTGTGTTTTTTTACTATTTGAGACATGTTCAAGGATATGTAAGTTCAATCAACTTTGGGGTCCTTAAAGACCCCACGTGCCCGTTCGCGTTGATCGCGGGACGTGCCTGGCGAAGGGTTAATCCGTCTAAATGTCAGTTATGTACACGACTTTTTTTAGGTATTGTGCATTTGGCCTCCAAAACTGTGACTTGATATTTCAAAAATAATTTTAATAAAGTGGGTAGAGGTTTCAAATCAGACATCCCCAATCCAATAACTTTAGTCAAAAATCCCCAAAATCTTAACCTCCAATTCGAAATCTCCACACAAGAATCCGCATAATGACAAAAATTAGAAAACTCCAATTTGAAATCCTCAGTCATGGGTTTCGTCATCGGGGACTCCCGTTTGGGGGTTTCCAATTTTGAGATTTATAACTTAGGGGTTTTGCATTCAAGTTTGTTTGGATTGGGTGATTTGAGTTCAATCCGCAATTATAAAATCCCTAAAAGAGAATCCCCAATTTCTTTAGCGAATAACGCTTCCTGTTAATGAATATGCCTTTGGGGATTTCGATTCTGTAATTGGCGATTATAATTTTCACAATTCCGATTATCACGATATTATTCACAACAATCTTGAAATATTTCCTCAAACTATAACTATACCTGAAGGTATTGTAGAAAAAATTTTTTATTAGAGCCGTCCCTTACCGTTTGCCAAAACGAAAACATCCAGCAAGCATCCGGCAAAAAATCATCTATCAACCACTCACCATTTGCTCCCCATCATATATTCGACTGTTATCACAACATCTTGCAAAATTGAGCCATAAAACGTTGACAGAATCCCCAAAAACTGGGATAATTCTACGTCTCCCTCCAATCCGGAATTTACTGGCGAACGTGCAATCAATAGTGCCCAAGACGTCTAATCCGCATGATGACTTAGAGCTTTCCTGCAGTAACCTAAAGTCAGTTGAATGTTGAACTGAATTCTCGTCCTTTTTACATCACTCTGCAGTTTGTAACTACAGCAATTTTCAATTCTTGATTTAATGAACATTTACTGTTGCTTATTGCCTGCAGTCAGTCATGCAGAATCTCGTGACACATATTCTTCGGGGATAATTCCCGTCAGTTTGACGTTCTATGTATGAATACGCGAGAGTTTCGATCCTGGCGTCCCTTCAGCCAATGCTATCCTTCGTTGCCGTGATACATCAATCCATACAGTATAGAATTCGTCCTATGGACGAAAATATAAAAATCGACAAAATGCCATAAGGTCTGATAATAAAAATCTGATTTATGCGTCATGGCAATTGCCTGTAGAATAACAGGATATGGGGAAGATATGGTCGAAGGATATAAAACAATGTGTTTAGAGTCGAACGTTAAGAAGGCAATTTTTTGGGGACGAAATGATGCGGGTAAATCCATATCCAAGGCAGTCACTATGCACTTCACTTGACAACGAGATGTTGAGGTTTCGCCGGGGGTAAGGATACTTTTAGAGCTAATTTATGTTGACTGTATGAAAGAATTCAGGATATGTGCAATAAAAACGAGACCGAGGCTAATTTCGGGCGCGGCCGAAATTTGAATACCCGTCACATTTGAATGAAACTTAAGCTCCTTTTGTGTTAAAAATTTCTACCGCAGCCCTATGACGTGTTCCGATTCCATCTGTTCCTGGATACGTTGGGGTTAATCAAGGAACACACTTGGATGTATTTTGGTTAAGATTCAAAAAGAAAAAAAGTTGTTCTTATAAGAACCTAATATTTGGGGGTTTGTTTGTATGACAGCCCTATGATGTAATGTTCCGATTTCATCCATTCCTCAATATCTTCTGAGGCTTTACTAGCCTAAGGTGACCAGATTCCCGAAGGCCCAATGCAGTACACATTCCGGAATTCGGTTTTCAGGCAAAGCCTCAATCTTACTATTTTATTATTTGTTATCATTCGCTTAATGTTATCAAAACAGCAAGGTCCCCATGTGATCGCATTAAGCGGCGTCAACTGTATGTCACGAGGCTAACACCGTGATGGATGCCATAAAATGACCACATATTCTCTATCCTTTCATAAGTGATATCTTCCTAAACGGAATACAGCAAGAATAGTAGCCTTTATTCTGGGAAATGTGTGGTGAACCTTGGAAAAGCAAGGTTCCAGGGACGTAGCCAGGGGAGGGCCAGGAGTCCTTAACTTCCCACAGTATTTCTAATTTATTCATTCTTAAAATTCTGCCGAAATTAAGCTTGCAGTCAGATAAATTGTGTCATCTGGACGAAAGTAGTGACTACATATAAACAATTCGAAACACATAAAAATCTAGTGACCCAAAATTGGGATGGTCTCACATAATGGAAACTTCAACAAATTTCGTAAGACCTCATACAGGCTACACAATTTGAAATAAAATATTTCTCTGTAAGAATGAAGTAATTTTTTTGAGCCGTGCGAAGGGAAGGCAAATTCAGCACGACGCGGGCACTGAATACGCGATCGTACTTTCCATAGTTCCATGGTTGCTGCTTCGTGCATATACCATGAGCCACGAGCACTTCCATAATAATTGTACAGAAAAGAAGTCTTTGGCGTTGTAGACGTGACACTGTCTGCTTCCGATGATAGCGGAGCAATTAAGTAATCGTGCGTGCTATCGTGCTCGCCCAGCCTCGTCAAGCGATAAATTTCAATTCGACACAGGAACAGTGGGACAGGAGGCATATTATGCATTGGGGCAACGAAACTAGTGTCTACAATAATTAATAGCAAGATTCTAATAATGTCATAGCTTCTGAAGCCCAGCTAAATACTAGCTACGTCCTTGTAAGGTTCTGTTGGTACTAAACAAGACCCAGAAAATATCCCTCAACTTCTAAATGGCCTCATTGGCAAAACATCATCAGCATGTGAAGTGCAAATGTATGTTTTAACACGCAAAGTTATAACAGGTATGGGAGAAGTGTAACCAGGATCTCGTTTAAAAGGGACACAACCAA
Source organism: Microchrysa polita (assembly GCA_949715475.1). Taxonomy (NCBI): domain Eukaryota; kingdom Metazoa; phylum Arthropoda; class Insecta; order Diptera; family Stratiomyidae; genus Microchrysa; species Microchrysa polita. Next base: position 16,674,950 of record OX454419.1, read on the forward strand.
CATTTGTTTAACACAATTTTTTTACAGTTAGCAATAGGTATTTAATTCAAATCTACGACAAAGATTAAGATTTTATGTCAGTTTAAACTGTCGGTTCCATTTTGTTAGAAAGGTATTTTTTTAAAACCAAATTTCAAGAAAGGACCATTTATAATCCAATTTGTTTCAATACGGATTCGATTTCCGCTTTCTAGACAGTCGATACTCAGTGATTTTCCAACTTTTGAATTTCAGTGTTCGAAACTGCAGTCTCAGCAGCATTGTAGCAAAAATCATGAAGCTGTTTATTTGAAGTACGAAAATTACACCTCCTTGTACCTAGCTATTTTAAAATTTCGTTTTGTTTATTACAATAGATAAATTAATTACTCATTGCGTAGAGAATTCTTAAGTGGGTGGCGACCCTCTGGGGATTTATTGCTACTTTATTGAATTTGATCGACATATAGGAGCCTTTAGTTTGCATTTTCTTTTTCCTAAAGAGGTTGATATGGGAATCGGATGGAATACAGTAATTTCTCCATCGTTTTGTGATAAATTCAAATCGCATCTTTACATGGCTGTTACTTCTGAGCCTTGGCACCTATAGATACTTGAAATTTTCACCTAATACGGGCAGTGCGGTCCTCTACACATGGCTGTTAAATTTCCAAATTTTCCGCTCCAAAATTTCCGAATTAGGGACAATTTTCGATTGATACGATTGAACTCCCGAACGCAGATAGGTAGGACCTTGAAATTTCGAGACAATGTGAGCGGTGAGCGCCAAGTATAGCTCTACAGCTAAAAGTGTGAGCTAGAGCCTTGAAATTTTCACAAGTCTGCCAATTTTCAAATTTATTGGACAAATTTTATAGAGTTTTCGATTAGAAAAGACGAAAGTGCGATTTGGGCAGCTGTAACTGTCGAACGCAGATAGGGGGACCCTAAAATATGAAAAAAACTAGGGGGCTTCGCCCCCTGCTCGCTTCGCTCGCCAACCCCCGGGGCCGATGCTAATTCCGGGCGCGGCCGAAATTTGGATACCCTTCGCTTGGGCTAAAAGTTTTTTCGGGCGTACCTATGACTTGTATTTAATCCCCCTCCTCATTCTTTTTCTTCCGTCTTGACAAAAGTTTTGGGCTTGGTTGAAATAAGTGGGCAATTAAAAATATTTACTCGGAAATTTTATTGGGGTTGCGGGAGCATGACCCCACAGTACGATTCCATTCGTTTTTAACTTTTTTGATGCTTTGGTAAAGACACATTAATTCAAGGTTTTGTGAAATTGGTGCAACAAGTGTGTAGAAGAACCAAAATGGGGGTTTGTATGGCCACCCCATGACCCCATGGTCATTTTTGATCAATTCTTAGATATGATTTGTGTCATCAAGAGAAACACGTTTGTGTGTAATTTTGTGGAAATTGGTGCACAAAGAAGAACCTAATTTGGGGGGTTGGATTTGTATGGCAGCCCCATGACCCCATGCTCTGATTTTATCCATTCTTACATATATTTTGTGTCAACAATAGAAATACATTTGTGTGAAATTTGGTTGAAATTGGTGAACAAATAAAAAAGTTTTTCTTAGAAGAACCTAATTTGGGGGGTTAAGTTTGTATGGCAGCCCCATGACCCCATGGTCCGATTTGATCCATTCTTGCATATATTTTGTGTCAACAATAGAATCACATTTGTGTGAAATTTGGTTGAAATTGCTGAACAAATAAAAAAGTTTTTCTTAGAAGAACCTAATTTGGGGGGTTAAGTTTGTATGGCAGCCCCATGACCCCATGGTCCGATTCCATTCGTTCCGACATATGTACAGCGTACACTAAAAAGAAACTTCTGTACAAATTTTCGGCCCGATAGCTTCAAAACTGAGGGACTAGTTTGCGTTGCAACAGACGGACAGACAGACAGACAGACAGACAGACAGACAGACGGACATGGCTCAATCGATTTCTCTCGTCACGCCGATCAATAATATATATACTTTATATAGTCGGAGGTGCTTCCTTCTGTGCGTTGCAAACTTCATGACAAAGTTAATATACCCTTTCACATAGTGACGGGTATAAAGATTCTTTGAATTGTGCTCCAGGCACGCATTGGTGGACAATCGTTAGATTTCGGCCAATAATGTTGAGAGCAGGCTATTGAAATTCCTATGAGAGTTCTGCTTCTTCCTGAAATATGACACACTTGTAGAGCGCTGCGTCGTTTTCCCCATATTTCAAGGCTCTAGGTAACATTTTTAATAACTCGCGAACTAGTGTATTAAAAATTCTGAAACTCAACACAGTCATAGAGCACCGCAGTGGCCACTTCTGATGAAACTGTCAAGGCTCTAGCTATTACCGAAGTGCCAACTTCACCCTACCTACGATGCATGGATAACGAGATATTCGCACTTTTATGTTATGCAATATTTCACTTTCAATTACTCGGGAACCCATTGGCTGATCTTTTTGAAATTTGAAACACTTGTAGGACCACAAATCTTCTTCAAGCATTCGCAAGTTGGATGGATGGATGGATTAGGCGCTATGATGGGTTGGGCTGGTTACGCCCAACACTCCATCCTATTGGCTTATTGTATTTCCCATTAGAGCGAGAGAGTTTCAGGTTATTAGCTCTGTCCTTAGTATAAGGATTCGAAGAAAGTTAACCAGGTTTACTTTGAGGGCGCCCATTCTAAAGGTTTGTCTCCAGCACATAAGAGCGGGGCATTCGAAAATTACGTGCGAGGCTGATTCCTCGTCTTCGTTACAGAGGCGGCATAGTGGGTCTTGGGTGTAGATCCCGATTGTATGCAGATGTTTTCGCAGAGTACAGTGACCGGTTATGAGGCCTGTCACTGCCCTCAGGTTGTTTTCGCTAAGGCTTAGGACTTCTGTACTTCAGCTGGTTTGGCAGTTGGTTCCCAGCAGGCGCTTGCCGTGTCTGAGCCCTTCGGCGAGTCTCTGTAGATTTTGGAATTTTACTGTTTGACAACGGTTGTGGATTCACTAATTCCGATTGCCGGTTTGGGACCGGTGAAAGGTAGTTCGGAACCCTCTCTTGCAAGGGCATACGCTTTCTCGTTGCCTTCGATCCCCTTATCTCCTTTTACTCATTTCATGGTTACATTGTTTCGGTTCGTTAGGTTTTTTAGGTTCTGTTGGCATTCTTAAACCAATTTGGCGACTGTCGGAGGGAATATGGATGGTCTTGTTTGTATATCCCTTTCGAGTACTCTCCCCTGCTGCAAGGCTTATTGCTATAAGTTCTGCCTGAAAAACAGTTTTATCGTGATCTAGAGGTTTGGAGATACAAGTTGTTAGGTTTAGTATGAACTCCTGCCCCTGTTCCTTCCTCTGTCTTCGACCCATCTCTGCAGGACACTATATGTTTTGATAGATGGTCGTCGTTCCATTTACTCCCGTCTTCCCCGAATGTAGAGGTTTGGATTTTGAAGTCGAAGGTATACATGGCCGGGGTGTAATCGCTGCCCATATCTAGGATTGGGTTTTGCAATGATTTCTGTAATCCTACAGTGTCCCACCCTTCTGTGATTGTGAGGTCTAGTGGTCGCAAGTCAAGTAGTTTCTCTAGAGTTAAAGTTGGTGCATTGCGCATAGTGCCGGTTATGCTTGCGCAGGCCAGTCTTTGTACTGATGCCAACTTCGCTGTAGCTGTTTTTTGTTTGATTTTAGACCACCAGACTATCGAGCCTTAGGTCAGACAGGGTTCGACCACCATTCGTAGTTTTAACCCACATGTTTTCCCTATTGCTATTTAGTTGCATTTAGGGTCTCAAGGTTATTAGGGTTGTTTTGGTGTTTTAACCGATAGACATACCTTCCTGCACCAATCCTCCACTTGAGTTAGAGCTTGTTGCATAAGTTCTGAAAGAACCCCTGGAAATTATCCCCTTATCAGGATTCTGATGTCATCGGCATATCCTTGGGTATCGAAGCCAGTGTTATTTAGCTGGCCCAGTAAGCTGTCGACTACAAGGTTCCATAGGAGGGCTGATAGGATACCTCCTTGTGGGCATTCTTTGAGGTCAGCTGTTTACATGGTTTCACCGAATAAGTTTGCAATTTTGTACTTTTCGTCCTTCAAACATTGATTTTATCCACCGACAGAGGGTGTGTTGGACTGCATGACTCAAGGCGCGCCCCGTTTACCAGAGATTAAAAGCAAGTATTGTCGAAGGCCCCCTCTATGTCTATTTCTTTGCTTTCTAGTGTAGTCTCAATCATCCAACTAAATGGTGTATTACTGATTCACACGATTTCCCTGCCTGATAAGCATGTTGGTTAGGGTGCAAGGGGAAAAGCGGCAGGCACCTGTCCCTGATATGTTTATCGACGAACTTTTTTAATGACTTTAGAAGGACGGCGGTTAGGATTATTGCCCTATACACTAGGGTTTGGTCGCGCCCGGCTTTGCCAAGAATGCTAGTTTTACCTGCTTCTACGTGGTTGGAATGTATCCTAAGGCTATGCTGGCCCTGGTGATGTATAAAGTTCGAAAGAGTTGACCGCTCAATCCACCTTATTGTAAGTTACTATTTGGTTCGCAAGCGACCAGTCGTTTTTGTTTGCCCTGAAATGCAGAGAGTTGTCATCCATCTGGTCTATGCGTCCCGTTGTTGTGGTGGATCCAGGAAAGTTAAACCCTAGAAGGATTTCCAGGGTCTCCCTACCTGTTTTTGTTTGGTTTTCGTCGGAGTTCTTAAGCATTCCGATGGGGTTTGTTGGATCCCTGGCTAGAATCTTCTGGATCTTTTCACAGAACTTCCTCCAGGATTCCCTCTTGGCTTTCTTAATTTCTTTGATGTATGTACTGAGTTAGGGTGAAGCGGCGAGGTCCCAATCCACAGTTCTTTTCGCCGTGTTGAAAAGTTACTGTGTATTTTTGCGCAGGATGTCTAGGTTTTAGTTCCACCATTTGCACTTCGCATTGGCATTGGTATTCTCTGTTCGAAGGAGGTCTTCATTGCGGCTTGCAATTTATCCGCCACAGCCTCGACACAAAGTTTAGTTTTAATGTGCCCGGGCATTTCATTTCCGATAGCGATGGTTCGCTTAAGACCCGTCAATGGCCGACATTAGGAGATATGTTGAAGATGGCCAAAGTTATATCAATGACCTCTCTTCGTCGTGTTGTTACAAAAGTGGGTTCAGTTCCCTTATTCAGAATTTCAAAGTTTTCTTAAATTATATCATAAAGGTAATTCGTATCAGAGCTCCCCCACTCTGTATGGTGTGCGTTTGCCTCCGCTCCGATAATGAGCTGCGGCGTATGTGTTCCGCTGCTAAAAATCAGTTCCTCCAGTTCTTGAGGTGGTGGAGGCGTCTGTGGGACTTATACGGCAGCGAGGATAAGCTCCCGATTACAACCCCTTTTTTGTACTATTTTCACCGCCACTAGGTCCCTGGAAATATAGTTGTATACTGGCACTACGTTGACGTTTGGATTGGTATAGATGTAGGTCTGGCATTGCCAGAAGCTACGTCGTATATTATCTTAGCTCCGGTGGTTCCTAAGCCGGCTACTTTGCCTTTATTCAGCCAAGATTCTTGGATAATGACTATTTTCAAGCCGAGGGGCTGCGATGACACGGCTTTGTCCTGCAGTTGCGACTTTAATATGCTGAAGGTTGATCTCAACCACCTTCACCACTATCAGGCCGCTTTGATATAGCCTTGCAGGTTGTCTGGTTTAGACCAAAGTAACCTATGTGGTTTCTGGCCTCCAGCGCCTTCCAGCACGCTTCGTCGATCCAGTCGACCAGATTTAAGCCGGTTTTGTTCTTTGTGGATGCAACGACGTTCCACTCTTCAGTATTTAGCCCCTGGTTCTGGGTGTTCAGGAGTGTTAAGTTCTGCTTCGGATCAGTGCCAACTATGTATTCGTGTTTGTATTCGGAATCCGAACCATAATTTTCCTGGTCTTGACGACTTCCCTCACATCGCCCACGGGAAGGATTGCTCCTTCCCATGGATTGATGAAAGGTATTGTGTCCGTCAACCAGTGCTTTCCTTACTAGTATAGTGCTATCAGGTTACGTAGTGAACACCTTTGTTCGGGTAGCTATTCGTGAAGAGAGGGACCTAAGATGGTTCACACTTAATCACCTCTGACACGCTGAATGTCCTTGGTCTGCTCAGTAATTAGTTTTTTGGCTGGGTACTTATCCAGAGCCACAGCCTTTTTAAGGGAGCAGAGAACTTCCTTGAAGGTTCCCCCTACACTTGAGGATCCGGGTTTCGTCGACGGAGTTTCTCTGTTCCTAGTATTCGGCCGCTTTTTCCCTACCCCTTCTGCGGTGGATTGGGACTTCGACCTGGTGTTTGGGGGGGGGGGGGGGTGTTGTTTTTATGCCCCACGGACAGGTCTTGGGATTTGCCATGGGTACGCCGCGCCGTTGTCACGGCCTGATGGGTTCATCCCTTTCCCTCGCCTTTTCAATCGCGGTTTTCAGTCGTTGAAGTCCGGAGAGAGTTGGAATTTTGTTTTTTAGGGTTAGTTGGCCCATTTTCGTTGTTGTATTAGCCACGTCGGACCTCTCTGGTCTTGTGCAGGTAGCACTTCCATGAGAGGGTGTTATCGCAAGCTACAGCCGTCAAGCGCGGATAAGCTCGCACTTTTGTGAGTGGCAATCTTAAATGTTCGATAGCTCTAGGCTGATCGATTTCTGGTTCCAGATGCGGATAGGATACTTCAATCGACCATAAAATTTTAATCAACGTGAAAGGCTACTCACACGTGTAAAATGTCTCCCCATGTCATTTTTTGCAAGTTAATCCAAAGCGCACACTTCAGAATAACATACAAGAAATCTCATTAAATCGTTAAGAATCTTCCAGGACGTTTTATAAATCAGCTTACTTACTTGACTGTGCGACAATGTGCATCGCGATGGTTTACGCCTTTTCCTATAAAAATTGACGTCGAAATTATGTCAAACTTTATAAAATTTAAAAGACCAAGACTTTTGCTGTTGAAAACTTATCCTTTCCGTTGGCTTCGTCTCAGATATATTTTTCGTGAAAATCCAATTCGATAATCGTGTCGAGAATGTGTGTAATCTCTGTAGTCCTCGCGTGCTTATATGACCGTGTAAAGTTATCGAAACTTTGTCGTCAACGTCGTCGTCGATGTCATTCAAGGATCTCTAGACGTTCTTGTATCGTTCTTACATGGGCATGGGCAAGCGAAGCTCCGAAGGGCTTGAAAAAAAAGTAAACAGCCGAGAAGTAAAGCGAACGCACACTAAGCAAGCGCTTTTTTGTTGAAATCGTGATATTTCCGTAATGTAGGCATTTCGATGACATTCAGCAAGCGTCAAGGTAAACGTCCATGATAGGAAGCTGAACACACACATACCGTCAATCCTTGACTTGCATTTAAGTTTGCCTCACTTGGCTCCGTATCGCTTTCGCGCTCGCAATGTCTGCACAAAAAAGTTCGCGCTGATATGAGTATGGAAAGGACCCGGTAAAAAAATCAAGAAAACAAGATTGTTCCTTCTTCCGGTACTTACTGCTGATACACACGGAATTGAGTTACTTCCTGACGACGTAGAGTTAATTTAAAACTTTCTTTTTTGAGTTTCTCAGAAAACCCATGTGTGTGAGCTCAAAACTTGATGTTAGAGCCCCGGCCCTCGGGGCTGCCGGAATGGGTTAATTCAGTGTGCCATGGTGGGCTGGGCGTTAGGTTTGCGAGGTTTTCAACTCGGCATTCATGACAGATGTCTGAGTAAATCCTCTCAACTTGATTAAAGCTCGACATCGTCGTCGTCGACGTCGACGAAGTCGATTGTACATATAGTCGAAAAGGCAAAGGCGAAGGATAATTGAGTTCAAGTGTTCGTACATTTATACGATGCGCCATATAAGGACGTGTGCTTGAAGAGTTACAACAGGCACTTTAAATCAATTTGGCTTAAATATTCGAAACTCTCTAGTATCACGGTATGCATGTAATGTATGTAAAGTGAGAGGTTAGACCTTTGAAAATTTGTTGGATGCTTTCACCGATTAAGTTTAGTCATGGGTCGGTGTCGTTGTATGAGGTTTTGCGGATTGCAGTCAGATATGGTTCGAAGGATACAAATTTTCTATCAATTTGTTAAATTGAATGAGTGTAATGTGAATGAAGATTGTTCGATGTGAGGGTTGAATGTCTTATGAAAAGGGTTAAACCATAATGGGAATGACTATAAATATGATTGGAGAGAGACATATGATGTTTTCTTATTGTAGAAAAAGGGAGTTTGACAGGGCTGATGGTAGGCACAAATCAAATTCTGGCCAACTGTCACTAAATCTCCAACAACCAACAACCCATTCTTTAAAAAAAAATCCCATTAAACGTCCTTTATTTTCCTTTCAGATTTTTTTTCTGATACATAAAAATTTTATGAGATTTTCGCCCCCACTTTTCAAATATCCCTAATCATATATAATTCTTCCTGAAATCAATATCAATAAAAGCGGACTTTACGATTGTTCCGTCAAAGTTTATATTGTGATGTCCCAATTCAGGCAGGATACTTCAGAAGCCGCCCGTTAACCGTCAACTTGAAAATGGTCTCTAAACGGTCTTCCGTCAATTGCTGCGCTTTGGTTTGGCGGATACTAAATGCGTTGATGCTCACGTCCGAACATGATAACAATAAATTATTCATGAACGGAATCATGAGAGTATTCGGAAGTTGCGGGAAAAATGATAGGACGGAAGCGTGCGTCTCTGTATTGGAAACGATGTGTCAGCCTGAATAAACGAAAACGCTCGCCATATGGGAGCTATAAGAACTTTAGATAGACTCCGATATTCGTCCCGATTTCATTGACAATCGATCGAAAATATTCGCGTCCTTTGAACATTATTATGCACTTATGAGTTTTTATTGTCCTTTCTATGTTTTAATGTATCTACACTTACGGTCAAAAGTATCGACTCAACCTAATAGCGCGTGTATTTGTACGTGTTTTTTGGAAAGTATGATAGTTATTCATAAAAGTCGTATGTGGTTTAAAAGTTCGAAACTTTAGCTACCTGTTGGTACCCTTTTTATCAACATTTGCTTTGCACTTTTTAAATTATTGCCACTTGTAACAAAAAACCCAGAAAAATTTAAGTTTCAGGTAAAGGTCAGGTCAGGTAAACTACCCCTATAAAAGCGCCCGTAATCGGTTTCTCATTATCAGTTGCATCAGGAAAGTTAGGTAACTTACCTGTGAAGTAATTTCAATCGCTGTTTTCTCATCAATGGATACGACGCCAGATCAGGCGGCACAAGTTGTAGCCCTATTGTCGGAGAATCATAGTCAGCGAACCGTCGCTCGCCGTCTTGGAATGAGTCAGTCTGCTGTCTCGAGAGTTAGCAGGAGATTTCGAGAGACTGGTAGCTTTAATTCGAGACCAAGAACGGGCCGCCCTCGATCCACTTCAGAGAGAGACGACCGTTTCATTGTAACAAGTACGTTACGAAATCGTTTCCTCACGGGTGTTGCTGCGCAGCGGAACCTGAGGCGTGTTCGTGGAGTAGCTGTCAGTGACCGCACGGTAAGGAGACGATTAACCCTCCGATGAATGACAGTTCCGATACCCATGGATGAACGACAAGGTCCCTGGGGACCTGTAACAAATTGTGTTCTTCTCGGCTCGTCATTTCGTTTTTTTTTAGTTAAATGAAGCCCACAGATGGTTCAAGTGTTAATGCTTACGCAAAAATAATACTTTTCGTTTTAAATTTTGTATTTTAGTTGAAAAAAAAAATTTTAAAAAACGTATAAAAATCATATTACATATTTTGCTTCATTACGTTCAATATTTGGGGTTGCTAACTGCTTAATTAGGAACTGCAAATGAGTTTTCTGGCCAATTACAATTAAAAAAATAAATAAATAACAGGTGCGTCAAACCAACATTGGACTAAAGCCGCAGGATGTGTTAGTGACATCCTATTTCCAAGATCTTATCTGCTTTTTGTTGAGGTAATGAGATCAGCATCACGCTCAGCAGTGCTATTTATCCCCATAAATGGATACTCGTTTAACATCTGAGTGAGATCAGTCCGTCACAAGCTCGTGAGTTCGAAAAACACCATGGTTCAAGGTGAGATTCGAACTTATGACCCTGTGCACCGAAGGTGCGCGCTCTAAGCGCTAGACCAGCCAGACTTCAATTCATCGTGTGTAATGAAAGCGGCCAATGCAGCAATATCTAGTATGTTGAAGAACTTTGCAAGTTGCCAACGATTTGTTGGCAGTTTACATGAATATGTTGACAGCATTTGGTCAATGGTATCCACTAGGGATGTCAAAAACCGGACGGTTAGTCCGAAAACCGGTACCTTCAGAACGGTCAACCGTTTTTTTTTTCGGTTTTTTCTTCCTCCCGGTTTTAACCCGGACGGTTGTTGGTCCATCCGGTTAAAACCGGAAAAAAATTATTTCAAAATTCAAACAATTTTTTATGTTTTCTTGATTTTTCAGTATGCAATTCTATTACTTATCCCCTATGGAAAATTTCGTTATCAAATTTCAGCCCTTTAACAATTGTCGAACATTCTTCTTTTGGCTATTACTCGTAGAACAATCGCTTCTTCAAATTACCTCTCCGTGTATCTTATCTCTTCCAAAGCAGATATTGTTTATGTTTACACTGCGTTTTACATGTATCTTGGTTGTACCACGTGAATGTGAATTAATATTCGTCTATAGTATATCAATGCATTTCGCGTATCATCGTGTCGCTAAAAGATTTCGTATTCCGCAAGACAAATTAGGATGGCCCCTGTTGTAAAAGTTTGGAATTTTTTTTTCAAAAACTAATAAAGTAATTAAGATCGTGAAATTGCAGCGATTGCAATGGGCGGGTCATGTACAAAGGATGAACGACGATCGCATGCCCAAAAAGGTGATGAACGCGCAACGAGTGGACGGAGCCAGATTGCGTGGACGACCGAGAGCCCGATGGAAGCATTCTGTATGTGAGGACGCCCACCAGATGCTAGGCTTTCGGAATTGGAGGACAAGGTCGCGTGACCGCGACAATTGGAGGTTTTCAATCCAGGCGGCCAAGGCCCGACGTCGGGCTATCGTGCCATAAAGAAGAAGAATAAAGTAATTAAATCACATCTGACAATTTTATTTGATTGTCTTTTTTGTTCAACATGTTTCTCTTTTTAATTAGCTGTCTTACTACATCATGTACGTGCATTTTAAGTTGATTTTGCATACGATACGAACACCAGCAATACGAGTCTGTAAGCATTTTTTTTACTAAAATTCTAGGCAAATCAATGAAAACACCCGGTTGACCGGAAAACCGGTACGGTTAAAACCGGACGGTCTAACCGGCTTTGCAAAAAAAAACAACGAAAAAACCGACAACTGGGTTATGGGCCGGTTTTTGACATCCCTAGTATCCACTCCAGATTGTAGTCCAGGATGGCCATTGGCTTTCGCTTTGATCCAGTATCTACTTCAGTACATCGTTGACAAGAGCAATACTGATTTTTTTTGTACGTATGAGCACAATGAAACATTGTTCTCATATAATCCTAACCACGAGCTGCAAACTTTTTAAAAATTCAGAGGGGACAAACGTTTTGTGTGAGTTAATGTTCCAAATGCAGTTTTCTTGCTCATCAATGTTACCGCCACAACGATGAGAAGAAATTGTCGGCATAAATTGTGCGACCGGAGCTAACGTATTTTTCAGTCAATTTATAGGCAAAATGCTGGCCCTTATTAGCCTCTCGCTCTTGACATCGCACCTTCCCAGCATAAATCATTCCTTTCAAGGGGTAGAAAGGGTTCGAGTCACCAAACCACCATACCTTTATCCCACCCACAACCATACCTTTATCCCATATTTATGTGGTTTTGACGGAATGTATTGAGTGAAGCGTGGGCGAGCCCTGCATGGAAAGAGTTGCTCATCTACTGTTAGAGAACCGTGATGGTTGAATTAGATATCCCGCGTCAGCATCAGCATCGGCAGAGGCATCGGCATCAGCAGAAAAATTTCAATTTAGAACACACGCATTTGCCTTTGATGACCCACAATGACAGCAGCGGCAAATGCGTGTGTTCTAAATTGAAATTTTTCTGCTGATGCCGATGCCGATGCCTCTGCCGATACTGATGCTGACGCGGGATATCTAATTCAACCATGAGGATTATAAGCTGCTGCCAAATTTGCCAGTAACATCATCCCCGCATAAAAGCAATATCCACAAATGCACAGAACTCTTTCAGGGTCATAAGCTTCCACTTCTTTTTATTCGCGGGGTGTTCAGAATTCCATTTGGCTATAATTTGAGACGCTTTTCGTTTTGAGCAAGATTGGGAACTAGAGATTGTCAAATATGATTCACTTAGACAAGATTCAAAAAAATTGTACACAAGCCAAGCAAAAAAGAGCGTACTACTTTCTCACACTGTAAACTTCCAATGGTATTCAAACACTTACCAGCTGTCTCCCTATTCTAAAATAAAAACACTCTATGCAACTCGTGCCAACTATTAAAACTAGTAGTGCGCTCTTTTTTACTTGGTTTTGCTCAATTTCGTTGAATCTCGTCTAGGTGAATGATATTTGACAATTTATAATTCCGAATCTTGCTGAAAACAGTACAAGGTCCCTACGGACCTTGTTGTTTATCCCCGTACAAAAAGTTGTTAAACCTACATAAAATGCTAATCGGTGGTTATATTGCTTGAGATGCGTTATAATTCGTTTCATTATGCTTTTTTTTTTTGGAATACATGGTACCGCCGAAAATCTAAAACAGGTAGAAGTAGTAAACAATCAAAAATCGAAAAGGTCCCTAGGGACCTTTTCGTTCATCGGAGGGTTAAGGGAAGCGAATATCACTCCAAGACGGCCTGCCAGGGGCCCCAAATTGACTGCACGACACCGACAAGCGCGCCTCTTATTTGCTCGTAATCATCTTACTTGGAGCGATACGGAATGGAGCTCAGTATTGTTCACTGACGAGTCGAGAATGTGTCTGCATGGCAGTGACAGAAGATGTCGAGTCTACAGGCGTCCAACTGAGCGATTTGCGCAGTGCTGTTTCACTGAAACGGTTGCATACGGCGGCGGTTCCTGTATGATGTGGGCTGGCATTTCATTGGAGGGAAAAACGGATCTCGTATTCGTGCCCGCAGGAGGCCGAGGAGGAGGGCTGACAGCTGAGCGATACATTACCGATGTTCTCCGTGTCCACGTTGTGCCCTATGCAGCATTTATTGGCGAGAACTTTACTTTGATGCACGACAATGCCCGGTGTCATGCGTCGCGCCTCACTCGGCAGTTCTTGAATGAAGCCAATATGTCGTCACTTAACTGGCCTGCGCGCAGTCCCGACATCAATCCCATTGAACACTTACAGGATGAACTCAAGAGAAGAGTCCGAGCCAGAAATCCAGTCCCTTCGTCCACTGAAGAATTGAAGGCAGCCCTATTAGAGGAGTGGAACGGTATTCCTCAAGATACCATCAGCAACTTGATCAAATCAATGCAGAATCGAAGCTGTCATTAGAGCAAGAGGAGGAAATACCAAATATGTACTAAAATAATAAATACTTAACTTATTTTCCAACAGTTTTTGTTTTATTTGCAAAAAACCTAACCAAAATCCATTTTCATATTTGCTCATTTTCGCTACGTTTTCGTTCAAAGAGCATCAATTTTAAAAGTGCTCACCAAATATTGGTTAAAATGGTACCAACGTAAAGCTGAGGCCTTAAGCTTTTCAATGACATACGATTTTTATGGATAACTGCTATACTTTTCGAAAAACACGTACAAATACACGCGCTTTTAGGTTGAGTCGATACTTTTGACCGTAAGTGTAGATATTATCCACTTAATAAAGCCCTATGGAAAATAGAAAGGAAGAAAGAGCAATAAAACTAGCTCAAACGCATCGAAGTGATTCGAGAAAAACAGGTGTCCTTTTGCCACAGAGGTGGTATGACCTTCAAATTTTACCTGATTAGAAATGTTAATCGGCAAAAATTAACGTCAAAGGCCCAAATGCGGTTTAGTGGATAGTGGAGTGCCGCGCTATCCGTCGTCAGGATATGACTACTGCTTTAAACAATAAATCGTCCTCTATGGTTAGTTTGGCAGACCTTGATGATCAGATATTGGTCTTAGATAAGGGTGCCGTGCCGAATCGGATGGTGTTTTGTCAGGTAAATCCGGAATTTCCGCCGTAAGAAAGACAAAGGTAAATTGGCCATCAACGAGACATGTGGTTTCGTTAGATAGAACAAAAGGCACACGCGGCGTTTTAAGAAAACGAAGGCAAATGGCCACTCAAGAAGGCCCGGGAAGGACTCATTCCGAGGAGCAATCGCCCTCTCTAAATCTTGCTAAAGCAAAAGCTGACGTGGGGCCAGGTAACGCCTCCTATAGTCAGGTGACTTGCACTGTAAAGCTTGGCTTCCGGTCAGCAGAAGTCGGACTCTTTCACAGTGGATCAATTGGATTTGCTTCAAGGAGTTCTACCGATGGTTGTTGCGGAGCGACATCCTATAAGTCACAGGATCCTATTTCAATCGTACGATACGATAGTGGGAACTCATCTATCACGGATTGGGTGCGGAAGAATGCAGGACACATAAGGTTCACATGTTCCTCCGACTTTGTACTGGTCTTCGATACGGAGGTTCCCCGGACTCATGGGGTTCAGTGCTATTTCCCTAAAAGAGGTTCCTGTTCTCCAGAAGCTGTTCTGACTAAAGTAGGAATTTAGACAGACAGTTTTATCGAAGTCTTATACCACCATCTTTAAATTTATTCCATAATGATGATAGAAGCTTTCCGGAAAATGCTTTAACGATGTTTTATAGTATCAAAATATTTCTTTAAGCGATGTCACACGATAAATTGATTTCGCGGTACTATATGATTGCTACAGTGTGAAGTGCTTCTTTAAAGCAAACGAATTGTTGCTTGGGTAGTTTATAGAACTACTTGGCGCTCACATTTCCTACAAATTTCAAGGTCCTACCTATCTGCACTTTTGTGTTTTCTAGTCGAATATTTTCCATAAGTCGAAGCTAAAAATATTGGCAGATTTGTATAGAGCACCGAACTGCCTATATTAGGTAAAAATGTCTAGCCTCTACAGCTATAGCTCCCAAGGTTCAGAAATATGATAAAAAATATGATATTTTTCACAAAACGATAGAAAAATCACTGTGCTCCATCCGATTCCTCTAAAGGAGTCTTCAAAGATTTCCAGATCAAGTTTTTCCTCACAATATGTCCATAAAATCTAATAAGGAAGAAGAAGAAGAATCGGTGGTAGCTCCTGTCAAAATTTTTGTATGAGAAAGTGTTTATTTCAATATAATATAATAACACAGATATAAAACTCAAATCTAATTTATTTCAAAAGGGCATTACATGAACTAACATTGGAAATAAAAATTATATCCGGAGTGTCGTTTTTGTGAACAATTTTCAATTCGTACAATTTGTAAACAAAAACATAACCTAAAATGTCTTTGATTATGCAAACTAATTGTTCGTTCTGCGATAAAGAAGTGAAGACCGACGATGAACTTTACTCCTGCACTTTCTGTAAGAGACCGGAACATGTATCCTGCGCCAATTTACCTAGGAAGCTAACTTTGGCCTTGAAAAATTCAGCAATTAAACCGCTTTTTGTTTGTACGACATGCACAGTGAGGAACAACGAGCTCAAATCTATTGCTGATAGTATCGCATTGCTGAAAGATTTGGTTTGTGGAATCAAGGAAGAAATCGGTAATCTTAAAGCTATTCAACCAACTGCATCGTTCGACATGGAGGACGTGATTTATGAGATCGAAGACCGAAGGAAGAGAAAGTCAAATATCATTATTCATGGCATTCCCGAGGTAAATATGGAAGTTGATTGTGCGAAAACTCTGGATGTAATAAATGACATCGTTTCACCCCAAATTGTTCAAGCGGCCGATATCAAAACTTTCAGATTGGGAAAACCTGTTCCTGATAAGCCAAGGCCTGTAAAGGTAATTACTAATAGTCCATCTTTAGTGCTAGATATACTCCGCAAGAAAAGGCAACACGATGTTAATGCACACTTAAAAGTCAGTAAAGTTAAGATACTTTCTGATTTAACTTTACGTCAGCGTCAGCATCTGAATTCCTTAAGATCGGAACTCGACAACGTCAAAAAAGTCCTCGTATTATTAAAAATCATTCAGCAAAAAACTAAATATTTCACTTTATTACCAAAATACACAAGGGATACGTTCAAAACTAGACGAATTAAGGCTTTCTTTATCTGTTTCAAACTACGATGTGATCATTTTCACCGAAACTTGGCTGACATCCAACTATTATTCAGCTGAACTTGGTTTAGATAATTATAACGTTCACCGACTAGATCGAAATACTGCGACTTCTCAAAAACTAAAAGGAGGCGGAGTATTGATTGCAGTGAAAAAGGTTTTCAAATCCACTATTTTAAAGTGTCTTAATAATGACGTTGAACAGTTGTTTGTATCCATTAACACTAAGCCTGTACGTACAATTGTGAGTACTGTATATTTACCACCTGATGTTGCACCTGACTTTTATCGTAAGCATGCAGAGGATGTCTTGAATTGTTCGGAAACTTTTGCGAAGGCGAATTTCATTATAACAGGCGACTTTAATTTGAGAGAAATAAGCTGGGATACGCCATTATGGTCAACGGCTAATTCCAATACTAATTCCAAGAGTTCCGATATCATCGACATATTTTCATTTTTAAACTTAAACCAGAATAATCATGAAAAAAAATATATCAAAAAATATACTAGATCTAGTTTTTTCCAATATTGATGCTGTTAGTGTAAATAAATGTAATCATCCTCTAATTTCTATTGATGTCTATCACCCAGCTCATGAAATATTTGTTAATTTATCCGTTGCAAAAATATCTAAAAATTAAATACCAACAAGTTTTTTAAATTTTAATGCTGCTGATTATTCAAGTCTCAATTATTCATTAAATTCTTTCGACTGGTCAATTTTAAATAATCTATCACTGAATGATTCTGTAAATACATTTTACAATAGTATTAATGATATAATCAATTTGTATGTACCACGTGTTCATTTAAATTATGATAACTATCCGAAATGGTTTTCGTTAGATTTAAAAAAACTTATCCAAGAGAAGAAAGCTATTCATTCCTATTATAAAGTTTCTGGAAATTTGCATTATTACAATGAATTTTCTAATATAAGGTCAAAGTGTAAGAAATTGGCTAGATCTGATTATAAACGTTATATTTATAAACTAGAGTCCGATGTCCCAGTGAATCTAAAATATTTTTGGAGACACATAAATGCGAGGAAATTAGATGGAGGCTTACCGGGTACTATGTTTCTAGATGATAAAAGTAGCTCTGATTTAAGTGAAATTACCAATCTTTTTGCCGAATATTTTTCGAGAGTCTACTCAACTGATAACTGTGTTTATGATCCACCTTTTTTAAATAATTCATTTTGTTTATCACATTACTCGATCAGCTCGGAGTGTCTTATTAATAAACTTTCTGCACTTGATATATCAAAAAGTCCAGGTCCCGATGGTATTCCTGCAATATTTCTTAAGAATTGTGCCGTTAATTTAGTTGAGCCTCTTCGATACCTCTTTAATTTATCACTTTCATCAGGGCGTTTTCCTATGCAATGGAAATCAAGTTATGTTGTACCTATTTTTAAATCAGGGTTGAAAGAGGATATTCATAACTACAGACCAATATGTATAATGTCATGTATTCCAAAACTGTTCGAAAGTATCATAACTGATTATGTAACCCCTCTAGTGCGTCCGCTCATTATACCCAACCAACATGGTTTTTGCCTTGGAAAATCGACTGCAACGAACCTCTTATCATATGAAAATTATATACATAAATCTTTTTCGAACTCATTAGAAGTACATTCCATATACACCGATTTTGTGAAAGCTTTCGATAAGATTAATTTTGATCTTCTTGTGAGAAAATTACTTAAGTTTGGTTTTAATGGACCTCTATTGAATTGGATAAATGATTACATTAGAGATCGATCTTTAATCGTAAATATTGAAAATCATTTCTCAAATCCATTTGCCCCAACTTCCGGTGTTCCACAAGGATCGCACTTAGGCCCAGTATTGTTTCTTTTATATATCAATGATATTAATATGTTTTTTTTTCTGAGATTGAATTCCTACTTTTTCCAGATGATTGCAAAATCTTCAAATCAATTGGTTCTGTGGATGACATCATTATCCTTCAATCCAATTTAGACAGATTTTATATTTATTGTTGTTTGAACAAGTTAGAATTAAATTTATCTAAGTGTAAATCTATTGTATTTCATCGAAGTAATTTTTGTTTTGAAAATGTATACAATATAAACAATATTCCACTTGAAAATGTGAACTTTGTCAAAGATCTTGGCATAATGTTTGAGTCTAATTTAAATTTTACACGGCATATTAATCTCATTTCTGAAGAAGCTCGTAGAATGTTGGGATTTGTCATAAGAAATACTTATGAATTTAACAACATCAATTCAATAAAAACATTATACTTTTCTTTAGTAAGGAGTAAACTCGAATATCTCACAGTATTATGGAGCCCGTTTTATAAAACACATTCCCATACTATTGAAACGGTACAACACTTATTCTTAAGATATGTGTCAAAGAAACTCGGGTTGTCTCTCGAAACTATTAATTATGCTGAACTACAATCACTACTGAAAATAAATACGCTAGAAACCCGTCGATATTTCTTTGATTAGAATTTCTTATTTAATGTAGTTAATGGCTTTATAGAAGCAGCAGATATATTGCAGGAATTCTCATTCAATACTCCACAAAGATATACTAGACATCACGAACTTTTTCATTTAAACACTTATAGAAGTAACTTTAATGCCAACTCACCTTTGGAACGTTTAAAATCAGTTGGGAACCTAGTAACCAATCACCTTGATCTATTTAATACTAGTCGTTCAATATTAAAAACATACCTACATTTTACAATTATATTTTCCACGTATTTCTGGATCAGTCTATTTAAATGAATACTTAATGAAATTTTACATAATCTTGATAAACTTAGCAATTCATTATTTAATTTGGTATTGTATTTGAGTTTTAGTTTAATTATTTTATTGAATTTCTATTTTAGTTTTATAAGTCTACCACTTTCATATAAATATGTATATCAAGGACAGATGGTCCGTTTATAAACAAATAAATAAATAAATAAATAAAATGACGCTAAGATCTCAGAAGGGACCGGCATGGCATCACCAATATAACCAAGGAGGAATGCATAATCTCCTGCAGAAACATCGCAACCAGGAAAAGCCACCCTTCCATCGATCTGGAGGTTCTCCTCGGACTCCACTCCGTAGATGTAGCCGGAAATACGCCAACCGCTTGCTCAACGAACAGTGTTGCCAATTTAGCCGTTTTCCGGCCAAATTTAGCCGGAAACCATGCTGTTTAGCCGGAAGAAATGTATAATTCCGGCCTGCCGGATTTTTAGCCGGAATTAATTTTCTTCGGCCGTTTTTCCGACTAAAATTATTTTATGAATTTTTGTTTACTTTGAAACTAGAATCAATTTTTCAATATTCACAAACAAAATAATTAATCGCTGTGAAATTATTTCTACATGCACTTATTATCGTGTATTAGTGTATTAGGGTAAGTTCCTACTATGTCCACCTAGAGGAAAACTTGCATTTACGTCTCCTGGGAAAAATTTGCCGCGGAGACTTGCCTTTTTTCAATAAATTTAGGGTAATGGGTTACACGTAAACTGACGATATTAGTACCTAGTCTAAGCATGTAATTTACTAACCACCAATATGCTGAGTAATTTGCAAAATGGAAGACAGTTTCTTAGATAAAATTCTCTGCTGAGCAATTCTTGGAACATGGGGGTACCTGAACATTTTTCCATTTTTCAAAGTGTCAATTCTTTACCACAGATAACGTCATCATGCCAGATTAAGTACAAGGGTGAAAACCTTTTACCGTGATTCATAGATAGTGATAATATCTCCGGAACTTTGTAGTGTTCAACACTAACGTTGTGCAAGTAGCTTGCCCAGTAGACTACAAAAATTAAATTTATGTGTGTATGTATTTCGGGGACAGCTTACCAGCACAGAAGCTAATTGCTGAAGAAGGGGGTAAGTTGCCCCGAAATATATACTCACTTAAATCTAATTTTGTAGTCTACTGGGCAAGCTACTTGTGCAACGTCTGACGTCTGACATTATATTTTGTTTCTGGGTTTGTAGCAACAAATTTATCAAAACCCTATACTATTTCCCGACAAGCTCAAATTTTGGAACATCAATTTCGTATCTTTGGAGCATGATAATTGAGGAACATCAATTTCGTAACTATGGAAAATAAAATAAAATTTGGAGAGCTCAAATTTGAAAATGAATAGCAAGCTTGACACACATATTTTCGAATGACGCAAATTTATCATCATTAGCACGCAATTGGACCATCATTTGCTCATTAATGACTGGGGACGCCATCTGTTGTAAAATTTAAGAACAAGAATGTTTACAAAAATATTAAATTTGTTATTAATTTTTACACATTTCTATTCAAATTCTTTAAGAAAAGTGTGTCCTCAAATTATTTAATTGAAAACTCATCAAAATATCGCAATTGTGAGGGACATTTTCACCATTTACACAAACGTCAAACGTAAATGACGAATTCTAATGACGAAAGCATATGTGTCACTCCAATTTCGAACTTTCATCATCATGATGATTTGGTGGTCTTGGGCTTAAATTGTTAACTTTTAATCAAAATATCCATACATAAATGCGGATTCCCTTGCCCATAGTTACGTATTGGACGTTCCTTTTACGAATTTTATGTTCCACAATATCGAACCTAATGTGGTTGTGGACTTGACCGAGAAATTGTAACTCTATACAACAATTTTGACTAGTTGAGCCATCTAACTCCGAGCAAAGTAAATTTTGACTCTAATGCCAGCGATTGGAGCATATATGTAATAAAACTAAGAAATCTGCCTAAGGCATAGTTTACGGGTAGTTCTCCAGAAAAGAAATAAAATTATTAAAATCAGTTTTTTACTATATTTTTTCGTAATGTGACTGTTTTGCATGATTTAGCCGTTTTTTTTGCCGTTTTTCTCGCTGAAATTTATTTAGCCGGATTTTTAGCCGTTTTTGAAAAAAATATAGCCGGTTTTCCGGCTAAATTTTGCCGTTTTCTAAATTTCCAGTTGGCAACACTGTCAACGAAGTATCAGTTTACCTATTGCAATAAACGAAATAAAACGAAGCCAGGCGAGGATCAAGATATTTTTTACTGCGGTACCATCTATAAATAATCTGCACTAAGAACGTGAAAATATGGGTTCAACTCCTGCCACGCCACAAACATTTTCGTACTTCAAATAAATAACTACATGATTCCTGCCAGGGGAGACTCTGCCTGAAAGCCGAATTCCACAATGTCTACAGCATTGGGCCTTCGAAGTCTGGTCACCTTATGGTACATACACTACTCAAATCCAGGATTTAGTAAGTCCTGTCCGTAGTGTGTATCCCCTGTAAGATTTGTCTCAAGATCTTACAGAAAAAAAAATTGCTATTTGCTTCTCAGCTATACCTGTATTTGCTAAACAGAAATCTATGATCCTTCGCAAAAATTGCCTTTATTGTAGCTCGAGTATTGTAACCATAAAAAACCTAAATTTGCATACTAGGCAATTTTGCAGAACTTTATAATCCGCGAATTGGCTCAAGTTATCATACGTACGAGTATAAGCTGCATTCAAGATATTGAAAGCTTATTCGGCTCCGTCTGTAAAATTTCTATATTTCTCAGACTTATCCTTAGTACCTATACCCAGAATGGTACCCGAGATTCTGCAAAGATTTATTTCTCTCATCTCCTTTCGCTTCCTAGTAGTGAGATCCTTTAATCTCCGGATTTGAAATATAAAATTTATCGATTCCAATAATGTCGACCGCCAACATTTACATATTTCAATGCAATATGCGAGCAAAGGCAGAACGAATTTCATCCATTTGCCCTTCGCTTATTTATTTCCCATACTAACATCGTATGGGCAGTACAAGTGCAGGGCAAACGTTTCCGACTAATATCCTGACATCGCTTAATACTCTTCAACTCAATTTGAATCTATTAGTTCAATACTACCCCAAACCTTATAACGGACAACAATCACCCCTGAAAAAAATTGAATTGAATGAGACGATTTGAAAATGCCCGCTTTTCAATTTAATTCATTTTTTTTTTTGCTGTTGTGTGTGCCCGAGAAAAATGACCAATGCCAAACCATTAATATTCTCATATATCCTTCAGTTTCTTTGTAATTCGCATGTCGTCGTCGTACTATACCCAGTCATCCTCGTGTGTAGTGTGTAGTTATTGATGCGCACACCCAATGTTGGGTCAAATTAAATTGAACCCTTTTGAAATCCATTTTGAATGAAATTTTCAAGGGTCTTATCCGATTTGTTGTTTGAATTATTCGAAGCCATAATATATGACAGATTTTCAGAAGAGACTTTTTCACTTTTTTTTTCTGAGGATTTTTCTGGATTTCAGAATTTGGTACGTACGTCCTTTTCTTGTTCTCTGTATAAGCCTGTGAGGTATGAGGTAATATTTATTCGCAGAATATGTTTCAACAGGGGGGGGGGGGGGGGTACTATATTTCTGTTGACCAAAGCACAGTTGGTTGCACGAGTGATTACTGAAGAGCCTAAAGGATTTTCAGATATGTCAATTCATGTCATGGAATTTATTAGATAAAGAGGTGGACCAAAAAAATTACATGTAGTATGGCAAATGACGGTAATTGAGAAGGGTTGAAAATTTGAAAATGATTTTACTCGTTTCATTTTTATATTGAAATTTCAATTCTCAGAAAGGCACAATTCTTTTGGTAACTTCATTCGGAAATTTAGTGATTTTTTTTTTCTAATTTGAAACATGATTATAACATAAGACAAGCTTCCAACCCTAACTTAAGAAAAACTCCTCTATTTATCACATTAAAAATAAAACTCCAAATTTTAAAAGAAGTGCTTAAATCCCTTTCTCAATTTCAAAGGATAGGCATGTCACTATATACAGAAACATAAAAAGAAGACGGATAAAAAAACTTTCACTATGCCTAAAATTTATTACACTAAATCAGATTTTAAACTTTTCTATTATCGCAGTAGGATAAGACGCGACTCGACATTTCATTGAAAGGAAGAAAGTGGATTGAGACAATTTTCTTTACACCTGCCATTCCCATCAAAGAAAATCGAGGAAATGTTTTTTTTTTCACTTTAGTTTGGTATCTGCTTTGGCGAAAGCAATGGTTCTTACCATCACGAACGAGTCCTCGTGCTTGTGCTTTATTGCTATTCAAGACTTTGGAACCGTGTCCCATTGTTTTTGCTTAAAAAACTTTCCTATCGTTGGAGTGGAGGTGTAACTAAAGGAAACTTTTATAGATATTTGTCTTTTTTGTCAACAAAAGTATTAAAAGGATTAGGAAAGATTTAGTCAGGAGTCGTAATGGATGCTATAGTGGATTACTCTTTTTTTTACATACTTATCCATTTGCTTTTGAATTCATTGAATTTGGTAAAAAAGTTTTTTTTTAAATAAAAATAACAATTTGAAGCTTCATTTAGATCATAAGTTTGAAGTGAAATATTTATAAACGATATTTCTGCAAAAAATATATAAATAACCTTCTAAGAATTATAATGCTAAGACACTTTTCTTTTCTAAATTAACGGTATTTGTCTCAAAATGAACTTTATTGGGTTGGGAGCTTTATTTCATAATAAGTGGGTTGAAATATTTTCGGACATGAGATAAATAATTTGAATAACTCCAGACCATCCTGCAATTGACTTTGATCATGGATCAAACTTTTCTTGTTCTACAACCGGCACAGATCAATTTGATTGACCAAAGTACCGAAAAACCGCTGAATTTACAATGCCGAAAGCTCATGAAGTTGAATAGATTTTTTACTCCAAGTGTATTCGACAGCCACCGAAATATATATAAGCTCACACACAAATTCTACCATTTTTCGCTTCTAATAATTCCTGGACCGTTATAAATTTCGAAAATGATTTTTATTATGTTGTTTACAAACTTCCGTTTCGAAATACAGTTACTTTGGAGAAATCATTTTCGTCATTTTCACTGAAGACTCAATATTGTCCGAATCGGGCGTTAAGTGTTGCGAAATATTTATACGTTCACGTCCGTTATTTTTCAATTTCTAGAACCGGAAGTATTTTTTTTTGTTTTTTTTTTGTGGGAAACAGTCTGGTAATTTCTAAACGAAATTTAACAAAAACATTTTTTTTAATTACTGGTTGATTCAGTTCTTTTTTTTTTGCAACATGCCACGTGGCGTCTCCCTTGCAGTCGAAGAACAATGTGCAATAATGGCGTATAAGGATTGCGGCCTTTCAAACCGCAAAATTGCAGAAAAAATTTGCAGATCATCATGTGTCGTCAACAATTTCCTCCTACTTCGTGAAAATTATGGAAAACAACGAAGATCTGGACGGCGCACAGTGGGGCGAAATCGATGATTTTTCGGACATCGCATATTTGCGAGGATGTCCTGCTGCAAAATGCACCATGTAAAGGACTATAAGTTGAATTTGTTTGTGCTGAATCGAATAGTGGATTCTGTTTTCAAATATGTCCTGTTCGAAAGAACATATAGCGGTTTTAAGGATGCTTTTACCAACCCCATAGTATAGATAATGAACCGTTTCTCCTTTCTGATGTTACAAATGATGCTAATAGATAGTACACCTTATATAGAGTAAAATATTATATGGCCATATTTCTTTCTCATTTACCGTTACAAAACTGCACCCTTATTTATGAAATCTTTAGGAAAGCTAGAGTTACCAAACAAAACCCAAAGTTATTCCGTCCTGCTTTGTGGAATTTAGTATTTGGGTTGGGGTACTAGAAATATATACATTTGTTGTAATTTCACTGCTCCTCCGTTTAAAAACTCACTGTTATTTCGAAGATACAGATAGTTCAAACTTCGAAAGACTACAAAATTCATGCGACATAGAAAATGCGCACGCTAATATCATAACGGTTCTTTGAACAGATAAATCTGAATAATTCACAAAAGCTACTCTTTTATGTAAGCTTTTCAGGCGTTTATAACCAATTATCAAAAATATGCAAATATCGAAACAAACGACTTTTCCCCTTGACGAATTACGAGCAGCTAAGACCATTTTTCTGGTAAAGTAAGATATTTTATAGGGGAGGTTGTGGAATATTGGATTTAATCGAACCTACACTTGGTCCTGTCGAAGGGTATTCGATTTAAAACTTATTAGAGTAACTTGACCGAATTAGCTTAATTTAGCGAAGAGTTTTACTAATTTAATATGTTTTCTACATACAATTTGTAGGGGAGGTGCGGGACCTGTTGCTCCGATTTACCCCATTTTCAGAATCAGATAAGCTTATAACATTGCTAACATGTCAACACAATTTAAAGTCGAAAGCTACATCAGAGTGGAAGTTATTATGCAAAAAGTCAAACATGAAACAACAGAGGTTAGTCGATAAAAATAGCAACTATAGCCGGGGTCGCAGGTGGTCGCAGCCAAACTCTGTGGTTTTATTGACTCCATTAATTGCAGAATAATATGGTTTAATTCATTTCCCGGCCAACTACGGCCATTTTTTGTTTTTGATGAATAAACAAAAATATCATGATTTTTGGCTGAATTTTACCGTTATGTTCCTTGTTAGATACGCAACTACCATAAGAAGGCCTTCCTATCCAAAGGCCTAACGTGAAAAGTATATTTATGTGCCATTGTATTAAGTAAGGTGGTTTTAACGGGTATTTGAAGTTTTCGTGGAATATGTTAAAAATGCATTTCTTATTGAACAAACATGTCTGTACAATCAATACCGTTACAATTAAAAAAAAAAATTAACAACGGGTTTCGATAGCTTATACTTTACAGTCTAAAACCATAGTAGTCAAATCTGCAATATTTAAATTTAGTTTATTTGCCTATGTCCCATTTTTTGCTCTAATCGCCCCACTGTGCGGCGACCAGTAGTTACTGCGAGAGAAAAAAGACTTATTGTCCGAAAAGCCACTGAGGAAAAAAAATTCAGAAATCCGGAGCGAAATGAATTTACCTGTAAGTGTGCGTCGTGTCCAAATTCATCAAAAGGCAGAAAAAACCATCTTTGACCCAATATCATAAGGCGAAGCGTCTTCAATGGGGCCAACAACATATGGATTTCGGCGATAAGTGGAAAAGCGTTATTTTCAGTGACGAAAAGAAGTTTAATCTGGACGGCCCCGATGGTGTTCAATATTATTGGTACTATTTAGGACGAGAAAGAGAAGTTGCCATGAGCCGAAACTTTGGTGGGAAATTACTTTTGACCTGGGTTAAACCCAAAATGACCGCGAGTGATTATGTACCAGGGGCTCCCCTGCGCTGCTAGGTACGTGGTGTCGCAACTCACGAAAGATCTTTGTCCCACTACATACAGCCTTTTTGGCTGATGTCACAGGGACACCGACCCCCCTGCGGGGAGTGGAGACAAGCAATAAATGCCATGAAAGGGGTTTTACGTCCGTGCCTACCGTTAAGGTTTACCAGCCGGCCTCAAATAGGCGAACGGATTGATAACGTCAATCAGCGTCCCATAAAGGTAGCAGTTTTTCTTACCAAGTGATAAGGCTTGGCGTTTACATACTGCTGGATGCGAGGCCTTTCTACTACCTCTGCCGTTCTATGGGTCCCGGCACCCGGTTGTAGCGCAACTCCACGCCGTTGTGAAACCACAGCCCGCACGATACTCCCCTCATGGGGGCCTACCTCATGTCTCGGATAGGGGAATTGCCGCCCATCGGTGCCCCTTGGCTGGTATCTCGACACCCCGTGCTAACAGATATAGGACCTCTGCTCCGGACTCGCAGTGGCCTTACGCCACTGCTGCAGTGTGGGCGCCTTGCACACCCACGTAGGACTGGTCGCCTAACTATTCGTGTAGAGCGGGATAGTCATTTCCCGTAAGTCCCCACTGGTATCGACGTATAGTCTTTCTCCCAGTGGGGGTCCCCCCTGCTCAAATCGGCGTGAGGCCGAAAAGAAGCCGAAAGTGTAGCCAACTACAAGGCGACATTGCCAAAGGCAATGCCAGACAGACCAGAGCTGAAACCGTTATACAGCATCCGGGTACAACCGCCTGCGGCGGCGACTAAATGCCTCCTTGGCGAAGGCATTTAGAGCCAGAACATATTCTCGTCTAAGGAGACAGCGAGAAACATTCAGAGAACCATCCTCGATAGTGGCGCCGAATGCGTCAAGATTCCGGATATCCGCGTACGCCGGGCAATGGCATAGCACATGCACCCAATCTTCGCCGAGATGATCACACATGGGACATGCTGCATCATCAGCTAAATTGCGCGAATGAAGCCATGCATTGAGCAATCCGTGACCAGTGATGAGGAATCCTAGACTTAGATTAGTGGAACCTGAAATTCATCCTCTCCCCCATAGTTATACCCAAGTACTTGACCAGGATCGTCGAGTACTTGAGCCTAACTTCCCCCATCCGAACCACTGGGGGACGACCACTATCAAAACTGCCCTTAAGCATCAGTGTGACCGTCTTAGAGGGTGAAACTTCAACTCCCATCTGGGATCCCCATAGATGAACAACGTCCATGTATAAAGATCCCAAACGCTCTAGCGCAGCACGCGAGTTACCCTCGACAAGGAGAAGTAAATCGTCGGCATAGGCGCAGCACTTGCACAGCCGGTCGAGAGACTTCAGCAGGTCATCCATCACTAAGTTCCACACAAATGGGCCTAGGATGGAGCCCTGCGGACAGCCACGTGATGCGTGTTAGCGCACCACGTCATAGGCCCCAAAGACAAAAGACTCTCTGTCCGAAAAATAGCTCCTCCATAGAGCTATTTCCGGACAGCCAACTGCCTCGAGCTTTCACAGAATAGCATCCCACAGCAGATTGTCAAAAGCGCCCTTGACATCAATGAAGATTCCAAGGACGCATTTGCACGTGCTGCGTGATACTGACTCCCGGATAAAAAGCCACGCATCATCAGTACATCTGCCAGTTCGGAATCCATACTGACTGTCGGACATCTGACCGACAAGCCTCTCCTCCATCCTCCGAACAAGAATCCATTTCAGTACTTGACCAAGTACTGGAAGAAGACTAATGCCCCGATAGGATTGGGGTTTGGACTTGTCCTTGTCAGAGACAAGCAAGCAAACCATCTACGAGGTATACCGTCAGGGGAGCACCTAGCCTTTCGGCCTTTATCTCCCGGTCCCGCTAAATGTTTGGACCTTCGGCTTTTTACTGACAAGGTGTTGTTGTGAGATGGGGATTTCTCCGTCCGGCGCATGCACACACCATCAGGAACCCAACCCCGGGGTTGCATCACTAGCTGGATGACTTGGGTAACAACCTCCAGCCACTACGAGTCCAACACCTTGATGGGCAAGGACCATGGTCCCCTGGGCACACCCAACCCCGTAGTTCACTATTCGCTAAAGACTCCTCTATAGCAGGTGTGATCCTCCTTCGGCCCCCTATTGGTTAAGCCTTACGTCGAATTCGGACATGCACATCCCAGGCTCGTTGGACCTGTGACTACGAGCCTGTGTAGACACGTAGCGCTGCTTTTCACATCCAGGTGGCCCCTTCAGTTTACTAGTCAGCAATGCGACTCGGGCAGTGTGGTCATCAATCCACAAACTAGTTAGATATAGGCGCGTAGGCATTTTCCACCAAGGCCGTTCTCCCTAACTAGCCCCTTCAGGACTCGGGTCATGCGAAGCCGTCAACTCCGAAGCTCACACGATTTCCATAAGATATCAACTGTACCAGGGGCCCCCTTGCGCTACTAGGTCCGTGGTGTCGTAGCTCACCAAAGATCTTTGTCCCACTACAAACAGCCTTCCTTGGCTGAGTGTCACAAGGACACCGACCCCCCTGCGGGGTGTCAGAGACAAGCAGTTGAAACACGTTTTGCACCGACGCCTTCCACTCGTTTGGTGTCAATTTAAAAAAAAAATTCGAAGCATATCTGTAAAGCATAATGGCCGCCGAAATGAACTCAATGTCCACTGTTGTTGTTTGGTACCGCTACCGTTGCCGCTGCTACCGTTTGCCTTGTCGCATTCGCTCCCCGCTTTACCAGTGATGTTGAGGGTCGCGCTGAATTCTCTTATGATGAGACCGACCACAATTTGTGCTGCCGGTCTTCCGGACACGAAATGAAACTGTTGAATGTTGGGTTGCGATTGGACTGATGACTGTTTGGCTCATACAGGGTGGGCAAATTACAAGTTCGTTTTTTTAAATTATAGGTTTTTCTGACACTGACAGCTTTTGTCCGCTCGAAATCTTGATAGGAAGTCAGTATTATACCTCCGCGAAACGAAATGAGTCGCTTTACGCATGAGCAACGTTGGGAAACATTGAAAACTTATTTTCAAAGTGAGTGCTGTCTAGCCCAGAGCCAGTTACAGAGCCATGTTATCCGACTTTTTTTTTTACTGAAATTGAAGAAATGGATTTGCCACACAGCCCATGCTACAATCGATCTTTTACGCACCAAATTCCCAAATCGTGTTATCAGCTATCTTGGCGATGTCAATTGGCCGCCTCGGAGCTGCGGTTTGGCCCCTTTGGACTTTTTTTGGGGGGAACCGTGAAGGACCGATGTTATACCAACAATGCAGAAACGATTCAAGCACTTAAGGCCAATATCATCAAAGCAATCCGTGAGCTACAGCCCGTAACCATCAACAGGGTCTTGGAAAACTGGTGTGACAGAATGCGCTACTGTGACGCAAGCCGGGGCAGCCACTTGAATGAAGTTGTGTTTCATCATTAATGGGAGCTTACTTATTTTCAAAAAAAGCCATATGACAGGGATAAAAATTAAATTTTCTTCATTTTATTGCATGTTTAAAAATGAACATGTAATTGGCCCACCCGTTAGTGTTCCTATTCCTTATTGAAAATTGTATCGATGCCTATTTGTGACGTATATTTTGGGCTTTGCGCGTCGTCTACTCTGTACATGGGTATAGGGTATACACTCATTATGCTATTAGCGCGATTAGAACTCGGTGTCGTTATAAAACATATTTTTTATATAATATTTCGTTATAAACATGTTCCACTAAACGTATTTCTCGAGACTTCTTTTGACTCATCATAGCTCATGTGATTCCATTCTTGAAAAGTATATGGATTGGATTGACTTTGCTAGGATATGAATATGGAAATGATCTGATGCCTTTATAATCCAAATTTGTGCAATTTGTCCACAAGAATCACATCCATGTATTTTTTTTCTTTATCGAATGTTGTACTCCTGATTATGTACTCGATTAGAATGACAGGATGTCAAAAAGCATCCGAAAATTAAAGTTTATTTAAAAAAAGACAGTGGTCTGATACCACTGATAGATTTTTTGGACAAACGTCGCAGTCACACCAGTAAAAAAAATCGAACAAAACGCAAGGACTATTCACGACGCACGCCCGTAATGATAATCTTTCAGTACACAGAAGGGAGAAAAAAGAAATACGTAAACGTATAACTATTTAGCTGGAAGTACCGAAAATTCCGAGACACATCTCCATTTTAATTGAGAAACCACGGAAAAAGACTCCGGATTTATTAAAATAAATGCAGACTTATTAAAGCATAGCAAAAATAGGTACCTACTCTACGACTAACAAAGGGATGGTCAAACTTAAAATTTTCAATTCAAATATTTTTTAGGTCATCGGATTAGTATATCTATACAAACATCTACCGCACTTCAAATTCAAAATCTTTAAAAATCCTCGCAAGGGTCTCCGACCAAGTGCAAATCTAAATACGAGTATCTGCAAATATTTACCAATATGTTTCACTAGTGCCGATTTATATTTTTAGCTTTTTCTTGTTATTCCCAATAAGACAGAAGGGAGCCGAAAGATGTCCTGATATTCGCCGAAAATCCTCAGATATATTTTTGCACGTATCATTAGTGCACCCAACTCACAATCCCACCGAAATGCGTATTTTACACACATCTGTGAACATGCATCTTCCTTTTTTAGGGTATACACATTTTTCTGTCCCAATCCCGATGGAAAGAAAAACGAAGGATACTGTGTTTCATCTTCGTCGTCGGTTGTCCCATGTCCATAATCCCTTATAAATGAATGAAAAATATGTATTCGAGTGAAAGAATAAAAATGCGCCATTCACCTGCGGACATCTGTCATTGTTCGGGTCATCACTCTTGTCGTGTAGTGGAATAATAGGATCCAAATTCGGCAGACGTTGAACAAAAAAGGAAAAAAATACATAAAAGTTTACCAACTCTTAATACCCCAGGAAAATTGGCATTTCACTTCGGAAAAATTAGAGAAAAGCTAGATTTTGCATGAGCCTTCCTTCCAAGGCTCTAAACAAGACCCTAAAAGTTTCCGTTTCTACGAGTGCCGCTAGCGGTGCTACAGAGAGTCAAATACCCTCGAAAACAGGTTTTTCTGAATATCTCGATAACGGTAGCATGTAAAAAAAAGTGGAGTATGGCAAATTTGAAGCTCTTGTGCTTTTTCAATAAGCTATGGAAACACCGAATACCTTCGAGCACTCCTAACGGTGCCAACGGTATTTTTAGCAATGTTTCACGAAATCACTATAACGGTAACTCGTACTAAAAGCTTGTATGGAAAATTTGTAGCCTATGGAGTTCTAAAGAAAGTGGCCAAACTTCAAACCTTAAAAAAAGGTGTTTTTTGGGTTTTTCGTGAATGGCGCTAAGATCGGGGAGAGTGCTCTATGAAATTTGTAGCTTCTGCGGCTGTTAGTTAGACGCCAAAAGTCCCCAATGATGGGAGCCCCCCTAACGAAGATATGAGGGTCAAAACATTCAATTAAGCAGTTTTTCGGGAATGTCTTTATAATGGTAACGTGCGCCGAAAACTGTTACATATATGGCGAATGTGTAGCTTATACAACGCTTAATTAAATATCCGAATTTCAGGTTGTTGCGCGCTATGCTAAGGGCGCTATGAGGATCCGAACCATACAATTTCGGTATTTTTGGTTATTTTCCTGAAAATCTCTGTAACGGTAACGTATACTGGAGGCAGTCTATAAAAATTTGTTGTTTCTATGGTTCCAAATAAAATGCTCTACCGATTTGAATGCACCTGAGGCAACCATACGTGCACACATACACTACATACTACATATACCTTCCTTAAAAATTAGTTAATTTAAACGTTATAATGCACGTATGGTTGCATCAGGTACATTCGAATCGGTGGAATATAAAGATGGGTTCCGCCTAGAGATTCCCGTTATTAAACAAATTCGGAGAAACGGTTTTTTGATTAAGTTTGACCACTCATAGCTTCCTTGGGGGTGTTCGCATTGATGAGTTGTGTTGGCGTTTTAATTTGAAGTTACAGAAGCAACAAATTGTTACAAGCATCCATCCCGAATGCGTTCCCGTTATGAAGAAATTCAAGAAAATGACTAAAAATACCGTTATTGTGCGATTCGGACCCTCATAGCGCCCTTAGTATTGCAGGCATCAATCTGAAATTCGGATATTAATTAAGCGTTCTATAAGCTACACATTCGCCATATAAAAGTTTTCGGTGCACATTACCGTTATAGAGATGTTTAAAAAAAAACAGATTTTTTTTCATGTTTGGACCCTCATAACTTTCATCGTTGATGACTTTTGGGGTCTTACGAACAGCCAAAAGGGCTACAAATTTATCTCATATTAGTTTTCTCAAGAGGTTCCCGTTATTAAAAAATTTCCGAGAAACGTTTTTTTGTTTAATTTTGACCCCTCATAACTTCCTTGGGGGTGCCCGCATAGATGAGTTGAAATGATGGCATTTTAAATTGAGGTTACAGAAGCAGCAAATTGTTACACGCCTCCCTTCAGAATGCGTTCCTATTATGAAGAAATTCACGAAATAACGAAAATACCGTTATTGTACGGTTCGGATCCTCGTAGCGCCCTTAGCATTGCACGCATCCATTTGAAAGTCGGATATTTAACTAAGCGTTGTATAAGCAACAAATTCGCCATATAAAAGTTTTCGGTGCACGTTACCGTTATAAACCCCTTCCCCAAAAACTCCATAATTGAATGTTTGGACCCTCATAGCTTCGTTAAACGGGCTCCCATCTTTGCGGACTCTTGGCGTCTAACTAACAGCCGCAGAAGCTACAAATTTCTCTTAGAAGACCATAGAGCACACTCCCCTTTCTTAGCGCCATTCACGAAAAACCCCAAAAAAGTTTGAACCCCATAGCGTCCTTAAGGGGGGTGTTGATATAAAATTTGGCCACTTTCTTCAGAACTTCATAGGCTATACATTTTCCGTACAAAAGTTTTTAGTAAGAGTTACCGTTATAGAGATTTTCGTGAAACATTGTTAAAAATACCGTTAGACCCCCTGGCACCGTTAGGAGTGCCCGAATGTATTCAGTATTTCCATCGAAGAAGTGCAAGAGCTTTAAATTTGCCATACACCACTTTTTTTAGGTTTTTTAGAATTTTTTTTTTCAAAAAACCCTTATGAAATCGATTTTGTCCGTCCGTCCGTCCGTCTGTCCGTCTGTCCGTCTGTCCGCCTGTCCGTCTGTCCGTCTGTCCGTCTGTTCACTAAATAACTCGCGAACGGCTCAACCGATTGTCATGAAATTTGGTAGGAATGTGTAGAATGGTTACAGTCTTTGGCACATATACCTTAGAAGTTGGTAGGAAGAAGACAACAGGGTGTCCCGAACGTTTGAAAAAAGTTGACTTTTTTAGTTTTTATCGGAGATTGACGTATGGGTATTTAAATCAAAGATCTAAATGAGTAAACCTCATATCAGTTAAAATTTTCCAGTTTCGAGTAACGGTAAAAAAATATTGGCGTTTAAAGTTAAACTTCCTTTTCGAGCTCCGTTTTTCTAAACCGTTATATGGATCGATATGAAACTTTGCACAAAGATTGGTCGGTAGGGCCTTATATGCGTTAAATATTAAGACTGTTGACTTTTGCAAAGGAAAAGTAAATAACAGTAAATTTTTAAAATTTCAATTTGTTCGTGTGTAGCCCCTCTTAGGTTTCAAAATGTGAAAATTCTGCTAAGGGTTTTTAGAAAATTACATATGGAACATGTCTACGAATTTTCGTTCGAATAACTGTATCCAAACCGGAAATATAGCCAAATAAGTATTTAGTAAGGGCTTTTCACAATGCAAGCCTCTTAAGCATTTGTTCAATGTATATCTTTTAACTTGATGAAACAATGAACATGAAATTTGGTGGAAATGCATAGAATGCTAATAGTGTTAGCCACAAAATTGTTTGAAGTTAGTAGAACCAAGTTAACAGGGTGTCCCTGAATAGCTGCAAAAGTATACTTGTTCAATACTCATAGGAAAGCTTGCGTTGGCTCTTATGACACAATGGAATCATTTTATATAAGGTTGCTTTTCCTTGATGAAAAAACAGTAACCGTAGATTTACAGCTAATAATTCAGTTCATATATAAAGCCAAGCCATCCTTACGTTTGCCTGAGTTTCTTTTTGGTCAAAAGCCATCAGAAATCTTAAATCGAAAAATGCATTTAGATTTGCCTTGGAGTACCTACTTTTATACAAACTGGGTAAATAGCAAATCTATTTTTGGATTGGTCTAATTAAAGGTGGAAAGGCGCTAGCCTTTCATTCTGGAACGCGTTTATTTAGACCAATCCAAAAATAGATTTACAGGAAGCATTTCATTAATAGAGAGTTTTAGCAAGTCGTATGGAATAAAACGACATAATTTGACATTCCATATAAAAATTCGCTTGCTTACCGTATACGAAACGAAATATCTTAATTTTGCATGTCCCAAGTAGGCATGGTTGTATTTCCGTATATTTGATTCTCTGGAAACAGTCGAAATTGGCGATATAATTTGTCGTTTTTTACACCTATGCCTACTTAGGATATGCAAAATTAAAATATTTTGTTTCGTATACGGCAACGGTTCTTAACCGGTGGTCCGCGGACCACTAGTGGTCCCTGAGGCGATCCTAGGTGGTCCGCGAAGCCTTTGCTGTGGTTCCCTCATAATCCGATACGACAATTCTCGAATTTCACGTAGCTCAATCTTAACTTTCTAAATGTAATCTTGAAGGCAGGAAGTGAATATGGTAGTCTGTTTTTGACTGAGCGGGACAGACTGTTTTCTTTGAGATTTTGACCGTTGTGGACTGTGTAAGATATTTTAGTGTATTGCATTGTATTGGTCGCAACAAGAAATGTGAGTGTAGCTCATTACGATGAAATAAATCGAAATATAATGCGTTAGGTCGCAAAAAAAGCTCGGCTCTGGTTTTTTTTTGATAATGTTAGGGTAGATACCAGAAATGTACCACCAAGTTTGCAACTTCGAAAAACCTGTGCTAACCCCGTGACCCTCAAAAAACCTCAAAATGCTCGGACTTTTTTCATATTTTGGTTTGTAATTTTCCAAAGGGTGCTTCCTACAAGAAAGTCGCCTACCGGATTTTGAAAGCTAACAAAACTATCTTTAATTTGAGTCCACCTCCAGCTTTGTAGGTGCCAAGGATCCCAAGATACAGCACTTTAAAAATTGTTTTTTTTTGTAAAAAAGTTCGAAATTGTAATTTTAGTCGTCTTCCGAACTAAATATCGGCTTAAATACGCATTCTACGGAGAAAGTCATGTGACACGAAGTTATAAACCAGTAACTTAGCTGTATATACATATGTCGGAAAGAATGGAATCGGACCATGGGGTCGTAGGGCCCCTGAAAATTAGGTTCTTCTAAGAAATTTTTTTTTCTTTATGTACCAATATTAACCAAACTTCACCCAAGTGTGTTCTTGGCTAAGCCTCAAAAAATATCTAGGAACGGTTGAAATCGGAACACTACGTCTAAGGGCTGTCATACAAACCAACCCCTGGAAATCAGGTTCTTCTAAGAAAAACTTTTTTCTTTATGAACCAATCTTAACCAAACCTCACCCAAATGTGTTCCTAGTAAAGCCTCAACACATATCTAGGAATGGATGGAATCGGAACATTACGTCATAGGGCTGTCATACACTCAGAAAAATTTCAATGGGAAATCCCATTAAACCAATCATTTTGCCCCATTATTTTTAGTCAATAGGAAAAACCTGATTACTTTAAAAATTTTGGAACCATTACTTTCACTCGATAAATATCCGTTTGTTTTAATAGTTGATTCCATTAAAAAAAAAAACACATGGTCTAGTTATTTTCCAATAGGATATATGTATCTTATTAAATTAATAGGATCAATCCTATGTAATAAAAAAAATCGTTTCACTCGTAATCTGATCGAAGTATATTTTTTTATAAGTCCCATATTATTATACCATCCACGCTACGTCATTGTGGATTTTGTTAAGAATCACGATATTTGGCCAGGCCGAGTATTGAACATCCGATCGGCTAGTACTCCTTAAAACTTACCAAGTCACGGGGAGGCAACCGAACAATCTCGGCTACGGAGCATGATGTTGGTTCTCTTGGAAAATACGTCTACATGCTTGAAATCCAATTAAAAGGCATATCCCATTAATGAAATAAGACGTTATATAAAACAAATGGGATCCATCCTATTATTAGTTAATCATATCAGATCTTGTTAATTTAATGGGACAAACTGATTAAAATGTAATCTGATGTCCCATTGGATTTGCGGGACACATTTCATTCCATACAAAATATCTCAATAGGATTCTTCCAGTTATATTAATTATTGCATCTGTTTACTTTTGTGAAGAATTCTGGTAAATTGCCGTCTAATTAAAATAATGGTACAAAAACTTTTAAGTTTACGGGGTCCATTTTTCTGAGTGTACAAACCAACCACTAAATATTCATGTAAAAAGAACTTTTTTCTTTTCGAATCTTAACCGAAATTCATTCAACTGTGTTCCTGGATTAGCCTCAACGTATCCAGGAACAGATGGAATCGGAACACGTCATAGAGTACGTCGTATTACAATTTCGGACTTTTTAACAAAAAAAAAAAAACATCTTTTAAAATGCTGTATCTTTGGATCCTTTGTACCTACAAAGCTGGGGTTGCATTCAAATTAAAGAAAATTTTGTTAGCTTTAAAAGTGCAGTGGACGGCTGTCTTTAGGAAGCTCCTTTTAAAAATTACAAACCAAAATATGAAAAAAGTCCGAAAATTTTGAGGTTTTTTGAGGGTCACGGGGTTAGCACAGGTTTTTCGAAGTTGCAAACTTGGTGGTATACTACTGGTATCTATCCTAGCAATATGCCAAAAGATCAGAGCCGAGCTATTTTTTGCGACCTAGCGCATTATATTTCGGTTTATTGACTGACCTATAAGATAATTTAGATATTATTGATCTTCGGTCGCACTTCTAAATTGGGTTCCGACCTACAACATGAACCAGCCATGCCATATGTTTAGTTTGGAGTTTATGTAAAAATTGTTGTTCTTCCAGTAAGAACTGTAAGAAAGGGCTTTATAATCTGATAAACAAAACTGCATTAAAAAATTAGGAGCCCTCTCTGGATGAAACAAACCGAAATAGTGGGCAACACCCTTTACGAAAATTAATGAGAGTTTTGAAATTCAGACTTAGCAATAGTTCTTATCACATTTGCAATTTGGTGGTCCGCAACGACAAACGAGTTTAATGAAGTGGTCCTTCATGTGCAAAAGGTTAAGAACCACTGGTATACGGTAAGCAAGCGAATTTTTATATGGAATGTCAAATTATGTCGTTTTATTCCATACGACTTGCTAAAACTCTCTAATGTTGTGCACAATACTTATTTATTGCTTATAAAATATTTGTACAAAAAATATTCACTATGCATTAAAATTCTAAAAAACCCTCGTATTGCGGGCGCAGCCCTCTGTACGCCGGTATTTTTTCGAGATATTTTTGTTGAAAGTGTTTAAAATGAATTGGACGAGGAGCTGAAAACGCTAAATTCATGGATTTATGTAATAAAACGAATTCATTTCGGAACATATGCTTTGAAGTCATGGTTTTGAAAAATGCCGTGCGTCTGTTCACACGATAACCGCCAAAGTAATTAACCCATCTGTCGGCACGAAGGTCTGGCCAGACCTTTGGCACTATATTTTGGTGTAAAAAGCATAGAAGACGAAATCGCAGCGACTTCATATTTCATGATATCCTAGAATAATATGTTTGGAAGCATTTTGCAAAAATTTGAAAAAATCGGTTGAAGTTTTGAGTATGTTTTTGATAATTTTCAATTTATAGTGCTTTTTGATACCCAATAGGTCTGGCCAGACCTGTAGTTATTCCCCCCATTTTTCTCTTGAAGTAAGAAGTACAAATATTAAATTCTGTTATTTATGATGTAATAATGTCATTTAAACTCAATTTGAACTATAAACGATACAAATTTCTGAGATTTTTCTATAAAAAGCCGTGAAGTTCGGAAAATGTGTATGCCTAATTTCGTCACATTTTATAACACCACCTAATCAACTGAGATTTGATCCTAGGAAATTCAACCCAGTTTTAATTCCTTTGTAATAGTAAGGACTATGTATGAGTGACTTGCAAACGTCTTTCTAAACAGATTTGATCAAAAAATTTACGAAAAATTTAGAATTAAATGATTTTTGCCTTGAAAATTCCCTATTTCTTCCCACTTATTTCCCTAAATCTGCAGACTAATATCGAGGTAAAATCTGCCAACAAAGTGCTTAATATTTCCCCAAAGATATTGGAATTAGAAAATTCGATCGAAATATCTACTAGATAAAAACAATGCAAAAAGCGAAGCAAAAAAAGGAGAAAATAAGGGAGAAACACGTTTGTACTAATACCACCTCAAAATATATCTACTTAAAAACGTTTCCAGTATAACTACAAAAATTATTTTGATGCTTTTATTGTTGAAAAATTGCAGTAAAGAATGGATAGAATGATTTTACCGATAAAAATTTTACTTTTTCTAAAAAATAAAAACTTTTTTCTCAGTAGGTCCAGCCAGACCTATTGGGTATAGAATATGCATATTGTAGTAGGTGCCGACAGAAGGGTTAAACTGGCGGTGTGAAATATTAGTCATTATGTTGTATTTTATAAAATCTCAAACAGTATGGAAAATTGGCCAATCCGACCAAGGGTTCCCCTATCTCCCATTCAAATAAACCCTTCGATCCCTCGGCCATAACTGTCGACAGATTATCACTAGCGACCTAAAATGTTGATCCATGCCTAATTTTGACATACCCGTAGAATGGATGGATTGATTGTCTCATTTAAATCTGCTGTACGGTTTTCACGGCTGCATCATCGAGCACATTGCTAGGATCGCAATAATATTCCTGGGCTTTTTAGGGCTTTTTAGATTTTACAAAAAACCTTATGAAATCGATTTTGCCCGTCCGTCTGTCCGTCCGTCTGTCCGTCCGTCTTGTTCACTAAACTAAATAACTCGCGAACGGCTTATCCGATCGTCATGAAATTTGGCAGGAATGTGAAGAACGGTAACAGTCTTTGGCACGAAATACTTAGAAGTTGGTATGGCAAAAATAACAGGGTGTCCCGGACAATTGAAAATTTGTTCACTGAATAACTCGCGAACGGCTTAACCGATCGTAATGAAATTTGGTAGGAATGTG
Source organism: Microchrysa polita (assembly GCA_949715475.1). Taxonomy (NCBI): domain Eukaryota; kingdom Metazoa; phylum Arthropoda; class Insecta; order Diptera; family Stratiomyidae; genus Microchrysa; species Microchrysa polita. The sequence goes on from OX454419.1 coordinate 16,714,797, forward strand.
TATCATCGTAACAGTCTTTAGCACGAAATACTTAGACGTTGGTAGGACAAAGCTAACAGGGTGTCCCGAAGGTTTGAAAAGTAGACTTTTTTAGTTTTTATCAGACATGGATGTGTGGGTAGTTAAATCAAAGAACTCGATGGGTACATTTCATATCAGTTGCTTTTTCTAGTTTGGAGTAATTGTAACGGAGTTACAGCTAATAAATTCAGTTAATATGTGCTACATGTAGCCATGATACATAGTAAGTCTATTTTTGGATTGGTCTAATTTAAAGTGTTACAGAATGAAAGCGTTTATTTAGACCAATCCAAAAATAGATTTACAAGAAGCATTTCATTAATATTGTGCATAATTCTTATTTATTACCTATAAAATATATGTGCAAAATTATTCACTATGTATGTATCCAAAATCTAAAAAACCCTCGTATTGCGGGCGCAGCCCTCTGTACGCCGGTATTTTTTGTGTATGCTACCGTTTTCGTGATATTCAGAAAAAAACTGTTTTCGAGGGCCTTTGACCCTTTGTAGCACCGCTAGCGGCATTCGTAGAAACGGGGCGTTTTAGGGTCTTGTTTATGACCTCGAAAGGGAGGCTCATGAACAAATCCAGCTTTCCCCTAATTTTTCCGAAGTTTGGCCAAATTTTTGTTCAAATTTCCTGGCGTATAATAGCAGTGCGAATATTTGTATATCAGAGAAAAGGTTCTGTTTGATTTATTTTTTTTTTTTGCTGAACACTCGTCTAATCTTTTTGGTCTGATGCTTAATTCTATACTGTAGCTGTGTCATTGGCAGAAATGTAAATAAAATGTGTCTCTAGGTAAATGTTTAGTGTGAAGGATAAGTATTTGTTTGTCTGGTATTTTCTTGCACAGTAAGCAGGTCGGCTGGTATATTCAACATCTAGGTAAGGTATACTCATTTTGACCTCATTTTCTTTTACTCTCTGCCTGCTCAGTTCAAGCCACTCAACGATTGCATAAAAATAAATTTTCATTCTCCCCACTCGACCTGTTTTTCTTCATCAACAACATTTCATGAAACTAACTAAAACAACACTTTTCAACCCCTGCTTCCCAACCCCCCTTACCGAAGGGTTAAGTGACAGAATCACTTTCAATTTATTACCAAGCTACTTGCGAAATTCTCTAGTTAACATTGCGCTGTAGAAATCAGAGCGCGCAAACTTTTTTCACGCTTTTATTTTCAAACTCGCATTTCGCGCTGTTTTCTGTTTTATCCTTTCAATTTAATTTTTTGTTCACTCTGAAGTATAGTGCGCCCGCAATGTTTACCGGACTACTTCAAAACGACTAACGCATTCCCCATGAATCTATAAGGATTCCACTGTCACTTCAGACTCAGCATTCAGTTTCAGTATTCAGCAGCCATAGATCTAAAATAAGTGTCGCACACGCCCGTGCTATTCTGTGAGAGGCGTGTTGAATGACGGTGTACAAATAAACGACAAATATAGGACGAATAGTGCAAAACGGCTCCATAAAAGTGACTGACACTTCTACGGGACGAAGGACTGCGCGGCGTTGGTCGAGAGCCTTACATTTTCATGAATAATTCCTTCTCGTAAATGCCGAAATGGAAAACTGTAGTTTCACCAGTCCTGGCCGTATTTGTTCTTGAAACGAAATGCGAGAATGGAGTGAGACGTGAGTAGTGCAAAAAAAACTGTCTCTATGATGGTATACTCTGAAGAATTCGACTGCCTACCCCTTCCCTCCGGCTATTTACGCGAGATTTAAGTTTAATTTATAGGACCTTTTGTGCACTTCTATGTTGGCATGGCTCCCATTGAAAAAGGATCTGAAAACTTTATTGAAGAAAATAAACCGCGCGATGACGACGACCACGGATGAGTGTAAACTATTGCGCGAATTTCTCCCGACAAGGCTATACCTATTCATTCAAAAAGAGAATTTAAATTTGCAACTAAAAAAGGATAAAATGTCAGATGCATCCTCGAAATTTATATGTTTCTTTTGAACAGTTCAAAAAACACACTTTTGACACACACACACGCTCTTTAAAATGTGTCACGAAGTTCATCACTTCACAACATGCACCCTTTAGGGCAAATTGAGGATTGCTTCATGTAAACGATGCATGTCACTATAGGAATGGAATTTGGGTCATCGACAATTTACCGGGTTTTTCTGATTTTTTTCTTTTTTTTTCTAGGCTTAGACACTTAAACCCTTTTACACACCAAACATCTCAATTTATTCAAACGGAACGCTTTTTGGTCCTTCAGTCCTCCATACTCGTAACACTATTCACACTATTGACGAGTGTATGGGAAGGATGTGGAATATTCTATTAAGTTTAAGTCACCGAATTATTTACGCATTATTAAGAGTCTGATATCCTTTTGTGCCCGTGAATAGCGAAGTTCATCCTATATCAAAGCCTTCACAGAAGCGCTAGAATACAGGACTATGGATATGTGTGTGTGTGGGTTGTTCTTTTGTGCATAATGTTCGACATTATGGTTGCTAAACAGAAGAGTTTACACATTTAATGATGAGGAAAATCTACTTTTTTCTGCCTGAAATGTAAGTCTATTGTTGGTAAGGATAATATGGAATAAACACACATGTATGATTTGGATTGTCGCAGGAAGTTGAAAAGATGAAGATTTGGAGAAAAATTCCATGAATTGTGGCATGAATTTAAATGAAAATGTTAGTAGAATCTTGAGAACCTAGGAGTTTCGGAATACCTACTGCCTGTTCACTGTCTAACCGGTTTTCGCCTACATTACCACACTGTTTGTCATCCAAAAATCAATTTATATAAATTTAAGAGTCACATGTGACTCGCAGGGGAAGAACGCCATGTTCACATGTGAGTCATAGACAGTGAACGTGCTAAATATTCCCCTCGATTCCATCGATAAAATATTCAAGGCCATCAAATTATAGCCAATAGCCTTTTGATTAACGGATCGGCCAACGCACCGACACCACGTCAACGAAAAAAACAGGAACAGCAGTAATTCGGTGGCATTTGGTTTGAAAGTCGAATTCAAAGAAAGAGCTAACGGCAAAGAAGTGATCTCCTTGACCTGCCGATCGTCGATCATTCACATAGCAGATGAAGGTTTGGTCTTCCTCTCAGCAAAGGCGAGAAACTGCGTCTCTATCTCGATAGGCCAATCTTGGCGGAGCACGAAATAACCCGAAAGAAATCCTTAAGTATGTCCTGCGCAGATACTTATTTTTCAAATAGCTGAAAGAGCAACGCTGCTACCTAGCAAATCGCAGACCACGGTGGATCCTGTAGTAGTTCCACCTGAGGCGCGAAGACCAGCTACTAGTTACACTTCTTGCAGCTTTCCAGCTTGGCCCGCAGAAAAGCTCAGGACCGATGAGCAGAAGCGGAAGAAGAGTTCAAAGCACTCGCACCAGTCTAATTTCAGTGAGAACTTGTGATAACACCTTATGATTGTCAGTGAAACTGCCGATATGTACAACACGTGGGATCCCCGTCTCAGAATGTAAATCCCCCCTTGGTCCTGCTGTAAGGTCCAAATGCTCCAATGCTCGTAATCGGTCTTTGAGGCATCTGTGACCCAAAGAATTCTACTAGGATCAATACATACGGGTGATCCGGCATGAGAAGGGCTAACTTGTTGCCGAAGCTCACATCTTTGAATCTCATACAAAGCAGATCCGTTGACCAGGAACCTGTTGCAGGATGTGCCTAACGTCCCCAAATACTGAAACAGGACTTAGACAGGCGCTCAGAGAGCGAGAGAGAGATAGTTGCAGTTTCCTGTATGAAAATATGATGTGGTCTGATTCCCCATATGCAGGGACAGGATGGAGATGGAGGTTGTACTAGGAGCATCAGTGATACCCGCTGGAGTTTCTTACAGCTCTTTGTGACGTTGCGTAGTGTTTTGAGTCACGACACCAGCGACACTGTAATTCTAGGCAAGTTCTATCATAAAAATTGCGGCTGGTAGACAGAATAGGGCTTGTCGCAATAGGTGGTACCATTCTGCCTGGCTCTTCTGGCGGTGCCGTTTCACACTCTTCTCCTGCCGAGACTTGTCACCGAGTATTAGGTTCACCTGTGTGAAGTCGTACCCGATTTTACCGTAAATTCGTTTCGATGTCCCTCGCGCAAGGGCATCTGGGTCCTTGTGACATAGAGCATCTATGTAGGAGGACACACATTTTTGGTGAGCTGCGACACCATGTACCCGAGCAGCGCATGGTTGATACGCCATGGCGTATATCTGTACAAACACCATTCGGTGCTCCCGAGTCATGTACGGGTAGCTCTCGCCATGACTGACCTTCTCCCATAGTTTACAGAAGGTTAGTCATATACAGGGCGAGCACGATTACGGTGGTTCCTTGGTGGAGAGGTGTTACCATAAGTAAATCGTGTGAACTTCGGAGCTGGCGGCTTCGCATAACCCGAGCCTCGAAGGGGCTAGTTAGGGAGAATGGCCTTAGTGGAAAATGCCTACGTGCCTACATCTAACTAGTTTGTGTAATTATGACCACACGGCCCGAATTAAATTGCTGACAAGTATACTGAAAGGGCCGCCTGGATGTGAAAAGCAGCTTTACGAATCTGCTTTAAGCAGATGAGTAGTCACAGGTCAAACGAACCTGGGATATGCATATCTGAAGGTTCTACGTGAGGCTTAACCAATAGGGGGCCGACGGATGATACCACCTGCTATGGACAGGTCAGCGAATAGTGTATATCGGGGATTAGTATGCCCAAGGGACCATGGTCCTTGCCCATCAAGGTGTTGCCCTCGAGGTGGTTGGAGGTTGTTACCCAAGTCAGCCAACTAGAGTTGCGACCCCAGGGTTGGGTTTCCGAAAGTGAGTGCATTCACCGGATGAAGAAAACCAACACGATCGAAGGACCGGGAGGCACGAGCGAAAGCCCCCTGACGTTATAGTCCCCGTGAATCGTTTCGACGAACTCGACAGCCAAATGCACTGCGTAACCATGTTTATTCCGACTGTAAATTTATCAGTTCTCCTTCGGTGGCCAATTTCGCGCTTTCGCAGCTCACTACTTTTTGGGGAAATATCCCTGAACAGTAGGTGTCTTGGAAAAATTGCTTTCCTCAATCAAAGAAACTCCTGGTTCGTTCTCGTCCACTCAGAGGTGAGAGGGTATTTATACAAGAGCGATAACTAGTGTGATCTTGCGAACCAAGATAGATAGATTATTTGGTTGTCACTAACAATGTGCACCTTGGCCACCTGTAGTATGACCTTCAGAATATTGATCATTTGGAAGCGCGGTTTCAAAACTCTTCACAAAATGCCTAAACTTCTCAGCGATACGACTTAAAGGTACCTTATAGCGTAAGTTGGAATGTGCTGGCAAAGCCTGCAAACAAAACTACCAAAGAAATCTTTGGGGCCAATTTTTACTCACTTTATACAATCCCCACTACAAATACCAATGCTGACAAAGTGTGATGCCACTAACACATCTGCGGCTTTGATCCAATGTTGGTCTATCGCGCCTGTTATTTTTTTCTAATCTCTCAATACTGCGTGTATTTCCTCATTTCACGAAAAATTCAATCTCAACCATTAGCCCCCCCCCCCCACCGTCCTCTTCACTATCAACAATAGGGTAACCTGACGTCCAATACTTTAGGAGACATGTCTTGCATTTTAACACTATGTTCTCGTGTCCTTTTGGTGCAACATGTCGCCCCTTTTAACACGTTCACTGTTCATGAGTCACATGTGCACACAAGATTTCTCCTCGTTCACGTCTATGAGTCACATGTGACATAACATGTGTTAGATTTGTTTACCCCGGATAATAAGGCTTGCTGCATATAGTTGTGTGCCTAGCTGCTTTTTTTTGAGTTCGACACAGTTAGCCTGTAATAACCGACTCAGTGGCGCTCCTAAGTACCTAACCCCCCTTAGGGGTTCAATCTGCCAACGATATTTTCTGAAGTATTATTAGATAATAAGGACATTTGACACCACCGCAGTTTTAATCGACGAAAAACCACTAATTCTAGTGTTTTAGTGAGTTTTGGAAATCTCAGTAAATTGGCCGAGCTGAGCACCTATAGGGAACACCTGACTAACATCAACTTCTTTCCTAAAATCCCTCCCGAAATATTTTTCTCTGTACGCCACTGGCCCGACTGATTAATTCAATCTGTAAAAAATATGCTCTATGAGTGTGCTTCGCACCGGACTCTAAATTGTGGTAGAATTCACAAGTTCATTCAAGTGGCAGCTTTTAGAAATAGAGTATATCCAGAAATCGGTTATACACTCCCAATCAATAGGATAGTTCCACTTGAAAAATGGTTGTATCTCGGTAAGTGATAACGGTATTTTCTTCAAACTTGGTGACAATATTTACAGTAGCCTGCCTGTTCTTTGAATAAAATGATGTCTCAAATCCGGAGTCCCGTTAGGATTTTCTTACGAGAATTCTTAAAAACAGTACAAATGGTGAAGTCAATAGGATAGTTCCAGTGGAAATAAAACATCAAATAACGGTAAGAAAGGATAATTTTACTTTGGAAAATGAAGCTGGTAATAAGAAGAACTTTATTTTAATAATTTGAGCTCAAAAACTTAATCTGGGATAGAATTGTATAGGTTTTAACGGTAAATTAAGCTGATTTCGTCCCGAGCTCCTCTAAACGTACGGCAAAGAGCTTCAGTGTTCTTAAACTATCGTCTAACGGTAAAGATCTTCCTCGTCATTCATTTCCTCACTTTTATTGATGATATTTAGATCTAGGAAGTATGAAGGTCTTTCCATAACCTTTATTAGTTGGTCTTCAAATCAATTTTCATCAGCCTTGCTTCATAATTGGAGTCATTATCTTGCTAAAATCTTATAGGAATGGCATGGAAAATGTCGGAAGTCTTAGGCAATACATTAGGAAGAATATCTTTAAAAGCCTGGGTACTCTGAGTACCCCTAATTTAACCCTCGGATGGTTCAGGTAAATTTTACATACGTAAATGGTTCAGTGGGGTCTGACAGACCCCAAGGCAAAAATCGATCTAAAACTTAAAATTTTGCTTTTTTGCCACATTTGTTTTAGCTAGAAGTAACTTTGAAGCCTTTTGATTAAGTGGTATATAAAAAAAGTGTAATTCGGACAGTAGCTTTTAGTATGTGGAAGAAAAAATTAGGCGGTGTCAAATTTGAGGGTAATTTGAACTTATCACAAATAAATCAATATAAAAACTAAAATTTTAACAAAATTTTATTTTTAGTAGTCAAAACGTATTTATTACTAATTAACAAAGATAAGTACATCAAGATTTTTCAGCTAAGGTTAATATTTTTTCTTAAATGGGGATCCAAAGTTAGTCAATATTTAGAACATTTTTCTTCACAGCTTTTTCCTCGATGGTCTTCGCAAATTGGCTTTTTGCACTCGTTGCAATTGTATTTTGTTTTCCGATCATTTGGTCGTGGGCATAGAAAACATCTTTGCCTTTTTGGGGGACCATCTGATCCCATTGGGGGACCTGGGGCATTAGCCCCATGGGGGGGGGGTGCAAGCTGAATAATGCACAAATATCTTCAATATTTTGCGCTGTGCTTCGGCGAATATTGCCCGATGATTTCCTCCTTCTTAGAAGAGGTTCGACAAGTGTATAGCCAAGTTCGCTGAGGAAGCTTTATGATTATGTAAAATACCCACCTAATTCTTACGCTCATAAAAGTCATAAATTTATGTCTTGACTTAAAAAAACATAAGGTAATGACACAATATTGAAAGGAGATCCTCATAAATGAAAACCAGGTAAAAAAAAAACGGCATAATTTTAAGTGAATTGAGTAAAAAAATTAAAACCCCCTAATTCAAAACACCCTAATTTTTCATTTCTTTCAAAAATAACATTTCTAATTTCCCAAATGTACTCTAATTACAAAGTTTCAACACTTCCCGACTATTATTATTACATTTTATCGTTTTCCAAATAACATACTTTGGAAATTTCCCACAAAACGAAAAATGTACTTTTGTAAAAAAGACATACGTAAATGGTTCGTGGGGTCTCACAGACCCCAGAGCAATTTCAAAGTGCTATAACTTATTAACAAAATCACAAGTTCAAACAAATGCATGCTTAAATGAACGCATGTGACACATACCTAAATTACATATGCATAAAAATACCATTCAACAAGTTTTTCTATAAAAAATTTAAGATTTAAATTTCTCTGGGGTCTGTCAGACCCCACTGAACCATCCGAGGGTTAAGAAAGCTCAGTAGTTCCATACCAAGATATTCAACCCTAATGGAGAAACTGTATGGATTGGACAAACGCGTTATTTTTACTGATGGAAAAGATTAAATCTCGTCGGTTCAGATGGATTTAGGCATTATTTCCACGATTTGAGCAAGAAAGAATTAATTTTGTTGACGCATTACTCAGAGTAAGAAATGTCGAAGTATGGGGTAGAATGTCTCTGTGTGGAATTATTGAGATTGTGGAAATTAGCGGTATTCACAACGTCCAGGCTTACAAAAAAATAGTTCTTAAAATTACCGACATTTTCCATTCAACTTCTTTGAGATTTTAACAAGATAATGGCGTCAGTCAAGGAGCAAGACTGATAAAAGATTTGTTTCAAGACCAACTAATCAAGGTTTGGGAAAGACCTCCATACTTCCTAGATCTAAATATCATAAAAAATGTGTGGGGATGAATGACAACGAAGATCTATACCGTTAGACAATAGTTTAAGAACACTGAAGCTCTTCTGCGAACGTTTAGAAGAGTTTTGGGCGAAATTAATTTAATTTACCGTTAAAACATATACAATTCTATCCCAGATTAATTTTTTGAGCTCTAATTACTTAAATAAAGTTCTTCTTATTCCAGCTTCATTTTCCAAAGTAAAATTATCCTTTCTTACCGTTATTTGATGTTTTATTTCCACTGGAACTTATCCAATTGACTTCACCATTTGTACTGTTTTTAAGAATTCTCGTAAGAAAATCCTAACGGGACTCCGGATTTGAGACATCCTGTTATTCAAAGAACAGGCAGGCTACTGTAAATATTGTGACCAAGTTTGAAGAAAATACCGTTATCACTTACCGAAATACAGCCATTTTACAAGTGGAACTATCCTATTGATTGGGAGTGTATGTAGTTTGAACACGTTCACTGACTATGAGTTATATGTGCGTAAAGCCTTCCACCCTGTTCGACATCTAAGAGTCACATGTGACTCATGTGATAAAGAGAAAAATAAAGATGTTTGAAAGGCAGAGGTGAAGCTAATGTGGAAGAAAAAGGGTCTGCCATATCGTAATTCAGCGAGAATATAAAAGATTGTATAATATGCAAACACGAAGACATAGAGAGAGTAGGCCACTTCAGCTATTAATTTATTGACGAATTCGAAATACATTAGGTCAACGTGAACCCCTGTATAAATGGCCTCCAATATTTATAGCCCTGAAATGACAGCTTCAGTAACACTTTATCTCACTATTTTCGGAGAAAATAATTCAAGTGTTAATATACTCTTGGATCGCCTCTCAGACACAATACCGAAATTTCATATTAGCTGACATCTTCATTCAATACGCCTGACATAAACGTCCGTTCATCTGTCATCACACCAAAATATCTTCCCTAAAAATATCGTACACAATAGGCCACACCATAACATACTTTCTATTACCAAAGGTTATGGTCCTTTTTCATTTTTTCTACGCCATCCAATCATATACATTCATAGAGAGAACTGACCCTGATCCATTTCATTCAATGTCATCGCTAATGGAAAAATTCTCTCGTATTACAGGAACGAAACGAACGCCGAAAAAAAAAATCATCTTCAATCTTTGTTAACGATTTTTCCATTTTGCCCTTTCGTCATCATCATCATCAGCCTATAGTGATCAAGCGAGTCATCGTCATGTCTTCCCACACACACAGTGCGTGCGTAATTTTTCCAAGAAACAGATTGAATTCGACGAAAGCCCCCGAAGAAATAGTATTCTCTCCTTTTCTGAACGCATCACTCTCTGGCAACAATATGTCACCGCACTATATGTTTCTCATATGAATTGCAAATGAAACGTATTGTAGGATGTCGACATGTTTCCGTTTACTCGTATCCTGGCATCGTCCTTAGAGTCGTCGGAATTCTTTCCTGCAATTATGCACATATATGTACATCCATGGATGTCATATTACTCAGAGACTCAGAGAGTTGTGTCGTGTTGAACTTTGTAGTTAGCTTCGTTGTCGTCGGCATTTCGTCCTTACGCTTTCATCTTTCACAATCAGCTGGAAGTCGGCATATAATGACAAGGATTCTTCAGATTGTATACTCGGAACTATGTTCTGGTTGGGCAAAATCCTTGAATGACAAGTAAATCATTGGGTTAGTGCATTTTCACGTCGCTTTGTTGTGGTCCTTGTCGTAGCTATGGAATTACTCCATAACCAGAACATGACAACCGGCAAAAAAGGATTCAATGCGTGTACTGTATTTACGAAAGCAACATGATTACAAATGAAAAACCGCTCAAAGGCATACATCAGCCTAAGCAACCAATGATAGAGCTATGGCTAAGTATCCTTGCAAGAAATATGAATCATTACTTTGTCATTTGGCAACAGTCCTGCTGCTGTACTGTATGAGTATACGTACAAAAGGAAACTACTCAGGGACTTGTGATGAAGCAATATAATTGAGCGTGACACGCAGGACTGACATGAACTGACATTTCTTATGAGAAAAACCAGAGATTTCATTTTTTTTTGTATCTACGAGTATGCCTGTTTAAATTTCGCAATCCGTTCGTTTACTCCGCGGATTCATCCGCAGAAGTGTCCTTCAAGATATACAGAACCAACATGTATTCCACATTTTCACGGTCATACAGCAACGGCAGCAGGCTTTCCTTTCGACTCCGTGTTCCATTCATGAGTATAAATGGCAAACACACAAACTTATCACATATCAAAAGCAGTATCTGTTGGCTGTCTCTCGTGACAGGACTGTAATTTATCTCCGGGGCAAAAGAAAGGCTTCTTCGAGTTTGGGGAACTCAAGAGATAGACAGTCATATAGAGAGAAGAAAAATACTACTTTGAGCATTCACATATCGTTGTGTGATTGCCGGGTGGGCTTTTTATTTGCCCATCATTCGTAGCGTAGTTTAGTCTTCCTCCGACATTTCTTTGACTCGAGCCCCCTCCGTTTTACTGTTCGTATATGGTCGCATACAAAACATTTCGTAATATTTTACAGATAGGATACCATCAAAGTGGCTTTCTTACTGTACTTATGCGATGAATCAAAAGGGGCGAAAAGCTGAGCTGATTTCAGGATAACGTGCAGGAGTTTTTCTTCTTCATTTATTCTGAATAAATAAACACGATGATATCAAATGGATCACAAATAGGATACACAGTATCCATTCATACCGTAACAAGAAGTAATAAAGTCGGAGTGCGGAGGTGAAATTGCTGAAAACATAAATATAGGGGCGAGTATTTATGTTTTCATACACTCGTGGGTCATGTCGGTTGGCTTACTTCCTTCCTTTTCTAATAAAGAGAAAACTTGCGGATGCGAATATTTACATAATGTATAGTTGAATCAAGGACATACTGACTTGGTCATAGAAGAATTTGTGCAGAAAAGGTTATGCGGGAAGGCAAGGTCCATATGTATTATCGACGGATGTCAACCAGTTAATTTCTTAGGGCCCGATCCGATTCAGCTCACGTTATCAAGGTCGACCTGTGATATGAAAACTAATGGTTCAACACCAGATGTCAGCTCTATGCCTATTTTTCTGAATGAAAAATGCATTGGTTGTCCATCGGGCCTATTGGGGATGACTACATAGTCTCGGACTGTTTCGACCTGGAGAGCATTTATGAGACCAAATGAAAATGTTAACTCTCTACGTAAAACTTCATAACGAACATCTGTGAAAACCTTCAACCCATGGGCGTAGCCAGGATTTCGGTCAGGGGGGGAGGGGCAAGCCCATAATTTCAACATCATGACTTTCTTCGGAGTTGAAATTTTCGGTCACAGAAATATTGCTAGCAAATTTTAAAGTAGCCTGGCTTGTGGTTAGATTGGTGCACAGGGTCATGGATTCCAGGCTCACCATGAACGAATTCATTTTATGGTGTTTTTCGAACTCACGACCTACGCCACGGACTATGATGTCGCTCAGATTGTAAACAAGTATCCATTTATGGGCGTGCTATTGATCTCAACACCTCAACAAAACGGCAGTTTAGATATTGGAAATTGGATGTCACTCACTCATCAGCGGCCCTAGTTTACGGTGAACTGCCACGCATGTTATTTCTTTTTTATAACCTTCGCTCATAGAGTGAAAGGGTATATTAACTTTGTCATGAAGTTTGTAACGCATTGAAGGAAGCATCTCCGACCATATAAAAAGTATACATATATGATCAGCATGACTTGGCGAGTCGATTGGGCCATGTCAGTCTGTCTGTCTGTTGCGACGTGTTTTACTCGGCCAATTTAAAAGCAGTTAACCTGCAATGTTGCACAAATGCTTCTTTTTGCAGCAGGCAGTTTTTATGTTTGAATCGATAAAATCGGACAATGGGGTCATGGGGCTGCCATAGAAAACCAACTCCTCAAATTAGGTTCATCTAAGAAAAAAAATTTTATTTGTGCACCAATTTCAACCAAATTTCACACAAGTGTGTTTCTATTGATGGCACAAAACATATGTAAGAATGAATCAAATCGGACCATGGAGTCATAGGGCGACCATACAAACCTAACACCCCATTTTGGTTCTTCTAAGAAACATTTTCTACACCAATTTCACAAAACCTTGAATTATCAAAGCAACAAAAAAGGTCAAAACCAGTGGAATCGTACTATGGGACCATGCTCCCGCATCCCCCACACAAATATATTGCTTTGTCGACGCAACCGAACTTTTGTGAAGACAGAAGGAACATAATAGGGGGGAGGGGTTAAATACAAGTCGTAGGTATACCCGAAAAAAACTGTTAGCGCGAGTGGAGCGAAGGGTATCAAAATTTCGGCCGCGCCCGAAATTGGCATCGGTCTCGTTTTTTTGCTAATTTTCGAGTCAAATTTTAAAAATGGTGATGAGAATGATTTTCTTCTGCATTTTGGGTGCAATCAACTGGCCTCCAATATCTGCCTTTTAGAGCGTAATTTGTCTATTTTCAGTGCAATTTTTGTATCTCGGACTGCACATTACACTTGCGAAATCATGTAATTCGATTCGAAAGCGATTCCTTTCCATTTGGACAAAGTGGTATCATGTAACTCGAAAACGAATTGACTTTCGAATTTGACCATACGAAAACGAAAGTCCCCTATCACGTAATTCGAAAACGTTGGAGGATATGAACGATTGCATCAAACATTTGTTCGAGAGATAGGCCTATCATTTTTAATAGGCTATATAATTTTTAACTTGCAAAAAAGGTTTTTAGGTGTTAAAACCGGGTTTAAATTAAAAACTAAAGCATAATGGACTTCTTTACAGGCGTCAAACATTACTCCTTGAAAGCAGACAAGACTAGTCACAGGCCCCTCTTCATGGAGCTTATTCTGTAGGGAATTAGGTTTCATTGTGTTCATTGGAATGCTGTACATTTCTCAGTGCTGTACGAGAGATCAAAATGCTGTACTGTACAGCAAAATGTTGTACGTCTGGTCAGCTTACATTAGCCCATTCCGAATTTCCTGCCGAAGCGCAGTTGTGTGATCATGTAATCTAATACCTGGCAGATTGATAGGCCAGGAACTTGTTGCAGGATACGCATGTGACCCCGATCAATGATACAAGTTTCAGTTGATAGGTTGATTTTCAAAGCACTCAATGCTGAAGTTTCCTGTATGGCGTCATTCCCCATATAGCTTCCATGGCTATAGGGTAGATGTAGTGCTAAATACATTTTTGGCCGAAGCGATTTTGTTTTTTGTTTTATTTTCGTGATCACTAGGTTAATAGTAGTTATGTCACCAAAAATTGTGCCCCTAGCCCCCCATTTTACCCCTCATTTCGCTTGGCAAATATATTTGCCTATGGGTTGAAAGGGAATTTGTCACCTAAAAACAACTGAACATAATAACGGCATTGTGACGTGTAATTTATGTATTTTAAACGTAAAGATCCTAATTGAAAACAGTTAATGTTAGGTGTGGTAAATATTGAAGCAATCGCGAGATGTTGTGGAGCAAAAGGACACATTACGTTGGGTACAAAGTACACCTGAGCAGTCATATTCATCCATAAAAGTACAACAAGGATAAACTTTCAAAATCTCTCGGTTTCGCATTTTATGAAGAGTTATTTCCTGAAAAGGCCAGTCCTGATCATCTCTGGAAAAGGGTGGGCTCGTGTTCTACTAAATTAGATGTGTTCCCCCGCAAACCAGCTCGATATTCGGTGCGGATTTCTGTAGAATAGCTATAGGTTACGGTAGAGTATTGTATATGCTTACGTAATTCGAAAAATATCCAAGAGCAAACTTGCCTATTTGTATGTAATCGCTGACAGCAAATAGGCACATTACGTTTATTTTGCTAAATTATGTAGCGACAAACCGCGCCCGTTTAAGTTGAATTGTATCAGTCGGTCAGATGAAGATGTAATGTCACTTGCATTTTTCTTTATGTCGATGTCAAGGCTTTACGGGATAACCCTTTAATTCAAGCATAGGGCAAAGGATCGAAAGGGGGACAACATACAAACATCTATGGTCACAGTGTGACTCGAACCCACACTTCGAAAATAAGAGATAGAGTGACTTCTCTCTTCCACTGAGCCGCCGCCGAATGCCCACATATGCAGATATGCTCCCCACTGCATAGAAACCGATGTACCCTCGCTTCCGGAAATTGTCCACCTGCCATATTAGAATGTTGCTAGAGAATGGAAAATTAATCGACCCTTACAAAGAGCTGTCAACATAAACTTCAACCCTTTTCTTTGCTGTCGATGGGCATTAATGTAATACAACAAACTCATCGAGTTTATAAATGTTTTTTTTTTTTTCAGTGTAGACGTGAAAGTTGTGTAGCCAGTTTCAGACACATAGAGGCGCCGAATTGCTTTGGGGGAGTAAATAAAGCTGGGCTTCTTTTTGAAACTGTCTATATTAGGAGTAGATTAGGCGTTTTGAAGATACAGCAGATTTTTCCAAGTCAATGACAATTTTTAGACTAAGCCTTGATTTGTCAAATATTATTTCCAGAAAAGACCAAATATAGTAATATAATTTGACAATGTTTTCTTTGCCATAATCTTTAGATTCGTAAAGCAGTAGTCTACATATTTCGTTTGGTTGCTGGAAAAAAAACAGCTGTCGTGAGGTAGAAGGTTTTTACATTTATGAACGCTATATACCGCAAATTATTTTACCTTTCAGATTCATAAAATGTTAAATTTACCCCATTACAAATTCGATAAATTCACCACAATTAAGTGCAAGTGCGAAAACCTTCTTACACTATTCATTTTCGCGACTCTAACTCTAAATGTTGCAAATGTAATAAAAAAGACATAGTGCGTTTTGTTCCGTTTCAGACCATAGGCAAATATATTTGCCCAACTTATTTTAGGCCTGAGTTCACTGAACTTCGGAAAACCTGGAACGTTGCAATTTTACAAAGAGAAGGGATAGATCAAATGCACTATTTGAGGCTCATCCATTTTTTCGATTTTACCGTTACATTACAGCCCCTTGAACTGTGACTATTTTTTACTTAACTTTGGGAGCCCGTGTGGGGCAAAGCGGGTCAGATAGGAAATTATACCCATAATAATGTTGTTGCCCCAACTCTCATTTATGAATTTCTTTCCGAGTATTTTGTTATATTTTTAACGTGAACAATTTTAAATGTCAAAAACCTCCGGGCAAACATATTTGCCTATAGTCGTTAAAGGGTTAATTGTTTTAGGCCACCATACTAGAGAAGCATAAGTGATTACAGGTCCAACTAGAGTAGGTACTGTATGACCACTCAGTCATTTTGGGCGAAAGACCCCAAGTCTTACCGTAGCAGTTCCGGCAAGTCCACATGACATGCGTAGCCTGGCTCATGGCTGGGTCGAATTGTTATGTCTTCCGTATACAACCTTTCGGAGGAGCGCGTGATCAATATGATAAACCCCTTGGATTGGGCGCATGTGTTCCCGGAGCGACACCAATAAATTATACATATTTTGACAACTTTTTCACATCCCATTATTTAATGAGCATGTTAAATCAGAAAGGTATTTGCGCAACTGTAACAGTTCGAAATAAACGTTTGGGAAAGCCTAATCCATAGATCTTAAAAGTGGCAAGGGTCTACCAAAAGGAAAGGCTTCTTCACAAATATATTTAAAAGTGTAACGACTTATCTCTTGATGTTTTGCATAATAGGCGGGTTTGATGCGAAGTTTGACCAGGGTAATAGAATCATGAGCTGCTGTTGCCAAGATAAACAATAAGTGACATTGCTGTCCAATTTCAACGGATTGGTATCCTTTGCTACCGACGAAAAGAAAACAGAGAAGAATATGGTATCAAATTACCGAAGAAGTGGTGGTGGCCAATGTGGTTCGGGTGTTATTTTTTATTCGACAGAAGAATCGGCAGAAAAAGGCCCGAAAATTTACCGCGTTTGTCGGGACAGCATCAACTTTGTGTACAACCGGACAACAAAGCTGGGCGCTATAAAGGTCCGTCTAGATTAGGCGCCAAATGGCTGCGCGTCCAAAAAATGGCATCGCGTACAGCCATTTGGCTGCTACATAGCATCTACACTAGCAGCCAAATGGAGGCAGAAAATGACATGACCAAAATATCATTTTGGTGATTTTTTTAAATTAAAATCGGACTCTGCGCGTTTGAATTATTACACGGCCATTCAAGAATTATTACATTTCACACAAAAGAACGAACAAAAGTTACAAAATTGTCACTTTGAATGTGACAAGCGGTTGTAAAAGCGGTTGGTTGAGTTGCCATATCGAATATCAAAACTGGACGCACACGCAAATGGCGATCAGTTTGGATGGAATGACAACACTATGCGACTAATCTAGATGGACCTTGTGTAAAGAAAGGACTCTGGACATCCGAAGATGCCCAGCGGACGGAGCCAATGCCTCTACAACCGTGCAGGTTAGGCAACGACGTTAGGGCTCCTCAACGTGCGAGCAGCGGCATGCGCTTGCTGTAGCTCAGTTCCGGAGTTACGGGTGGGGTTTGTGCCACTCGTTGCCCCTGTCCTTTTACAAAAAAAAGGGAAATCGCATGCCTGGGTGCACGATACACACAAGGGGGTTAAAATAGGGAGAAAACGTAACGTAACCGACGCGCACAGGTGCCATCTTATTTAGCTCCGTGGACCCGGATGGCGACGGGTCCCGGCCAAACTAAACCCACTAAAATATATATTTACCCGTCCTGAGGCGCCCGCGGCCGAAAGAAAAATATAGGGCGCCTCCCTTCAAAAATCAAATTTAGCCCCTGGAATGGGAGGGGGGCTAAGTTATGTCGCGATGGGGAGAAACATGCCGATATATGAAATTACGCGGCGACAAGACCGAAATCAATTTTAAACGACAACAAGCAACAAAACTAACAAGACTCAACATAACATACACTGACACCGGCACTTATCTTTTTATCAGGGTAAATCCTGAATGTTTGGAAGGTATCCAGGACACCACGTTCGTCATTCTCCTCCTTTTGTTTCTCATCACCATCAACCGCGGGTGCTCTTCGTGACTTTCCACCATCCATTCCCCGAAGCAAAAAAAAACGTGTTCCCCATGTGACAGCCGTCACCCAACTCCCCTGAAGTTGGTCGTGTCCACTCGCCCGTAAAGTTGACCGCTTGCCATTTTTGGACCAGCTGACCCAATATTATTAACAATTCCGACCCACAGATGTCTATTAATAAATTTATTTTTGTATCTATTTTTATTTTTTTATTAACTTTGATGTAGACATCTGAAGATCGAAAACGGTTCGTTACACTTGGTTTGTCATACAAAAGCCAACTGTAAGAATGTGCAACAAGTGTCAAGTATATTTGCGTATAGAAAAGTGTGTTGTTACCCACAACAACTGGAATTAATAACTGTAAAGCCTCAATCGCAGTACTCCGTTCCGTTCCATTCCGTCAACCATCCAATCCGTTCCGTTTTGTCAAAATCTTAGGGCAAAGCACAATGCTCCGTTCCGTTCGGAAAGTTGTCATACGTGACGAATACGTAGAGCAGTTTTTTAGACGGGGTTTCTTGAAATGTTAGAATTGTTTTTTCAATTATACTTACTGTACCTAATGTACGGCTTCGATGTACTACTCATCATCCATATCCATATCCGTTTGTTATGCTCCTGAACTGTCATTTTTCATAAAGTGAGGTTATGTGATCCGTAAAAGTTGAATTTTGGTCAACTCTTCCGATCCGTTCCGTTCCGTTGCAACCATTGTGTGCGTTTACATGCCCTGTCCGTAAGGTCTACTTTTGACAGCTGAACGGAACGGAACGGAGTATTGCGATTAAGGCTTAAGTATAAAAATAAAAATTCGCAATTCAATAAGATTCCACGGAATAAACATTAATGGCCGTGTTTTTTAATTAGCTAACCTACACTATCCGGGGTAATTTTCATACAAACGCTAACCTGTGACTTTATTCAGGTTAGAAATTATATTGCTATCCAGATTTAATGAGCTTTCCCAAACTCGCCTAAATGTATGCAATCCCAATTATTTTCTAGTACGTTTTGCAATGACTAGCAAAAATTAAATTTTGAAATGAAAAGCTCAAGTGTGTGCAAAAAAAAATAGTTTTTGTTTGTATACTCATGTTAAAAATGTTGTTCGTCGAATTCTTATTCTAGCAAAATTATGATTCATATATAAAAATACGTTTTCATTAAAAAAAATTACATTTGAACTTTTGCGTTTGTAAAGTGAAAACGGGACTTTAATATTTATGACCAATGTTTTGAAATTAATGGCAATGCCTACGTGACATTTTTGAAATTTAACCTGGATGCTACCCTCGATAGTTTTTTGTGCGCGTCTGGGTTAGCAAACCTGCCCCCGATGATAAAAAAACACGGCCATTATCGAAATATCGTGTAGCGTTTTCACATTTTTTTTGAATACGATCCGTGCAATCCGTTAGGCAAAGCAGTTCGTCATAGGTCATGTGAACATGCAGAAAGTGATTCCCACGTCAATGTGTCACCGGTGACATGTTTGTAATGTATTTGTCAGTACCTTGTCCTCTGAAGAATACATTTTTCATATTCGCCAGTAATGTATCACCGGTGATACTTGTGTGATCACCAGTGACACATTAGAACGCAGCGTGTAAAATTTCAGTTTTAAAGTAGGTACTAACATCATCAGTTCACGTGAAATCCAAATACTGTCAAAATATTGATGATCGTGAAATCGAATTCGCTTGGTGGTACTCACTTCACATGAAAGTCTCCACACAGGTTTTTTGACATTTCGCCAGCGAAAATAATGCAGTTGCACTTTATTTCACAATGAAAAGATGTCGACAATCAATCAGAACGCGAGTGAACATTATCTTACATTGAGTGAATAAAAAGCAAGTCTCCACGGCACCGTTTTCACGGGAGACATATGAGTCGCTCAGAAGCCAATGTGTCTAAGTCCATTTTTTTAAATTTTCGTTTTATTTTAAATTTGTACAAAGTAAATGGAGTTCTTTCTTATTATCAAACAATTTTCTAATTTTTACTTCATTTGATTATTTTATCACTATATTTTTTATCGCTTCAGAAAATTTAAACAATCATTTCAGAAGCCATTACGGCTAAGTCCACTATTTTGTTGTCTAAAATTTATACTATTGCAACAATTGAACTTTGCCAAGACTGCACAAACTGTCAAACAAAAAGATACTTAAATTACTGTTATTTTAATAGGAGTTAAATTTCGTCGTGTCTAGTCTACAGGGTAACCCATTTAAATGGATATGACTTGAAGTAGTCATAATTTTTGTTTTTTTTTTCTTCTTAATTACGAGGGGTAAACTATAGGCACCTGGGAGATTTTTTGGCTTGATTTTCAGTAGGTTGGTAATATTACGAAGCATAAATTAATAAAACTGATTTTGCACTTGAATTGATTCAATAAAAAAAGTTAAAAGAAATGAACCAATTATTATTGGCACAATCAATAGTTCTGAAAAAAAGCAAACATTTTTGAAATTCAAAAAATACAAATATGTATATGCGAATTAAAATATTTACAGCATTATGCTGTATTTAAAGTATTTAACGGACGAATATTATATTATTTTTAGATGTTTTTTTTTTAAGATTTTCATAGGATATATTCGACAGGTAATTTCCTAATGTGAATCAATATTTACAAACGAAGAAATCATGATTAATTTTATCGAAAATAATATTTATATTTTTAATAGTTTCTAGCCAATGTCCATTTTACACAATGTAATGGATGGTAATGACTCGCACTCAGCGTGTGACGATTTTTAAAACTAAACTTTTTGCAGCAGTTCCCCTTCAATTCGAACCGGTGTCTAGGTTTATTGTGGCGTAGTTAACATTCCATTCCTTGGTTAAAAGTGTCTCCGTTGGTAAGATGGAGCAGCGGATGATTGGACAGAGGGAAAAATAGAACCGATTCTGCAAGTTAAATGATGAAAACGGGCACCATTCTTGGCACGACATTTTGTACAATAGAGTAATCTAAAATTCCAGTATTTGAACACAAATTTGCACATTTTTTTACGAACGTGTTAAATATTTTCTAATTCCCGTGTGTCCGGAAACATAAACGCACCGGATCGTGTTTCCTCATATGATTTCCAGCAAAAAATTTGTAAGGAACATACCCCCTTATCTTAACCCTTTAGCTGCCACAGGCATTTGGAGATTTTTGAAAAAATCATTTTTTTGCACGACTTAAAGCTTAATATCACCACAGCCAGACCAGTTAGAATAGTGAAACGAAATGATTATTACAGCCAACAAATTTACCTATAAAATAAAACCAACCACACTGAAATCCGATAATAGGTTTGTTTTTTACAGATCCTCAAAGTCGAATTTGTGTGATTTGACCCAAAAACAATCAATTTTTTCATCTCAATTATCTCCAACTTCTGCCAAGGAAAGGTGCTTGTACGATTCATTTAAAATATGGCGCATAGCCTTACGATCATATCTTTCTTATTTTATTCTAGCTCCATTATTTGTAACAGTTTTTATACGTTTAGTGTAGAAAAAAATTGTTAATTTTAGCTCGAATTCAATACAATTCAATTCACACTGCTCCTAAAGATCTGCAATTGATAAAATCTATTCAAAGTACGTCAAAATCGAGCCAAAATTAACTCTTAGTTTTTTGCACTTAAGGCATTAAAACTGTTAGAAATAACGAAGCTAGAATAAAATAATGTAAGAAAGAAATGATCGTTAGACTATGCGCCAATTTTTAAAAGAATCGTACGAGCACCTCACCTTGGCAGAAGTTGGAGGAAATTGAGATGGAAAAACATATTGTTTTTGGGTCAAATCACAAAAATTTGACTTTGAAGTTCTATAAAAACCAAACCTCTTATCCGATTTTAGTGTTGTTAGTTTTATTTCTTGGGTAAATTTGGGAAATTTTTTATTTTGCTATTCTAGCTTTTGAGACATTGAAGTTTTAGTCGTACAAGCAAATGATTTTTTCAAAAATCTTTAAATGCCTGTGGCAGCTAAAGGGTTAAGCGAAGGAGGTATGTTCCGTACAACTTTTTTGCTAGAAATCACATGAGGAATCACAATCCGGTGCGTTTATGCGGCAGTTTCCGGACACCTTGTAAATTTTTTAAAATTTTAATTTGTGGAAACAGTCGATCCTGGTTAACTAGCCTAAAAGGGTAGGTAGCTCTTGATAAGTACGTCGAAACCCTGAGTGCAGCCTACAAACGGTAATCGTTTAGCAATAAGCCACCCGTTCACCGTTATACATAGGAGTTCGGCGGTAATTGCCCAATTTAATGGTATCAATGGTATCAATGGACACGAATAATAAAGGACTTTTGTCCGTTTAAGAATAATAAATAAATAAATGAATTGGATAAATAACTCTGATCAACTGTCAAAATTTCAAGATCAATAGCTTTTATAATTACTGTAAATTAATTTTACTAAATTTAATACTAGTCTTGTGTTTTTGTGCATCCCGGCGTGTAGTTTTGGGTAACGAACTTCATATGACAATTTTCCCTGCTTTTATCATTACCCAACGCGGGATAAAGTTTAGGGAAATGAAATGTAGATGGCAAATTCATTGAGAAAACAATTAGGCAGTTTATTTTTCTATGTTGGCGTACCTGTAATAGCTTCTGCCAGCAAACTGCTGGCTTCAACCGAAAAGCTACTCGAAAAGTTAGACGCACGCACCTACTGTCTTAATACATGTTACGATTTT
This sequence comes from Microchrysa polita, assembly GCA_949715475.1. NCBI lineage: Eukaryota > Metazoa > Arthropoda > Insecta > Diptera > Stratiomyidae > Microchrysa > Microchrysa polita. The sequence continues at coordinate 16,737,309 of OX454419.1, forward strand.
ACCCAGGACAAGAAACAGCGAATGTGCATATCGTTTAATTGATGTTTTACCAAACCGAAAGATAATTTTTTAGAGTCCGCGATCGTGCAGTAATTGACTTAATACATACAGGCTGGATATGCTCAAATTATTGCAACCTAAACGGTAGAAACAGTGTTTATAAATACTTTCTTTTGTTAACCGTTGTTTGCACATAGTTGATTTTCATTAAAATGAGGAATCTTACTACAATTTAGTTTTATTTTCGCATATACGTATTTCGGGGCTACTTGCTCTCTTCTTCAGTGGAATTTTGTTTCTGAAAAAGTTTACAAAAAAATATCAATTTTTTCTCGCTTTACTGCTATACATATACTATAATATTAATGTTTTAATACCCATTAAAAGCGTTATTTGACTTATTATATTAGTCAGTGGAGTGGCTAAAAACTACATATTAAAAATACTTGGAAACGTCACGCATTCGCTACCATTTTCATGTATTATCTCCCACTGCCTAATGAATAAAACCTTTTAAATTAAATTGTTGATATTAAAATATTGTAAGTAATCGGTTCAGATTTACTGCGGATATGACGCTAATCCAGACACAACTTGTTTTTTAATTTTTTTTTTCTTTGGAAATTTTTGTTAACCCTAATGGACCGCGGACTACTTTTTGAACTAATTGATCCAGATTATCAAGTCAAGACTGAATTGCTAGTTTTTTATTCGAATAAGGTTAAGTCATGTTCACGAAAGTCCTTATAAGAAGGGCAAGGGTTAAGAGTGTAATCTTGGAAACACCGGATGTTACATTTACTTTACCGAACGGTTACTGATGCCTCCTTCTAGCCATTGGTCAACACCATTATTCTGAAAACGTGTTTTTTTAATCAAATAAAGGCAAATCAATTTCATTCTGAATGAACTCGATCATAATTTTCAGAAGCCAAAAAATATAAGTCCATACATTTTCAGACTACACGGATTCTTTCTTAAAAATATTTATGTTTTTATTCAGAAAGCTTTGTGAAATATATTCTATTGGATAGCCTACATCCTAACCATTTTTTTCGTGTGCCATTCTAATCGAAAAATTTAGCAAATAATTTACTATAGAAGGTTTTGTAAAATGTTAGTTTTCTCGATTTCCACAAAAGTGGACTTAGTCACTTTGGCAAATGAGCCACTCATATATGCAAGTTTTTCGCTATGTGAACTCAGTACATACCTTTACCATTAAAGCATTGATGCTCGCAAGATACTTGATTTTGTTGCATAATTAAATCGGTAGGTGAAAACGAAATTGTGGTGAACTGCGGTTCGAATAATCGAACAGTCGATAGCCGAATTCTGATTTCGGATTTGAGTTTGTTGCGTCCTAATTACCCAAAAAAACAATCTTTCATCCATTAATTCCAAACGTGTTTTTTTTATCGCGGCATAAAATGGAAATACTTTTTGCTTCAAAAAGAATTTCACACATGTTTTTAATTCAGTTATAAAATCATTCTTTGAGGAATCGAAATATAACTAATTCAAGAAAAGTCGAAAAATTCATCAGACTTAAACAATGCAATAAAAGTTCTTGCGATTGATGGAGTGATATCAACAAATAAATATAAACTATACCTTGTATTAGGAGATAAAAGCAAAGGAAAAACAGAAAACGATACATTGCATAGAAAAATACTGCCGAAATGCTACGATAATCCTCGAATACTTGACAAAATAGAAAGCAAATCAAGACTCAACGTGCGATTTAAAGTCCAAGGATTCAAATAAGCTTACGACACATAGAAAAATAGTAACTGTCTACTTACTGGACACTTCACCTACTTAAGCCATCGTCTTCAAATCATGCATTATCCAATGTAAATGGAAAATTGCTACATCGTGTTTCAGGATTGAAATTCGATTTAGCTCAATTTCAATTCGTTGACCTCCTCTGATCCTGGTATACACGCTCCAGATGGCATCCATAAAACACTGAGAGTGTGTGTGTGTGTAATGGAATTTTACATGAGCTTATAGAAAGGACACTGAGACAGTGTGGATTTAGTTTTAGAGTGCTATACACGAATGAATTGTCGTCTAAGAAGGTCCTTGTCGCATTTTGCATCGCTCTATTCCATATACGTGTGTGGTTGTCTTGTATGTGTAATGCAATAACGTCGTGTAAATTTTCGTATATATGGTTTATCGTTTAAGGATAATTCCTCCATTTTCCCCGAGTTTTTGTCTGACGAAGCAACTCCGGAGATAAAGGATACGATTAGAGTATAGTGTGCTGATTCTACGTATGGTGATCACTGACACTTTGCCACCTCGATTTCTTGTCTTTTATTATAAAATGTCGTCGTGGATGGAAAGGAATGGGATATGGGAACGAGTGGAGTGCATGTTGTATGCATGTTGTGTCATCCTGATGTTCGTATTGAAATGCAGATTGTTCTTTCATGAAGCATTAGAAACGACGACATCTAGTCAAGTGCAATATAACTTGAAAACGCGAGTTATACAGAAGGCTTATGGAGTGAAGGGATGGAGTTTGGATTTTTTTTTCTCGGGAGAAGTATCGAAAGAATTTTTGAAAATATGACTTTAGTCTGAATTCACATTGATCCGATGATATAAATTGATTTATCAGTATTTTAAGGCTCTCGTTGAACAGAAAGATTTAAGTCTGTGTGACCCACTAGTCATCTAGCGTATATGGCGCTAGATGACCCGATATTTAAATCGAGTGGAGACTCTACCGAGTTATTCAGATTTCGAATATAAAATCCTGGATGCTAGGGAGGCAGATGATGAGTGATTGTCATAAATTTGATTCCGTACGATCGATTCTTCTTATCACCGAGTCGCCTAGTGTTTGGGTCGCGAAGACTAAACTCTCCTCGTATTGGAAAAGCTTATCAGATATAAATTTACATTTTTCGTAATTTAAAAGTCAGATAAATTCGAAAATTTAATAAAACTTTATTTTTTCAATTATTTGGACATTCCTGAACACAAATGTCCTTGGCACCAAATAATTCTTCGCCGTTGCAGTGGGTGTTGCACGTTGTTCGTTTCATTCGTTTCAATATGTTCTTATATCTTGAAAAAATCATATACGGCGACATCCACGTAGAATCTCTCGTCACGTGAAAAGACACAAGAAACGAAACACACCAAGTGTAAGCATAATATTAACTTTTTTTCTTTGTGCATTTTTTCCGAAACATTCTCAAGATCCTGCAGAAACTCAAGGATGTGGTGAAAAGTCACCCATGCTTGAGGATATATTGCTTGTCAGATAAATGCATTCGGGAGATGTTGTACATGTCCTTTTTTTTGTCAGCGTATATATTGTTCCAAAATTCATTTTGACAGTGTTCGTCCTTTTTTTTTTTTTTTTAATTTTTCGGTGACGCGTGTTATGGTTATGAGTGCAGGACGATGCAATATTGCAGCATCAGCATGCATGCAGAAAATGTAATTTATTACCCCTAAAGAGATTGTGACAAGTAAGCTTTTAGCAGGGAGGAGGGTTGTATTATTCGAGGGAAAAAAGTTAAATTGAGTGGAAAGCTAACCTATGTACAGGACACGATTGAAATTCGGGATAATTCAACAGTTAGCGGGAGCGCCTAATAAATGTAGAGTTTCGCGTTGTCTAATTTGCAGGAAAAATGTTTGCATTACAGAGCAACCATAACATCAATTAATGGCAATGTTAAAAAGTTAAAAATGTCCCAAAACAATGTTTGGTACTCACCATTTCTGGACATTATTTGGGCGTGTATAATATTCCAAAGTTGAATAAACTTTAATGGCAACTTTTCAAACGACTGCTTTTATCTGAAATTAAAAATATAAATTACTTACATGAGACATGGCAATTGATGAATATATTGGCAATAAAAAGTTGACCAATTTAATAATTAAATTCAATTTAATAAAGGCGTACATAAAGGCGTGCAAGCGGTACCCACATTTTCAGTATTTTGTTATTTTGTTATTTCGTTATTTCGTTATTTCGTTATTCGTTATTTCGTTATTTCGTTATTTCGTTATTCGTTATTTCGTTATTTCGTTATTTCGTTATTTCGTTATTTCGTTATTTCGTTATTTCGTTATTTCGTTATTTCGTTATTTCGTTATTTCGTTATTTCGTTATTTCGTTATTTCGTTATTTCGTTATTTCGTTATTTCGTTATTTTCGTTATTTCGTTATTTCGTTATTTCGTTATTTCGTTATTTCGTTATTTCGTTATTTCGTTATTTCGTTATTTCGTTATTCGTTTATTTCGTTATTTCGTTATTTCGTTATTTCGTTATTTCGTTATTTTTATTTTGTTATTTGTTATTTTGTTATTTTGTTATTTTGTTATTTTGTATTTGTTATTTTGTTATTTTGTTATTTTGTTATTTTGTTATTTTGTTATTTGTTATTTTGTTATTTTGTTATTTTGTTATTTTGTTATTTTGTTATTTTGTTATTTTGTTATTTGTTATTTTGTTATTTTGTTATTTTGTTATTTTGTTATTTTGTTATTTTGTTATTTTGTTATTTTGTTATTTGTTATTTGTTATTTTTTTTGTTATTTTGTTATTTTGTTATTTTGTTATTTTGTTATTTTGTTATTTTGTTATTTTGTTATTTTGTTATTTTGTTATTTTGTTATTTTGTTATTTTGTTATTTTGTTATTTTATTATTTGTTATTTTGTTATTTTGTTATTTTGTTATTTTGTATTTTGTTATTTTGTTATTTTGTTATTTTGTTATTTTGTTATTTTGTTATTTTGTTATTGTTATTGTTATTTTGTTATTTGTTATTTTGTTATTTTGTTATTTTGTTATTTTGTTATTTTGTTATTTTGTTATTTTGTTATTTTGTTATTTTGTTATTTTGTTATTTTGTTATTTTGTTATTTTGTTATTTTGTTATTTTGTTATTTTGTTATTTTGTTATTTTGTTATTTTGTTATTTTGTTATTTTGTTATTTTGTTATTTTGTTATTTTGTTATTTTGTTATTTGTTATTTTGTTATTTGTTATTTGTTATTTTGTTATTTTGTTATTTGTTATTTTGTTATTTTGTTATTTTGTTTATTTTGTTATTTTGTTATTTTGTTATTTTGTTATTTTGTTATTTTGTTATTTTGTATTTTGTTATTTTGTTATTTTGTTATTTTGTTATTTTGTTATTTGTAATTGTTATTTGATTTGATTTGATTTGATTTGATTTGATTTGATTTGATTTGATTGATTTGATTGATTTGATTGTTGATTTGATTTTGATTTGATTTGATTTGATTTGATTTGATTTGATTTGATTTGATTTGATTGATTGATTTGATTTGATTTGATTTGATTGATTTGATTTGATTTGATTTGATTGATTTGATTTGTATTTGATTTGATTTGATTTGATTTGGATTTGATTTGATTTGATTTGATTTGATTTGATTTGATTTGATTTGATTTGATTTGATTTGTTTGTTGATTTGATTTGATTTGATTTGATTGATTTGATTTGATTTGATTTGATTTGATTTGATTTGATTTGATTTGATTTGATTTGATTTGATTTGATTTGATTTGATTTGTTTTGATTTGATTTGATTTGATTTGATTTGTTTGATTTGATTTGATTTGATTTGATTTGATTTGATTTGATTTGATTTGATTGATGATTTGATTTGATTTGATTGATTTGATTTGATTTGATTTGATTTGATTTGATTTGATTTGATTGATTTGATTTGATTTGAGTTTGATTGTTGTGATGTTGATTTGATTTGTTTTGATTTGATTTGATTTGTTTGATTGATTTGATTTGATTTGATTGATTTGATTTGATTTGATTGATTTGATTTGATTTGATTTCATTGTGTCGAACGATTATGCTGTTTTAGTCCTGGTTGCAGCAAAATTTCATTTGGGAGGTTCGGACTAAAACATAACAAACAACAAACAAATTTTCTCCACCACATTCTGCAATCTAGAGTAGTACAATTTTTACGAACTCGTTATTCAACTATATTTCGTTTTTTTGCCGTGTCAACAGGACATCTAGTCAGGTTTCAGAAAGCTCAACGAGGCGTCATGATCCAAATAATCGAAATAGTCCCACCCTTTCAATCACAAAAACAACCCACAGCGCGCGTGTTGCACATTTTCCATAAATAACCGCCTCTCTAGTCTAATCCATTACATTACTCACAGCCATTTAATGCATGAGGCAATACCTTTTGATTAGAGCACAAATAGAAAAAATAATCCGGGACAACATTCGTTTTCTTCGTGCTTCGTGCCATCATTTCGTCCAGGATTCAGCCGTCAGTCGGCATCGTCGTACATGAACAATGTCGACACGCAGGATAGGCATCATAGGCTATTGCCATATAATTCCCACAACCGTTTGCCATTGCCTCCCCCGTTTTCGTCGTCGACGACCACAAAGTCAACGCAGAATAATATTCTCCATCCTATGGGAAATTGTCATCAATATATTCTGACCTCCAATTGAATTAAAATAAAAACAAATCGAAAAAGGTATTCGGGCAATTGGCCACCACCGTCGCAAGGATCTGTAAGGTACCTATCGGTATCGCCAAAAGATGCTATCGAAGACTATTTGATTGATTTGTGCAATTTATTTCCACTGGTCGAGACAGAGAGTGGAAGAAAAAACAAAATCCGACGACTAGATCCTTACCGTGGAGGAACGTTGTTCGATGGAGTGTCGACGGACGAACGTATGGGATCCTATTTCGACTTCGGGGCTGCTAAAATAACCCAGATTGCTTTGCTGAACATAATGTGGATGAAAATGTTGTGTGCTCTATGTATGGAGGAACATTGATATTTGTTGGAAAGTATTTTCCTCCTCCGGTAAGCCGAGTCGCGTTGATATTATGATAACGGTATGTGTGCGGATTTGTTGAACGGCGATTTCGTTGCCGTGGTAAATCGAGGCGAGAAATTGAATTGGTTAAATCAACAGTCGTCACGTTTTATGAAAGTTATACATAAAAATGTAAGTTAATGCCGACCATGCATAAACCATGTCGATATTTTTATCGTTCCTGACGGTCGTTAATGGGGTGGCCTCTGTATCGTATCGTGGGAACGTTTTCGTGTGTGTATATCCGCAGGATATGGATTTTATGTTGAGCTTATGCTTACGACGTATTTGTTAAGGAAAAACGTTTCAGTTGGATTTTGTATCAGGTATCAGATAAAATTAAATGCTCGAGTCGAAGTTTTTACTGAAATTTCAATAAAGACCAACCGAATTTCTCTTCCAATTAGTATTCCCGTAACTCGACCTACCCTCCTCAAAATTACAATAATAATCAACGAAAGGAAAAATTCAAAAGGACTCCTCCACAACACAATTCGCCCAACACCTACCTTCCTCATTAATTGATTAATTCAACGGAGCACTCTAGAAATTATCCCTTTCACTCTTAAAGACGCTAAATGAGTTCCCGGCGAAAACTTTTCCATAAAAAGTAAAATTACGAAATTAACGCCAATCAGGTGTAAAACGAAGAGGCGTTTCGTCCTGGGGGCTACCGTCTACACAAATATATCCGTTCGTGTTTCAGCGACGAAGGGTTCCCTAATCAAACCTTGTCAAATTACGTGAACGTGATACGTTACGTGTCTCGATGCGGCGCGCGATATTTTATTTCATCATCATTGACGAATTTAACCCCCCTCCCCATCTCAATTGTTAGCCTTAATTAAAGTCCACGAGAACGGTACATGGTACAGTATTGGTGTAGCCGGGGTGTAGCCGGGGTGTAGCCTATTCAAAAGGACAAGAAGAAAATTTTCAGAAATTTAATTCACACAATAATGAGATCTAGTTTAACTTTGCAAGACAACGAATAAAATTAGTGTGCTCTCCGTTATATGTATGTATTGACGAGTTCGTGTAAAACACGAATTGGCAACAACGTCTTGGCTCTTACCCCCTAATCGCATTACAAATTCGCAACGCTAGATGAGAGACTACCTGAAATTCAGAGGAAAATCAAAATAATGTAAATTGCATACCTCACCTTGTTATGGGGAGCAAGATACGAAACTCTGAGGCAAAGGAGCTTGTTTTTGGCTAAATTTCGAGTGGATGAAGTTAATCAGCACAAATTGGGATGGAAACGGATTTTTTGTTTCTTGTTCGAAAATAATATATGTACCTATAGTCGATTAATTAAAACCTGCACATTATAGAGTTCAGAATGTATATTTTTAAAAAGCTGTAAAAAAATATATGCAAAATTGTTTGGAAATAATTTAAATTTTCCTTGAACAATTTGAAATATTTATTATTCAGAAGAGATGTTTTACCTGATTCGTTGAGAGTTTTTTTTTCTTCAGAAATAACTGAGAGCCGTTTGTATTACTGTGTGATTGGAATTTTAATTCAATTTTATTAATAAACCGTTTCTTTCGTTCAACTTTATAATAAAATTCTCATATGGTTTAACTAATGGTTGTCAGTTAAACCGTCGACGGTTAAAAAATGTAAAAAAAGTTAAACTGCCGTTTAAACCACGACTTTATCCTTACAGCTAGCTCACACTAGAATAAAATCAAATTTGGTCTAAATTGAATCAGAACAATATCCAACGAATATGCATTAAACAATGAAACTTACAACTGGAAGTGGAATCGACATGGTGAAAAATATATGTCTCGGCACTTTGAAATGCGGCACCTCTCTTTTGGACGACTAAATCCAGCTACTGGCCAGTACAAGGGGACAAAGCAACATATACCGTATAGCATTTCATAATCCGCACCAGCCATGACAGCACTTAGAAATGCGAAGCACCTTCAAAACACCGAAACATCTATTCAAAAGAAACTTGCCTTTTGAATTACGCCAGAAGCGAAATAACCTGTTGATGACAAAGAGACAAATTGCCGAACGCAACAAAAACATTAGAGTTCTCATTCGAGATGATACGATGCTAATACAAAACAAGCTATTCACCTGGGCCTCAGAATCGAACAAAATTGATGCACGGGTCAGGGACGTACCGAGCAAACATTTGTTTGGGGGGGCTACATTTTACAAGTCACCAATTTATAATTAGAGGTACGGAAATTCCGTTTTTACGAAATACATAGATGCAAATTTCGGCGAAAATTGCTTATTTATGCGAATCAATGCGAAATGTTCTAATTTGGACTTTTTCCACAAAAAAGTTTATTTTTGTCCAAACATGTCAATTATTGGAGATAATTTTTTATCTCAGATTTTTTTAGATGTTTTCCGTTAATAAGAACAGAGAAATTGTTAAATGGAAAGAATTTGCTGAATCACGAGCGAGATGGCTTGGCGGACACCGAGAAAGTACTTTAGTTGGAGGTTTGATGAATGAACTTTGTTTTCTGCAATGCGCAATTTTTATGGAGAGTTTAAAAACGCCGTCTTCACATCTAATTGATAAATTTCGAAATCTTCAGATGCAGCAACCGATAGTAAAATCCAAACCGATTCATATCTTACTACGGGGGTGTACATTTCGTCGTAATCAATCTTAAATTTTTGCGAACTGCCTCGTGCTACTAGCCTTGCTTTATATTTTTCAATTTCTCCTTTAGCGTTTAACTTTCTTTTAAAAATCCAATCATTCGTGATGACATTCGACATGACATGACATCTGGTGTACGTGGAACTAGAGTCCACGTTTCATTTCGTTTCAATGATTCTAACTCTTCATGGATAGCGTCTAGCCAATTCTTAGAGTCCTCGCATTTCATTGCATCTTCTAAATTGTTCGGTTCCATCTCAGCCAAGAAAACTTCCGCAACATTCTAAGTTTCATTGTCTCCATTCGATTTCTTACGCGTATTGTATGTACTACGCGGTATTGGCAACCTAGGATTTTTCCTTTTCTCTTTCTCAATTTCACTTGTTTCATCTTTCGTTTCAATTGTTTGTCTTTCAATAATTTCATGTGGCTGCTTTGGATTTTCATTAAATATTACATCACGCCTGACATAAATTTTCTTGGTGTTTGAGTCATAAACTCTATAGGCCTTGCTTTCATCATTATAGCCAATCATAATACATTTCAGGGAATTCTTTTCCCATTTAGTCCGTTGATCTTTTGGGATATATACGAAAACTTCGCTCCAAAAAAAATTTAAATGCTTAATACATGGTCTGCATCCAAACCATAGTTCGTAAAGAGTTACGCCTTCAAGAACATCGGACGCCACTCTGTTTCTCAAATATACAGCAGTGTTTGTAGCTTCACCCCACAAATATAAAGGTAGATCTCTAGAATGTAGCATTGCCTTAGCTGTTTCAACAATCGTTCTATTCTGCCTTTCGATAAAGCCATTTTGCTCTGGTGCTCTAGGTGTGCTTAACTCTTGTTTGATTCCTTTTGACAACAGGAACTCGCTTACTGCTGCGTGGCGAAACTCTGATCCACCATCCGAACTCAACCGTTTAATAGTGTGGCCATCTGACTGTACATCTACATAGAATTGCTTCAGTTTATATAAAACGTCACATTTTTCCTTAAGGAAATATACAAATGAATATCTTGAGCAATCGTCTTTCAATAACATAAAATAGTTGGCTCCACCAATAGATGGCGAACTCATTTTGCCACATAAGTCAACGTGAAACGTTTCACCAGGAATCTTCGATCTATTTGCACCAGTCTTCGGAAAACTTGGACGGCATTGCTTTCAATATACGCACCCGGAACAGAATGTATCTTCATTATCATCTTTAGCCACACCAAAACCATTTACTGTTTTCATATTGTACATTTTACGAAGAGTATCGAAATTGGCGTGCCCAAGACGTTCGTGCCAAATTTTTAAAGATGCTAAATTATTTACTTCAGAAAAATATACTGAGCGTAAATTCATTTTATAGAGCTTTCTTTCTCGATGTCCATCCGCCACAACACGATCACCTTTCTTGAACACGACGCGCTCGCCACCTTTCTGGAAAATCACATCATAGCCTTTTTCTGTTGCAAGCCCAAAATTTTTTAACATCATGATTTTCTTAGAAGCTGAAATTTCCGGCCGCAGAAATATTGTTAGCAAATTTTAGAGTAGCCTGGCTTGTGGTTGGATTGATGCAGAGGGTCATGTATTCCAGACTCACCGTGAACGAATTCATTTTATGGTGTTTTTCGAACTCACGATCTACGTGACGGACTATGATGTCGCTCAGATTGTAAACAAGTATCCATTTATGGAGATAAATAACAATGCTGGTAGTGCTGTTGACCTCAACAAAACAGCAGTTCTTGGAAATTGGATGTCACTCACACATCTACGGCCCTGTTTACTGGTGGACTGCCACGCATGTTATTTCTTTTTGTTTGCTAATTTTAAAGTAAAATTTTTAAAATGGAGATGAGAATGATTTTCTTCTGCATTCTGATTACATTCAACTGGCCTCCAATATCTGCCTTTTAGAGCGAAGTTTGTCTATTTTCAGTGCATTTTTGTATCTCGGGCTGCATATTCCACTTGCGAAATCAGTTTGTTTCGTCTGTCACTTTCATCTTAGCAAAGTAGCATCGTCAGAATATTTATAAATCCTTTATTGATTGAAATATGGTTAACGGTTTTAATAAGATTTCCTCTAAATTTATGAAAGTATTAACAGTGGCTAAATTTTATTGCTGGTATGATTTTGATTTAATAACTTGAAAGACCCGCTCTGTGGCTCACTTGGTTGAGTCGCACTTTACGATGCTAGTAATCTAGAGGTCCGGAGATCGAATCTCGGGGTGGTCCAAAATTTCCGTACATGTGAATGGAAATATATAGTGCTTACAACATTATATTTATACACTCCGAAATGATATGCAATGTAATGTTGATTCGAAATTGCCTATAAACGGCTGAGTTAACGCACCATGGCCCCACAAGGGGCTATACGGTACTGAGAAGAAAAAGAAGAACTTGAAAGACACTGAAATATGAGGTCCTTAACCCTGGAAGGTCATGCATATTTTTAGTACGGAAAGGTCATGCTTCGTCGATTTGATGACCCTCAACTTTGACGCTTCATACAAATCACCCTTTCTCAAAATATTTATAAAATTTGACAAATTTTCAATCGTCAGTTTATTTAGAATGGAAGGACATCACTTTTGAGTAATTTTGTACGGAAATTGATTTACAAATTAAATTTTCTTAACCCATTTCTTCCCAGCGTTGCGTATACGCAACACGAAGTTTGACCTCAGTAAACACCACCAAATTTAAATTGAAATGGAAAAGGGATCATGTAATTTTTGATGGGCATTTCTTGGCTCTATTTTTGCATATTTGTATAGTGAATCAGCGATTGGGTCCTTGAGGATATAAGAGAAAGGAATAACATGTTTTTTAGGACATTTTTTGTAACAATTTTAAAAATATTTAAATATCTTAAAATCAATATCCAAATGCACTTTATATACGGCAAACAATTGCTAATTTTTTAGTTTAACTTGGTTTTGGAAAAAGGTTGGTCCTTGCTGCAGGAGCATGTGTTAAATAAAGGTGATGCGCTCACGTAACGTTGGGAGTTTCCCGGTACAGTAACACTGAGGCAAACGCATAAAGAACAAAACATTTTCTTGCTATGTAACACAGGTTTCGCATCAGCAATATCTTAAAATGACTTCTAAATACCTCACTATCTACGAGACACATGCGACTCATGGTATATCCAGTACTCTTTTGTGAGTCACATGTGTCTCATTGAGGAAAAGAAAACAATAAAAGAAGTTGCGGGACAATGACAGCTAGATACTTGTCAGTTGGTATAAAGCCATTTTCCAAATACATATTTCATATTTCCAAGAATGTTTCAAGGATTTCTACAGTGGGTAAAGGGACCCTTAGTAGTGAATGTATATATCCTGAAAAGTCTATGAAACTATTGGTACAGTATTCACTCCACGGTATGGTCTGAAGTCAACAAGTATGGGATCAGAAACCTTTTCCATTTAAGGGCAGTTTTGTTAGAACAGAGCTACTAAGTAAATGGTTGCTAAACTTTTCTGTAGTAAATTTTTCTCTTGCACTGGACGCAAGAACATATTTATTTCTAGTCAAGTTACTATTTTCCTTTTGTCACAAGGAATTGTGAAACAATCCAGAATCGCTAAAAGGTTGTAAGACAGACCTCCCGGCGATAATTGTGGCTAGCAGTGTACATGTTGAGCAGTTCTATATATTTTGGCTAATGACTTAAGCACCTACATTGTAATATACCTGTTCAAATCTGAAATAGAAAATACCAAAAACAAGCGACATCCGGGACAAAGCCGAATTCCATTATAATACAAATGGCCAGTTACTCGTACATCTTATCTATTAGTTAGTCTTTGCCTATAGAGATAATTCAAACAATTTTCAGAAAGCTTTACATTATATTGAAATTAATTTTTGTTTATTTTGCATAGGTCTGCCATATGTTCCTTGGTTATGCCATTGTATGAAATTCTGCAATGATTTTTTAAATTTCAGATGTAACCAAGCAAAATATGGCAGAACTGTCCTCACGAGCTTGTGACGGACTAGGATCTCCCTCAGATGTTAAACGAGTACCCATTTATGGGGATAAATAACACTGCTGAGCGTGATGCTGATCTCATTACCTCAACAAAAAAGCAGATCTGGAAATAGGATGTCACCAACACACCCTGCGGCCTTGAACTAGATAAGTTGTAAGAAAAACCTGCCAAAAATTTGCAAAAAAAATGTCATCTATACCGCTGTAGTGAGTGTTTCAGGATTTTATCACAAAAATTTATTATTCGCCATATAAACCAATAATTTTTTTCAACACAGAAACTTAAAATTTAAATTTTCGTTTACATTTTTTTTTTACCAAGAAACTCCCAACGTTGCGTCAACGCAACATTACGTTGGGAGCCACTGGTAACACTTACTGAAATTTTAAATTTTTTTTCTTAATTGTTTTTCAATTGATTGGAATTTACCAAAAAACTTCATAGATTTAGCTTATTTCTATCCTTGGGAAGAAATGGGTTAATTCAATGTTATTTCGCCCGAAATATAAAACACTAAATTTAAAAATAAGATAAATAAAAACTTAACGTTGATATAATTCAAAAAATGTGCTCGAATCATAAACTACATATTGGGTTTAATGAATGAAAAGCTCACGTATATACAAAAGGCACAGCGATCCATTTTAGGGTCCCAACACGGGTTTACTTTCACTTCACCCATTGCGGTTTTTACAGGGGTGTTGCGAACCACTGCATTTCTTTTCCCAGCAGCTGATTCATTCCGTACGATCTTACCAGCTGATGAGACTCCGTTAGCATGCCGACCTTGTCTTATCATTATACCCTTCGCTTACTAAGCGAAAAGGGTATATTAACTTTGTCATGAAGTTTGTAACGCATTGAAGGAAGCATCTCCGACCATACAAAATATGTATATATATGATCAGCGTGACGAGCTGAGTTGATTGGACGATGTCCGACTGTCCGTCTGTCCGTCTGTCTGTCTGTTGCGACGCGTTTTTGCTCGGCCAGTTTAAAGCTATGGAGCTGAAATTTTGCAGACATGCTTCTTTTCATTGCAGGCAGTTTGTATGTTTGAATCGGTAAAATCCGACAAGGGGTCGTGGGGCCTGCCATACAAACCTACTCCCAAAATTAGGTTCTTCTTAGAAAAACTTTTTTATTTATGCACTAATTTCAAATCAAATTTCGCACAAATGTGTTTTAATTGCTGACACACAACATATGTAAAAATTGACTAAATCGGACAATGGGGTCGTGGGGCTGCCAAACAAACCTAGTCCCCCAAATTAGACTCTTCTAAGAAAAACTTTTTTATTTTCTCATTGATTGCAATCAAATTTCGTGCAAATGTGTTTCTAGTGATACCACAAAACATATGTAAAAATGGACCAAATCGGACCATGGAGTCATGGGGCTGTCATACAAACCTTGCTCCCCAAATTAAGTTTTTTTAAGAATTTTTTTTTATTTATACACCAATTTCAACTAAACTTCACACAAATGTGTTTCTATTGATGACACAAAACATATGTATGAATAGATGGAGTCGGACCATGTGGTCATGGGGCTACCATACAAACCTATCCCCCCAAATCAAATTTTTCTAAGAAAAACGTTTTTATTTGCTCACAAATTTCAACCAACCTCATGGGAATGTACTTTTATTGATGTTACAAAACATATGCAAAAATGAATGAAATCGGACCATTGGGGTCATGGGGCTGGCATATAAACCCAACCCCCAAATTAGGTTCTTTGAAGAACAACTTTTCTATTTGTCCACCAATTTCAACCAAATCTCATAAAAATATGTTTTAATTGATACCACAAACATACGTAAAAATTGAAAGAAAGGCCATGTGTTCATAGAGCTGCCGTACAAACCCCCCCCCCCCCCCCCCCCCCCCCACACACACACACACTTCGTCTTTGCTCATTCGAAGAAACCCACGTCCACCGCTTCCCCCAATAAATCTTCGCCACGGCACTTATGTGAAAATTCAAGGAAAAGCATGGAAGCGGGGAGAATTGAACACAAGTCATAGGAACGCCCGAAAAAACTTTTAGCCCGGGGGGAGCGAAGGGTATCCAAATTTCGGCCGCGCCCGAAATTAGCCTCGTTTTCTCTATACATTGGTTTATCGCACAATTATGTACTATACATACTTTTTTCATTATACATAAAGATTCATATTTATGCTGTACGATATGCCTGTGTATAGAGAGAATCTATACAAAGAGGACGGTGAATTATGTTGAAATATATAAAAAATTAAAAACGAAAATTAAAACGAAAAAAAAAAACGATTAGTGACTGTGTTAAAAATAATAAAATTGAGGAATAGTTCGATGTCGCCCTAACCGCTTCCTATAGTGTTGGTGTTCACAAAATTTTTTCCTCGCTCGCGAATGTGTCTGATTTAGATCAGAAATCCTTTGGATCCGTTTTGCGGATGAATTCCATCATCGGCATTGGTGGTTGCCCACATCGGCATCAAATTTTTAGAAGTGGCTCGATACCAGGAGCGTGAGAATTTAGACGTGAGCTGTGTTGGACGTGCTGGGTTCCTTTCATTTTTGCATGGTGTTGTGCATACTGTTGGCCTGCAGTGCTTTTTCTTGGCTGGTGTGCCAGTGCGTTTTCTTGGCTGGAGGTCGCAGTGCGTTTGAAAATATCTGCTGGTGGATACGACGGACATTATTGAATTGAATTATTTTTGAGGTGATTTTATTTTGTGAATTCCATTAATCACTAGTTGTTAACAGGTTCGGCGCAGCATACGATCGATCGTCGGCAGCAGCTACGAAAAGCCTCGTAAGTTTTACAGTATAAATAATATTAATTTCGAAGTTTATTGAATTTCCTTGAATTTTGGTTTTGAATACTTTTTCAATTAATATTTCTTTTTGAATTACTTTGTTTTTTTTTTCTTCCTTCTTTCATTTTTATTATTATTTTATTTTATATTAATTTGAATTCACCTCAATAAATTTTTATAATGTTTTGCTAAATATTTTTTTTATTGGGTTCTTCAGTGTGCCGAAGGATGGGCACGTTCCTCCCCCACTCCTCGTCCTCTTCTCTTTTCAGCTAACGTTTATTTCCTAGGTGGCTTAACTAGGATTAGATTGCTTTGGTCCTAAAACCACGACCTCCGCTGGTCTAGTCGGGACATGTGCCACCTGGCCAAAAGCAATCTGATCACATAACTATTCTTGTTGCAGTGACGGCGGCCTGACCCAAAGCCGTGGTTCGCAACAGTGGATTGTAGAATTATTTACAGTAAATTTTGGAATATCTTCTCTCCGAGTTCCCTTGATTAATTCTATGTACGATGTCTAATTTTGACATTGAGTGCCATGGAGGGAGCCGATTTGAGTTCGAAATGCAATCTTCCTAAAATGAGGAAGAATTTTGAGCCATTTTCCTGATTTGTCCTATTTTTGTCCTAGTAAATATTTTTTCCATAATTTTTGAAAAAATAGGTCCCACATTTCAAAAATAAACATATTTGATATGAGCTAGTTGTATGGACACAGACTTATCGTCGAATCGACAACCATACCTAAGAAATACTGGAGTTCTAAAAGTTACCCAAAGTTTATCCTTCGTCGTTTCGACGACACCAATTTCCAAAAATCCAACTTACCCTGCTTACTTCGTCTAGCCGCAATGTACCCGGCAATTACATCGGCACGGTGAGTGCTGTACGAAAACTCAGCTCCAAATAATGAGAATTGTCACGAAAAATGGGATAAATTTGATGATGCGTAGTCGATTCGACGAAGCATGACCTTCCGGGGCTAGCAAAGCTGTATACCATTTATCAGCCTTTCAGATGGAAATAATTTGAATTCCGCTAACTTCCCGGAAGGACCTAACGGTTGAAATTGTATACTTCAGCTCAGAAGCCATGAAATGAAACAGGAAATATGGGATCCACGCAGCCACAGTAGCACACTCACAAGTGAAATGTGTGTGCTGGTACGCAGCCTCCGTCAATTACGAGAGGCCACTCGCTGTCATCTATTTGTATGCGCCTCCTGACTGCAAACTGTCCCGATCATGACTTCTCCGGCAGCACTTAGAGTACTGAAAAAGGCAAAATTTTTGAAAATGTTGTATATTGCAGCGATTTTTTTAACTACATCGATAAGGATTTTTTCACCATCTTCATCGACCAGGGGGGGCCCCCCTGGCTACGCCCATGTGAATAGTTCTTCACTTTCACCGATAGTATTTGATTGTTTTTGCACCATTAAATTTTGCCGATCACCACTTTTCGCAGAATAACCTCTCCGACTGTTATTTGTATTCGCAGTATCACATTGCTTCTTAAAGCATTCACGCGCCCAATGCCCTGGCTTGTGGCAGTAATTGCATTTACCGGATCGTTTTGTTGAACTGTTTGTAGTGCCTCGGCTCTTCGTAAATTGGCTTGTACTAACTGCATATGCTGCACCCGACCCCGATGACGAATTGTCCGCAGACGCTGTCCTAGTGTTGAGTATAGCCTCTTCATTTACTAAATGGTCATTTATACGTTCAATGGTTTGCTCTGCTCGAGGAACCGCATACCAAGCAGTTCTAACGTGATCAAATTTTGCTGGTAGGCTGCTTAACACTTTTGCGATAATCATTGGATGATTTTGCTCCAAATTTAAATCCTTAAGCCGTTGTGCTAAGGAAATTATAGATGCAACCAAATTCGAAATGCTCTCATTTTTGTCCATTTTCATGTTTATAAATTTCTCCAGCAACACCTGAGCCGACTGGTCTGATTTGTCTGCATGAACAGTCTTCAGCCTCGTCCACATTTCAGCCGCAGTCGAACAATCACTCAAATATTTAAGTTGGTCTAACTCCAATCCTCGCATGAGAAAAGCTTGCGCCTCAGCATCCTTCTCATCCCATGAGGTCGTATTCGTACTCGGTCGAAGATTAATCCCAATGATATAGGGCTTCAATTTATTTTCCGTCATGTAAATCTCCATCTGCCGCTTCCATAATTAATAATTGGTTCCATTGAAGCGATGTATTTGATAAGACTTGAATTCCGCCATGCTGCTGGTAATATCTGCTGGCTCTTCAGACGCACCAAAATCAACTGTATACTTTGGCTGATCTTCTCGATCGCTTGAAATCGCACTAATTGATGGTTTTTCCGTCGCGCTCGAACTAATTGACAGTTTTTCGGGATCTTGCTTCCATCAATTTAAAAATATGTACTTATTTTCGATTACGAATCAAAAACCGCCGCGTAGGACTGGGCTCATAACCTGTTGAAACCCGAACAAGGCTTGGAATCGAAAACGCAGTATTTTAATATAATGTTCTTTATTACTCGAGCGCACAATTAGAACTGAACGAGTTTAGAAAAAATCAAGTACATAATGTGTTGTTATATTTCGGTAAAAACAAGTTTTACATTAGTGGCAGTATCAAAGACTAAATAGCAGAAAGATGTTACATGTTTGAATATTATAAATTATCAGAAGAGAGCGTTAATTCCAATACATCGATCACAAAATAGTTAATATTAAATCGTTATAAAATAAAGCTGCAATTGATTGAAGACATGTTTGGCCATTTTTTTCTGTTGGGAATATATACTGTAAATTCAGATTTTGGGGTTTTTCGTTTGTGGCTTTGACACATGGGGATATTACGCAGCAATGGCATGCCCAAGATACTGATGAACGCGCGAAGAGTGGACGCAGTCAGATTGCGTGAACGAACGAGAGCTCGATTCAAGCAATCAATGGAGGAGGACGCCTACCAGATACTTTGGGCTTTTGAGTCGCATGACTGCGCCAACACAAGCCGATTAGTCTTCATTTACGGATTTGGGGATTGACAATTAAAGTCATCACATGCTGGCGATTTGGATTTTAACTGCCAGTCTGTAGACAGTTTATACGAGGTATACC
The DNA here is from genome assembly GCA_949715475.1 of Microchrysa polita. Taxonomy (NCBI): domain Eukaryota; kingdom Metazoa; phylum Arthropoda; class Insecta; order Diptera; family Stratiomyidae; genus Microchrysa; species Microchrysa polita. The sequence goes on from OX454419.1 coordinate 16,756,768, forward strand.
TATTTTTATGAACTTGTTATACATACATACCATTTTACAAAACGGAGGTTTTTCTCGTACGAGTAATGTAGGTCAAACAGTAAGAAAACGAGAAATTGTATCAACAATTTATGACAATCAAATCACGAACCAACGAAACTTCAAATGAATATCCAGCGATAAATCTGCTAACAATGGCATTCACTTCACTTAACTCTGTCGGAGATTATGGCAACTATCAATTTTGCTCCCGCAAAATCATAGCGTCGTACACACTAACCGGAGTAACTACCGTCGTCATCACCCTACGTCGTCATCGCCAAACAGCCCTAATCCTGAATAATTGAGCCGTCACCCCGGCATATGCACCCCATCGCATACGCAATACACTCTGGGCTAAACAGAGCTTATACCGTAACATATTGTCCAATAAATTTCCTCAAATCCAACTATTACCTGCGCTTAATGGCAACCAAAACACTAACAACAATTCATCCTTCAACTAATCGCCCCCACCATAGTGTATGTAGTATTCACCAGACCATTTCATTCCATGATCCTTCAGCCATTTCTTACGGTGTTGATGGGGTCAAATTCATAAACGTGACACCATTTCGGATTATTATGGTTTTTATGCAAGCTCGGTGTCTGTATGCGTAGTTTCCGCGCGGATTTTTAGACCCAGCATAACGGTGGCTCAGTGAAATTTGTGAATCTGGACCCCTTGGTTTCATAGTTTGATACGCAACAACGTAGGGAGGAACTTTTCTGCTGTCTCTGTACTGATGATTGCAACAGTATACGCTTTCAAACTATTCTCATGGCTCGCTGGATTGTCTCACCGAACTGCTGAAACATCAGCTAGCAGCGCATCAATAAAGCTTAACGCTCGACATTATTGTATGTGGCTCTTTTATTCTCCGCTGTGCTGAAGGAAACCTCACGCGAAAAACTGATTGATATGACGGGTAGATGGAAGTCACATCGTAATAAATATATTCGGCAAAATGGGAAAATTGCTGTTGATGTTCGTATATGGAGTTGGATCCATTTTTTCTGTAGCTAGGAATATATGAGTAGACTATGGTGTTCGATAAAATTGCAGATACAGGTCTGCTGAAGCGTTGATAATTGCTGCAAAGTCGACGGATTAATTTTCAGTGATGAATTTATTATATTTTCAATCAAATCAATTTTTAACGATGAATTCTCGCTCAGAATTCTGGGACGTGTGAATGGAAATATTTTTTTTTTTAACACAGGAATAAAAAATCATCTCCTGACAGGTTTATTGTGCTGGAGTTGTGAAAGTAAAGAATGCTAAGTCCCATGCAATCAGACTATATGCATGCAAGCTACACTTTACGTTTGAGCTTATGGTACACGGGAGGATAAACTGGCCAAAACCAGCTTTTTGTAGTCAGGTCACGAGTGTTTCCCAACTTATTGAAAAGTTTCGTAAATTTTCCGTTTATCTCAAAAGTCTATAAACGAGTAAACATTTTTGAAGTTGAAAATAGCAAAATCATGTCTGCAGATCCTTGTATACTATCGGTACACATACCGTGCCGAAAATATGAACAATAGCCAATTTTCAATACTAGGACAAACAATTGAAAATTGGGCTAATTCCCAAAGTAACCCGAGACAAAATACAAGGAATACGAGTATAGGTTCCACTGCAGCTCTTTTCTTTTCGACTCTATATGTGAATTTTCATATTTCTACTGTTTCGGATTATTTCAACGAGTCGAAATCGAGGAAAAGATATTATTTGTTTTGTTGCTGATTGGACAGGGATTTCAATATTCCGTTGACATCGTCCTTTAATCAACTTTTGTACACAATGCAACGGTAAGCTCGCGCTATTCTGCCAAGAAATTGCACAAAATTTCGATCGAACTATCTAGTTCTTCTTCTTCTCTTGCCTTTTTCCAAACAATTATGACCCGGATTTATCTATAGCTATGTCAGGAATGACGAAAATATTCTACGACGTGATTTCCGTATTTCAGTGCGAGCAACAAAAAAAAAATCCAATGTACACGAATCCTTTAGAATTGAGATTTATATGGGAATTTTCAATTTTCAGAGATATTGCGTATATAGGAACCAACAACGTACGAAAGGATGATGCCAATCTCTTAATGGAAAAGTAATAGCCTTTTCGTTTCACTTTTTAATCCGAATTGAAAAGTGTGTACACGCTTCCAAATTGAGATGCAATATTGAGTTTTTCTCGATTTTCATCAGGAAAGGCACTTCAGGACACAACAAAAATGAAGAAGAAATCGTAGGTATATACAACAATCTGTACACCGAAAATTTAGTGAGTCAATGCATAGATGATGGCAGAACTTGGCGTTTTGCCAATTTGTTATGAATGACCTTGCACGAATTTTCACGAATTTCGAACGCCAAGGACAAGGTGTCAAGGTCTGCGATATCCGTCTGTCCGTCTGATACTCGGCCAATTTAAAAGCTATGAAACTGAAATTTTGCACAAATGCTTCTTTTTGATGCAGGCAGTTTGTATGATTGAATCCGTAAAATCGGATCATGGGGTCATGGGGCTGCCATACAAAACCAATCCCCCATATTAGGTTCTTCTAAGAAAAACCCTTTTATTTGTGCACCAATTTCAACCAAATTTCACAGAAATGTGTTTCTATTGATAACACAAAACAAATATATGAATAAATTCAAATCAGACTATGGGGTCATGGGGCTGCCATATAAACCCAACTCCCCCATTTTGGTTCTTCTGAGAAACATTTTTTATATCAATTTCACAAAACCTTGTCGACGCAACGGAGCTTTGTGAAGACGGAAGCAAAAGAATGGGTGGGGGGGGGGATTAAATACAAGTCGTAGGTACGTCCGAAAAAACTTTAAGCCCAAGGAGAACGAAGGGTGTTCAAATTTCGGCCGCGCCCGAAATTAGCCTCGGTCTCATTTTTTCTTTTGTTTGTTTTAGCTTTATGTTTTTATACCCGTCACTATTTGAAAAGGGTGGTGTCATCTCTCCACTACGGTGGCAAGTAGTGGTAAACTTGACAGGGGAAGGATTTTGCATATGCGGATGATGTAGCGATTGTAGTATCAGGAATGTATTTCTCCGTGATCAGTCAGATCACGGAAAGTACACTATAGGTTTGGTCAGCAATTGGGCCACAAGCTGGGCCTGGGCGTAAGGCCGGGGAAGACAAAACTGATGCTGTTTACTACAAAAACCAAAATACCACCATTCTTGCTCCAAATTATCATGTTCCAGGACTTTGACATTAAATTTTTCACTGATGGGTCAAAAATGGATTGTTGCGTCGGTGCCAAAATCTTCTGTGGATCATTATGAATATTACCATCTTCCTGATTATGTCAGCATTTATCAAACCGAAATGCTTGCGATCATGAAGGCGTGTCATGCTCTCAGCAATATACAAAACAGCCAGAGTATCGCCATCTGCTCAGATAGTCAGACTGCTACTATGGCAATGCCATCGGCGAAGACGATCTGCAAGGTTTTTGAAATATGTGAGGAAGCATTAACCAGGCTTGGCACACGACAAAGAATACTGGATACAGGAACATAGAGGGTAACGAAATGACTGACAAACTAGCCAAAATTGGTGTCACTCTTGACAGCTCTCATGCGGAGCGTGTTTGCGTCCCGACGGCAGCTGTTATGTGTAAGATTTCCACCCACTACATAAACTCTTCTACTTAAAAATGGCAAATTCTGAGTACTTGCGTTATATCAAGGAAGATGTAGCCCTCCTACGATTGGAAAAGACTAAACCACGTAAAGATACCGCCAAGCTTACTGCTGTTATTGCGGGGCATTAGCCAATGTGGCTCCACGCTGCCAGGCTGGGCATCCCCTACAACGCGCATTGCCGCAGCTGCGGAAATGTAGATGATAGAGAAACCCTGATTGAATGTTCGTGTCTTGCCAGAATCCTTAATGGGATGCTCGGTAGGGCTTTTCTGGGAAGTTTGGAGGATGCAGCAAATGTGAAATTAGGGGAGCTGCAGTACTTCCTAAATAAAACTAGCTGGTTCAAGGCACCGCCCCTCCAAAATTCATCAGCTAGCCTTCATCATATACACTAGTTCCACTTCACAGAGCTTGTGGTCTGAAAACGGCACTTTATGCGCTAATTGGGATTTTGGCTAGCCTCTACCTAGGGAACAACTTTTACCAACCATGTGAAAGGGTATATTAAGTTGGTCATGAAGTTTGCAATACAAACTAGCTCCTCAGTTTTAAAGCTATCGGACTGAAATTTTTTAAACAAGTTTCTTTTTAGTGTACGCCGGAACGAAAGGAATCGGACCATTTGCGTCATAGGACTGCCATCGAAACCAACTCAATGCAGAAGCTTAACGCTTTGAGCGTGACTACACGACGTGCTGCCAGTTCGTTGGTAAAAAATATCGATGGGTAGAAGATGCAGGATTTTATTCAGCGCATCCCTAGGGCATGTTCGCATGCCCCCTGTGATGTGACATCAATGTGACATTTGCAAAATTTAGTAACTGGATCCCACAGAGGGCTCTTCTCTTCCAACAGGCAAAATAGTCGCGTGATTCCAATAAAGCCGGCAAGTATCCATGCCAAAATAATACAGACATGCATCGCGGCTGTTATTTAGAATTAGATTAGATTAACCGGGGTGGGGCGGGGCAAAAAAGGCACTGTAACCGGTGGTCTATTGTGGCATTGCCCATGCTATAGGGTAGATTAGCTCATATAACCGACTTCGATAAATCGATTCCTCTAACGAGAACGCAATGCCGAAATATTTCAAGCGGCGCATAGCTAGTCCCTCACACTCACAAAGAATGTGCGAAGCGGTTTTGTCGTCAGGCCCGCAAAAGCGACAGCTCGCGTCTATAACAATGCGCATGTTCTTTAAATGGCCATTTAAACGGCTTTGCCCCGCGCGGAACCCGCAAATTATCCTAACCCTGTTTCTGATCAGGTTCATTAGACTAAGGGTTCGTTTGGGTGAGTAGTAGGCAACGAAAAGTTTTGCCTGCTAAAGTCCTAGAAGAGTTTCCCAGTGTGCCACCTGGCTTTGGCTTTTTCCCACTCACTTATTTGATTTCTGCATGTACACAGTGGTATTACCCAGTAGGGTTCTGAAACAAAGAAGGGGGTGGTGGGTGCTCTCCTTGAACGCAAGTCTACCTGCTCATTGCCTTGGACATCCGAATTGCCAGGTAGCCAGAAAAGGGTGAGCCTGCTAATGGAGCCTACCTGTTGAAGGATTTCCTGGCGTACCCACACGAGCTTCGACTTGACAGTCATTTTTAAGGCATTTTCTCGCGCAAATTTCAATTGTGTGTATTTCTGCATCAAACATGGTCGGTCGAATTACCCTTGGAATAAACAGATTAATACCTGGGCCACTAATTCCTGCGCCAGAACCTGTATCAGTCTTTCAGCCATCCGTGGAAAATATGACAGTACTGGTGTCGAGTGCTCTGAGCCAATACCAATACAACCTTGCTCGGATCACTGCGTTAAATGAGGGGTAAAATCGTATAGTTTTATTTAACCAGGTGCTCTGACGGTATACTAACTTGACTACTGCTACTTATCCATCCTTACTGTAATGAGTTCAGTGAGCACGCCCCGTCACATATCTTGAGCTAATCTTACCACTGCCCCAATGTGTATATGGAGTGGTGAGAGATTCAGGACAGCTAGAGAGGCCAGCCTCTGAACTTTGTCTAGATTCAACCTACCGTCGTTGTCCCATATTCCACAATAGGTCTAATGATTGTCTTATACATCCACAAAATTATGTAAGGCTTAATACCCTATGCTTTCCCCGCATTGCTTCTGCAGCTCCACAATGCCTTGCTTTCTCTGCTACGACACTGAGGTATTCTTTAGATTTATTTTTCGTCAAGAGTGATTCCCAAATACGGGTGTGTAGAATGACCATAAGTTTTTTTTTATTTATGTAATTTTGCATTTCGGTACTCTTGTATTCTTGTATTCTTGTATTCTTGTATTCTTGTATTCTTGTATTCTTGTTTTCTTGTATTCTTGTATTCTTGTATTCTTGTATTCTTGTATTCTTGTATTCTTGTATTCTTGTATTCTTGTATTCTTGTATTCTTGTATTCTTGTATTCTTGTATTCTTGTATTCTTGTATTCTTGTATTCTTGTATTCTTGTATTCTTGTATTCTTGTATTCTTGTATTCTTGTATTCTTGTATTCTTGTATTCTTGTATTCTTGTATTCTTGTATTCTTGTATTCTTGTATTCTTGTTTTCTTGTATTCTTGTATTCTTGTATTCTTGTATTCTTGTATTCTTGTATTCTTGTATTCTTGTATTCTTGTATTCTTGTATTCTTGTATTCTTGTAATTTTGTATTCTTGTATTCTTGTATTCTTGTATTCTTGTATTCTTGTATTCTTGTATTCTTGCATTCTTGTATTCTTGTATTCTTGTATTCTTGTATTCTTGTATTCTTGTATTCTTGTATTCTTGTATTCTTGTATTCTTGTATTCTTGTATTCTTGTATTCTTGTATTCTTGTATTCTTGTATTCTTGTATTCTTGTATTCTTGTTTTCTTGTTTTCTTGTATTCTTGTATTCTTGTTTTCTTGTATTCTTGTATTCTTGTATTCTTGTATTCTTGTATTCTTGTATTCTTGTATTCTTGTATTCTTGTATTCTTGTATTCTTGTATTCTTGTATTCTTGTATTCTTGTATTCTTGTATTCTTGTATTCTTGTATTCTTGTATTCTTGTATTCTTGTATTCTTGTATTCTTGTATTCTTGTATTCTTGTATTCTTGTATTCTTGTATTCTTGTTTTCTTGTATTCTTGTATTCTTGTATTCTTGTATTCTTGTATTCTTGTATTCTTGTATTCTTGTATTCTTGTATTCTTGTATTCTTGTATTCTTGTATTCTTGTATTCTTGTATTCTTGTATTCTTGTATTCTTGTATTCTTGTATTCTTGTAATTTTGTATTCTTGTATTCTTGTATTCTTGTATTCTTGTATTCTTGTATTCTTGTATTCTTGTATTCTTGTATTCTTGTATTCTTGTATTCTTGTATTCTTGTATTCTTGTATTCTTGTATTCTTGTATTCTTGTATTCTTGTATTCTTGTATTCTTGTATTCTTGTATTCTTGTATTCTTGTATTCTTGTATTCTTGTATTCTTGTATTCTTGTTTTCTTGTATTCTTGTATTCTTGTTTTCTTGTATTCTTGTATTCTTGTATTCTTGTATTCTTGTATTCTTGTATTCTTGTATTCTTGTATTCTTGTATTCTTGTATTCTTGTATTCTTGTATTCTTGTATTCTTGTATTCTTGTATTCTTGTATTCTTGTATTCTTGTATTCTTGTATTCTTGTATTCTTGTATTCTTGTATTCTTGTATTCTTGTATTCTTGTATTCTTGTATTCTTGTATTCTTGTATTCTTGTATTCTTGTATATTCTTGTATTCTTGTATTCTTGTATTCTTGTATTCTTGTATTCTTGTATTCTTGTATTCTTGTATTCTTGTATTCTTGTATTCTTGTATTCTTGTATTCTTGTATTCTTGTATATTCTTGTATTCTTGTATTCTTGTATTCTTGTATTCTTGTATTCTTGTATTCTTGTATTCTTGTATTCTTGTATTCTTGTATTCTTGTATTCTTGTATTCTTGTATTCTTGTATTCTTGTATTCTTGTATTCTTGTATTCTTGTATTCTTGTATTCCGCACAAATGTTAAAAAAAAAGCGACCCGTGACCGAGAAAACGATCAAAATCAAGGAAACCTCGAAACAATGTTTTCGAGCTAGCAAACTTTGTGAATATCCGCTCTGTGGTTCACTTGGTTGAGTCGCATTATACGATGCTAGTAATCTAGAGTTTCGCATATCAAAACTCGGCGTGGTTAAAAATTTCCGTACATGTACGGAGAGGAAGTATATAATGCTTGCAATATTATACAGGGTGTCCGGAAACTACCGCATAAACGCACCGGATAATGATTCCTCAGTTGATGTTCAGCAAAAAAGTTGTACGGAACATACCCCCTTAGCTTAAGCCTTTAGCTGCCACAGGCATTTGAAGATTTATGAAAAAATAATTTTCTTGTACGACTAAAACTTCAATATCTTAAAGGCTGGACTAGCTAGAATAGCAGAATGAGATGATTATTACAGCCAACAAATTTACCTATAAAATAAAACTAACCACACTAAAATTTGATAATAAGTTTGGTTTTTACAGAGCTTCAAAGTTTAATTTGTGTGATTTCACCCAAAAACATTATATTTTTTCATCACAATTTTCTCCAACTTTGGACAAGGAGAGGTGGTTGTACGATTCTTTTAGAAATTGGCGCATATTCTTACGATCATATCTTACATCATTTTATTCTAGCTTCATTATTTCTAACAGTTTTAATACCTTAAGTGCAGATAACTAGGGTTAATTTTGGCTCGATTTCGACATTATTTGAACAGATGTTTCCAATTGCAGATCTTTAGGGGCAGTCTGAATTGAATTGTATTGAATTCGAGCTAAAAATTAACCCTAGTTTTCTGCACTTAACGTATAAAAACTGTAAGAAATAATGGAGCTAGAATAAAATGATGTAAGAAAGATATGATCGTTAGACTATGCGCCAATTTTTAAAAGAATCATACAAGCACCTCAATTTGGCAGTAGTTGGAGAAAACTGAGATGGAAAAATAGATTGTTTTTGGGTCAAATCACACAAATTAGCTAAGGGGGTATGTTCCGTACAATTTTTATGATGAAAATCAACTGAGGAATCATAATCCGGTGCGTTTATGCGGTAGTTTCCGGACACCCTGTATATACGCTCCGAAATGATATGCAATGTAACGTTGACTCGAAATTGCCTATAAACGGCTGAATTAACGCACCATGGCCCCACATGGGGCAATACAGTACTGAGAAGAACAAGAAACTTTGTGATATATCTTTAAAATAAAACAAAAATGGAGCTAGGCTTACACCGACACAGAAAATAATAATTCTCACAGCAAAGTCGATCAAGAAAATTTCGTAAACAATCATCAAGCGTTGAAATGCTTGAGCAAGCATACCTAATTCAATTTTCCTTCGAACTTCGAAGGGCAAAGCTACTCTTTCTTTTGGTTAGTTTCTAGCCTTTAACTCGCCTTAAAGCAAACTAAATAAAACTTGCAAGACAAAGTACGGAGTAAACCTACCGTCATAAACATAAACGCAGCAAAAAGGTGCATTGTCGTGACAAGGACACCCTCTCGATCCACACGAATTTATGAAGGTGCAATGAGGAGAAATAGCTAAACTGTCCCAACGGGATGTGAAGAAAAACTTTTCCAGTGATTTTAACTTTACGATTTTTCTTTTTTATTTGTTTGGCTATGTCGTTTGGTTCAAAGCGTCCTATAGTTGACGACAAAGATGACGACGGACGGTATCCTTTCGCAATAGACACACAAACAATTTTAGACTTCACGGTGCAGAGAAAGTTACAGTCCGGATAATTTGACACAAAACGAGTGACGATGTGAAAGTCCAAAATTTTATAGCTTTATTTTTGTGTTGTCTTCACGTCAAGTTCAGCAATGAAATTGACATCTCTTTTTTTGGATGGATGGCTAATTGTACTATGAAAGTTTAGCTGTATAGGTGAATTGGATTAAGTTTTGATGATGATGGTATGGTGACGAAAACAAAAAAAACAGGTCTTAATGGAAACGCGGAAAGTTTTAATGATTTTTTTTTATTTTTAGGTTCAAGTTCATTTAATGGATTCTTTAGTAATCAAATTAGACAGATATTTTCGATTTATTTTGGTTTATATTCTTTTTTAAAAGGGAAAAGAACTGTAAATGAGGTCTATGCGACAAGATTATTTCTTTTAGTTATCTACTAAAAACAATCGGTTTCCCATTATTTGATTTTATCTTCTTAATTTTGAGCACAAGTTTTTCCTAGTATGTACCTACTCAATTTTAAACAATAAAATATTTCAATTCTAATACATACCTGAAAGCCTGTCAAGCTTTCCGTGTACAGACGATACAAACGAGTTATCTCTCCTAGAGACCATTAAATCAGTTGCAGTTTCAATGAACTCACTGAATGATTCTTGCACCTAAAAGAGAGAAAAGAGATATAAGATATAGTGCCAAATGTAAATTGCATTTCGGTAGCTGATGATGTTTTACATAACACTCCCCTCGCCACCTTTCACCGTCCTTTCTGGCAATGGAATCTCTCGGCTGTTGACTGACAGAGCTCCACGAGTAAAAAGGAAATTGTGCGCAGTCATGTGAATTTCATTTTTGACATAACATTTCACAAAATGTAAGTAATGTAGTCTGCTACGATACTAGACGAATCTACTGAATTGTAAATTAGGTGCATATCACTTTGATTTTATGGCAGCACGTAAAATTTGTTTCATTTTATAGTGAAATTTACAAAGTATCTGTACCTAAATGTAGCAATAGCTTATTCCATTAACATGCACATAGTTAAGAGTAGGTAAAGGGATATCAAATCAAGGGCAAGATTAAATCCCATGTACAACTAAAATAAGGAAACGTACGCTGGCGATAACATTAATAATATCCTTTCAACCTATTCCTATTTACACACTTAAGATCAAATTAATTAACACTAGAAGGGTCAGGAATTTTGTATACCTAAAAGGGTCACAGCCGTCAATTTGACGGCAAGGTGTTTACAGCTAAAATTGTATTTAAATAAATATAAAATGCTTATGTAAATAAAGATGTAAGACATTATCTTTCTTTTAATTGGAAATTAATGTATTTCTAAATATTTTTTTAGTGAAATTTGTAAAAATATTTATTTTTTTTTATGTATGACTAATAGCACATTCTTCTCAAACAGCCTTTTACAGATGGTAAAAAAGTAATAGTTGAATTCTTTTCCAGTCGTCCTGAAATGCATATTTACACTGATATCCTCCTGTGATCCTTTTCGCTTGTTGCTTTAGCTCTAGCCAGTTATACAGGGAGTAGGTCTTTAGTAATAAAAACAAACCGCCCAGTAGCCAAGAGCGTTTACCCCGAGTACTTCTCAGACCGAAACCTATTCTGTTTTTGGTAAAACTATTTATATTTAAATTTGTGACATCTACTTTTCAGACCACTGTGTAGGTTGAAGTATGAAAGGTGAAAGAGTCAGTGTTACTCCTAGCGAGATAACCGATGATTGTAAAGTAATCGCAGTCAACAACTCAAGTACGAACCGGTTTTATTGTACGGAACTGTAATTCGATCATGAAGAGGGAAACAACTTTGGACAGCTAAATTAGGATCGCAAGGGTTGCTCGGAAGAAGGAAGGATGTCAGCTAAATATATGAATTCTACTCGTTCGGTACGACTGGCAAAGGTTCAATTTGTTGTCAATGGTCATATAGCTGTCTCCTCACCAAAAAGAGATTGCAAGCGTCATGGATTTGGTACTGAAACTCTAAACATGCCACGGAAGGATGTGCTACTTTCCAAAAGCAACTAAGATGCCCAGCAAAAATTCAGAACTAAGTGGATTATACATATAGCAGGGTTGATCGTGGCGCTACTTTCATATGAGGTAGTCTTATTTCTTTGCAGTGGATTTCTGGACATGGAGTTCTCAATGTATTTTAGAGTATCTTAGTATTTTACTTTACTTTAGGTACTCACTGGCTACCAGTTATTTCAGCATAAGTGCCATCAATATTTCTGGTGTCCGTTAGATCGTTGTCTTGAACGCTTCAAGAAATCCTGTTCTATTTCGACATTACTCTTTATCACTGGAGTGCATTAATTTTGGGAAATGTATTAGTACTGTCGCAACGTACTCTTTATTGCATTGCAACAGATCATAACTGAGCAAACAAGCACGCCAAGGACCGTGAAAATGACTCAGACCGTAGCCTGGGCTAGTGAACTCAAGCGCTGGAAAAGCGCACAATATCACAAAAAGTTCAAATGGGAAACCTATATTATCGACTATTTTCTTTAACGAGCGCTCTAACTACAATCAAAAATTTTTAACGACGGATTTATGGATTTTTTGGGCTGATAACCCTTAACCGTCAATTTGACGGTTCTGACCCTAATAGGTATAACAAGAAATATCTCACAAACTAAAATTTTTTATTTTTATTTCTATTCAAATATATGATCAAATACATATTTTAGGAAAAGTCAATAAATATGAAAGCTGAAAACATCGTAGTATAGAAGATATAGATGATTTAAATCACAAAACCGTCAATTTGACGGCTCTGACCCTTCTAGTGTTAAAATACTGAGAAATTTTCACTGCAATGTAACATCTCTACTGTGTCCATAGACAGTACTTTTTCGAGTTCGCCTATAACATTATTCGAAAAAAATCTAAACAACGAAAAAACCACTAAAATTCAATCAGAAACATTCAATCGCCTTTTTATTGAATCCTTTCACTCGGCCTTCGTGTATGCATTTGCATCACAAAAAAAAGGAACTGAAAACAAAAACCGAAAATAGAGACGACACACTTCAGTTCAGTCTTCTATTACTCTGACTAAGCAAATTGCTGTTGGGCTCTTGCTTGTGTGTCGATTTGTTGTCTGTCCAAACATCAAAAGGATGCATCCAGCTGCTTTGTTTGGATCTCTTTGCTGTTGGAGTTTGAATCGTTGCAGACAGGACAAGCTTGCACATTCGTTTTTTGTTGTGGCTGCTGCAAGTAACGTACTCGTATACAGGGTGTCCGGAAACTGCCGCATAAACGCACCGGATTGTGATTCCTCATATGATTTCCAGCTTAACCCTTTAGCTGCCACAGGCATTTTAAGATTTTTGGAATATCGGATAAGAGGTTTGTTTTTTACAGAACTTCAAAATCAAATTTTTGTGATTTGATCCAAAAACAATATGTTTTTCCATCTCAATTTTATCCAACTTCTGCCAGGGAGAGGTGCTTGTACGATTCTTTTAAAAATTGGCGCATAGTCTCCCGAACAAGTCCTTCTTACATCATTTTATTCTAACTCCATTATTTCAATTTCAATTCACTAGACCCCTAAAGATCTGTAATTTGGCAAAATTTATTCAAGTTATATCAAAATCGATCAAAAATTATCCCTAGTTTTCTGCACTTAAGGCATTGAAATTGTTAGAAATAACCAAGCTAGAATAAAATGATCGTTAGACTATGCGCCAATTTTTAAAAGAAACGTACGAGCACCTCACCTTGGCAGAAGTTGGAGAAAATTGAGATAGAGAAACATTATCTGTCATTGGCAAGTAAGCAGACGTTGAAAAATATCACGCACTGTTTTTTTTTTTCGAAAAATCGTCCAATTTACTGGAAATTAAAAATAACGAACTAAATAAAAACAATATCCGGGCGAATGGGCCGTTTAACCCGGGAACACTAATGTGAGTCATTTTGACTCACATATAAAAGTTTTTCACTTGCCCTTGAAAGGGCCGTACGCACAACGCGTTGCGCTACTTATGTATTCCTTGAGAAACTAATTTTGTACCGAATTTCATTGGGAGTGGTCGATTTCGTTTTCGTCGTGAGTAGATATAAGTGTTTTCCTGCAAGCCAGTGAGTCAGATTGGCTTACTGTCGATTCTGCAATTACAAAATAAGAAGGAAGACAAACACATTTCGTGCTAAATGCAGTGTTCCTGTATGCGGTGAACATACAAAAAAATTATGTTTCCAGTGCAATCAATCGGAATCGTAAATGTATAGCATTATGATCATTCATTTGTTGAGGCTGTTAAAATCACAGAGCTCTTTTTTATGGCTGTGAAAGTCAATGATTTCTTATTTTCATTTTTGGTTAATAAAGAATTTTCTATGAATTAAATTATTCTTAATTGTTTTCCTTTGCTGTCTATGATTTTTATTCACACTCTCCCATTTTATGTAACGAAAATCTCATAGTGAGTCAAAATGACTCATGGTTAGTAACAAGCGCCTAAAATTAAGGTTAGTGTTCCCGGGTTAAATATTAAAAAACTAGCCGAATCTCAAGTGATAGTGCTGTGAATATAAATTTCTAACAAAGACCATTATGAGTGATTCCTGCCATAACTGTGCAAAAGCATTTAAAGACCCGAAGAACATAATTCTGTGTACTAGTTGCAAAAACTATTTCCATTCTGAGTGCTGTGGACTAAACACGGCTGAAAACAGCCGCAAATTGGGCACACGCAAAGATCAATGAAAATGTTCGCCATGCAAGTCACTTTATACAGAATTGTTGAGCAAAATCGGCGAAATTGTTAAAGAAGAACTGGATAAACACCAACTTGTCACCTCAGTCCAGTTCATGTCGGATAAATTCGACGAATTCACCGCCAGATACCACGAGGCTCAAGAAGAAATTAAATCACTCAAATGTGAAAATAATAACATGAACAAACGTATCGATGAGTTAGAAATGCAAAATAATCGCCTTCAACACCAACTAAGGCGCAACAACATCGTAATTAATGGTATGGAAGTCACACAACACGAGAACGTCACCGAAATTGTCAAAAGTGTAGCGAGATACATAGGTTCGGATGTCACTGAAGCCACCATCAGCAGTGTATACAGATCGAAGGCAACGACTGCAACACCAGCTATTGTAGTTTCTTTCACTAGAACGACCGACCAACTTCATAGCGTCGTACAGCAGGCAGAAAACGAAAGACAACCAGAACGGCGGAGGCTTGCCGGCAACTGAGATCTGCAAACATCTAAGAAAGGGAAAAATCTACATTGGAGATCAACTCACACCCAAAATGGCTCATTTGTTGAGAGAGGCGAAAAAGGTAGCTAAAGAGAAGGATTACAAGTTCACTTTGATGAGAGGAGGTAATGTTTATGTTAGAAAAGAAGAAAAAGCACCAGCTATAAAAATTAATAACATCGATGATTTTAATAAATTAAACAATTAATTGCAGATTAGATAAATAGATATCATATTTTACTTTCAAATCTTTATGAATTATATTAATACTCGTGAACAAACTAAAGAGATCAGTCAAATTAAAGACGTTAAGTCTATTCTTGTAAATGTCAACAAATTCAAAATTCTTCATTTAAATATAAGAAGCATAAAGAAAAACTTTGATGAATTGAATATATTGTTAAGCGAACTAGGTATTCATTTTGAGGTTATAGCGCTCTCTGAGACTCACCACGGTAGTTATGCATCTGAATTTGAATCAATCGCAAAACACTTTGAAATCGCAGGTTATAAAATGACATATACAAAAAATAATAGAAATAAAAACGATGGCGTTATTAGAGAGTTTTAGCTTGTCGTTCGAAATAATACGACATAATTTGACATTCCATATAAAAATTCGCTTGCGTACCGTATACGTAACAGTATATCATAATTTTGCATGTCCCAAATAGGCATGGGTATATTTCCGTATAGTTGATGTTTTCTAAACAGTCGAAATTGTCGGGTCGCGATTTTTAGTTGTCATAACATTAGTTAAAAGATATCGTATAAGTTTTACGTGTTATTCGCGCGGGTGTTTTTACATGGAAATTTTGTTTTACGTATACGGTGGTTATTACGTTAGTGTAAAACTCTCTATTGTCTACACTAAACAAACACTTAATCAGAAAACATTTGAAATTTCAAACAGTGAAGTTACAGGTCTTAAAACCAAAATCATTACACATTGTCAGGAAGTAATCAATGTTCTAGCAATGTATCGCTCTCCAGCTATTGATGGCACGCGGTTTGTTGAAGAATTAAGCACAATGCTCCCGGGAAATAGAGAAGGGCTATTAGATATTATTGTAGGTGATATAAATTTAAATTTACTAGACAACAATCCAGTAATAAATGAATATCAAGACACACTTAGTGCTAATGGCTTCATTTCTGTAATCAATAAACCTACCAGAGTAGACGCTAGATCAGAATCTTGTCTGGATCATATATTCATTAGACAGAACAAAAATCCAACTTTTACAGGAAATGTGTCACCAATTATATTGCAAAACTCAATCACAGACCATTATTCGATTCTCATGGCAGTAAATGTAAAAGAAAACTTTAATGCAAAAACTGATAAAAGTTCCTTGAAAAGGGTAAACTTCGAGCAATTACTAATAGAGGTGAATAGAGTAAAGTGGAATACCATAATTGCTTCTTCGGATACAAGTAAAATTTCGGCAGACAAGTTTGTAAATACTATAAAGGATATCGTTACAAAGGCTACAATAATAACAACGATTCCCAAAAAATACGTATCAGTCAAACCATCGATAACGTTAGGAATTACTCATTCAATTAGACATAGGGACAAACTAAAGAAAAAACTGAAGGCACAACCATTTAATCTAAACCTCAAGCATTTCTACAAAAATTACAGAAACAAGCTAACTAAAGTCATTAGAGAAGCCAAACGAAATCATATTCAACTGCAGATAAAGTCCTCTAAAAACAACAAGAAGCTTTGGGAATTAGTTAATAATTCAATTAATAGGTCAAAACAAAACGTGGAAATACCCTCTACTATTCTGCCAAAAAGTACCCAGGTCCAAGTAGCTTCTTGTCCAGATAAAATTAACAAAGCCATTGCTAACCATTTAAATGAGCACTTCTCAATAGTAGGGAAAACAATAGCAGAATCCATCCAAAGTATATCTCCCAACAATAATCGAAACGGGACTTTAACCTCAGAATCCCATTTTCACATAACCAAAGTAACTGAGCCAGAAATAATAACTAATAGACAACCTAAAAGTCAACACAGCTGCGGGATATGATAATATTTCTGTGTCTATATTAAAGCGTATTAAAAATCAAATTTCACAGCCACTGAAACTAGTACTCAATAAATGTATATATGAAGGTAATTTTCCTGCTATTTTTAAAAGAGCATTAGTTGTACCAGTATTTAAGGGGGTGATTTACAGGATCCATCAAACTATAAGCCAATATCACTCCTTCCAATTTTCAGTAAAATATTTGAACGCTGCATCAAAAAACGCCTAATAAAATATCTTTCTGAGAACTGTTTGCGATCAAATCAACAGTTTGGTTTCCTTCAAGGAAAAAGTACCGAAGATGCGGTACTAGAAGTAAAAAATTTTCTTTACTCTAATATAAATCAGAATAATAAGCCTCTTGCTATTTTCATGGACTTATCAAAAGCTTTTGATACTATATCTCATGAAAAACTGATTAAAAAATTGGTTAATATAGGGATAACGCATACTCCACTGAAGCTATTTACCCACTATTTACAAGGCAGAACCCAACAAGTAAAAGTTGATAGTACCCTAAGCGACATAACAATTAATCACGAGTATGGCCTACCTCAAGGGACGGTTCTATCTCCTATATTATATTTAATTTACGCAAATGAATTATGTAACATGAATATTAGAAATGGTAAAGTAATAGCTTCCGCAGACGACACAGTGGTACTACTTGCCACAAAGTCCTGGGAGAATACAGTTAAAGCTTGCGAAGAAGCAATGACTACAATTAAAACTTGGCTAAATAGTAATCAACTTAAACTGAATACAGATACAACCAAAGCTGTTCCATTTTCCATTCAAAAAAGTGGACTACCAAACATTGATTTCATAACTCACGCTGCCTAGAACAACAAAGAAGTTATCCAAGTTGCACATGCGATAAAATTAAAACAAACCACACAGTAAAGTATCTAGGAGTTGTAGTTGATAGTCAACTGAAATGGAATGAACACATATCATATATTAACACTAAAATCAGAAGATACTTATGCCTGCTAAGCTATTTAAAGCAAACTCTGCTGCTACATCAAATTAAAACGATATACCAAGCCTTAGTGGAGTCGGTTCTCTCATACTGTATATCAGCATGGGGGGAACCTATAAAGAGCACTTAAAATCTTTAAGAGTTTCACAAAAAAAACCATTATTAAGCTTATTTACGATTTACCCCGACTTTTTCCGTCTAACAACCTGTACTAACTAACTGGATTATTTGAAATTAAACAAATATACCTTAAAAAAGTAATAACTAGAACATACGTGTGTCAAACTACAAATACAAGAAATGAACCAATCAGAAATACTCTTTTTAACAGACTGAACATACCATCTCCATTTTGTAAAAAGACTCAGACTCAAAGATACATAAATTACATTGGTCCTAGAGCATATAATGTCATACCAGAATACGTAAAAAACTCACTATCAGCCATAGAATTCAAAATTAAGCTATCGAAGTGGCTTCATAGTTTAAATGTTGAAGAATTTAATTTATTATTTCCATTTTAATAACATATTTTATTAACAATAAACAAAAAAATTAAAATTATCAAACTATAATTAAACTCACTTAGCCAAAGACAACGTAACATATTGATATAAACACTCCTTACTCAATAGTTCAGTAATATCGTGTCGATTTAGTACCATTCCGTGAAAAAAATACAGAAGTTTTTTTCTCACTGTTTCTTTATGTATTATGGGGCGCTGATTCCGAATATGAACTTTGCACCCTAAAAAAAGTGCCGCAACCTTTAAAAAAGGGGGAAAGGGGGCATTTTTTTTCGGTTTTTTGCGATTATTTCAAAAACAGTAAGAGATACAGAAAAATGGCCTGAGGACGAAAAAAACTACATAAAATTATCTTTGCAATAATATATAACACATTAGAGTTTGATTGAATATTACGGCGTTAGAATAGAACATAAATTAGAATATTTTCATTTTAGACCTTTTTTAAAAGCTCCATAACTTTTGAAAGAATGTTAGTTCAGCCGTTAAATTTTGTATAAGTACTCATAATAAGTTCAAGATCATTTTAAGGTAAACATTGAGTCGCTCCGGTCAAGGACCCCCATTATCCCCCCATTTAAATTTTTCAAAACGGCATGTCCATAACTCCCCCCAAAATTGGAGCAGAGTGGTAAATTTTGGTTTGCTGCGATTGGAGGTCATAGTCACCCCACCCACCAAAAATCAGCTCATTCGGATGAAAACTAACGGTACCTCCCATACAAAGTGACCCAAGACAACTTTGTTCTACAGTTTATAAAATGAGTAGTACCTACTCGTACGTAGAACAAATTCCTGATGGGTCACTTTGTATGGGAGGTACCCTTAGTTTTCATCCGAATGAGCTGATTTTTGGTGGATGGGGTCACTATGAGCTCCAATTTCAACAAACCAAAATTTAGCACTCTGCTCCAATTTTGGGGGAAGTTATGGATATGCCGTTTTGAAAAATTTAAATGGGGGATACTGGGGGTCCTTGACCGGAGCGACTCAATGTTTACGTTAAAATTATCTTAAACTTGTTGTGAATACTTATACAAAACTTTACGGCTGAACTATCATTCTTTGAAAAGTTATGGAGCTTTTAAAAAAGGTCTAAAATGAAAATATTCTAATTTATGTGCTATTCTAACGCCGAAATATCCAATTAAACTCTAATGTGTTATATATCATTGCAAAGATAATTTTATGTAGTTTTTTCCGTTCTCAGACCATTTTTCTGTATCTCTTACCGTTTTGGAAATAATCGCAAAAAAACGAAAAAATGCCCCCCTTTCCCCCTTTTTTAAAGGTTGCGCACGTTTTTTAGGGTGCAAAGTTGATATTCGGAATCAGCGCCCCAAAATACATATAACAAAATTGAGAAATAAACTTCTGTATTTTTTTCCTGACGAAAATACGATATTATTGGACTACAAGCCATTCGCTTAAAAGGAGAACTAGTAACAAGGAATGAATTATATAATAGATTTGTAAAACATTTGTAATAAATAAATAAATAAATAAATTTTGTTTTTTGGTCAAATCACAAAAATTTGACTTTGAAGTTCTGTAAAAACTAAACCTCTTATTTGATTTTAGTGCTGTTAGTTTTATTTGTTAGGTAAATTTGTTGGCTATAATAATCATCCTATTTTGTTTTTCCAGCTAGTCTAGCTTTTGAGATATTGAAGTTTTAGTCGTACAAGAAAATGATTTTTTCAAAAATCTTCAAATGCCTGTGGCAGCTAAAGGGTTAAGCTAAAGGGGTATGTTCATTTCAACCTTTTTCCTGGAAATCATATGAGGAATCACAACCCGGTGCGTTTATGCGGCAGTTTGCGGACACCCTGTATACGAGTATGATGTACATACATGCATGTATGCACGCATCCTGTATGAGACCGGTATGTCTTGGTTTATCGAAAAGCAATTTCGTCGTGAATTGATTTTGTTTTTAATCTGACAAGTGGTTTTGAGCAAAAAAAAACCTTAAACGAGAAATATGGACATAGAAGATTTCATTGAAAGTATTTTGAGTGATAAATGTTCTTTGCGTACATACAAAAATGGCTACAAGGAAATGATTTGGTTCAGTCAAAGCGGGTAGAAAGAAAAATTCTGGACCGTCCAAATTTTAAAGGTTTGACTAATATTATCAGAGTGGATAAAAACGGATTGATTTCACCGTACGTTTTCAGAAATCACTGAAAAGTGTTCACAGTGCACTATTTGTAATTTCATATGAACACCGATAATATTATTTTGCCTATAAATCGTTCTTTAATAGTCTTAGAGCCCACGTGCAAATTATTTGCAACTACATATTTAATACCCATTTGTATTCCATTTCAAATTAATCTTTACGAAAGACACTAACCTACCCCAGGAAATTTGAAAAACAAAAATTAGAAACTTCGGAAAAAATAAGGGAAAGCTGTATTTTTGCATGAGCTTTCATTTCAAGGTCCTATACAAGATCTCGAAAGTCCTCGTCTTTACGGTGCTACAGAGGGTCAAAGACCCTCTAAAACTATACAAGAATGACAATTTTTTCCTGTTGACTCTCAGCTAATTAGTTCGCTGTTTCAAATGACATGAACAAATTTGTTGAAACGAAAAGCAAATATCCTGGTTGAAATAACATGCCTTTTTATATAAATTGAAAGTATTCATGTTATTACAACAGTTCTTTTAAGATTGAATAGACATGAACATATTATTAAAATGACATTTAAAGTTGTCTAAATAAAAACGGCTTCTAATTGAAATATAGTGCTCTTTTGGTAATATCAACAAGGAGAACTTGTGAATTTGATTTTAGCATGTTGTTTTTACCTCACGACTATCGCTCAGAGAAGGTTTTGTATGGAATCAAAAGCGGTTTAATTTTTAAAAAAGCGTATTTATTTGTTTTAAAATTAACAGTAGAAAAACTTAGGTTAAAAATAATAAATAAATACAAATACATTTCATATTTGATTTTTTTTTTCAAAATATTATAATTTTTTTTTTTCTTATTACATTTTTTGGTTGGGAAGAGTGTAAACAAAATGTTTAATTTCTGTTTCCCTTCCAATAATATGAACAGTATTTTTAATAACAATAAATTAAGTTATATATTTCAAACAGCTTGTGATTTAGTATGTATTACGGAAAACCCTTTCTTATACGCCTTTCCTTTAAAAATTAACTGAGCGCAAATGGTAAAAACATCACTGGTGTTATATATAAGGCTAGTGCACAAGTATTTAGCATAAAATTTTTGCGATATATTGTGAATACTTTCTTGTAGAATCACAATATCGGGCTGGAAAAATGCATCGGTCATTAAATAATTGCAGCATATGCTCCAAATCTTTTGTTCTTAGCCGGACACTATTTCTTACGTAGTACTCAATAATTGCATCGGTGAGCAGCTTTTGTTGTTCATCTAAAAGAAGCTTATACTTTTCGAAGTGCTTGACTACCACAGATACGGAGACGGAAGCAGATAAGATTTTCTTAACACTTGTGTCTATTATCTGAAAAAAATATGTATTAGGATCATCATACAAATTATTATTTTTATTTCCCTTACGTTTTCATTGGTCTCATATGTGTGTATTTTATTGGATGTCGTATGTGCACATTGTTTGGTTGATTCGCTTGCGGATGCATCTTCAACCTAAAAAATATTAGTAATTAGTTATGTTATCAGGGACATAACATTCAAAGTTAACACTCACTTTATTAGACCTCCACTTTTTTAGCGCACTTTTAAAAATAATTCTTTCAGCAAGGTGGTCCAATGGGATTAAGTTGTTAATTTCTTCAATAACTCGAAGATGTCGTACTCGAACTTTGTATGCTAAAATTAGAAAAATATTATTTTTGCAACGATTTGTTATTTTATTTGCAAGCCACTTACCCAAACATTGCTCATACACAAATTGGAAGTTATCCTAGTTGAATGTTGTCAACAATTCTTTCAGTTGGATGTCGTCGGAAATAGTAGGAACACTATCGAACGTAGGCCTGTTCGGTACTCAGATTTCAGTATCGGATACCGGTTTTCTTCAGTACCCGGTGCACCGGCACATGCCGGTTTTTTTTAAACACCCGTTTTTTTCAACCATGAGCCGGTTTTTTTTCAGTACCGGGTCTTTCATCCGGTTTTTTCAACCATGAGCCGGTCCCGGTGCACCGGTTCTTTTATCCGGTTATTTCAACCATGAGCCGGTCCCGGTGCACCGGTTCTTTCATCCGGTTTTTTTTAACCATGAGCCGGTCCCGGTGCACCGGTTCTTTTATCCGGTTTTTGTTGTAGCGTAGCACTTTTTAGTACGGAGTTTTTATTGGATAGCCATGATTCAATATTTATGTAAATGATTTTTTAGCTGCTATGAAATTTATATAAGGTAATTGTCGCGATGAGAAAAAAATTATAAAGAATTTCTAATGTTGAGAAAATTTTAAAGATATGTAAATTACACATTCTAAAAGACCTAATAGAGAGTTTTAGCATCTCTTTCAAAATATAACGTTCGGGGTTATATAGTCAAAGAAGAATACGATATTTGTTCAGCAAAAGTCCCACATCACTGGATTTTGGCAAAATGGTTGGGGATGGCCCCCCCGATAATGGGAAAAAACTCCCTACCGATTGGAAGTCCGCGACCTTAAGGGGGTATTTTTTCCGTTTTTTGCAATTATTTCAAAAACGGCAAAAGATACAGACAAATTTGCCGTTAAACTAAAAAAAAAAATGATTTATCGCCAATGGGGAGCACCCATCAAAAATCAGCTCAATAGGATAAAAACTAAGGGTACCCTCTTACAATGTTTCACAACTCGTTTTATAAACTGTAGGTCACTTCACTTTGTATGGGAGGTAGTACCCTTAGTTTTTATCTGATTCAAGTGATTTTTGGTGAGTAGAGATAGAGTGATGATGCCCTCCACTGAATTAAACCGAAAATTAGGTCTCTGCTCCAATTTTGGGGGGAGTTATGGACATGCCGTTTTGCCAAATTTAAATGAAGGGATCGTCTTTAATCGGAGCAACTAAACTTTCAATAAAATACTAATGTGTTACATATACATATACCATTTCAAAGGAAATTTGATGTAGTTTCGTCCTCAGACCATTTTTCTGTATCTATTGCCGTTTTTGAAATAATTGCAAAAAACGGAAAAAATACCTCCCCCTCCTTTTTAAGGTGGCGGACCTCCAATCGGTGGGGACTTTTTTCCCATATTCGGAAGGCCATCCCCAGCCATCCTGCCAAAATCCAGTGATGTAGGATTTTTGCCGTATTCTTATTTGACTATATAATCCCGAACGTTATATTTTCAAAGAGATGCTAAAGCTCTCTATTAAATCTTTTAGAATGTGTAATTTACATCTTTATAATTTTCTCAACAGAAATTCTTTATAATTTTTTTCTCATCGCGACAATTACCTTATATAAATTTCATAGAAGCTAAAAAAATCATATATGTACATAAATATTGAACCATGGCTATCCAATAAAAACACAAAAAGTGCTGCGCTACAACAAAAACTCGAATAAATCGTTGCTGGCAAGCACCTACCCAACAACAAGACAACTTGAAAACACCAGTGCTAAAAACCTGATGCTGAACAGGTTATCAAAAAAAAAACACGGCACTGAACAGGTGCTACAAAATCTAAAAAAAAACGGTGCAACGGGACCGGCCAATGGTTCCAAAAACAACCGGTTAAAAGAACCCGTGCACCGGGACCGGCTCATGGTTGAAAAAACCGGATAAAAGAACCGGTGCACCGGGACCGGCTCATGGTTGAAAAAACCGGATGAAAGAACCGGTGCACCGGGATCGGCTCATGGTTGAAACAACCGGATGAAAGAACTGGTGCACCGGGACCGGCTCATAATTAAAAATATCGGATAAAAGAACCGGTGCACCGGGACCGGCTCATGGTTGAAAGAACTGGATAGAAGAACCGGGACCGGCCCATGGTTGGAAAAACCGGATGAAAAACCGGTGCACCGGTGTTGGTACCGGTACTAAATAAACACCGGTTTTAAACCGATGTACCGGTGTTAGGAACAGGCCTAATCGAACGTATCGAACACATACTCGTAATCTGCGGTATCTTCCATTTTGAACAAACTTACAACCACGAAATTTAAATTCGTTCTGTCAATTTTATAAAATTAATACCAAATACGATTTATTTTGACAATTTTTCTTGTTAGTTTGACATGATTTTTTATTTTCCCTGTAATATGAATGGTGTACCATGTTACATTTATCAGTTCAATGTATTTGGCTTAACCAAAATGATTTGTTAATTTAACATGTTTATTCTGGAATTCCTGGTTGAATCGACAATTTAACCTTCGAGCGGGCGCAATACTAATCCTAACACGATCGGGCGCAATGCATCTGCCAGATTAAGTGCAGAAAATAGGATGAAACTAAGTTTCTGTATATTCTACACTCTTATTTATTGTTACATTGTCTTTATGAAACAGTTCTACGAAATTTTAGTAACAAAAACTGGCTCACAAAGTTTGATACCCTTCACATTTTCAATTTTCTAAGAATATTCCGCTTCCAATCGCTTCAATATTTAAAAAACCTCCAACAACTCGACCGCTTAAAAAATGTGAGCTTCTTTTACTAACAACACACTATTGAACGATTTGGTGAGCCTTAAAGTTAAAACAACGTTATTACGCAATGTGAAGAGTATAACAAGTCGACATTTCCATAGAAAAAAGAAAATAACACAATCGGGCGCAATACATCTGAGAGATTATTTCACCCCCTCCCGCCCCTCAGACATATGGTAGATAGAAACCGAAAACTGGTTTGGATAGCTGATCGATAAAGATTAAGCTACTGTGAGTTTCAGATCTCTCCCTTTTCATATCGCTGAATGCCGCAACCAAAACTGGTCACTTAATCTGTCAGATGCATTGCGCCCGCCCGAAGGTTAACCTTGTCGTTTTGATTAATATAACATGTATTATAATTTTATATACAATGCATTATTTTAACATTGATCCTTGTTATTTTAACATGTCGTTTGGGAAATTCAGCTTGAATTAAAGTGTTCAACTTGTCATTTTGTAAAATATACAATGTTTGAATTGACATAATTTTAACAATTGATTTGAAGATAGTGACTGTTTGTTTAAACATGCAAAAATGCTTATAGCAACATTTTCCAATGTTGAAGTCCCATTTTCATGTTAACTTCACATGAATTCGAAGGCTTGTTAAAATAATAGTTCAAACTACTCAATTTCACATGTCATGTTTTTTGCAGTGTAGCCGGTCTATTCCGTAAATTTAATGAAATCAATTTACAACTGCAGGATGATAAGTTAAATTTATTTCAAACTAAAAGTATTATATCCCCGGTTGTGAAGAAGCTTGTATTTGTCAAGCAGAACATAGGGGGAGGCAAATGCTCTCAGTTTCCAAATCTTGCAAATGAAGACCTTCAGGTTAACTGCGAGCTCCTTGATGAATGTCATTCAGATTTTAAAAGGAGGTTCGAACATATTCTTAAACTCAATATTCCACTTATTAAGTTGTCAACGAATGAAGAGTTGCAACCAAACAACCGAGGAAGGGTATCAGCAATTTTGACTTCAAAAATACATACCAAGTCTGTATCCTGGAACTAGTACGATCAGATTACGAGTGAAACGATTTTTTCATTAGATAGGATTGATCCTATTAATTCAATGGGATATATCCTATTGGAAAATAACTAGACCATGTGTTTGGTTTTAAAGGAGTCAACTATCGCTCTCCTCTCCAAGAATTTCAGTCCACACCGTATATTAAAACAAACAGATATTTATGGAGTTAAAGTGATGGCTCCTATATTTTTAAAGTAATCTGATTTTTCCTATTGACTAAAAATAATGGGACAAAATGATTGGTTTAATGGGATTTCCCATTGAAATTTTTCTGAGTGCAGGAACCAGGTTCAGAAACTTAGATATTCAGTTGCAGATTTTTAAAATTCCGGAGCATTTAGGGTTGTGCTTATCCTCCGTAATTATGCCTATCAAAAAGCAAATATTACACAAAGCATTGTTAAACGGAAAACCTAAGCAATGATTTCATAGCGGAGATATATTACATTTTTGTAAGTACATAACCAGAATCTTCCGCGGACCAGCTCCGAGACTCTTACGGACCGCTTAATATTTCGGAAAGTTTTTTTTCCGATAATAGAATGCTATTCATAAGTGAAAGAAAACAGTAACAACGAACTCCAGTTAATCACTTCATTAATTATGCATAATAAATCCTCCTCAGATCCTTTTCACACGTACCGTTATCATAAGTACCATTCAAACTGATGAACGTTATATTGATAAGGAACCACAGCACATACATCTTCCGATTTTCCACCTCTCATCCACTTGCCGAGAGTAAATCACTTAGCCTTCTTCCTGATAAATTCCAAAGGAGAACCATCCAAACAGTTAAATAACACTCAATACACTCTGCTAGTGTCTGGTGATAGTCTTATGGACATCCTTATCCATATACAGATAAAGTGGGAAGTCAAACAAACCGGCTCCCGGAAAACTATCAACAACAAAAACAACAACCAAAAAAATTACAATGAATCCTTCTCTATCCACTACTCGTGCGGATAGCCCTAAGTAACCGTAGAACCACTATTCGTCATTTTGGGGGTAAGAATAATAAAAGTATTGATAGTAGCAATTGGAGCGAAAATGTACGAGTACGTATACGAAAGGAGGACTTACCCAAGAAGATGCTGAGATGACCATTACGGGAGGAGCCGCACCAGCACTTTGGAAAGCTGACCTTAATAAATTATTTCCGTGTGGTGTCCACTACTAGGAAAGTTTCACATAATCGGCAAATAGAGATAATGGTATAATGGTATAATGGCAAATCCTTTTCTGGCACTGGTAAAAATACAGCAAACTTCTGTTTATTCGTTTCCTTTTAGACGAGAAAAAAATATGCGCCTAGCTGTCTGGTATAGTGATGCTTGAATGATTCTTTAAGTTTATGAAGGAATTGAATTTCTTATTGAATACAAAGAATTTGGCAATCAAAACACTTAATTTTTGTAGATAGATATTTGTAAAAATGTATTTTTAAGTTTGAAATGACAGCTGTCAGATTTTCAATACAGAAAAGTGGCGCCTGCATTTCTACAATAGAAAAATCAGATTGAATTAGATTTCAATCGATAATATGAAATTCGAAAAAAGATTTGATGTTCAAGTTAGTGCATAATGCATATCCTACAATAAAACAAGAAGATGGAAAGGCCTCTGTAAAAACTACATCTGCTGCAGAGATGAAAAGTAATCACTTCAACCTGCAAGTCATATAAAGTTTAGCATATTGGGTGGATACAGTAGATCCATTGGTCTGAATAGCACTGATGTGCCTGATTAGGTGTATCCAGATAGGCACGTCTCTGAGACAAGGTGTCGAGGCAGATTGCCTACATATCACATGAATGATTTATACTCTAGTGTGTGTCCAGGATACATCAACCACAAATCGTATTTATAAAGTTTACACCAGAGGGCGCTAATAACTTCAACGAGACATATTAACGTATTCTGGAAGTTTCCGGAAAGCGCATCACCGAAGTTTTCGGAACTGTAAAAACGGATATATAAGTGAGTCGACTAGTATCGAGCAGTTTAGTATAGTTTTACCCGTGGATTATGTCGTGTCAATAGTTAGTTAAGTAATTAGTCAAATTGTAAACCGTGTATATATCCGTGTGTGTTACAGTAACGCGAGTGTTATTGTTTATTGTGGACGCGAAAATCGGTCGAACCCACTCGAACGTCTAGAAAAGACGAGAAATATAACAATTGGTGTCAGAAGTGGGATTTTTAGTACTAGGTAGTCTAACTCGTGCGCGGAATATCCAGAATAGACAGTTCTGGAAAGTGAACTTACGCGATCGTAGTGAACTAGTGTGGACAGATCCGGTACGTCAAACTGCGTGTGTCGAGCGCATTTGGGAATATTGAGAACTCGACGACAATAATCCGGAAAGTTCTGGAAAGTGATCTTGCGCGATCGTGTTGAAATAGTGTTAGCAGAAAAACTTCTTGAAAGTGATTTAATGTCGTTCCGTGTAGAATTCGAAAACATGCTTGAAACTTCGAAACGGGTAAAATTGAAGTGTAGACAGTTTTTAGTCGAGAAACAAAATGCTGCGTAATATATCGCAATTAACAACTGACGAATTAAAACGTGAGCTAACGAAACGGAATTTAACGACTTCAGGAAACAAAAGCGCGTTGCTTGCTCGGCTGATGGACGCACTGAGAGATGAAGGATAGGATCCCGATACAGTAGAGTATCGGGAGGAGCAAGATTCCAGTGAAACAAGTACGGAACAAGTCGCGGACTCACTGATGCAATTTTTAATAGCAATGAAGGAGAATTAAGTAACCGATCAGCCAAGTCTGAGGAGGCACTCATCGAACGAATTTCGAGATCAAAGAGGTCCGTAACGACAAAGCAGGAAGACGCGTTCAGCCATTTAAATACCAGCCTTGAACAACAATTTGAAAAACAGAAGACCTGAATATAATCGACGAGAAGTCGAAGTCTAAGAAAATCAAGACGGTGGCCGTAGAAGTCCAGATGTTAAAGAACGATCTGGAGCGTTTAAAAAAAACGAATGTCAACCATCACCGGCCTTGTTTAATATTAGTTGAGGAATTCCCGAAGTCGAATAGCAGCCGAGAAACCGAGAAAACTGACTCGAATAATAAAAGTCTGAAAGTGCCCACTATTGATGGACAAATGTCTTGGAATACCAAGACACAATTATTGAGGCTACTTCCGTGGTAAATGGTTGGTCGGACAGTGAGCGCGTCACGGCTCTTGTTCTAGCTTTGAGAGGACCTGCTGCTGAAATATTGCAATCGATTCCTGCTCCACTGCGGATGTCTTATGTGGACATTGTGAAGGCGATGGATGCGCGATACGGAGACGAGCACATGAAGCAAATTTATCGATCGCAGCTTTGTAACCGTTCACAGAAGCCAGGATAAACTCTGCAGCAATTGGCACAAGACATTGAACGGCTGGCTCTTTTTTCTTATCCGACCTCGGAATCTGAGTATCGAAACAAGACAGCAGTGGATGTGTTCACTACGGCTCTCCTGGACCGTGAACTACAACAGGCGTTACGGCTAGCTGACAAGCGGACGATCAAGGACATTTGAAGCTGCGAAGCAAGAAGGAGTGGCTGATTGTGTCTGTCGGCGAATAGAAGCATCAAGACCTGCGGTGAAAAGGGTCATGGCCGAAGGATTTGTCAACAGCCGAGGAAGACCGGTACATTCCGCAAGAAGTGTGCCCAGCAGGCGAGAAAAATGAGTTGCCAAAATGCGAGCTGAGTTCGAAAAGTAACGTTTGTCGGCGAATCGATGTATCTAGACAAGTTTTTAGCAGAGATTCGATTCGATGTTGAAAATGCGATGAAGAAGCACATGTGCGAAGTAACTGTGAACAGCAGAAGAAGGCGGCTACATTCTGCAAGAAAGTTGTCAACGGTGATTCAATTCGCTGCTGGAACTGCGGTGAAAAAGGTCATCTGCGAAGGAAATGTCGTCAGCAAGGAAAGGCATATGAACATCCTGCAAGAGATGTGCTCAGCGAACAAGAAGAACGAGTTGGCGAAGTAACTTGCTCCTGTAATGTGTGAGTCGTATATACGAAGGCTGACCATGTTGTCTATGCAAGGATGAAATTCGGAGGAGATTCGCAAAGTCCAGCTGAATGACGAGGATATCGGTTCGATTCTCGTGTGGAAGGGGTCCGGAGAAAGTTGGAACGAGGTTTCAACCTTTGGGTCAACCACGAAAATTTATTGGGTTCAGTATATATATATCTCTTCACGTTGAGGATGGCATGCTGAAATGGAAATGGGAATCAGCGGACGGAAGGTCGAGTATAATGCAGATGATACTTTCACGGAGCAAGGCCGACGAAGTGCTGTGAGAAATGCACGAAGGAACAGCGGGAAGACATCTTGGCGTCAACATAACCTTGGCGAAAGTGCGTGAACAATTCTACTGGGTGCATGCTCGAAGTGACGTTGAAGAGTGGTGCCGTAGGTGTACGAGTGCAGCGGTTAAAAGACCAGCCAGGAGGCGAGAGCGAAAATTAAAATTATACATGTGGATCGACTGTCACCCTATCGAGGCAATGGTACGGAGGAGACCAAAGCGTGTTCTGTTCGGGATGAACAGGTTTAAGGGGGGGGGAGGGGGTAATGTAGTGTGAGTCAAGCAGTGAAACCGAACGGGTTCAACTTCGCAAAAATTATATGCAATGCCGGAAAAACGTAAAGCGCTTGGTAGCTCAAGCAAAGGCGAAGGCAGCTGCGACCGAAGGACCGTCCTTGCGCGAGAGACCTAAGCACGACGCCAGGATATTTAGGATCGCAGCCCTAAGGAGAAGGAACGCTCGGTAAATACAGGCGCCAAAGTACGTGGAGGACTCGCAAGAAATGTTGCTGATTGACGATACGGCAATTTGTAGCGGGGTGCGAGAGTACTTTGACGAACTTCTAAATTAAAAATTTCCTCGAGCCGCTTTTCAAGATGTTGAGCCGAATACCACAAATATTGAAAATATCTCAGAGGAGGAGGTGATGCAGGTAATGCATCAGATGAAACGCGGAAAGGCAGTCGGACCGGACAAAATCCCCGCGGAATTTTGATTGAAAATGGAAAATGTCGGGCTTAGTTGGCTCACAGTTCTCTTCAACAAAATCAAAGGTATGGGCAAGCGATGCCTGATGCTTTCAGGGAAAGTTTTCTTCTTCCTTTCTATAAGAGCAAGCGAGTCAACAACTATAGGGCTATAAAGTTAACACCTCATACACTGAAGATCTACGAGTGAGTTGTCTGCAACCGATTGAGAAAGATTGTGCGGTTGAATGACAATCAATGCGGCTTTGTTGAAGGTCGATCTACAGTCTATGCGATTCAGTGCATTCGTATTGCGATGGAAAAGTATAGAGCAGCACGAAAGGACTTGCACTTTGTATTCATCGATTTGGAAAAGGCATTCGATAGAGTACCTCGTGATCTGATATGGTTGGCCTTGAGAGAACTTAATGTCCCTGAGGCATACGTCAGGATGATACGAGACATGTATGATGGAGCTACGACTAAGGTTAGATGCACAGCCGGTGAATCAGAAGAATTTCCGGTGAATGTCGGAGTACACCAGGGCAGTGTATTGAGTCCGTTGCTCTTCAACATCATCGTTGCACAAAGGTTGGGTGGATGACGTGGCGAGAAAACTCTGGAGTTTTCTACGATAAGAAAATGCCACTGA
Organism: Microchrysa polita; assembly: GCA_949715475.1. Classification (NCBI taxonomy): domain Eukaryota; kingdom Metazoa; phylum Arthropoda; class Insecta; order Diptera; family Stratiomyidae; genus Microchrysa; species Microchrysa polita. Next base: position 16,788,395 of record OX454419.1, read on the forward strand.
AGCTAAAGGGCAAGTTGTACAAAACGGTTATACGTCCCGCACTCATGTATGAAACAGAATGCTGGACCATGTATGAACGTTACGCGGAACAAATGACAGCGACTGAAATGAAAACGTTACGCATGTCAGTTAGTGTAACCAAAAGGGACCACATCAAGAGTAGCTACATCCGAGGCAGCTTGTCCATAGACCAACCAATCACCGGCAAATTCGAAGACCGACAAATGGATTGCCATATTCAACGGCGTCCGCCTGAGAACCCGGCAAATAAAGCGATATCAATGGAAGTTCCACTTGATGGAACCAAGGCCAGAGGCAGACCGAAGGTCACCTGGATGTGAAATGAAAAAGCAACAACAACGCATTAATCTCGGCGATTACACGATCCAAGATAGAGCTGCCTGTAGAAATATGCTGAGATATTACCGCCAAAACAGGCGATGTGCCTATACCGCAGGTCGAGCAACGCAAAACCATGGAGCGGTATAAAGAACGAGGCAAGGAAGAAGAAGAAATGTAGTGTGTGTCCAGGATTTGTCAATCACAAATCTATTTCTATAGTTTACACCAGAGGGCGCTAATAACGCCAACGAGACGTATCAACAACGACTTTCCGGAAGGTTATGAAGTTTCCGGAACAGTGGAAATGGGTATATAAAAGAGTCGACTAGTATCGAGCAGTGTATTATGGCGGAGTGGATTATGTCGTGTCAATGATTAGTTAAGTAATTAGGCAAATGGTAAACCGTGTATAGATCCGTGTATATTGTAATAAGTTGTGTTACAGTAACGCGAGTGTTATCCAATCTGACCAAAAACAACAAAGTTGTAAAAGTTACCCCGCCAAAGAAAAATTCATCTCCCGCAAAAAGAATACATATCCCTCCAATCCGCCGCTCATATATAATTTTGTTTTAGGTGTAAATGCTGGATGTAATTTGGTTTTAGGTGTAAATCCTGGAGAAGTTTAAATATACAGGACTACTTCTAAAAGTAATTTTTTGGGAGCCTTAACATTGTATTCAGTGCCACTTTGATGGCTCCCACCAAATTACTCTAAGAAGTGGTCCTGTACATTTAAACTTCTCCAGGATTTACACCTAAAACCAAATTACATCCAGCATTTACACCTAAAACAAAATTATATATGAGCGGCGGATTGGAGGGATATGCATTCTTTTTGCGGGAGATGAATTTTTCTTTGGCGGGGTAACTTTTACAACTTTGTTGTTTTTGGTCAGATATCATATATTTTTGCATACTTAAATAGCCAACTAATATTTTTGATTTGGGATCCTGATGTCTCAATGACCCAATTTCCTAATGTCCTTATGTCCTAATGTCCCAATGTGCAAATATCACAGTGTCCCAATGGCCTAATGTCCGAATGTGCCACTACCCAAGTGTCCCAATGTCCCAGTATCGCAATTTCCCAATGTCCCAGTCTTCTTGTGCCCCAGTGTCCCACTTAATGGCCTAATATCCCAATGTCCAATTGTCCTAATCTCCCAATTTCCTAATATCCCAGTTCCGCAATGTCCCAAATGTCCCAGTATCCTAATGTGATAATATACCAATGGCCTAATGTCCTAATGTACCAGTGTCCCAATGTACAAATGTCCCAATATCCCAACATCCCAATGTTCCAAAGTCCTAAGATCGGAGTGTCCCAATGTCCAAATGTCCAGTAGCCCGATATCTCAATGTCAGATTCTCCTATTGTCCCAAGGTCATAATGTCCTAGTATCCCAATGCCCCAACGACCCAGTCTCCCAGTGTCCTAATGTCCCAATATCCAAATGTTCCCATGTCCCAATATCCTAATGTTCCAATGTCCCAATAACCTCATATCCTGATGTCACAATATCCCGATATACCAGTGGCCCAATATCCCCACGTCCCAGTTTCCTCAGTGTGCCTAATATCATAATAATATCATATATAATGTCAAAATGTCCCATTGTCCCAATTTCTCAATGTTCCAATTCCTAATGTCCCAATATCCCAATCTTTTAATGTCCTAAATCGCAGTGCCCCAATGTTTCAATATCCCGGTGTCCCAATATCCCGATTTCTCAGTGGCCCAATGTCCCTATGTGCCAGTGTCCCAATGTCATATTATCCCAAGGTCATCATGTCCCAATTTCCTTATATCCCAGTGCCCCCATGTCCGTGTATCTCAGTGCCCTATTGTCCCAGTATCCCAATGATCCAATATCCCAATTTTCTAATATCCCGATGTCCCAATGTCCCAATATCCCGATGTCCCAGTGGCCCAATGCTACCACGTCCCAGTTTCCCCAGTGTACCTTATGTCCCAATGTCCTAATGTGTTAATGTCCTAATATCCCAATGTCCTAATGACCCAAGACCATAATGTCCACATGTCCTTTAAACCCAGTGCCCCAATGTCACAACATCCCGATGTCTCAGTGGCCCAATGCTACTCCGTACCAGTGTCCCAATGTCCGTTGTCCTATTGTCCCAAAGTTATAATGTCCCAATGTCCCAGTCTCCCAGTGTCCTGATGTCCCAATATACCAATGTTCCAATGTCACAATGTTCCAATATCCCAATGTCTCAATATCCCGATGTCCCAATACCACATGTTCCAATGGCCCAATGTCCCCACGTCGCAGTTTCCCCAGTGTGCCTAATGTCGCAATATCCGAAAGTCCTAATGTCCTAATGTCCCAATGTCCTAATATCCCAGTGTCCCAATGTCCCAATATCATGATGTCCCAATGTCACAATATCCCGATGTCTCAGTGGCCCAATGTGCCTATGTTCCTGTTTCCCAATGTCCGATTGTCCTTTTGTCCCAAAGTCATAATAATGTCCCTATATCCTAATATCCCAGTGCCCCATTGTCCCAGTCTCCCAGCGTCCTAATGTCCCAATATCCCAATGTCCAATTGTCCCAATATCCAGATGTCCCAATGGCCTAGTTTCCCCAGTGTGCCTAATGCCCCAATGTCTTAATGTCCTACTGTCCCAAAACCCCGATTTCCTAATATCCCACTGCCCCAAGATCCTAGTCTCCCAGTGTCCCAATATCATAATGTCCCCATGTCGCAGTGTGTTTTGAAAAACTGTCAATGCGACGAGCCGAAAGACGCAATTGTTGGAAATCTTTTGTTAACTTTACCAATTAATTTACCGCTATTCCATCCACTTATCTAAATGGAAGACATTGATTCTTTGGAAGGACCACCAGAGGATCATTCATTCCAAATTTCATAAAAATCCCATCACGGAGAGAGACAGTAGAAGCAAGTCTTTCTGCAACTGTAGACTCCAGTCTGAAATTGGGCTACTCGCTTAAGTCTGTGAGGGTGAAAATTTCACCGTTTAATGCATATATCTTACCCGTTATTACGCCGATCGAAGATTTTTTTTGGAAAGGCACTAGAACGGGATATGTGGAATATTTTGGTAAAAAAAATTTGTTGGGGGATGTTGCCTGGAAGGCTGTAGCCCGATCAAACAAAAAAGCAAGTTGTCTCCGGTAATCATAGACTTGTTCGCTTTCGTTTTTTTTCCTTTGGCGGACGAGACGCTCTCGCGTCTCTTGATATTGTGTACGCGAAAATCGGCCGAATCCACTGGAACGTCTAGACAAGACGAGAAATATTTATAACAATACTGAAAGCCTTATGTTGTATCCGTGATTTTTTTATCTTAACGAGGCAATTTAAATACAAAGTACAAACATCAAAAATCACTGCTACGCGATAAAGATTACACACTAATGTCGTTGTAAGACATTCAACTCCAACAAATTTCCTTCAAATCAACAAAATCCTTATGTTAACCTGACTACAAGTAAACATTGTTCCCCAACGAATTATTATTATCTTTATGCAATCTACCATTAGACACGACATAAAAGGAGACACTTGTCGTTCCGCCTATACACCGTTTTTCACATTGGCGCGACCTCGAAATTCTTTCTCGTTAATAATTCAGCACCAGACGACGTTAGGCCATTTCGCACGAAGCGCGTGCCTTGATAAATAAAATACGCAGACAGGATAACGAAATCAACAAAATTTTACGACACAACATTAAATTCCATTTAATGAAGAGACGATGAAATTGATATTAAGTGCTGATGCATTATACTGAGACGATCCATTTTTGGCTTCAATCCCAAAGACCAGCATACCTAGACTAGAAGGACAATTTTCGCTCCGGGTTCATATCATATTACACTTGAAAGTGTATTTTCAGTATCCTTTCTCTCTCTTCACAACACAACAATTGACCAACGATGAAACGACGTTCATATAGTCGTATGAAGTGCGTTGCCGGGAAACAATATCATCATAAAAGTTAATGAAACAACAATGTCGAGAAATTCCTTTTCAGTCATTTCGTTCATTTCACTATAGAATGAACAAAAAAAATAGAAAAATTTTCGTAGAACTACTTCACAGACCTCTTATTTCCACTGATACAGAATCCTTTTCGGTATACTTTCGAATTCGTAGGTCCTGGACATCGATATTGCCGAAAACTAATTCAAATCTCATTTTTCACAATTGCCGAAACAATGCCAATTCAATTTTATATACGAAACTGACATTGAAGGCATACCGCACATTTTGTGCGAAAGGATCATCTAGTGGAAAGACAGAGGAGACTAGAAGGCTATACGATATAGAAAAGTTGTCTATAGTGGTCGAAGGACATTTAATCTTTTCTGGGTTCGACCCCTTGAATAAAGAGCGAAGTGTGCACAAGTACGTACCGTTCACATAGTTGTGAAGAGCATATTGTATTACGTTTGTTATGGGTGTAATAGAGATGAGTTGTCCTGTTGATAAAATTGATTTTACGTAAGTGTTGAGTTTATGGTAGTATCCTTTTTTAGGATATGTTTTTCAGTGGTGGCTTTAAGTTGATTTTTGCGATTAAAGAGCAAATGGTGGTAGGAAAAAACTGCCTTCAGTAAGGTATAGTGTACCTTACACGTCATGTTTACCGTTAATTATATTCACGTAAATTGTAGAATCTAACACAGCGCTCAGCCTTCATTGTAGCGTCTCGGGCTTCTGTTTAGTCACCTTCTAAGACTGAAGTTTGCACGCAGCGCTCTATTATTGCTATTCTACAAGCCCAATACAAAAAGGACTTGCTTTAATCATCGAACACAATTTTGTTCAACAGTATTGTTCGATATGATAGGGCGTAGAATTAAATCGTGTTGAGGCACTTCCTGCAGAAAGTACTTTCAGTTTTAATCCGATTGGGCTGATTTTTGATGAGGAGTATAATGGACCTCTGTCTTGAAGGTAATCCAATATTTAGTTGCCTACTGTATTTTTTGAGTGGAGCGTTTAACAAAACATAAATGGAGGAAATGGCTTCAACTCCCATAAGGCCATCAAAGACACAATCCTCTACTCTTTGCATATGCTGAGCAATTGATAGCTCAGTGATAAAAAATCTTTCTTTGAATTAAAGGAGCATGGTATCGAAACCCCTTGCTACCCATGAATGTTTCTGTTATAAATTTAAAACACTGCTGGTTGGATACTAACCAACGAGTGCACTGGCTGAGTTCAAAGAGGCGCAGAGTGCGCACTTTTGGAAGTAGCCCCTGAAAATTAACACCAAAATGTAAATTGGTGATGTAATTTATTCCTAAACCCCTCTTGTAACAACGTTCTCAATAGGGATGTCAAAAACCGGACGGTTAGTCCGAAAACCGGTACTTACAGAACGGTTAACCGGTTTATTTTCGGTTGTTTCCTCCTCCCGGTTTTAACCCGGGAAATGGTTAAATGGCGACCCCCATTGTGCCTACACTGATTAAGTCGATTTTTTAAGTTCGTCTCCACTCTTTGCGGCATATCAATCGGTATGTTGACAATGGCGCCGCGAATGTTGTTCTTGAGGTGAGCTATGGTCCGTGGTCGATCAACATAAACCAAGGATTTAAAATAAACCCAAATTCGCCAAATCTCGAGAGCATTGCCATGGTCATGGGAGATCGCCTTTGAGAGAAATTGTCGCAACAAATTCATTGAGCCTCGTGCTGTGTGTGCTGTGGCTCCATCTTGCTGAAACCACACATCCCTAATGCTCATTTCTTCGAGGCTTGGAAAAAAAATCCCCGATCATGTTCCAAGAGAGCGACGGTTAGAAAAAAAGCTCTCTAGATTAGAGTATGATGGCAATTGACTACATTGGGAAACAAAATTGGGGACCTCCCTCTCCCGATGCGCCCCCTTCTACCCCTTTATCCGCCCAACTCACCCCTCGGGAGTTTTTTTTTCAAATTAGTAAGTTTATACGTCCCGATAACACAACAGCACCGGCGCCGCATGCAACGTACACGTTGTCGTACAATGTCCCGCGAACACATACCGTACAGCACGAGCATAACGATCAATAGCAGACTCGTACAGTATAAAACGCGAGCCAGACGGCGAGTCAGAAGCAGTCATCATCCTAGTCTTGGCATCGAAGCATTCACAACTGGAACTCAGGAACAAGGTTCGAATCGCTCACTACGTCAGCATTGGACGCGTACAAGCGTGGAATCTCATTCGGACAACGGTGTTTATAATTTTTGTATCATTGAATTGAAACACTATTTTTAAGAATGTGATCCGTCTCCAGTGGAGGCGAGGTCTTACATGTTCTCACGGAGCTAAGCTTCATTTCGTGAAAGATGTTGGTAAGAACGTCGGGGCTTGATTAACTTCTGCACAAATCGTTTTCCATTTAGAATTTATTTTCTCTCTTGGTGTGAGTGGTCGGTTACTGGTGGTTCTTTCGTATAATGATGTGGGGCTTCACCGGGTGTGGTGAATCGTGCTTCACCAATGCCGGTTTATTAAGATCCGTAAATAAACCTTGGTATCGTCGTAGATATGTTACTGACAATATCTAGTAAGACATTCAAACATTTCGTGCTAAAGGTGTTTATTTGGATGTTATTAGCTGCGAACAGCTTAAACGACTGTGGCTTCCTGCGGATCTTCCCAACGGATCCTTAAATAGGTCGATGGAGACATCAGTCCCAAAAAATCTAAAAATGAATATTGGTAATAAATTTACCGATGGTTATTTTTTTTGCAGCAAAGCGACATCATCACCAACAGCCGTCTAAGTTTCCCGCAGGCCTGCAGGTTGAACAACGGCGCCTGCTCTATTTCCTGTAATAAAATCAACCAACGGCGGCTCTACTAACACGTCTACTATTCGACTAGAACTTAACATATTTTTAGTTCAAAAGATTTCTAATTGCTGCGCGGAGTTCCCCAATTTCTGGCTAAGGTAAGCCACGTTGCTTGAATCGAGGTCCCGTTCTGTAGCTGCAGTCAGACAATCGGTGTTACAGAGCTGCACACGTGACCATTCAGGTCGGCTGATGAAATACGGACCGATCCCGCTAGGAGCTTACGAGTGCTTCGGAAGTCGCTGTCGTCCGTAACGAAGCCATCTGGCATTACTGGCTGAACCTGCCAGATAACTCATTTATCAATAGAGAGTAGATCGAGTCGCTTATCGCCTAATTCGAAACCATATAGTACCTTGTATGCGTGTTTTCTCACGACTACCAAATGTGTACAAAATTTAATTTAGGCATTTCGTCCTGCTCGGTACTTCGTCAGCTCGGTCGATCAAACTGTGCAGCTCCATGGAAATGCCGTTCGAGCGATACTGTAACGGAGGACGTCGGACATCCGAAGATGTCCCAGGGTACGGAGCCAAGGCCTCTACAACCGTGCAGGTTTGGCCAAAGGAAGGGCTCCTCAACGAGCGAGCAGCGGCATGCGCTTGCTGTAGCTCAGAGCGGTAGTGTTGGGCTGGGTTTGTGCTGCCCGTTGTCCCTTGTCCTCTACATTAAAAGAAGGGAATTCGCATGCCTAGGGAGACCGATGATAAACAAAGGGATTGAAAATGGGAATCAAGTGGGGGAAAAAAAAAGAAAGGCTGGTGACGACGAGAGCGGAAGGGCGAGGCCTTCCTCACTCTTCAAAAACGATCCTCAACCGACGGAAGCACTAACGTCTTCCCGTGGTGTACAAAGGGCTCGGTTCCGCAACCCATCTTCCTAATATGGGTGCTCCACCATCCCTTGTTTCGTAGTTGAGGAGCCACCGTACGACGGTATACAACGTACACGCCAAGAGCCTGCGGGCGTTTGTTGTTGCGCTTCCTCAACGTGAATGCCATACGATGGCCAAGTTCCGGCCATCGGCACCCACCTCGGTCGACAAGTTGCATTCCCTTGCAATTTGTCCACCACGGGAAATCTATCGCAGTGAGCAAAGATGAACTTGACCGCGGGAATATACAATGAGGAGGAAAGCCTCCTCATGCCGCTCTTGCTGTCACCAGCCTGAAGCAAAAATTATTTAACCAAATCGAAATGCGGCCATTCAGATGCCGTTTTACAGATAGGCGCTTACGGACCTAGTCCCGGCCTACAAATTCACTACAGGCTCCATTCTCACATGCTTTTGGCAGCGCCACTTTATAATTTTTAGGTTATGGACGGTGCACGCGCCTCCGTCCATCCATCACCTACCCTGGAATGGGCTCAGGGAACATAACCTAATTTAGCCACGCATTTTTGTTTGCAAGGAACAAAGTTCAAATTGAAACGGAAAGGCGGTCACGTTCGGAATATTTTGGAGACGAAGAATAAGATTTATCTAACAAGTAAACAATACGGACATATAACTACATTTTTTCCCATCTCTAACCTCAAAAAAATTCAACAAAACGAAATCCTTATCTTTTTTTTTTTTTGCAGGTCCACATCACCACGTCCTATCCAGGGATTCTCCTTTCCGCCAGCGAGCACAGGGTAATTTTCTCTTTCTCCTTTTTTTTCAAATGTTCAAACTATTTCACACACCGCGGCCACACCACTCCAAAAAAAATCACCCGCCAAAAACTAACTGTCATCCCGGTGACAGTTTTCTCCCGACCGCCGTCACCAACAGCCATTTATCGACATGTCCGCCATCTGGAATTGATCATATTTGCATATGGTAATGCAGTTCCAAATGGCCGACCTGTCAAGACAGCTGTTGCTTAAGGGCCGGTTCACACACATAAATATCAATTTTTAAATTTGGGCGGGATTTTTCCAATATCACTAATTTGAAATTAATCAAATTAATGTTATTTGAAACAAACCGTCAAAATTCAAATATTGACACTTATGTGTCAGAATCGGTCCATTACAATACCGCGCCACAATTCTTATACGAACCAAAACGCTTAAAACGAACATGCTTAGGCCAAAATTCACAGACACGACGTTTCAACAATATCAACGCAGTCGCAAATTGAGCGAATGCACAACAACTTTCTTAAACTGTGTTCCATTTTCTGATCAGTTTTACTACTGCTACCAATGCTTTACTATAACGGTAAACCTAATTATGCGCCAATGCCTTTGCAACGGTAAATTCCGGTGTGGGTGACCATCAGTAAGCAGTGATCAAGGAAAGATGTGAATACGTAGAGAATTGAATACAGCTTATCAAATATTAATAATGTCTTTGCGCATTCCCATCATGCGAACTTTCGAGTTACCAAATTAGCCGTAACTGGCCATGAAAGGCGTTGAGTGTCGTTTTTCGTAGCGAAGCTGGAACAAAATAACGAACATGATTGGTAATTCGGCTATGACAAAAGTGTTTCGCACCGTAAACGTAAGAAATCGCATTCAGTTCCAACGAAGTTATGCTATTCTCCACACGGGTGGCCAATTAAGGATCTGCGGACTAATCACTGACGAGCTGCTATAACTGGATTGATATCAGCATTTCAATATGGAAATCGAATATGTCCGGATGTCGGTCGTGAACTGTGTGATAAAGCTCAGCAGCCCCGACAGACGGTAGCTGATAGCGTGGCTAGCTTTCTGCTGGCAGGCATATGTTAGCGGCGTGTAAGTCGTACTCACGTGAAGAGTAATCCTTAGAAGAAGTGCTAAACGTAGCGGTTGCAACAATATATATACTGGACAGATAGCATTCGAGGGCGCTGTATATAGCTTTTGTGGCGAGGAGCTTCTTTGGAAATAGGCAAGTATGGTACGTACCTATTATCCTGATTTTTTTCCTCCGGTACTCCATCTGTCACATTGGAAACTGAGGACATCGAAGATTGAAAGTGCAATAATTTCATCGCATCTATGACAAAGTTGAACGCTTCCATTACATTAGCGACTTCTTGGTACCTGTGAGGCATCTTTTTAAAAAAAATTTTGTCCCAAGAAAGCCACACAGTTTGCGGGTCATATCCGGAAGTGAGAGGTCGCGAATTATTTCAACTCGAGCAAGCAATGGTGTGCTATGCTGTCTTAGCTTGAGATGTAGCTGACATTAGTAGAGATGACAACCTTTGAGTTACAGAAGCGTGGGTTCGAATTCCACTGTAATACATGGCTACATGATGTCTTTAAAATGCTTCTCTGGCAGTCGATTCTATGATAAAATCGCCGGAAGACCTACCAACCAATTGTCAATATAACTAGGGCTATATCGGAATGGCGCGAAAGAATGTATAATGTAGACCCTCGAGAAGGTCAGTAAAGCGGAACTATGTGAGCTATGCCATAGACTGATAAGGAAATTGGAAACCTTGAGGAAAGGATATCTGAGCCAGAAACCCAGAGCCCGATATGGACTATATTATATGATTTCCTCATCAAGAAATCGACACAAAATTTCACAAACAGAAGGATAGGCTGCTCAATTTATTTGGGTTTAATATTTACACTTCAAGACACTACGCTACCATTGTGGTCATTCAATTCAATTCCAGGAGAACCAAGGAAGCAATACGAAAGAATATCGTCAACAACGTTCAACGACACCGAATATGGGCACAACGGTATCTTTTGTTTAATAGCGGACAAGGGTAATGCGGTCAATGTTTTGGAAGAAGGCTGGATAAAGATTCTGCGTTACTTGAAAAATGAATTCAGGAAATTATTTCGAAATTCGTAAGGATCTCCTTCCGGACTTCATGAAAATTGTCGAAAGATTGGACAACCCTTGAAATTGAAACTGTCCAACCCTACAATGTTGACGAGAATGGACTTATCAAAAGGCGAGAAGTCCGGAAAAGCTCTCTAGGCTCAATTCTATCTGGAAGAGTGGCTGCTCCTGAATTGTCCAATTACGCCGCACTATACAGAAGGCAAGTCTGCGCATGAAGCTTGCAAGGAGAAAGATAATTACTTAACCTTCCACGACGAAGAGGTTTTACAGAGGACCCAAAAGGGTAAAAATAGGTAAACAAGATAGAATAGGGTTTTGAGTAAGGAATAATGGACGACTTGTTAGCGATCATCAACCAGCAGGAGGGCGATGAGATTCTAGAAAGATTGAACCTGAGCCACAGTTCGCCATGGAAACGGAAGAAAACCTAGAACTGGCATTCCTAGACTTGAACATCATCAGAAGGGCATTCGGTGGATCAGTGGTAGAAATGACACTCTATCTCAGAGTTGCCGGAGCGTGGGTTCGAATCTCACTGTGACCATGGATTTTTGTGCACTGAACGAAATCGCCTGCTAAAGTAAAGAAAATATAACTCAAATCAAGAAAAAACGACAACAAAAAACAGCCAAGAAATATTTCTCTTCATTTGAGAATTAGTCCTTTTGATCCAAGCGAAATGCCAATAGCAGCGCTTTAAGAAAAAGTAACCTTGAATCAAGCAAACTTTTCTTATGAAAAATACAAGAGAATCTGAACAAAAATAAAAAAGAAACTTGCTTCCAACCAACATCGAACCCATAACACCATTCTTCCCAGTCAAACGCGCTACCCACTGAACCAGAGACACTTCTGACTAATCTACCACAACGCTCCAATATAAGCTAAAGCTAAAATAAAGCTTTTCTACGAGCTTTACATGGAAAATGTCAAAAAAATCTATTATCAAGCATTTTTTTGCTTGAATTAAGAATAATGGTTTAGGCTTGAATCTACTTCCTATTTCTCAAATGAAGGTCATGCAAATAGGATCGATTCAAGAAGAAATTTTCACATTTTGAGAAATTTTGTCTAAATTCGGGAATATTGCAAATGAGAAAAGAGTTTCTTAATTTTTGATAGCCCAATTTTTTCAGTGTGGTGTCCATAAAAGTGCTCCTACACTGAACCAAATCGCCTGCTAAAGTAAAGAAAATATGGCTCAAATCAAGAAGAAAAGACAATAAAAAACAGCCAAGAAATATTTCTCTTCATTTGAGAATTAGCCGCACTGATCCAAGTGAAATGCCAACAGCAGCGCTTTAAGGAAAAGTAACCTTGAATCAAGCAAACTTTTCTTATGAAAAAGACAAGAGAATCTGAACAAAAATAAAAAAAGAAACCTGCATCCAACCAACATTGAACCCGTAACCCCATTCTTCCCAGTCAAACGCGCTACCCACTGAACCTCAGACACTTCTGACTAATCTACTACAACGCTCCAATATAAGCTAAAGCTAAAATAAAGCTTTTCCACGAGCTTTACATGGAAAATGTCAAAAAAATCTATTATCAAGCATTTGTTTGCTTGAATTGAGAATAATGGTTTAGGCTTGAATCTACTTCCTATTTCTCAAAAGAAGGTCTTGAAAATAGGATCGATTCAAGAAAAAATTTCCACATTTTGAGAAATTTTGTCTAAATTCGGGAATTTTGCAAATGAGAAAAGAGTTTCTTAATTTTAGATAGCCCAATTTTTTGAGTGTACGGCTGCCGGTTTTCCGATGTTAATCATCCCGGAGCTGCCCGTTGTTAAAATGACCAAGAGGTGCCAAAACCCCTTTCGATTCAAGAGAAATCTCTTGGGTCGCTACAACAACAACAGCATCCTCAGAAGCAACGAGTTCATCGAGTTATTGGTACACTGAATCAAATCGCCTGCTATAGTAAAGAAAATATGGCTCAAATCAAGAAAAAAAGACAATAAAAAACAGCCAAGAAATATTTCTCTTCATTTGAGAATTAGCCACACTGATTCAAGTGACGCCTGCCGTCCATTACCTGCTTCGAGCGGCGCGGCGCTCCCGCGTTTAAAGCTTTTCCGAATTTCAATGGCGTAACCAAGCAAAATATGGCGTAACTATGCAAAATAAACAAAAATTCCATTCAATACAATGGAAAAGCTTTCTGAATATTGTGTGTGCTTATACCTTTTACTAGTAAAAGCTTTTTTTCGCACATTTTGTGAAAGCTTTGCCGCTGGAGCGCCGCGCCGCTCAAGTTTACGCTTGCAGTGGAAGAGAGCCCTGAAATGCCATTAGCAGCGCTTTAAGGAAAAGTAACTTTGAATCAAGCAAACTTTTCTTATGAAAAAGACAAGAGAATCTAAACAAAAATAAAAAAGAAACTTGCATCCAACCAACATCGAGCACATAACCCCATTCTTCCCAGTCAAACGCGCTACTCACTGAACTATAGAAACTTCTGACTAATCTACTACAACGCTCCAATATAAGCTAAAGCTAAAATAAAGCTTTTCCACGAGCTTTGCATGGAAAATGTCAAAAAAAAATTTATTATCAAGCATTTGTTTGCTTGAATTGAGAATAATGGTTTAGGCTTGAATCTACTTCCTATTTCTCAAAAGAAGGTCTTGAAAATAGGATCGATTCAAGAAGAAATTGTCACATTTTGAGAAATTTTGTCTAAATTCGGGAATTTTGCAAATGAGAAAAGAGTTTCTTAATTTTAGATTTTAGATAGATTTTTCAGTGCAGGATGAAAAAGAATGGAAACCTGGCGACGCTAGAACGCAACGAGGAACCGAGGCGAAGAGTGGTAGTAACTCCCTCGAGGTTATCAAGGCAGCTGCAGAAGATAATAAAGACCGTAGACCTAGACATGGTTTCAACGAACAGACAACGACAAGAGTGGGGAACAAACTAGTCTTAATCAACGATAATAAGGAGAAACACTAAAATAAATAACAGGCGCGACAATCCAACATTGGACTAAGGCCGCTGGATGTGTTAGTGACATCCTATTTCCAAGATCTTATCTGCTTTTTGTTGAGGTAATGAGATCAGCATCACGCTCAGCAGTGTTATTTATCCCCATAAATGGGTACTCGGTTAACATCTGAGTGAGATCATAGTCCGTCACAAGCTCGTGAGTTCGAAAAACACCATGGAACACGGTGAGATTCGAACTCATGAACCTGTGCACCGAAGGTGCGCGCACTAACCGCTACATCAGCCAGGAGAAACACTAGGAGGGCGGAATTTGCAAGGTTTCCTTGCGTGGATTTGGACAAGACAAGACAGACGGAGCGGCTAGTGCCATAGTCATGCGAAATAAACAATCAAGATAAGCCGGACAAATCGGAGAAATTGATCGGTGAAAACTTGATGCTTTGGAAAGTTTAGAAATGCTGGAAAAATCGGAACATGATCTGGAACCGTTTTGCATTTCACACGTCGGCCAGGGTCTGTAGTGCGATAAAAAATGTGCATCTAATTTGGGACGAGAGAAATTTGCGATAACGAAGCCTAGCGACGCCTAACAAAGCCACATAGCGAGGCCGATAAAAAAGTTCAAATTTGAATCGTGATAATAAATTGGCAGGCGGATGATTCTTTTGTTGCAAAGTCACTACCGTTTACGCTCCTGATAAGTGGAACGTCCATACTAACACGTACTGGTTAACAATCTCCTAGTATTCAACACTTTTCTCGATTTTAAGCTTTGGCATTTTGGAGCGAAGTTCCGCTGTTTCTTGCCATAGTAAGTTAACTTACACGTTGCTTGTATCATGGGAATCGGCGTCACAAAAGTTCGACAATATCGTCAAGTTCGTCAAGTTGATGATGCGCCCGACACGCCTCTTTGATTGCTGTTACTCCAGAAACTTCCCGGCAACTCATTTGTTGTAGATCGCTCATCACCTAACGCGAAATCATGTAGTAACTGGAATACCAAATGCCAATAATGAATTACCTAAGCCCGTTAGTAAGGACAATTTACTGGAAAGTCCAGCTCGGCAAAAACTCGATCACACTGCACAGCTTCATGAAAACACAGTGCAAACGAAACTTCTCGCCTTAATTCTGAAGAAAGTATTGCATTCTTGGTCGAAAATTACTATAAAGTCTCACAGACGGCATGGCATGCTCAGTAATTCAAACGGTGCATCATTCACTGCGCTCAATTTTTTTGAGCCGCCATGATATTTTGTCCGATCAGTTGAACCGCTATAAAACTACACTGCCTGTCATAACTATAGCCGCACCGTAAAACAGTGTGATCCTTTAAAATTCTAAGCGATCACAGTTATTCCACATAATATAAACATAAGGCATCATAAAAAGACAAATAAATTCAGAAGAAGTTTCCTAATATTTCAAACCGTTATTTCTCTGTAAAGGAAAATCTAAATTTCCCGTCTGTCATAACTATAGCCGCACTTGGAACAAGTATGGGTAATACTGATTAAAAAGTGGAAATTGAGGAAAATTATAACGGAAGAGATAATTTCGGAATAAAATAGACTCTCAGGGATTGTTTTGTTTATTTTTCACGAAATGATTTTAACAGTTTTTCGAGTTTTTTGCTTATTAACCTCTAAGCATCGATAACCGCTGCTTTTACATAAAAAACTTTTCGAAATCGCGTTTTTTTTTTATAAATTGTACTTAATAATGTTTCTCCAAGGTGTGCTGTCTAAATTGGATAGATGGGAGGCCCCCTCCCTAACATTTGTACCATCCATATGAACCAACTTTAAGTACGACGACTAGTGAGAGATGATGCAATCTCTTGCTTCAAAACCCGTTATGTGTCCTATCTTCTGTATAATATGGAAGCTGTTTATCGTCAGGACATTCTCATTAAATGTTTCCTATGCTGAAAGTGACGAAATCAACTGTTCTGTAGGTAGACTATCCTGGCTAATAATTTTTATTAACACTTGCCGGATTTCTATAGATATCAATACAAACTTGAATCAGAGTTCCTTAATAGTATTAATCAGGGTTGTTTATGTATTTAAAAGTTGTTGTAATCACCTTAATACAGTGGAAATTTCTCTGGAATATCCTGACCATAAACTGTTTTTGTTTTAATACAGAAGACATGACACATAACGGAATCTGCAGCAAGAGATTGTATCTCCTCACACCAATCATTGCACTTCAAGAAGGTTTTAATGTAACAAATGTTACGGAGGTGGCCCCTCCTTCATCAAAATTAGAGAGGAAATCTTTAAGAAACATTATTACGTAAAAAATGATATTTGAAAGAGTTTTCCACGTAAAAGAAAAGGTTATTGAGAGGTCAATAAGCAAAAAGCCCAAAATCCGTTATAATTATTTATTCAGAAATAAACAAAATAATCCCTTGGAGTCAATTTTATTTAAAAAAGATTTTTCCCGTTACTAACTTTCTCAATTTCCGCTTTTTGGTCAGTTTTTCTCATACTAGTTCCAAGTGCGGCTATAGTTATGATAGGCGGGAATTTTAGATTTTCCTTTACAGAGAAATAACGGTTTGAAATTTAAGGAAACTTCTTGTGAATTTATTTGTCTTTTTAATATCCCTTATGTTTATAGTATGTGGAATAACTGTGCTCTCTTTCAATTTTAAAGGATCAGTCTGTTTTATGCCGCGGCTATAGTTATGACAGGCAGTGTATTCTGCAAAGTTCACTTCGGAAAAGCTTTTTATGAGCCGTTCTTTTAAGTTTCTAAGGAAAAACACATCATGTACGTGTATAAACAGCAAAATAAAGCTTCCTCAAAAGTCTCGATAGATAACGGTACTGGAAATTCATATGGGACAATGACAAGCTTATTGTAGCTTTTGTGCTTTTATGGAAAGTGTCAAACGTGTTCCATAAATTCGCGATTTCCTAATAGGGCCCAGAAAGAGAGGGGAGGGGAGGGGGACTGTTTTTAGGAAATCTATATATATAACGGTAAAATTCACTTGAACGTTGTCTACGGTAAATCTGTAGTTCGTTGAGTTGAAAAGAAATTGGCTCAATTTCTGTCACTGTCACGTGCACTCCTAACGACGGCATGTGGGTTCGAATAATCGAAAAACGGAAATCATTTTCGGTAACGCATACCTGAAATGGTCGTTTATGATAAATTCTAAGCGGTTAAAGTTCTCATTACATACATTTAACGCATGCCACTAAAAAGGGAGGTATAACGATCCCTGCGCCCTTCCGGGAGGCACGAAGATTCAACCCGTTTACAATGTAATTTTTATACGAAAATTCTCATTAATATCCTCATAACGGTAACTTACTCCGAACAGGTGTTCAATCTCTCACGATAAAAATACCAAAAGTCCCCAATAAGGGAGCTAAGGTAGGTTAATCGGTGAAATTTTTATCGGCTCTCTGAAAAGCATTTTCTTGTTGGAAACATCTCTCTATAACGGTACATTTAAAGAGCAAGATGTTTTTGACGATTTCGATGCTTTTATGGTGCCCATGAAATGTCTAAAGTTCTCGTCGATGCGATGCTATAGAGGCATGCGCATGGTCGAACGGGTGAGAAGACAGGTTTCTGGAAGCATAAATGTTTGACGGTACATCTCACGGGACTTGAAAAATCTGTAGCTACTCTCGTCCCAAAAAGGATATTCTGAAAATTCCCATCGATGTGTGCGGTCAGGATCTATCTAAGGTGGTAACAGTACAATGGAGACGTTTTCATAAATTTTCTTGACTAACTCTATAATGGTAGTGTTTACTGAAAGACCGTCCTTCCTATAAGCTCCTAGCGATTTCTATTTTTCAACGAGAGCGTGCGTCTTAATTTCCAAATGACCAGATTTTCAGAAAAGATTTTTTTTTGTAAATGTACCTTTTGGCTTACTTTCCCAGGTAGTCATGTGCAGGACTATGTCGTATCCTTTTCTATACATTTTCCAGGTATAATGCAGTTTCACCACTAAACTGACGCAAAGGACAAGTCGCACAATGGACGTAAACCGTTCCAAGTCAACGCACGTATTCCATATTGTCACCATTTCCGTTATGATTTATATCCTATCCTATATGTCACTCTTAATTGCTCAATCAATCTGTTCCAATAAATATCCTTGACGTCTTTATTGGTGTAAATAACTTCCCGTGCCTCCGTAAATTGTATACCTATTTCGAATTTCTTCAAACCTATTTTTTATTTACACCTAAAACCTCTGTTTTAAAAAAATACAAAAACAATCTAACAAAATATGTATTCAATCCTTACACCCTTATTGTCGTAGCCCAGGATTGTTACAAAAGCTTTTTCGTACAAAAACCATTGTCCTGTCTCGGGTCGGGGCTAAATCGTAATCCCTTCATAAACACAGAACCAATCTAATTTTGATTTCGTATTCGTTCTATGCATTTTCTTCATCGTCGTCGACATACCGTAATCGTCACCGTTGCCTGGACTACACAGGACTCTAGTATACGAGCCATAGACAGATGGATGGTGCGAGATTGATGTATCGAGTTAAAGGATACATTTTGGTGAAAATCCATCAATCAATGCGCCACGTGCTATTGAATTGCCTTGAATTTACTGCGAAGGACTCATTGTACGAATATGGTTGTTGTCGTATCAACACCTTTCAAAATGTCCTGGAACGTAACGGATACAAGAACACATCTAACTCCGTTACATAGACGAAGGTGCTGTGTTTTGTATTATTTACTTTCGCTTAAGCAAAATCCTTACGCATTGTGTGAAAATCGAAATATTGTTTTGCGTTCCTGGGAAAATCCAGTGTATAAGGATTCCGAATATAAATCAGAAAATTTCGTCTTAATTAGCCAATTGAATGTGTATTGAAAGTGACGACGAGACGTGCTGAAAGGATTTTCTTTTTTATTAGTCGATAAATGAAAGACTCAGAAGACGTGAATTGGATTTGTATACACATAGAATAATGGCTGAAAGATTGTTTATCTTGGAATAAACCGATTTTCATTTATATCGAAATGCCATCATGAAAATATCCTTCGAAGTACAGCACAAGGCAATATTCCATGCGTTCACTTATATCAATTTCACCTATGAAATTGAACGAACCAGGACTCATCGCATCATGTGTATAGAAACAATTTCAAACGAAAGCAATTCAATTCGAAAATAAGTTGATTGAATCACCTAAATCTTAGCACATTCAGCACATCTAGGGATCGGAGGGATGATATAGGTAAAACCTGCGTCTCTACTCGTACTACAGGTACACAATCCAATCATCCATTCGACGAGTATCTAAACATCTATTCAAGTAATTCGTTTTCTGGAATTCGTCCTAGTCCTGGATACGAATGTGTTGTGTGTACCTATGTACGATACGAATTCGAATATCGATACTCTCTCTCGAACATATCCAAACAAATCAAGCATCATCTCCAAACGAGAGTAGAAAAAAAACGAGCAGAAGGAAACAATATTCCCTTCTTCTTCGATACAAGCTGAAGGATATACACCGCAGGATACACGACACGCGCGTCGAGTGTATTGGAAACATATTACGACACACTCGTGTATCGTGTCATAAAATTTCATGAAATTGAGTCAGTAGTCTCATGTAAGTAAATTGAAATCCGACAGACATACAGAGAGAGATCGTTGCAAAAAGGATACGTATATAATGTGAGAGGAGTGCCGTAATGCGGGAATCTAAATGGGCGAAAAAATCCTAGTCGTTGTGGCCGATGCCGATAATAATATTCTTGTGGATGTTATAACGGTACAGCATGCGGAAATGTTTATCACACAACAATGTTCGTTGTCGTTTTTCAACCCCCATCATTGTTTTATCATATTCACACCTGAACCCGGCGCAAGTTAGAGCTAGGGAAAAATGGTAAATCGTGGGGATGGGTTTTTGAATGGTCTTAGATGAAGAATAGGTTAAGCGCGCTTTTGGGAAAGCAATAAAAGTTTTTGGGAAAGATTAAGATTACTCAATTTCCAAAAAAAAGTAGTACTAAATTTAACAGTTGTTTCAGTTGAAGGAAATTGAATTGGGGACTACTTCGAGATTATGCAGGACAACAGGTGGTCAAATACACCCTTGAAATTTATAAAGATACCAAGAATAACTTCCATTCTACAGATGGAGCCCTCTGAACCAGACTGTCTGTTTGACAGCTGACCTCCAATACGTTCTTCTAGTCTCCGGACAAATACTGGAAAACGTTTCCAACAACTGAAAGAAAGCTAATGCCACAATAGGAGCGAGGGACAGTCCGAATCTTATCAACAGTATGATTCGAGCTCGAACCGCCTGCCAACACTTTCCTCCACAGAAGTAAGCAGTAAGCAGCTGATAGAGTCAGGAACGGCCTGCCAGATTTGAGCGGCCATTCCATCCTATCCTGGGGCTTTTCTACTTCTCGGCCGGAATATAGATACGGCTGATGGATCTCAAATGTCCCAAGAAGAGCAATTTCTTCAATTTAACGAGCAATATCGGAAGGCTCAGCGGCATGACGGAAAGTTGTTCAGTGAAGCAGCTTCCCTCCATTGCAGATACTTCACACTAAGTGTTTTAGGTCTACATACTCTGTAACCTACGTATATTATCAAATGGCTGGATGATGATCTCCCGACGAAATGCTTCCAATTGACAATTTTGCACTTGCCCATCATACCTCGGTACTCATTGATGCGAGAAGATGAGCAATTCAAAGACACGTCTAACTCTTATAACGTGTATTGGCAAAAGAGAATGACAAGTCGTTTGACAGTTATAACTTGGTTTCGTTATTTAGAGCAGTAATGCCAAATTGTAAAAAAAGGTGTGCGTCTTGTCTAAAGAATAAGAGTAACCACTAGATAAGGTGTACGAGTACCCGGCCCTAAGCAATTTTGTGTTGAAATTTTCCATTCAGTTTGACTATTACTGAAGTTTTCTCTTGTCCTATAGTCAGTGGCGGCTCGTATACAATAATACTGGGGGTTCACAAAATATATCGAAATGTATTATTAGGTACGTTTTATTGTGATTATCCCGTGCAGGTTTGGGTAGAACTTTATATAAAACTTACAGAATGTCGGTTCAGCTTGCGTACAAGTCCGCAACTCAGTGGGACATTTTCATGTTTTCAACAAATGCTAATGTACAGTACTGATGCAACCGCGAAATCATTTATACATTATTTCGTGACGATTTGATTTTCGAATTTGACTCTTTTTGGGTCGTTCAACAAAAGTTTAACGAAAGTTGAAAATGAGTTGAACCTAAGTTGAAAGTTACACTTTTTGGGTCATTCAACAAAAGTTGAACGAAAGTTGAACGTGAGTTGAACCTAAGTTGAAAGTTACACTTTTTGGGTCGTTCAACAAAAGTTGAACAAAAGTTGAACGAAAGTTGAACGTGAGTTGAACCTAAGTTAAAAGTTACACTTTTTGGGTCGTTCAACAAAAGTTGAACGAAAGTTGAACGTGAGTTGAACCTAAGTTGAAAGTAACACTTTTTGGGTCGTTCATCAAAAGTTGAACGAAAGTTGAACGTGAGTTGAACCTAAGTTGAAAGTTACACTATTTGGGTCGTTCGACAAAAGTTGAACGAAAGTTGAACGTGAGTTGAACCTAAGTTGAAAGTTACACTTTTTGGGTCGTTCGACAAAAGTTGAACGAAAGTTGAACGTGAGTTGAACCTAAGTTGAAAATAACACTTTTTGGGTCGTTCAACAAAAGTTGAACGAAAGTTGAACGTGAGTTGAACCTAAGTTGAAAGTTACACTTTTTGGGTCGTTCAACAAAAGTTGAACGAAAGTTGAACGTGAGTTGAACCTAAGTTGAAAGTTACACTTTTTTGGTCGTTCGACAAAAGTTGAACGAAAGTTGAACGTGAGTTGAACCTAAGTTGAAAGTTACACTTTTTGGGTCGTTCAACAAAAGTTGAACGTGAGTTGAACCTAAGTTGAAAGTTACACTTTTTGGGTCGTTCAACAAAAGTTAAACGAAAGTTGAACGTGAGTTGAACCTAAGTTGAAAGTAACACTTTTTGGGTCGTTCATCAAAAGTTGAACGAAAGTTGAACCTAAGTTGAAAGTTACACTTTTTGGGTCATTCAACAAAAGTTGAACGCAAGTTGAACGTGGGTTGAACCTAAGTTGAAAGTTACACTTTTTGGGTCGTTCGACAAAAGTTGAACGAAAGTTGAACGTGAGTTGAACCTAAGTTGAAAGTAACACTTTTTGGGTCGTTCAACAAAAGTTGAACGAAAGTTGAACGTGAGTTGAACGTGAGTTGAACCTAAGTTGAAAGTTACACTTTTTGGGTCGTTCAACAAAAGTTGAACGAAAGTTGAACGTGAGTTGAACCTAAGTTGAAAGTAACACTTTTTGGGTCGTTCGACAAAAGTTGAACAAAAGTTGAACGTGAGTTGAACCTAAGTTGAAAGTTGAATTTGAGTTGAATTCGAGTTGAATTCGAGTTTAATTCGAGTTGAGTTCAAGTTGAACCCAAGTTGAACCCAAGTTGAACCCAAGTTGAACTCAAGTTGAACGTAAATTGAACCCAAGCCCAACCTCTGTTGAACCTTGAATGGCACCCAACACTCACAGAGTAGCACCTAGTCCAACTTCCGTTGAAACCTTGAATGGCACCCAAAATTCACAGGGTACTACCTGTAATGCCAAAAACGTAACGCTTTTTCGTTGCAATTTTCGTGACGATTTTCGATTTATGTGCCAGAGTCAAGACATAAAAATGTCAAAAACAAATCTACCTTTTCAAATTTCACTCTTCTTCCTTGCCTCGCTCCATGGTTTCGCGTTGTTCGACCTGCGGTGTAGGCATATCCCCCTTTTTGGCGGTAATATCCGCTCCAGTGGCGTAGATAGCTTTTCTGAGAGGGAGGAGATCATTTGGCAAGATTGTTTTTACTTTTACGGTTATCAAATTTTGAATTTTTGAATAACAATGTCTGCATTTATTACACTTCAAATTAGCAGTGTTTTTCAGCAAACTTTTTTATTTGCAAAATAGAGAGCAATTTTGGCATAAAAAAAGCGTCCTGAAAATATTGAATTCTCCACAAAAATTGTGACACTGCTTCGTTAATTTAGCTTTTTTACTACGGTATAGGTGAATCCACAGTATTCCAATTTTCGTGAAAATTTTTTCTATTGTGATTGGAGTATCAGAGCTTCATATTGGGATATATCAGTGGTTCTCAAACTTTTTTGACTCACGGGACATCTCAAAACAGGTATTGAAATAAATTATATAATTAAATCTCCAGAAAAGGAAAATTTTGAAGAGCATAGCTCGTTGGGAATGCCCAGTATATGTGGATAAAATACAGCTTCTGTGCTTTTAAATCGAAATTCTCCGATAACAAATTAGTGGGTAGATATTTCTAAAGTTAAACATTGGTTAAAAAAACATCGTACAAAAGTTTCGATCAGCACAAATTTAATCGTCTAATTTATTTGTCCCTTAATTTGAATCCTAAAAACCTCAATAAAACACTCGGACATACTTTTCTTCTGGTACTACTTCCATTTCCATTCCATAAAGTAGAAAGTTGTAGAAGAAAATCGGTTGAGTCTCTGATGCTGGTCAAATATTTTACAGTGTTAACCCTCGGATGGTTCAGTGGGGTCTGACAGACCCCAGAGAAATTTAAATCTTAAAATTTTCATAGAAAAACTTGTTGAATGGTATTTTGATGCATATGTAATTTAAGTATGTGTCACATACGTTCATTTAAGCATCAATTTGTTTGAATTTGTGATTTTGTTAATAAGTTATAGCACTTTGAAAGTGCTCTGAGGTCTGTCAGACCCCACGAACCATTTACGTATGTCTTTTTTACAAAAGTAAATTTTTCGTTTTGTGGGAAATTTTCAAAGTATGTTATTTGAAAAACGATAAAATGTAATAAAAATAGTCGAAAAGGGTTGAAACTTTATAATTAGAGTTCATTTGGGAAATCAGATATGTTAATTTTGAAAGAAATGGAAAATTTAGGGTGTTTTGAATTAGGGGTTTTTAAATTTTTTACTTAATTCATTCAAAATTATGCCGTTTTTTACCTATGGTTTTGATTTATGAAGATCTCCTTTCACTATTGTGTCATTACCTTATGTTTTTTAAGTCAAGACATAAATTAATGACTTTTAGGAGCATGGGCGTAGCCAGAGGGGGGCAGGGAGGGGCGCTTGCCCCCCTGATCGATGATTATGGTAAAAAAAATTCTTACCGATGTAGTATAAAAACTGCTGCCCTTTACAATGCTAGAAGGCGTAAAAATGCGAGTTTGATTCCAGGCACTACGCAAAATTTTCTGCTGCTGAGACTGTAGTTTGGAAAACTGAAATGCTTGCACTTTTATGGTCCTTGATATCCGGAACTGGGATACCTACGTGTGAGCATCATGAATCGATAACATAATTAGATCAGAAATGAATCCCTCCCTTAGGGAGACTCTTTTTTCTTTTGCGAAAATCCCATATTTGCAGAACACAATTCTAACTGTCACATAAAGGTCTCTCCGCAGGAAAGTAGTGGAATTGAACTTCATTCAATCTGAAAGTGATTTTATTGACAAATAGTAAACAGCTTTGCCTAGTTAGGGACCTTATAAAGAAATTCATTTTGTAGCTGAATCATACCAGCAATGAAATTTAGCCACAGTTAATAATGTTAAATGCGGAGGAAAACTTATCAAAATCGACCGTATTTCTATAAAAAAAAAAGATTTATAAATTTTGCTCAGAAGAAAAACAGCGACAAACGACAGAAACTGATCTCTTGGCCTATTTATTTTCAATCGCAAGTGGAATATGCAGTCCGAGAGACAAAAATAGCACTGAATATTGACGAGCTACGGTCTAAAAAGCTGAAATTGGAGGCCATTTGAAAGTAATCAGAATCACACACTGATTTTCGAATGACGCAAATGCGCCATTTTTACACAAATATACCATCATAAGCAGAATTCCTTAATGATAGGAGACGCCATCTGTTGTAAAATTGAAGAAAAAGATTTTTTTCAAAAATATTAAATTTGTTATCAATTTCAACTCCTAAGAAAATCATGATGTTGAAAAAATTTCGGGCTTGTATGTATCCTTAAATCTCTCCAGCCGACTGTCGGATAATGTTTCTTTCTATGGATTCTGTGGATGTAACACAAGAGGCTTCTCAGTGTGTTTCGGCAGGAGATGCGCACCTCTAGAACCAAGCAAAGCCAGAATTTAAAACGGACATTGATCTCGCAGGTGGAAGTCCAAAAGCCAAAAATAGCACTGAATATACACATATGGACAAAAAAATAAGTTCACCCTTCATGTATCTTTTTATGCCAAATTTTCATAGCATTTTTATAATTGTGATACTCGAAATAGATAGCCATTATAACAATTTGGATACAACAATACCAACGGAACCGAAAAAGTAAATGGCATCCCCCAATTATCTTAATCCCTCCCGATATAAACTTTGAAGTGGGTATTCAGCTTGCTCAAAATAATAAGTACACCATCGTTTTTTGACAATAACTTGGTATTTTCCGTAAGGATATGTTTTTCATTTGTGCATACAACAAGCATTAAATTAAAAACAATAAAAAATACTTAAGTGGTGAAAAACGCATGGTAGGTAGGAAAAAAGACGTGAAAGTTCCAAACTTCGAAATGGCGGAAAAATTTTTCGCTCAATAATGGAATAATCCAGCTAAACATTGTATTCGCTGCGTAATTCATTAAATACTAAATAAAAACAGTCTCAAATGCGGTTAACTCCATATAAGGGCCTTAAGGATAGCTGTCGATCTCATTATCACTATGGCGAAAAAAGTTCCCTTGGCATGATTAATGATTTTCCCGGGAAATATTGGAAAATTGGAATCCCTTTGGAAAGTGAATCGAAGAATACAAGAAGTAAAGCAGTTTTGGTAAAAAGTTTTGAACTTTCCACGGCGACGTCAAAAAGTTTTGACGGTACAAGAAAAATTTTGAGGTATAGTTCTTCTTGTTCCTGGCCGAACAATGAAAACTCGCAGAATATTCTGTATTACTTATGAAATCGTAATAAATTTGATTGGAAAGGTGTCTTATCATAATATTCTTCATTCAGGAAAAAAAAATGTGATACACGCTACATCAATAGGCTATTTCCCATGGAGGCGAAAAAAACATGGTCTATGATTTTTTTTTCATAGTTTGGTTTCGTTCAAATATATCTAAAAACCGTTACTATGAGACATTTTCCGTGTGAGAAATGTTTGTTGAGAGTCCTTCAATATTCTACTGATGAACCCATACACTTTAAATGGGGATTTAAGCAGAATATTAACCCTAACCATACCTCACAAGCTTGTCAAGGATCCGCTTCAACTAAATCGAGTGGCTTTTCACGCAGTTACTAGAGTCAAATTGAATCCGTAATGTTTAGGGAGAGTTGAATCAACGAATTAGAAACAAAGTTTGTCACAAAACGGACCAATTACGGAATTCCCTGAAAGTAACTGAATATATGGTATGTTTTGGAACATGCCGCAAGAATCATCTCCAGATAGCCAACGAAATCCTCCTTTTTATTTTAATAATGCTCAATTTAGTTTTAAATAATAAAAGAAATCTAATTCTTGTCGAATCAGAACAAAATATTTTAATTAAAACCAGTTTTAATCAAATTAACTGAAATGTACTTATAATTTTGTCCAACCTTTTTTAGTCAGCTCGTACTTTTTTTAAGGCAAATTAAAGC
This sequence comes from Microchrysa polita, assembly GCA_949715475.1. Lineage (NCBI taxonomy): Eukaryota > Metazoa > Arthropoda > Insecta > Diptera > Stratiomyidae > Microchrysa > Microchrysa polita. The sequence continues at coordinate 16,815,096 of OX454419.1, forward strand.
TGTTTTTTATTTCAATTGGCTTATTTACATTTTATTTGATTCCTTACCAATTACATATTTAAATATCAACACATGATTTTATTTACTCAAATAACTACTTGGCTACAGGGTGATAAGAGAAAATCGTATGGTTGTACTTATTTTTTTGGCCATATGTGTAGATGAGCTACGGTCTGAAAAGCAGAATCGGAGGCCAGTTAAATGTAATCAGAATCACCAGTTAAAGTCTAAACACGTTCAGGGGCCATTTTTCGTTAAATGGTGTAGAAAATCATTTTCGACTGTCCTTTCGTAAAATTTAGCTCTAAAATTAAAAAAAAACAGGCGCGACAGTTAAATATTGGACTAAGGCCGCAGATGTGTTAGTGACATCCAATTCCCATAATCCTAACTGCTTTTTAGTTGAGGTGTTGAGATCAACAGCACGCTCAGCAATGTTATGTATCCCCATAAATGGGTACTCGCTTAACATCTGAGTGAGATCAAAGTTCGTCACAAGGGGCGTGAGTTCGAAAAACACCATAAACTGAATGCGTTGACGGTGAGTCTCGAACCAATGACCCTGTGCACCGAAGTGCGCGCACTAACCATTACACCAGCCAGATTACTCTAAATTTTGCCTAACAATATTTTCGCGACCAACAATTTAAACTCCTAAGAAAATCTTGATGTTGAAAAAATTTCGGGCTTGCCCCCCCCCCCCCTGACCGAAATCCTGTCTACGCCCATGTTTAGGAGTGTAATAATTAGGTGGGTATTTTACATAATACATAAAGCTTCCTCAGCGAAATTGGCTATACACTTGTCGAACCTCTTCTAAGAAGGAGGAAATCAACAGGCAATATTCGCCGAAGCACAGTGGAAAATATTGAAGACATTTTGTGCATTGTTCAGCTTACCCCCCCCCCCCCTGGGGCTGATGCCCCAGGTTTCCCAATGTGGTCAGATGGTCCCCCAAAAAGGCAAGAATATTTTCTATGCCCACGAGCAAATGATCAGAAGACAAAATACAATTGCAACGAGTGCAAAAAGCTAATCTGCGAAGACCATCGAGGTAAAAGCTGTTAAGAAGAATGCTCTAAATATTGATTAACTTTGGATCCCTATTTAAGAAAAAATATTAACCTTAGCTAAAAAAATGTTGATGTACTTATCTTTGTTGATTAGTATTAAATACGTCTTGACTAATAAAAATAAAATTTTGTTAAAATTTTAGTATTTATATTGATTTATTTGTGATAAGTTCAAATTACCCTCAAATTTGGCACCACCTAATTTTTTCTACCACATACTAAAAGCTACTATCCGAATTGCACTTTTTTTATATACCACTTAATCAAAAGGCTTCACAGTTACTTCTAGTTCAAACAAATGTGCCAAAAAAGCAAAAATGTAAGTTGTAGAGCGATTTTTGCCTTGGGGTCTGTCAGACCCCACTGAACCATTTACGTATGTAAAATTTACCTGAACCATCCGAGGGTTAATTTCTGGTGCAGTGTAGCAGACTAAGCTTCGGAATTTTAAAACTTACAAACATTTTTTTGTATGGATTGTTTGCTTTTTGTTGTCAAAAGTAGGGATGTCAAAAACCGGCCCATAACCCGGTTTTCGGTTTTTTCGGTTTTTTCGCAAAGCCGGTTAGACCGTCCGGTTTTAACCGGGCTCAAAGTACCGGTTTTCGGTTAACCGGTTTTTCATTGAATTGCTTAGAATTTTAGCAAAATAATGCATACACACTCGTTAAGCTGATGTTCGTATAGAAATATGACTGTGTAATGGAGCCCTAAAAGAGAAACATATTGAACAAAAAAGATAATCAAATGAAATTGTCAGAAGTATTCATAATGTTTCAAAATTAGTGAACTGAGTTTTATTGCTACACAATGTATATAGTGCAGTCAAAATATCCCATTTCAGGCCTCCAAATAGAAAAAAATAGTTTTTGAATCAGCGAGCTCCAAGGCATCTAAAACTAATTTTGCTAAAAAAAAATTTGATCGGAAAGGTCCCAAAAAGGACAAAAAAAGGATACTCTTTAATCCATGGCTGGAGGTCAGCATGTGGGGTATCAAATCAAAGGGGACGTCGAGTACATTACATATCCGGTGTTTGTTTCCTGTTTCAAGGATCCTCAAGGGAATAAATCGAGATTAAATCGAAAATTATTGTGTTTTCCGTGTATCTTTCTAAAGCCATAACTACGAGAATAATCCAAGTTGTCAATACGTTTCTCACTTTTCCGAATCTATGGTAGGTTAAGATTCTACCAATAAATTTGCTAAAAAAAATTATCGGAAAGCTCTGAAAAACCAAGAATTAACCTTACTCTATTTTTCTATTTGAAATGCTAATATGACTGCACTTTGATGTAGATGTTGAAGTCTTTGTGGACACGACGGATGTTGAAGTGGACGCGGATATCGATGTGGACGCGGACGTCGTAGCAACTGCCGATTCGTCTTCCTATAACAATGGGTGAATTCACATTGTAAGACGAAACCGGACGGGTAAACGTGCAAGACAAGAACCATCGTATGATCATTTCACACTATCCGATCAAAACACGGACCGGCGAACAATAATCACACAGCATAAAGTATAAATGTTGCCATGCACGCTCCAAAGTTAGTGTACAATGAAGTGACGAGTCGACAAGATTAAAATGCAAGTAAAACACGCGCTAATTGTCGTCGCAAAACGCCTGAACTATCGGTAGATGCAATCGTCTTATCGATCGTACGATTCTTACGAAAGAAAAACAATCGTGCCACGATTTTTTTCTTTCGTAAGACGCGTTCTTACAATGTGAAATGGACAATGCTTGTCTGCTGGCCACTACAAAAGCTCTCTTGTCTTGCAAGTTTACCCGTCCGGTTTCGTCTTACAATGGCTGAATTCAAATTGTAAGACGAAACCGGACGGGTAAACTTGCAAGACAAGAACCATCGTTCTTACAATCTGAAATGCATAATGCTTGTCTGCTGGCCACTACAAAAGCTCTCGCCGTCCGTTTATTAGCACAAACAAACGGACGGCGAGAGCTTTTGTAGTGGCCAGCAGACAAGCATTATGCATTTCAGATTGTAAGAACGATGGTTCTTGTCTTGCAAGTTTACCCGTCCGGTTTCGTCTTACAATTTGAATTCAGCCAATCTGAAATCAGCCAATGAACTCTAAATGCACTGGTCTGATACACATATACATTTACGACGCACAAAAGATACACGTGTGACACGCAACGTAAGCAATATCTGCCTTGGAAAGGAAAAATGCAAGGAGCGGTAGTTTGACGAAGCGACGGTTCTTGGAATAATAGCACTAAGTAGAGTGTTCGGAAATACGAAATTTTTCATAGAAGACAAGCAATAGAATTACAGACTGACAAATCAAGAAAATATAAAAATTTTATGAATTTGGAAAGTTTTTTTTTCGGTTTTAACCGGGTTAAAACCGGGAGGATGAAAAAACCGAGAAAAACCGGTTAACCGTTTTGAAAGTACCGGTTTTCGGACTAACCGTCCGGTTTTTGACATCCCTAGTCAAAAGCTCTTTCTAAATTTTTCCTATTTTTGTGTATCTGCGCGAAACCCTTGACATATCTTCACGGAACCCTTGGGTTCCGCAGAACTCCATTGTTTTGTTAATTTGTATTCGAATTACTGCCTGCATAAGACTATATTTTCTTCAATTTTAAAAATTAAAAAAAAAAAATTATAAAAAATTTACCTAAAAACCTGGTTATAGCTTTGAGAGTTCTGCGTCTTAAATTCAATAAAATTGCGAACAACTAGAGAAAGTCTAGACTTGTCGTTTCCGACAAAAATAGTTCTAACAGTCGGAAATGAGAAAATTGAGCAAGTAACTCAGTATCACAGAGATGGTGCTGCGCTAAGATGCTTTTCGAAAGATTCTTCAAGTACCACAAAAAATTGCTTTCAAATGTTTTTTTTCCAATAGCTGGGATTGATACTGAGAGGAGTCTCTCAGTTTTTTTTTGTCAATTAAGTTCTGCGGCACTTTGGAATAATTGGAGGACAGATAGAGCCTACCTAGCAAGCTTAAGTCATGATAAAGTACTATGAAACTCTGGACACATTTTAATATAATCTATATTGAAACGCTACTGATGCTTAGTAACCGAACAATAAAAGAAATTATTGTGGGAGAATAACAATTTATTAACCCAAAATAGTTAACGAAAAAATCACAATTTTACGTGTGTAGGGTATAAATATTAGAGAGTTTTAGTACGTCGTTGAAAATAGAACGATAGCCCGAATAGGCTTTGACATTTTCTATGGAAAATTCGCTTGCCTGTCGTACGCAAAACAGTATTCCACAATTTTTCATGTCCCCCCTATGTCATGTAGGCATAGGTGTATTTCCGCGAATTTGACTGACTATAAACAGCTGCAATTGTGGGTTCATGATATTTTACTTGTCGGCTTTGCCTACTTGGAACATGCAAGATTGTGGTATACTATTTTGCGTACGGCACGCAAGCGAATTTTCCATAGAAAATGTCACAGCCTATTCGAACTATCGTTATATTTTAACCGATATGCTAAAACTAACTATTAATTCAAATTCGAACTTCAACCTCTAAATTATACACAAACAGGTACCTGATTGCTCGTCAAGTCGCAAGTGCAACAACAACGAACACACAATCAGGAACCTGTACTCTTTTCCAGGGTAAATCGCCGGATGAACCAACAATAGCACATGCTGGCAAATGGGCAAAACTATACTATAGTGTTCAGGTTTCAATCAGATTTTTGAAAATAAGTACTGGATATTGTGCTGATGACGACGCGGTTCACTGGATATGAATGATTAAGCGCCGTTCGCACGATTCAACTTGTTGTTCAACATTTAAACAAATTTGAAGACAAAAGTTCGACAATAAGTTGAATGGTGCGAACGGTGCTTAATACATTTTTTCTCAAAACCTGATTGAAACCTGAACACTAGCATACTTTTGCGCATTTGCCAGCACATGCTATTGTTGGTTTTTCCAGCGATTTTGCCTGAAAAAGCACTGAAAAAATTCGGCTATCTAAAATTAAGAAACTCTTTTCTCATTTGCAAAATTCCCGAATTTAGACAAAATTTCTCAAAATGTGAAAATTTCTTCTCGAATCGATCCTATTTTCAAGACCTTCTTTTGAGAAATAGGAAGTACACTTACGGTCAAAAGTATCGACTCAACCTAAAAGCGCGTGTATTTGTACGTGTTTTTCGAAAAGAATAGCAGTTATCCATAAAAATCGTATGTCATTGAAAAGCTTTACGTTGGTACCATTTTAACCAATATTTGGTGAGCACTTTTAAAATTGATGCTCTTTGAACGAAAACGTAGCGAAAATGAGCAAATATGAAAATGGATTTTGGTTAGGTTTTTTTTTTTGCAAATAAAACAAAAACTGTTGGAAAATAAGTTAAGTATTTATTATTTTAGTACATATTTGGTATTTCCTCCTCTTGCTCTAATGACAGCTTCCAGTCGATTCTGCATTGATTTGATCAAGTTGCTGATGGTATCTTGAGGAATACCGTTCCACTCCTCTAATAGGGCTACCTTCAATTCTTCAGTGGACGAAGGGACTGGATTTCTGGCTCGGACTCTTCTCTTGAGTTCGTCCCATAAGTGTTCAATGGGATTGATGTCGGGACTGCGCGCAGGCCAGTTAAGTGACGACATATTGGCTTCATTCAAGAACTGCCGAGTGAGGCGCGACGCATGACACCGGGCATTGTCGTGCATCAAAGTAAAGTTCTCGCCAATAAATGCTGCATAGGGCACAACGTGGACACGGAGAACATCGGTAACGTATCGCTCAGCTGTCAGCCCTCCTCCTCGGCCTCCTGCAGGCACGAATACGAGATCCGTTTTTCCCTCCAATGAAATGCCAGCCCACATCATACAGGAACCGCCGCCGTATGCAACCGTTTCAGTGAAACAGCACTGCGCAAATCGCTCAGTTGGACGCCTGTAGACTCGACATCTTCTGTCACTGCCATGCAGACACATTTTCGACTCGTCAGTGAACAGTACTGAGCTCCATTCCGTATCGCTCCAAGTAAGATGATTACGAGCAAATAAGAGGCGCGCTTGTCGGTGTCGTGCAGTCAATTTGGGGCCCCTGGCAGGCCGTCTTGGAGTGATATTCGCTTCCCTTAATCGTCACCTTACTCCGCGAACACGGAGTTACCTGAAACTTAAATTTTTCTGGGTTTTTTGTTACAAGTGGCAATAATTTAAAAAGTGCAAAGCAAATGTTGTTCAGATTCACTTGTCTTTTTCATTAGAAAAGTTTGCTTGATTTGAGGTTATTTTTCCTTAAAGCGCTGCTATTGGTATTTCACTTGGATCAGTGTGACTGATTCTCAAATGAAGAGAAATATTTCTTGGCTGTTTTTTGTTGTCTTTTTTTTTCTTGATTTGAGCCCTATTTTCTTAACTTTAGCAGGCGATTTGGTTCAGTGTATATATAAATATATGAGCGATTGGGAATCATGCAAAATGTCTGATTCAAACCTGACCTGACTAAATACGCTCTCAGCCGTTGAACTCAACTCTACAAAAATTACTATAACTCGTCAGTGGCTTATGCAAGATTATTTTAGGATTTTTTCTCAAATACAAACAATTTGCTGCTGGTTATTTGGTTTTATAACGGTCCATCTTGGCCACTGTCCACTGGCATCGCTGCTCCTTAGCATCCACACTATAGCAGCCAAATGGAGCAGAAAATGACACAACCTAAATTTTATTTTGGTGATTTTTTTAAATATAATTATCAAAATCGGACTCTGCGCGTTTGAATTATTACACGACCATTCAAGAATTATTCAATTTCACATAAAAGAACGAGCAAAAGTTGCAAAATTGTCACTTTGAATTTGACAAGCGGTTGTCAAAGCGGTTGGTTGAGTTGCCATATTGAATATCCAAAACTGGACGCACAGCCAAATGGCGACTAGTTTGGATGGAATGACAACAGCCATCTGGCTGCACGTGTCGCCATTTGGCGACTAATCCAGATGGACCTTAAGACAGCTCATCTTTTTTGTACAGGACAATACTAAGCCTCTTCATGGAACTGTTCTGTCCCGAAATGCAGTTAATAAAAAATTAGTTGGCTTTACTGAACATGAATTGAGATTTATTTCGAAAAATGGCAAAGCTTTAAAAACTATGGAAATCTTGGAATTGGTGACTAAATCACCTACCTGGATGTGAAATTCCAACATAAAAATTACAGCAGTGCCTGATTTTTAGATTTATACTTAAGCTGCACTGGTGCTTGGTTTTTGTTTAAAATCATTTCACAAACAACTGTTTGTCTCTTTTAGCTACATTTCTCTCGAAATTAATTTCATAATTAATTTGGGCGACCTGGATGACCAGTGCTACAATTTTTTTATCATCTGTCCAATATTTGTTGCAAAATAATAATAATGTAATTAACAAAAAGTGGTTACTTGAAGATCAATCATATTTTCAAGTGTAGGGTACTGGCGTTCCCCGCTAGAGGCGCATCCATCGCATCGCGGAAAAACCAAACGTCATGTTAAATTCAAAATTGTACTTTTCTTCCTATTCGCGCAGCCATCTTGTTCAGACGTGTTTTAAGACCGAATAAAGTTTATATAGTTTGTTGTGATTAAAAGCGAAGTGTTTTTCTTCTGTTTGTTGTCGGACTTCGCTACCGAGAATACCCACAAACTGGTGACCCCGCACGTTGCCAACATTTGGCGAATTACGCAAGCACGTCGACAATGGCAGAAAACGAAGATAAATTTTTGGATGCAGAAGGCACATCATCAAGTACGTCGGTATCTCAGCCTACACCCGCATCCGATCCGCAATATGCGTCGCTCGAAAGCATCACCGGTTTTAAATTGCCACCATTTTGGCTGTCGCGACCGCGATTATGGTTTGCTCGAATCGAGGCAATATTTCGTGCCCATCGTGTGACGTCAGATTCCGGTAAGTTCGACAAAGTAATTTCGGAGCTGGAACCAGAATTTTTGGAGCAAATCGCCGACCTAGTGGAAACGCCACCGGCCAGCGGCAAATATTTGGCAGTGAAAGAGCGGTTGTTAAGCGCATTCGCAGTTTCCGAAGAGTCCGAGATACGGGAATTGTTGACTGGCCTCGAATTGGGGGACCAGCGTCCATCGCAGTTGCTACGCGCTTTACGCCTTAAAGCCGCGTCGCGGGTTACCGACTCGTTTTTGAAGGCTTTATGGCTTCAGCGACTTCCTGCTGACATACGCACTATACTCAGCGTTGCCGAAACGACAGACCTAACTCGCCTGGCGGAAAAGGCAGACAAAATTAGCGAGGCTCGAGGTGGCGCAGGTGTTGCCTCCGTGGAGTGTGACAGGACTCATTCGTTGGAGTCTTTAAGGAGCGAGGTCGCCGCGTTACGATCGCAAATGGAGCTACCACCAAAGAGTCGTCGTTATCCGCCCCCTAACCTTTCTCCGCCTCGTCACCGTTCCCCATCCCCGATCAATGTGCAGAAACTGTTGCAAAAGCGTTTGTCGCCAACTGGGTTTCTCGATATGGAGCGCCTGCCGTGGTCACGACCGACCAAGGGACTCAATTCGAATCGTCGCTATTCCAGTCGCTTTCCAGACTTTTAGGATGCAAGCGTACGAGAACCACGCCATATCACCCGGCGTCTAATGGAGCACTTGAGCGGTGGCATCGCTCTCTTAAAGCGGCGATCATGTGTTACGAGAGCAAGGACCATTGGGTCGACGCGTTACCAATTGTGTTGTTAGGACTACGGACCAGCGTTAAAGAGGATTTGAATGCATCGGCTGCGGAAATGTTGTTTGGTACATCGCTAAGATTACCAGGCGAATGGTTTTCCGACAATTGCGACAACAGTGATCCGCAGGTCTTCCTGAACCAACTCAAGCAACATTTGAGGGGGATCCGGCCAAAGCCAACCGTATACCACACCAACAGAACACCGTTTGTCTACAAAGAGCTGCCAAATTGTTCGCACGTATTCGTCAGAGTCGATTCGGTCAAGAAGTCTCTAGCCCAGCCATTTACCGGACCTCACCGTGTAATCGAACGGTTGTCATCCGTTGTTTACAAAGTCGATATTAATGGTCGACAAGTCAACGTTTCGACGGAGAGGCTAAAGCCAGCGTTTTTGGCAATCGATCCCAGCAGCGCATCATCTTCTTCGAGGCGTTATGGTGAACATCCGACCGCCAGCCCAGAGGTCGACCCGCCGCAGCTACAGTTGCCCGAACCACCAGCTGGCATCAGTCATTCACCGATGTTGAGGCGTGTGTCCTTTGCAACCGCTGACGATGTACGGCTGTATGATTCAGCCGATCCGCCTTCAGCGCATGACCACACGTATGCGTTCCTACCACAATCGGATACGCCACGAAGCAGCCAGCCAGCGAGTACGCCAAGGATAGCTACGTCACCCGCACCAACGTTCATTCGACCACCCAACCTGCGAGTCTACCCGCCAGCACGTTCACGAACTCGGCCGGCTGTTGAAGATCATGGTGCTGTCATCGACCGACGTCATCACTAGGAGGGGGGTACCTGTAGGGTACTGGCGTTCCCCGCTAGAGGCGCATCCATCGCATCGCGGAAAAACCAAACGTCATGTTAAATTCAAAATTGTACTTTTCTTCCTATTCGCGCAGCCATCTTGTTCAGACGTGTTTTAAGACCGAATAAAGTTTATATAGTTTGTTGTGATTAAAAGCGAAGTGTTTTTCTTCTGTTTGTTGTCGGACTTCGCCACCGCGAATACCCACACACGTTTTCGTGTATTAAGTTTTTGATGTTCCGGAAGTACATTTTCGAAAGGTAGAAGTTCTCAAGGATAATCCCGAAGTCGCTATAGAGATCCAGACTTTCTGCCATATTTCAAAAGTGATATTCTGTAATCAACTTTCGTAATACGATTAAATAAAAAATTTTGAAATTTTGCTCCTGCGGCCCACCCAAACCTTAAGAGAGTATTATTTGGCCCGGGCCAGGTTTTGAGTTTGACACCCCTGTACTAGACATTCCGAAAATTCAAAAAAACATCACAAATTGATGGCGACCAAAACACAATATAATTGCAAATTATTTATTTATTAAACGTCCAGATAATAACGTAACTGATATTGTCTTGAAACTTGAAACTGCTATGAAAGCCATTCGCACTCAACATCCAAATCAAATTTACTTTGATTGTACCAATACCGATGTGCCTAACTTTTCATAAAACTTAACCCTAGTTTACCGCAACAATTTTCTTACTAGTTTCATGTTATGGGGTGCAAATGCACCCCACAGTATGTATGCCCATATTTCTGCATTAACTGACTTCCAATCTTTTTTAATTTGATTCATTCTGATCGTCTGTTATGTTAATTGGAATAAATGCTTGAGTAATTTTCTGAATTTTCCAGAAGAGTCCTTGATTTTATTCTAGGCAAATCACATTGAACGAAGTATGCGTATGTGAGACATAGGCGCGATCATTCGTGTTCGGGTGGAGGTGCGAGCATCGGAAGGTTAAAGGGCTACCCTTTCCAGGAATCCTGAGTCAGGGTGTCAACGTCGTTCCAAAAGGCCTCTTTCAATTTCAGAAACATTTTTTTTTTACCAAAATATTCAGCATATCGAAATCTAGTGCATCACCTATCAAACTCCACAGCCGATACAATACCAGGAAAGATATATAAAATAAACGGCATTTTCTCTGAAAAATACTCCAATGCAGTCTACAGTCGTAGAAATCCTTGCTTCTACTGCCCCTCACCGCATTGATTTATTTTTAATTCAGGACGCGTGATCCTCTGATGGTTGCAGACCAGTGACTGAATTAACGGTAAAAAAATGAAAGAAGTGATTCCTTCCCAATGCGTCTTCCCGTGGACGATTTTTTAGATGTTCAGGCGAGTAGTTCACGAGGGCAAGATGGGGGTTAACAGTGCCATCTATATATACAAGCGGGATTATCAGCTGAAGTAAATGAATTTGTGATGTAGTCATGAACTCAAGCAACACGTAATACAACAATATCAATAGCAACAACAACAGGTGCTCATGAATCAAATTGTGGAACTCACGTTTCTGCAGTTCGGCCTGTAGGTATATCTATGTGGCAGTGGTGTCAAGCATGGGAAGATAGTTTGAATAATATTCGGAAGTACCTTCGATATTTTGAAAGAAAATGGTGGGTGTACGAAAAATGTTATGTATACAGTTGTGTATACAGCATGGTGTCGCCAAGATTTTCTTCCAAGTATTTTCTCTAAAGACCCGGGACTTTGAAGCGACATTCAATGGACCGATACGTTCAGCGCTTTTCTAGGTTATCTTCAGAAAGCCAGCTGCTGCACGAATGTCAAAAAATGTTCCTCTAAAAAATCAAACTTTTTTTCATATGCATTAAAGCAGAAATAGACGTTGAAATTGCGGTAGTGTATTATCGTTGCAGTCGATTACGATCTGAGGAATTATGAACGTATCGATTTTGAATTGATTAATATTTCGTACACACACACATACTACTGCATCATATCTAAAAAACGCGTGCACAATGTTCCGCTAGCTGGCCCATACCGACAACACACATCGACAATGGTATCTATATCTATACACTTAACGCGACGGTGCAGTGCGACTATAAAAGGCGACGACAACGACCAGTCAACAGCATTCTAGTCTTGGCATCAGAGCATCAGGTTGACACGCTAGAACTCAGAAGCGTGTTTCAAATCACCTTGATCACACGTCTGTATCGAGGCATGGTTTAACGCATTTGTTCATTTGTTATAGCACAACTAATATTAAAAAAAATGCACAAATAGTAGACCCACTTATTGCATGTCCTTATTCACTGAAATAAACCAACCTTAGAACTATTTCAACTCTACTTTTTTATTCAATACATTCGAATTACATTTTACCCTTTTGGTGGCTGTACGCATGGTACCTTTTTCTCTGACTTTCAATGTACGATTGCTCCAATTTTTTCAAAGCTGAAAAAATAACTTCCATTTTTCTCTATGTCTATTGGGATTCTGTTTTCCGGAAAATTTTCGCCATCCAAAATGAAAAGTTAATATAGTAGGTACATCATAGTTGCGTTGAAGCGACGTTATACCAACACACACAAAAAAAACTTTTCAATTGCTTTTCCATGAGCAAATAAGAGGCGTTAGGTTTTGAGTATAACTACACGATTTGAATAAGGCATAAAAAGGGACTAAACAAATTTAAAACCGCACTCCAATATTGCACCGTGTTGTGTGCTCTGTTTCATATAAATGACTAGTCAAACTAGGACTAAGGACTATAGACTCTGCTGCACTGCATTAAGCAACCTCTCCTGTAATGGGTACCCTATATGCATTGCATGAAGCGAAAAATTATTCACGCCTCGATGGTCATTTTGATCGAATTAGTAAAATGGTTCGTTGAGCATAGTGCTAGTTGCCTGGGCCTGCATGGCGAGCGCAAATTAATGAACGAACGAACAAAGGATGAAACTAAAACTACTATGTAGGTACGTCGTTGCCAGGAATAGAAAATTCCTTTTATTTCCAATTTTGGAAATTTTCCTAGCGCCTTCCATTTATATAACGGAAAAAATGTATTCAAATAGGTATCCGGGGAAATTGTTTCGTACTGTTCAGCTCTTCGTTTTTTCTGAGTAGGTTTTCGTATGGTTCCCTCGCAAAAACCGCGACATGAACACGAATTGTTGGGGGTTCGCGTGAAACTCTTGAAAGTTTAGCCATTTTCGGAAATTTTTGTTCAGGACAGAGCCTAACAACGAATTCGTTGGTATTTTTTTTATTTGCATTTAAAATAAAAAGTTGACAACTAAGCACTATAAAATTTGCTTTTTTTTCGGGTATCTAATTTAATTTTCTATACACAAGTTTGGAATTTTGAATGCGCTGTAAAGCTTTTGAGACTAGTTGAGGGCTATTAAATACTGGATGGAAAAAGTTGGAACCTTTTTGTACTTTGAACATTTTGCAGACTACTTTCACAACTTTCTATCCTCAAAGCCTACCAGTCGTCTCCAGCACTAGTCTCATTAGCGATAAATATCAAAACCACGTAACAAACATTCGCACCAATCCCATCGGACGAAAAGTTTCTCAGAGCAAAACTACCTATTGCATTGTTATGCCATAATTTGGTCTGTAACTTATCACCCCTTCAAGGACAAAAATGATGATGAGTGATGAAGCCTCAGCTCGAAATTATACACATCCTCCAACCTGTAATGAGTCTTGCGACAAATAGCATCCGCACAGTACTGTTGGTGAACGTCCTCAAATCCCACGGATTCTCCTTATTTACCGCGACCATGTCCTTACATCAGATCAAAATCATCCGCGGTCGTGCGGCATCCTGAATAGGACTCAAGACAATATTCCATTATTCTCCGAATAGTCCGGAATATTGTTGGCATGCAACATTCATTATTGCATTATGAACAACATTAAAACAATGCCAAGGACTATACAAGGACACTATGGCGATGACAACATGATGATTTTCCGTGAGATTTGCATACTTCCTGTCACGTCGCGCATAAAGTTAGAACTAGGAGTATACTCGTACAACGCCAAAAACATCTGCTGGGATTACTTTTATTATACTGCAAACTCGCTGTACTCTAGTCCTGTGCTGTCGTGTCCTTTTGAGGGTGCAAAGCATGTTTTGTGCCAAAGTAGTTTTGTCTTATATAGTTTCAAGGACACAACAATGATGACACGCGGATACTTTGTAATGGGGAGAGGGTGTGTGCGCACGATAGGATTTATCAGTTGGGATTTCATGTCTTACAGCCGTGGAGAAAATTGCAGAAGTTTTTTTCCGAGTAGAGCCGGAAAATCTGTTTATTATTCTGGAATGAAGTTGTGAATAGTTTGGTTATTAAATATTTTCCCTAAAGGCGAATATTTGAGGAGTTGTGACCATAATACAAAGTTCATAATTTCAAGATGCTTGGCTGTGTAATATGTGACGTTTTAGGACGCACAGTGCCAGTAGCAATATACTGAACGACCCTGCTAAGCGACCCTTTATCCTACAGAAGCATCAGTCTCCTTCCATTACTTGGTAAAGTTCTGAAAAGGAGAGTGGTGAATAGGCTGAAGAAACGGATTGGAGATCTGGTGTCGGACAGATATTAAGGCTCGCGCAAGGGAAGATTAAAGATGCGCTTCTCTTCATCCAGTAGGCAGTGAAGAACAGTGGAGACAAGCAGGTCCTTTGTAATTTTTGTGGATTTCAAGGGGGCGCTTGACAACCTGCTCGAAACTAAACTAAATAAATCAGCTTGAGGTAGCTGGCTGTCTGGCAATAGCTATTTCTTGTACAGAGAGAGTATCTGTATACGACGTTGTCAGGGGGAAGGCCATACCTGGATGCCCGCAAGGCTCCATTATAGGACCGTTTGTGCAAAACCATACAAATGATGGATGATTGGATGGCATCCTCTATCGAAAGGTCAAATGCTTCGCCTACGCCGATAAACCCCTTCTCCTGGTGAAGGGCGAATCACGACGTGAGCTTCAGTGGAAATCGTGTGGGCGTTGAAGTCTCGACCCGAAAAACGGCATTACGAAACAATCTGTGCACCTAATTGTTTAAATTTGTTTAAGTATTTTAAATTTTTCTTCTTTTTAAGCAAAAAATCACTGCTTTCCCATTTACGTGACCTCACCTTAAACAAAGTATCCTAACTCTGACTAAGTAAGCAAACTGCCAGGTATTTTGAGGTTTTCCCCTTCTGCAGACTTAAACTAATCTGATAGTTTTTTAATCGATGCTAATAATGAAAGTTGCTTATACGCAACATTGGGGGCGAAAGGGTTAAGATCCGCCTACAAAACAAGGGAGGGATGTGGCAACTCGTATCGACGGACTCGGACGAGAGCGGAGAGAAACGCGTCAAGTCTGACGGCCAGTCAGTCGATCGCTCGCAGTCATAGAATGCGGATTGATATTGGAGGTTGTTACAGTTAGACTTGGGGTCTATCGCGAGTCCGGAGTGATGGTCCCATATCTGTTAGCATTGGGTGTCGAGATAAGTGCCATGGGGTACCGATAATTAATTATCGGTAAGAAAAATTGTTACCTCACACCGCTCGAGGGGCGCTTATTGACGTTACAAAATCAATCGGAATGTCCTACGCGATGACCGTCTGGTAAAACCTGTACGACAGGGCCCACCGTCACAACGTCCTAATGTCCCAATATCCCAACATCCTAATATCCCTATGTCCCAATGTCCCTATGTCCCAATATTCAAATATCCCAATATCCAAATGTTCCAATGTCCTAATATCGCAGTGCCCCAATGTCCAAATGACCCAATATCCCGATGTCCTAATGTCCCAATATCCCGATATCTCAGTGTCCCTATGCACCATTGTCCCAATGTCCGATTGTCCTATTGCCCCAAGGTCATAATGTCCCAATGTCCTAGTATCCCAGTGCCCAACATCCCAGTCTCCCAGTGTCCTAATTTCCCAATATCCAAATGTTCCCATGTCCCAATATCCTAATCTTCCAATGTCCTAATATCCTGATGTCCCAGTATCCCAATATCCCGAGCCCAATGTCCCCACGTCCCAGTTTCATCAGTGTGCCTAATATCCTAATGTCCAAATGTAAAAATGTAACATTGTCCCAAATTTTCAATGTTTCAATGTCCTAACGTCCCAATATCCCAATGTTCCAATGTCCTAATATCGCAGTGCCCCAACGTTTCAATATCCCGGTGTCCCAATATCCCGATGTCTCAGTAGCCCAATGGGCCAACATCCCAATGGGCCAACATCCCAATGTGCCAACATCCCAATGTGCCAACATTCCAATGTCCCAATGTTCTAATATCCCGATGTCCCAATATCCCGATGTCCCAGTGGCCCAATGTTCTCACGTCCCAGCTTCCCCAGTGTACCTAATGTCCCAATGTCCTAATGTGCTAATGTCCTAATTTCCAATATCTCAGTGGCCCAATGCGCCTCTGTACCAGTGTCCCAATGTACCAATGTCCGATTGTCCTATTGTCCCAAAGTCATAATGTCCCAATGTCCTAATATCCCAGTGCCCTCATGTCCCAGTCTCCCAGTGTCCTAATGCCCCAATATCCCAATGTCAAAATATTCCAATATCCCAATGTCCTAATCACCCGATGTCCCAATATCCCGATGTTCCAGTGGCCCAATGTCCCCACGTCACAGATTCCCCAGTGTGCCTAATGTCCCAATATCCGAAAGTCCGAAAGTGCTATTGTCCCAATGTCCTAATGACCCAAAACCATAATGTCCCAGTGTCCTAATATCCCAGTGCCCCAATGTCCCAATATAATGATGTCCCAACGGCCCAATGTTCCTATGTTACCAGTTCCGCATTGTCCCAATGTCCGATTGTCCTATTGTCCCAAGGTCATAATAATGTCCCAATATCCTAATATCCCAGTGCCCCAATGTCCCAGTCTCCCAGTGTCCTAATGTCCCAATGTCCCAATATTCCAATGTCCCAGTATCCCAATGTTCCAATGTCCCATTTTCCCAATATCCCAATATCCCGATGTCCCCACGTCCCAGTTTCCCAAGTGTGCCTAATGCCCCAATGTCCTAATGTCCCAAGACCCCATTGTCCCAATTTTCTAATATCCCACTGCCCCAAGATCCTAGTCTCCCATTGTCCCAATATTCTAATGTCCCAGTGTCCCAATGTCGCAGTGTGTTTTAAAAAATTGTCAATGCGATGAGCCGAAAGACGCAATTGTTGTAAATCTTTTGTTCACTTTACCTATTAATTTACCGTTATTCCATCTACTTATCTCAATGGAAGACATTGATTCTTTTGAAGGACCACCAGAGGATTATTCATTCCAAATTTCATAAATATCCCATCACGGAGAGAGACAGTAGAAGCAAGTCTTTCTGCAACTGTAGACTCCAGCCTGAAATTAGGTTACTCGCTTAAGTCTGTGAGGGTGAAAATTTCACCGTTTATTGCATATATCTTACCCGTTATTGTGCCGATCGAAGATTTTTTTTTGAAAGGCACTAGAACAGGATATGTGGAATATTTTGGTAAAAAAAAAATTTTTTGAGGATGTTGCCTGGAAGGCTGTAGCCCTGTCAAAGAAAAAAGCAAGTTGTCTCCGGTAATCATTGACTTGTTCGCTTTCGTTTGTTTTCCTTTGGCGGGCGATACGCTCTCGCGTCTCTTGATTTTGACGGAAGTATGTAATTAAGTTTGACAATACGTTCACACTAGATAAAGCTGGTTTCAACGTATCGATTCGCATGAACCCCATGGGTGTGTTTTTTGTGATCGAGGATTTTGATTTTTGAGATTTTGGCCTTGGGATTTTAATTTGGGGATTTCGTATCCAATCTCTCAATCTCGACCTCTTTTTGACAGGCTTCATGAAAAGTGGTAGTGGGATGTATTTGACAGCAGCACCCATATGTGTTTACAAGTAAAACTAATTGCACGCCATATGCACACGTATCCAGTCAACTTTAGATTATCGTATCCTTCCATTAAATTTAATCATTCGTCTCACGTTGTCTACCGAAAATACAAAAAAAAAACACAAGCAATTCCAAAATATACCACTCGTATTGAGAGAGCACAGCCTTGCCAAAAACGTGAGCAAAATAATTTTTTATTTGTTTCATAAGAGCAATTTATTCGTGTATGTCGCAGAAAGAAAATATCTCCTGAATCCTTACAGAACAAGGTCATCATTGATATTGTTTCAGCACAGAGCATTAAGTAATTTCTAATGCTAATCATGTACGCATTGAAAGTTGACGTATTTCTTGTAAAAGAAATTCAATCAATCCATGATCGTCTCAGTTCACCGAAATTGTGAAAAGTATTTAGAACTATGCAACGGACATTCAAGATTCCACCAATTGAAAAGCAAGCATTGTGCAGCAGATGTGAAAGTAAAGTTCTCTGTAAAAAATACATTATAAGTCCATCCCCTTCTATTGCGTACGGTACGCAAACAGTATCCTTTCGTTTTAATTAAAATTACCCCGCCGGCTATATAAACTGCGTTTTGAATAAATATGTAAATTAAAATAAAAAAAATAATTGTCTTAGAAGTCAGTATGCTATTTTCATCACCATTCTCACCATCATCTGACAGAAAACTGTCACTGGTTTTCGCTCCTTTATACTTAAAGTCTCTTTCGCATAATATTCTTTTTCCATTTGCTTTTTGTAAAATATTTATATAAACTCGCTTTGGACTTTGAAAATATCCTGTACGACGTGTATAGTTAGGTTACGACGTTATGAGCTAGTATGGGGTTTAAGTTGAGAAAACATCGCACATAGCAAACTCAATATGAAATGATGATGATAATAATATTTTCTTTTGTGAGATGCGATATTAAAATCTGCTTGAAACGGAGTAAGCCGAGAAAAAGCTGGCGAAAGGATTTGACGAACCCGAGGAGAAATATAAGAAATATAGAATTTTTAATTAAAATTCCGTCATTATTATTTTTTCTTTATATTTTTTTTTCGTCCTTCGTTTGTTCTTGATCCGCGCAGTTAGTATAAATTTTAATGTGTGTAATTATTACTAGCAGGCGCGGCTGCTGTTTTTTTGATGATGGTTGATGGTATAGTGAGCAAACTGCATAATGTTCCTTTTTGCGGGTCAAAGAATGCATTCAAAAAGGATGATATGAATGTAATCTTGTAAGGAGAGTAATAAATGAATACATATTTGAAATTGTTTTGATGCACTCTGGCATTTTGTGCTGAAAGAGCTACTAATGGGTAGGTAAGTATGTAAAAATGTGAAAAAAAAAATCATGAAAGAATTTCAGCTTTTTGGTTTTGTAATTTTATTGAAATATGTTTGCTTCTTGTTCAACGGAATGAAATTTAAATTTGAATTTCAAAAGTAGAAATACATCTTCAGACCTCAGAATAATAATTGTGTACGCGAAACATATCATAGGTTGGCACAATGGTATACTTATTCTTCTCTGTCTGCTTCTTCTCTTCTCACCTCAAATCTTTTCAATAAAAACAATCTTCTTCCTCCTTGCCTCGTTTTTAATACCGCTCCATGGTTTCGCGTTGCTCGACCTGCGGTGTAGGCACATCGCCCGTTTTGGCGGTAATATCTCAGCATATTTCTACAGGCAGCATAATCTTGGATCGTGTCATCGCCGAGACCAGGCGCGCACAGAGGGTGGGGCAAAAGGGGCAATTTTCCCCGGGCCCCGCGTTGGAGAGGGCCCCGCAGGGACAGTGGTCTCGTAGTGCGCATACGTCTAAGAAATTATTACACGAATTGATGTCAGATAAATTTTATTTAAATCTCTATTTATCTTGTTTTGCGTTATTCAAAGCATTTCTAGGACCTTATAGGATTTCCCTTCACCTACTTTTGTCAATTAAAATTGCTAAATCTAAAATTGGCACTGATCTTGATATATTTTAGGTGTTGAGATCAACAGCACACTCTGCCGAAATTTATCTTATTAATCGGTATTCTCTTAAAATCTGAGTGTCCTTGAACTATGTGTGTTTTATAGAGAATGTGTCAACCAAGAAACTGAAAAGAATGGATCCCTTTAAATGACTATTTCTTATTTAGTTTCCATAAACTTATATTTATTCAAGTCTCTCTCTGATTGTTGCTAACTCATTGTAGTCTTATCTGTAACTATGCTCTCGAACTAGGAAAATTTATCAACGTTTTCTACTGGTTTGGTTTTAGACTTTTATTCTCCTATGGATCAGTGCACACTCGGTCTTAGTAATTTCTATGAAGAGACAAGAATTTCGATTTTGGCAATGCCATCTGCAGTGACGGAACAACTTCACTCTGGGCCTTCCCGCCAACTTCTTGAGTGGCCCCCCTACACTGAGAATAAAAGTAGAGTGAAATCAATCGAAAACACTCTTGAAGGTCGATCCACACTTTTCAGTCATCAGTCACAGTCACTTTCTATACAAGTTAATTGATTGACTGACAATCTGTCAATTTGTATGAGAAATTACTGTGACTGCGACTGATGACTAAAAAGTGTGGATCGATCTTAAACCAAGTATTTTGAAACATGATTTTGACGTTACAGTTTTTCTACTAAAATTAAGAAAATCGTACTTAAAATAACTTTGCTAAGAGCTACTTTGACTCTTTGCATTCTTACATTGAGAATAGCGTTCTTGTTGTAACGTTTATTAAATTAATGATTTCATCAATTGTTTTTTTTTTTTTTTGATAAAAATGCTCACGCAGCGCAGCATTGACCTCTATAGGTGTTAGTGATGTTGATGATGAAAAGCATAGAAAATTACCTGTTTCTACATTGAGATTCGATCCCGCGAACCTGTGATTCGAAGACGAGCGCCCTATCTATCTACCCTAATGCCGCTCTCTCAGGTACCAGCATCCTGGCATCCTGTAGTAGGAACAACATTTATAGAGTTTCCAAGGACAAATGTTCTTTTTCTCAAAGGGGCCACTTTTATTTATATGCCCCGGGCCCCGTAAATCCTCTGTGCGCGCCTGGCCGAGACCAATGCGTTGTTGTTGCTTTTTCATTTCACACATCCAGGTGCTCTTCAGTCTGCCTCTGGCCTTGGGTCCATTAAGTGGAACTTCCATTGATATCGCTTTCTTTGCGGGGTTTTCAGGCGGACGCCTTTGAACATGGCAATACCAATTCATTTGTCAGTTTTGAGCTTTTCGGTGATTGGTTGGTCTATGGACAAGCTGCCTCGGATGTAGCTACTCTTGATGTGATCCCTTTTGGTTACACTAGCTAACATGCGTAACATTTTCATTTCAGTCGCTGTCGCTATCAATATCCGTAAAAGCAATTTTGAACGAGACCGAATTCTAATCGTGCGAATAGCAGGAGCCCTGAAGGTTCGATGCAGGAAGGTTGTGTTTGTCTGTGTATATGTGTGGGCATGATATATGTGTTTTTTCGTCATATTGGGAGCATTACATCTCGGCGCGGCTGCTCTCAATTTTACTAATTCGCGCCGGTGTTGAAACAAATCGAGGCCCAGAGGTATGGATTTGTAGTGTCTGCAACCAACGTATCGGTTCGAATGCCAGATCAGTGCAGTGTAATTGCTGTTTGGAATGGGTTCACTTTAGGTGTTCAGGTTTACGAAGACAAGGGCAACACTCCTTAGCCTATGTTGCGGCAGGTTGTATAAATGCTGGGCAACCCAGGGCTGCTCCCAGCCCACCTTCTCTACCACTGCCCCCTACACCGCCAAACAATATGATAAGGAGTGCCAGACCCAGTCTTACGCCTGGCCCTCCTCCTCCAGCAGTTTTCACTGCACTATCTATATTACAGTTTAACTGTAATGGCATCCACCGAAAAATCGCTGAGATCACACACTTCTTGAGTTCCAACAGAATTCTCATCGCCGTCATCCAAGAGACGTTGCTTCACGCAAACTCGTCTCTAAGCGTCCATAGCGAATATGTTATACTGCGGAAAGATCGACCGGCCGTAGGGTGGCCAGATGCCCCGTATTTTACGGGTTACCCCGTTTTTCGGGCACCGAAAGTTCGAAAACCCGTAATCCAAAAAATAAAATATGGGGCAAACAATGGATGATTCAAGAATTTTTTTTTATTGTATTAAAGTCAACCAAATACTTTGAAATTTACCGACACGCGAAAGTGACGTAATCAAGCTGTTAACTTGCATGAATGCGTTGCAGTATTTGGAATCAGGATTCGATTTTGCCGAACATACTTACCTGTACCGTCTGCAACCCTTAAATTTGCAGCACAAACTGAAATTTGAGTAACTGGAGAGAATCGTCGGATGTCTAAACATAACTACAGTCATCTTGGATGAATTTTATGAGGAATTTTGTGTAACTTCGCCCGTAATTAATAAATATGGTCAGGAGATGAAGAGATGCCGATGAATTTATAAGCTCTGATACGAAAAAAATTATTTAAAGCTGTCAATAATAGCACCAAAATATCATTCGAATTTTAAAACTGGTATTTTCTATCCTGGCAGCGTATTTAGGAACCCTTGTTCAATTCATCCTCACGCAGGTGACGAATACGATCAGCTTTTCTAGTGACTAAGTACCAAAAAACCTTTATACATTTCGTCAAAAACAGCCAAAAAGCCTTGTTCAGCCCGAACGAATTCTTGGCTGTTTTCGACGTAAAATGTACTCGAGCTATGCGAGCTGGTCCACTATCGACGAAATCGATAAGAGTTTTGGATAGTTTTGGCACAAGAAAAGCTAATCAATTTCGTCCCATATTCACACTGTAAAGGCTGAGCCTGAAATACAGTTTTAAAATGACATTTAAAAATTGTTAAAACTTTATATTGCAAAATGAAGAGTTATTAGAAGCTTTATTACGAAAAAATGACATATTGGCAAACATATTTTTTTTTAATTTTTGCCCCGTAAAAAAATCGGAAACCCGTATTTTATACGCTAGTGATCGAAGCCAGGCAGATGGTCACCCTAACCGGCCGCCACGGATGATTCTCACCCTGGAGGTGGACTTGCCTTCCTAATACACAAGTCCGTACATTACTGTGTATTAGATGTAGTTGCTGACGGTACGCCGGAAATTCAAGCCATCTCAGTTCCATCAGGGAGTACTAATATCGAAATTTTTATTATATATGTACCACCTCATTCTAGTTGCCCTTCAGGCTATGGTTTCGATATTGGTCCTCTCCTTTCCGGAGAGCACAGGGTCATCCTTGGCGACTTTAATGCTCACCATGAGCTCTGGCATTCGGACCTCAACAACAATGCCAGTGGTATAACTATCGCCGAATCAATTGACGCCTCAGAATTCTGTACACTCAATGAAGACTCGCCGACTAGAGTCGTGGGCACTTGCATTACCACAGCCGCGGCACGTTTTATTCCAGCAGGACGTATCCCGAAAGTTCGGCCTAACTTCCCCACTAGTGCCGCCAGATTAGCCGATGAACGTGATCAGATCAGAAGCGCTCACCCTGATGATCCCAGAATTCAGGAGCTTAACTCCGAAATTGACCAATCCTCGGAAAGAAAAGGGCAACAACGCCATTGAATTTGGCAACACAAAAACCTGCGATCCTCTGCAGTGTGCGAGCCTATTCAATAAACAATTTATTGAACATCCCAAGTCTGACGGCCTCAAGCGCAAAATTAGAAGACGGATTCGCAGCCGGAATGTTGACACCATACCATCTTTTACCGCGGACCAGGTTAAAAAAGGCATCGAGAATGCTAAAAACTCCAAGGTCCTCGGACCAGATGGCATTTCGATGACCATGTTGAAACACCTCGACCTTCCAGCCATTGAGTATCTGACGGCCGCCTTTAACTTGTCGATGTCCACGTTTGCCATCCCTGAAATCTGGAAAACAGGTCGAATTGTTCCCTGTCTCAAGCCAGGGAAGAGCGCAAATCTCGGGGAATCCTACCGCCCCATTACGATACTTTCTCCTGTCGCAAAGACGCTGGAGGCCCTTATTCACCCCACTCTTGTTGCACATGCGAAGCTAGAACCTCAGCAGCATGGCTTCAGGAAGATGCATAGTACCACCACTGCCCTCGATGCGATCACTACCCGCATTCGTGATGGGCTAAATCAACGCAGTCGGTGTCGCAGAACCATTCTAGTGGCAATAGGCCTATCAAATGCATTCGATAAGTTCAATCATTCAATGCTCTTAGCAAACTTGTTGAATATGCATGTTCCTGCACGAGAGATTCGTTGGATTGCCAATTATCTAGCTGGTCGGCATTCCTTCACCGAGTTTCGAGGCAAACGTTCTAAGCTTAGGAAAATCAAATTGTTCCATAGGAAGAGGTACTCTCCCCCACTCTGTTTAACATCTACATGTCCGGCCTTCCACACCACCTGAAGGAATCGAGGTGATTTCCTATTTATTTATTTATTTATTACAGAACACTGAACAGGTCTTGGACCCAAATTACAGTAATATACAGTTAATACAAAACAAAAGAGAAAAAAATACATCTAAACAATCAAATTTAAAAGTATGTAGGATTCTGTTGTAGATAATTTTTGCAGTAAGGTTTTCTTAAAAATTTCTAGAGAAGATGGTAAAGGACCAAGCTCGAGTTTGTCGTAATTAGTCATCATTCTGAGAAGTGGTGAATCCTTATACACACACAATTGGGCAGTTGGAGGATCAAAAACGGAGGAATTACGAGTATTATATGCGTTAGATCTGAACACAATATCCCTTGAAACGGCTGACCGTAGTAGACCATTGCATAATTTGTACAGAAAAGATTCATCAAGAAAGATACGTCTTTTTTCAAGAGATATTAAGTTTAATAGAGAGAGACGCTCGGGGTACGAATCATATGGAATTTTAAATTTATATAATAATAAGCGTGTAAATTTACGTTGAACTTTCTCTAAGTCGGTACGAGAGTTATAAGTACGCGGGGACCATACCACAGACGCATACTCGAGGGTACTTCAAACCAAAGAAATATACAGATTCACTGCTGTTCTAATAGTTCGAAATTCCTCAGAGCAACGCAGGACAAAACCTGTTAGTTTAGAGGCCTTGTTACAGAGATAAGTGTAATGTTCAGTGAATTTTAATTTTTCATCAAATTTGACACCTAGATCCATGGTAGATGTAACTCTATTGAGAGGAGTGGAATTGATCTTGTATGGAAAAGGAATAGGATCAGTTTTATGTGAATAAGTCATAACAGAACACTTAGATATATTTAACGGAAGATCATTTGAACAGCACCACGAATACAATATATTCACATCCGATTGAAGGGCTAGGCAATCTAAAGGATCTGATATAGAAGATATAAGTTTACAGTCAGCTGCATATAAAAGGCAACGGCAATTGAGTAAAGAGGGTAGATCATTTATGTAGAAACAGAATAGTAAGGGTCCGAGAATAGATCCTTGTGGTACGCCTGAGCAGGGATGGTAAACAGACGAAACACAGTTTTGGAATACAACATTGGATGAGCGATGGAGAATATAAGACGAGAACCAGGAAATCAGATGGCGGGGGAAGTTGAGAGCGATTAGCTTTTCGAGCAAAATTTTGTGGTTAACGGAATCAAAGGCTTTCGAAAAGTCAGTGTAAATGACATGGACATCAAGGTGAGTTTCAAAGGATCTGGCGATGAAATTGACTAATTCAATTAGGTTGGTGACAAAAGCACGGCAAAAGCCGTGTTGATTGGAGCAGATGATATGTCCAAAATGATCATACACATAGTTGTGTACAACACGTTCTAAGAGTTTTGAGAAAGTGGAAAGAAGGGATATAGGTCTGTAGTTGGAGACGAGTTTTAGATCATCGGTCTTAGGAATGGGAACAGTAAAGGATGTTTTCCATTGCAAAGGAAAGATTCCTTCTTGTATACTTTTGTTAAAAATTATAGCAAGAGGAAAAGATATGAAGTTGTTTGTGTTTTTCAAAAAGGAGTTGGGAATACCATCAGGTCCGGGAGAAGAGCTAACATTGAGGGCAGAGATCAAATGATAAACATTCGATGAAGATATCATAGGAAGGGGAGAATCATCTAGTTTTGGGTGATCAAGAGAAGTTATATGTGTAGATGGCTGTCTAAAGGATTTAGAAAAGAATAGTGCAAAGAGTTCAGATTTTGCTGATGGCGTATTTGCAGTGCTTCCTTCATAAACAATCGACGATGGCCGGGACGAAGAAGAACGCAGGTTATTAACATATGACCAGAATTGCTTGGATTCGTTTTGATTTATACTATTCTCAATACTTAAGAGGTATGTAGAACGTGCAGATTTGATCAAGTGCTTAGTCTGCTTTCTAGGTTTCTGGAACGATGCGAGATCATGTAGCCGCCGAAAGCGCTTATATCGAGATCGTGCTCGATCCTTTCGGCGAATTAATTTGTAGATTAATGGGGTAAACCATATAGGACCTTTTCGTTGTTTTGAAGTAGAAAAAGGCACAAATTCGTAAATAATTTTGTTTAGAATAGTATAAAATCTATCCACAGAAGATTCACAACTAAGGCCATCAAAAGTTAGACTCCAGTCAATCATTGACAATTGGTGATTTATGCCTTCGTAATTCGCTTTATGAAAATTCAACCGACTGGGTTTTGAAATTTTCTGAGACTGCCGTGTGCTGATGTTAATATCATGTAGTAACGCCGGGTGATATGCATCACACGGAACATACCCCGAAGTAGCATATGAGGATGAAAGGGAGGATATGGGAAGGTTACTAAAGACCAGATCGAGAACTCTGCCCATAAAATTATGAACCACGTTGAATTGCAATAAATTGCAGAAGTTCATAAATGAGGTCAATGGCAAGCAAATTGACGACGATACGGCATCCACAGGAAAGCCGGGGGTGTTTGGCCAGATTAACCCAGGAATATTAAAATCACCGCAAATAATTATAGGAGAATTCGGACTCATGATATTACATATGTCGGATAAATGACCAAATAGCGATTCATAAATAGACAGAGCAGAACCACATGGAACATATAAACAAGTAATTAACAAGGAGCAGGTAGGGGAAAATGCAATTTTTACCGTTACACAATCATAAGTCTGGTTAACAGTTGAGGATACCAGTGAGCATTCCATGTGATTCCTTACTGCTATAAGGACACCACCACCTGTAGATTTCCTAAGAAGGTCTAAATTTCTATCGCAACGATATACGTTATAGCTCTCCAAGATCTCTCCACTGTGAAAAGAAGAGTTCAACCATGTCTCTGAAAGGCAAACAATGTCGTGGAAACATGCTAAAGCATTAAGTTTTAAGACTGAGAGCTTGGTCCTTAAACCACGAACATTCTGATAGTACAAAGTTAGGTTGTATTTTAAGTCACACGGTTGTTGCGACGTTGTCGAGGAAAATCCTTTTTCCGTGAAAATTCTTTCAGAAGGATTCCATGCGGCCAAAAAGATTCTTCGAACGGTAATAACAAGTCGTGAGGAACTGTTACCTTGAAAGACGCGACAACTCTATTCGGGATATTATCCTTGGTCAGTTTTTTACACGTAAGTATAGCCGGCTCAAAACCTAATTTATTTATTATGTAGTGCTTGATTTCACTCTCAGTGGTGTTGTACGCCAGCCTTGATAGAAACAAAATCTTCGGTGGAATACATATTCGCAATGTTTCTAGTTGCTGAAAAGAATTTTGTGGCTGAGATTGACATACCATCAGTGTTTGTTGTTGCTGACTCATAACAGATGAATGTTGTTGTAGCAAACCAGGTTGTTGTTGTTGCTGCAGCGACGGAGGTGGTCCAGAAGATACCAAATGCTGCCATTGGTGTTGTGAGCCAGGCTGCTCTACATTAAGTTGTTGTTGAGGTGCGGATAGATGTTGATACGATGGAGAAGGGGCAGGTTGAGATAGTCCAGGAGATCTCGATTGCTGTTGCTGGCAGGCAGATAGCAAAAGTTGTAGTGGTTGCGTGTTAGTTTGATGATGTTGAGTTGAGCAACGTTGCTGATGCGACGGAGACGGCTGAGAAGGTCCAGAAGTTTGCGATACAAGTTGGGGCTGATGTTGATGACGCGTAGACACAGAGGACAAGAGAGGTACAGAAAGTCCGGGGGATGGCACTTGTTGTTGAAGCGGACTGCGAGATGTGTTTTCGACACTATTTTCTGCACCATTGTCAACTGATTTTGGGGAAAGACAAATAGCTATCGATTCCGTTGAAACAGCTCGACCTTCCAGCGCATTGGACTGAGATCCTGCTCGTGACCGGGAGCGAGTTACGATTCCAATCGAATCCGCTTCCATAGAAACATCGACGTTGTCGTTAACGGCGAAGACCGAGTATTTGGCTTGAAGTGCATTGAGTTGCTGGTGATAGTCAGTCAAAGTTGATGACGTATTAGTAACTGACATATGCTGCACAACATTTAATGAACTCTGGGACAGCTTGTTCAGGGTGGAAACATCAGTAAAAGAGTTAACGTCCTCCAGAGTCGAAAGCACTTTGGTGTTAATGACCTTATAATCACATACTAGCGTCTTTAGCAACTATTGAACTTTTTTCAGTTTTGTGACATATGTTACCATCGATCATATCACTTTTCACAAAACCAGTAAAGGCCGGTCTTTTTATCGCGGATTAAATCGCCAATAGGGCCTTTAAAGCCAACACACTTGCAGTGATAAAGATTGTCACAAACGGCACAAGCTATGACGGGTGTTTTGTTGATCTTGTCGAGACAAGTCAGCGCTTTACACGAACTCATGACAAGAATCCACTATGATTGAATGTTCGGATGTTTTGACAGATTTCTGCACTTTGATCAAACAAAAAGTGTATACGAGCACTGTAGTAGTGGGAACAAAGGAATGTCTAATGTCAATATCGAATGGCGACGTCCCAAAAATGATATTTAAATTTTTCAAGTTTATGAGGGTGGAAGAACCGTGCACTTTAATAAATATCTCGGCGTTAGGCTTTAAGCTGAGTCACAACACGAAAAGAACAGTTTACAAGCGATTTATCGTATTTTTATGTGACAAAACTACGCGCAGCGATTCTGAACACGTCTATCCAGCTAAGTTGACATATACACATATGGCCAAAAAAATAAGTACACCCATACGAATTTTTCTTATCACCCTGTAGCCAGGTAGTTATTTGAGTAAATAAAATAATATGAAAAGATTTAAATACTTAATTGGTGAGGAATCAAATAATATGTGAATTAGCATATTTTAATAAATAACAGCTTTCATCTACCTTGAAAAAGTGCGAACTGACTAAAATAGGCTGGACATAATAATAAGTACATGTCAGTTAATATGATTAAAACTGGTTTTAATTAAAATATTATGTTCTGATTCGACAAGAATTTGATTTATTTTATTATTTAAAAGTAAATGATCCATTCTTTAAAAAAAAAAGGTTTTTGTTGGCCCTCTGGTGAAGAATTACTCTTAAGTTCCCATACATCCATATATCCAGTTACTTCCAGGAAATTCCGTATTTGGTCCGTTTTGTGAAAACTTTGTTTCTAGTTCATTGATTCAACTCTCCCTAAACATTCTGGATTCAATTTGACTCTTAGTAACAACGTGAAAAGCCACTCGATTTGGTTGAAGCGGATCCTTGACCAGTTTGTGAGGTAAGGTTAGGGTTAATATCCTGCTGAAATCCCCATTTAAAGTGTATGGGCTCATCAGTAAAATATTCTGGGACTATCAACTAACATTTCTTATATGGAAATTACCTCATAGTAACGGTTATTAGGTACATTTGAACGAAACCAAACTATGAAAATTAAGCCATAGACTAAGTTTTTTCTGACTCCATAGGAAATAGCCAGTTGATGTACCGTATATCATATTATTTTTTTCCTGAATGAAGAATATAACGATAAGAGTAGTTTTCAATCAAATTTATTACGATCTCATAAATAAAACAAAATATTCTGTGAGTTTTCATTGTTCGGTCTGCAACAAGAAGAACTATCCATACAAAATTTTCTTGAACTGTCTACACTTTTTGACATCGCCATGGAAAGTTCTAAACTTTTTACGCAAACTGCTTTACTTCTTGTATTCTCCGATTAACTTTTCAAAGGGATTCTCTATTTTCAATATTTACCGCGAAAATCATCAGTCAAGCCAAGGGAACTTTTGTCGCCATAGTGATAATGAGATCGACAGTTATCCTTAAGGCCCTTACATGGACTTAACTAGGGATGTCAATAACCGGCCCATAACCCGGTTTTCGGTTGTTTTCGGTTTATTGCAAAGTCGGTTAGACCGTCCGGTTCTAACCGGGCTAAAAGTACCGGTTTTCCGGTTAACCGAGTCTTCATTGATTTGCTTAGAATTTTAGTAAAAAAATGCATACACTCTCGTATTGCTGGTGTTCGTATCGTATGCAAAATCAAATCAAAATGCACGGGTGCGCCAGAGAAACTGATTTTACATATTTGAAAAACTGCTGAGCGGTGAGTTGGGCGAGTAGAGGGGTGGAAGGGGGCGCATATTTGGGGGGAAGTCCCCAAGTTTATTTCCCATTCTAGCCAGTTTCCATTATGTCTCTTCTAGAGACCAGCGTGCTTCGAGAGCTTCTTTTCTAACGGTCGCTCACTTGGAACAGGATCGAGGGACGTGTGGTTTCAGCAAGATGGAGCTAAGCATTCACAGTACGGAGCTCAATGAATTTGTTGCGACAACATTTCCCCGACCACCCCATCTGTCTCAGAGGCGATCTCCCATGGCCTCTCTGATCTCCGGATTTGCGGTTAGAACATAGCTCACCTCAAGAACAACATTCGCGAAGCCAATGCCAACATACCGATTAATATGCTGCAAAAAATGGACTAAATCAGTGTATGCACAATTGGGGTCGCCATTTAACCGATGTCATTTTCTAGATTGTATGAAACAAAACTTGGGATATTGTATTCTCAAAAAAAAAAAAAAAACATTAACTAATTACTTTTGTTTTTATTGACCTTTCAAATCAGTATAGCAATTAGGAGAGTGTTGGAAAATATGTTTAAGGGCTGACGAAAACGAAATTTTTCATAGGGGACAAGTAATAGAATTGCTGACTAAAAAACAGAAGACAAGAAAATATAAAAAATTTTATGAATTTTGAAATAATTTTTTCCCGGTTTTAACCGGATGGACAAACAACCGTCCGGGTTAAAACCGGGATGAGGAAAAAAACCGAAAATAACCTGGTTAACCGTTCTGAAAGTACCGGTTTTCGGACTAACCGTCCGGTTTTTGACATCCCTAGACTTAACCGTATTTGAGCGGGCTTTTATTTAGTTTTTAATGAACTACACAGTAAATACAATGTTTAGCTGGTTTATTTCGTTATTGAGAGAATATTTTTTCCGCTATTTCAAAAATTCGAACTTAAACTTCTTTTTTCGTACCTACCATGCGTTTTTCGCCCCATTAAGTATTTTTGTTTGTTTTTAATTTAACGCTTCTTGCATACACCAATTAATAAAAAAAAAACAAATCCTTACGGAAAATAGTAAGTTGTTGTCAAAAAATTTAAAAAACCGATGGTGTACTTATTATTTTGACCAAGCTGAAAACCCACTTCAAAGCTAATATCGGGAGGGACTGAGATAATAGGGGGATTGCAATTTAGTTTTTCGGTTCCGTTGGCATTGTTGTATCCTAATTGTTGTAATGGCTATCTATTTGGAGTAATTCAATTTTAACCCTGGAATACTAACATGAACGGTTAGGGCGTTATTACTAACAACACGTAATTTTGACGTGTTCATATTTTCCTACAGTCGCTTTCCCAGTTTACATATTTTACCGAGCGTATCATTTTTCAGTGCCACAGACAAAAATTATTTGACCAAAATATGCCCTCGGAAAATGCACTTTTATTACTTACAAGACGTATAAATTACATGCTATTTTCTATTGGTATTACTATTTACACGTCAAATATGTAGTAGCACCTAGAACATTGCTAAGCTTACCGCCATAGACAACAAATAGGATGCTGCCACTCACATGAACATACAACAACTAACTGAGGAAAGCACTGCTGCAGTGAGTAGTCAACCAGACTCGTTGAACAGCTTATACACATTATAATGTGAGCGAACACGTCAATTTTACGTATTGTTAGTAATTTAGGGTTAAAAAGGGTAAGAAAATTTGGCATAAAATAGTACATGAGGGGTGTACTTATTTTTTTGGCCATATGTGTATGTTTTTCCACAGGGAACGATAAGGATGAAATGCGCCTCCGAATTAATCGCTATCTAGGACGATTACAGGCAAAGCCGAGACCTCACCATCTCTGCGTCCAAATCCTCTGCGACTTTTCTAACCACTTGGTGGGAGGACATCAGATGGGAGATGGATTTACGTATTGGCAACAATTCTGTTCCTACTGTTAAAAACCCCAAAATTCTCGGGCTTCACCTAGAGAATATGATGACGTCTGCGAATCATGCAGCTTCAGTCTGTGAAAAGATGCGCAGTGGGAACAATATCCTAAAAGCTCTAGCTGGTAGCAATTGGGGCAAAGATAAAGAAACCATGCTAGCTACTTACAAAGCGGTGGGTCGAGCGGCCGCTGATTATGCAGCCCCAGTTTGAACACATAGTCTATGTGACACAAACTGGTCCAAAGTTCAGGTCTGCCAAAATGCCGCTCTACGCATCGCGACAGGTTGCCTTCTGATGTCTGCCCAGGATCACTTAGATCAGGAGACAAAATTGATGGCAATACGTGACCACAATCTCCTACTCTCAAAACAGTATCTTGTTGGTTGCTACCGTGTGCATCATCCCAATAATCATCTCATGGACCGAATTCCTCCACCACGACATGTCAGGTGTGGTTTACGTGACCTTGAGAGAGAGGTTCAGGGATACAAACGGGACCCTTACGATGAAGTTACACACCGAGCCGCCATTGCAGCGATCCGCACTGAAGAAGTGAATCGGTCTATCGCGAGTTTAGGTGCGAATAGTGTCCTCTCAGAGCGCCCACCACCAGTTTCGCCTGAGGAGATTAGGCTCCCGAGAGCCACTAGAGTAACACTAGCTCAACTTCGGTCGGGCTTTTGTTCACGCCTTAATTCGTACCTTTCTCGCATAAACTCGGACATCCAAAACATCTGTCCAAACTGCAATGGTACTCCTCATGATGTGGGTCACTTGTTTCAATGCCCCGCTGCGCCCACTGATCTTACCCCTATATCGCTGTGGGAAAACCCTATCGCAGCAGCTATGTTTTTGTCCTTAGACTTCACGGACACAAACATTGACGAAACATAAATCGTACCCACATAGATGCACAGAGGTTTCACACCTTTCTGCACCGCTACAAGAAGAAGAAGAAGTGTATACCCTCTACCCATGTACAGACGTAGAAGACATGCAAAACCCAAAATTTTTATTTTAAATTTTTTTTTGTAGGGGAGAGTATAGATGGGTCGGACCTGGCACATCTTTAACATCTTATCAATTCATCCAACAGCTACCATTTGATACTAATTTGAAGTTCTTCGCGACATTCTATAAAAAGATATGGCTGAATATAACTTTGTAGGGGAAGTAGGGGTAGGGGTGGCCGGATCTACCCCACTTTCCATCAACTTAAAGTATATGTGCCAATTAGGCATTGATCAAAATTTCAATTCGATAGCGATATTGTGTCACAAGTTATGACCGAATTAAAATATCATGGAGGGGTAATTTGTATGGGAGGTAGGAGAACCCTTGGCCTGATTTGGCCCATTTTCAATACCATCCAAGCTTTCATCAAAACAATCATCTGAATAAAATTCCAAAGAGCTAGCTTGATTATTTCGGGAGTTATCGTGCGAACTGACAGACATACGGACGGACAGACAGACAGACGGACATGGATTATTCGAATCAGGTACCGACCCTGATCATTATATAGTTTGCCATACCTCCGGTGGCTCCTTTGAGGTGTTACATAAATCGTCGTAACAAAAACAATATACCCTATACCATCTTATGGGTATAGGGTAATAACAAAATTTACCTTTTCCATAAGATGACAATGAATTCAAAATTTATTTCAATTACCACAAACTCAAAGTTACATAACTTTGAGTAACAATTGAACTATGCAAGGGGGGATTAAATGTTTATCCTAAACCGACACTTTTATGAGTATGTGGTCAGAAGGCGGTAAAGTAAAGCGCAACTGTCTCCTCAAATCCAATGTTCTTATACGAAATATTATGTAAATCCATTCAAAAACTGTCGATATGTAGGTATATCTCAGACTAAATACTTTGATCCCTTACATGTCTTTCTAGCGAAATTTCAATTTGTGTTTATAGTATTTGTATGGTTTCGCAGCAAATCGAAGAACTATAACTCCATCTTATACAAAACTTCTTTTCGGATTATTTCTATACATCCTTTCATGAGATGAAGGCGGCTACAACACGAATATACGAATGTAGTTACAATTTATTTGTGCCGGGCTCAGGAGTTAAGGGCTTCGGTGCTTATCAAATACAAACGTTTGTTGTGGTTTATGGGAAACACCAATACCAATTTTTATAAATGATGCAAAATGTTTATTTGTTTGGCTACCGTAGTCCGGACAATATAAAAAATGGTCCATTGACCAAATCCTTTTAGAGTATTTCTTGGGGTAATTTTTCTCTTGATAGTTGTACGCATGTAGGTAGGAGACCTTTGGACTGGAAAGGAAATAAAGCTGTCTTCTAGGTATGTGAACCTCTTGGAAAGCAATAAACGAAATTGCTTTACTTCAATCTATTTGTTTGCTTTATTGATGGATACTCAAGTTGGAATAAATTTGCGTTCACCACTAAGAAGAACAACATTGCCTTGCTCTCTGCATTGATAAAGTTGGAACCTCTTAACAAATACATATTCTCAAAAGCCTTCAATATGTTCCCAGTTACAGAAAAAAATTCATATAAACGGACTTTACTCCTGAAAACCATAATGCTTCCCACTTCCCAGATTCGCTTTAATTCATATCAATATTACTGTCAGTCTGCAGACCGCATGCACACAAATCCGCATTACATTACGTTAGACTTACATATATTTTGTAATTCAATGGCTATTCCTTGAAATATCCTACAACGTTACATTTTTGTTTGACTGTTTTTCTTTTTTATTACAAATTCACTTCCCTGACTCTTCATTATATCCTGGATTCGGTTTTTCACTTTTTTTTCTTACTCTGCACATTTCTTCGAGTCTGATGAAATACAGCGGCAACGTCTTCTTCGTTGGCTTAGCATCTGGTAGGTTCCTTTTGTGCCAGGACGATTACGAACGACTGACGTGCCAACCAACACTTCTTCTTCTACTTAGGTTCTCGAATATGTATAGGTATACGATATGTGTGGCAAAAACCATCTCGCCGATGCTAAAACCAACACCACGCACACAAAAACGAGCATCGTGTGGTCGTATCAAACAGCCCAATAAGAAAAGTGAAAATGCGCACCCAAAGAAACATGAAGGAATAACACAGTATTCTAGGTCCTTGGTGAAACCCATTAGGTTTCTACGACAGCAAGAAAGCAGGCATCATCATTGAGATAAGCAAGCAAGAAAGGTTTAGTAGATCTACGGCTCAAATAAAAAGAAACAAACTTTTTATGAGAATGGCTAAAATGGAGAATAATCATTCTCACGTCATAAAGATATATTTTTCGAGTTATGGCAATATCCAAGAGTTTTTTTTTGCAAATATCGAATGTGTGCGCGTGTTTTGTATGTTTATGCGGCGACCAATGGAAAATGAAAAAAAGTGAAAGTGTAGAGTCTGAATCTGAACTGATACTCAAATAGGGACAAAACGAAGATATACATATGTATACGGAAACAGCAAGGATAATGAGATATACCATAGAAACTATCAGCTGACGTCCTCCATTCTCTACGAACCGTAATTCGAATATTCATTCAAAGCGAAAATTTATCGGAAAAGACAGCGCGGAGAGGATTACCCTGAAGACATGTTTCTACGGGACCAACTGAAAATACCAAATACAAATGCGACTCCAGCAAACCATTCCGAGCTTCTTTTTTTTTTTTTAAAGAGGTGGTGAAATCTTGCATAGATACTGCCATTGTACGAGTAGTTATGCTGGATTCCTACCAGCTAAAACCTTTCAGTATTACTTCGCGGGGGTAGGCTATGGCTAAGTAGCCTTCAGACTGATTTGCTGACTTCCGTCTGGCTTCTTCCCTCTGCAGGTCCTTGTGGATATTGCACACGAACTCCGTCACTGCTTCCCAATTGCATTCTTTCACCAACATACATACCACCACATTTTGTGGCCCACATCCGCATTTAAATGCAGGCGCCCTGCTTGATATCTTGGACACTCGAAAAACACATGCCTTGCGTCATCTGGGACTGGGACTCCCTTGCAGCTAGGGCAATCGGGCAAGTTGTCTAACTTGAAGTGACACAAGTATTGTCGGTATCCTCCGTGGCTCGTCAAGAATTGAGTCAAGAAGTGTTTCACTTCTCCGTGTTGCGAGATTTTGCTATATCGAGGATCAGATAGTGCGTCCGCCTGCCGGTTGAGGCTTCATCCCATCGCCGTTGCCACTGTCTCAGGCTTTTCTCTCTTTCCAAACTTTTCCGTAGCTCTAACTCTGTCGAGCTTACATTATGGCGACCACGGTAGAGTCTGCTTGTTTCATCGACAAGAATTCCCATTGGCATCATTCCAGCTACGACGTATGCCGCTTCATGCGAGGTTGTTCTGTAAGCAGAGCATACTCACAATGCGCACCTACGGTACACCGAGTTCAATTTATGAGCGTTCCCAGAGGTGTCGACTGAGTTAGCCCAAACCGGTGAGGAGTATAATAGTATGGATATAACCACCCTAGTCAGGAGCTGTCTTTTGCTAGATATTGGGCCTCCTATATTGGGCATAATCCTTGCTAAAGCTACGGTGGCTACTGCTGCCTTCTCCGGAACGTATCCTAATATGCTCTGCGAAATTTAGCTTTAGAGTCGATCATGATCCCAAATACCTAACCGCCGCTTTTGTATTTATGATGTTGCTACCAACTGGAATGTTCAGCGAGCACCGTTTTTCTGCGCTTGCTGATCAAAACAGCCTCTGTTTTTTTTTATCAGCAAGCTCTAGGCCAACTGATAGTAAGCAGAGCTTTATGGTTGTAATCGCTTTTTTCTCGCGTAAACCTCAACGTACTCCGGCTTCTTTGCTACCATAGCCACTGCGATGTCGTCTGCAAACCCCAC
Organism: Microchrysa polita; assembly: GCA_949715475.1. Classification (NCBI taxonomy): domain Eukaryota; kingdom Metazoa; phylum Arthropoda; class Insecta; order Diptera; family Stratiomyidae; genus Microchrysa; species Microchrysa polita. The sequence continues at coordinate 16,851,929 of OX454419.1, forward strand.
TACAGTCACTCCTGTAGGCATTTCTTGTTCCAGGATGCCATTGTACATAATGATCCAGAGCAATGAGCCGAGGACTGATCCCTGTGGAACTCTTTGCAATGCCGCATGAATGGAATCCCAGTTTGCGGAGTTAAACGCGTTCTTAACATCTAACGTCACCACCAAGCAACAGGCACCACTTTCAAGCGATTCCTTTGCCAAGTCGGTAACAGTCCCAATTGCGTCCACCGTGGAGCGCGCTTTCCTGAAACCATATTGTCTGTCTGACAAGCCCCCTTTCTCTTCTACTACTGCAAGAAGCCTGTTGAAAATGATCCTTTCGAATAATTTCCCTTGGGAGTCGTGTAGGCAGATTGGCCGATATGAGCTTGACTCTCCATCAGCCGGCTTATTCGGTTTTGGAAGGAGCACCAACTTTTGCCGCTTCCATATCATTGGAAAGGTGCCTTCTGCTAAGTAAGTGTCGAAGACATCGCTGAACTTTTGGAAATGGCACAGATTACTACCTTCAGCACCCCATTTGGGACCCATCCGTCCCTGGAGCCTTATTCTCCTGCAGTCTCGAGACCGCTTGCCAAAGTTCGTCCTCGGTTATACTCGTAGCAGGGATGTTAACTGCCTGTCCTGAAAGACGGGGACCTATAGGTTGTAGCTCGTGCTGGGGAAACAGAACCTATACAATGTTTCGAAACATCTCTGGACACTTTATTTGTGGTGCTTTTGGCCCTATTTTCTTCATTACCAGCCTATTCGCCATTCCCCACGGATTTATGTCTGCATCGTCACAGAGTTGCATGAAATATATTTTTTTGCTCCTTCTGATCGCTAAATTTAAAGCTTTTCGAGCATTCTTGTAGGATTCTACAAGGGCATCACGAGCAATAACCTGAGTCGTTCGCTGGCACTTACCTCTCGCCTTTAGACAGTTTCGCCTGGGACCCGATATTTCTTCTGACCACCAGTAATTTCCGTTCTTTTTTCCAGCTGAATATTTTCGGGGCATAGAGGCGTCACAAGCCTCTGTCAACTGTTCTCTGATCTGACCTGTTCTCTGTTCCGCATGACGTTCAATAGGCCCACTTTGAAGGAGCACTTCTTTGAAAACTGTTTCGTCAAACCTCTTTGAAGACCACACAACGAAGCGAGTATTGCTCATTGGTCGATACACCCTGCACCCTACCGCTAACAGAATTGCTTGACGGTCACTATGAGTATAAAGCTCACTAACTTGCCACTCCATCGCAGGTGCCAGTGAGCAACTGAAGAATGTTACATCAATGATGGATCCCCCGTTACTTCTTGTGAAAGTGTTTCTAGCCCCTGTGTTCATAAGAACAATATCCATCCTCGAGAACGCATCCAAAAGTGCACGACCACGCCTATTCGTCACTCGGCTTCCCCATTTAGTGGCCCACGCGTTAAAGTCACCCGCAATTATCATAGGGCTTTTTGTATTTGCATCATGCACAAGGCCGTCAAGAAATTCCACGAACTCGTTGTCACTCCACCGTGGTGGAGCGTAGCAGCTATACATATATAATTATGCCGTTAATTTTTGCTCTTACTACTCCTTTTAAATCGCCCGCCATTTATTGCTGGAAAGGATAGTCACCGCACGTTCAGATGGCCACTTGGTTTTCCTTATCTGCGACCCATATTGATCCCCCCAAATTCTTGTACTGGTCACATTATGATAGCTACGTCGATGGTCTTCTCCTTCATCGTTTGCAGCAACATATCCTGTGCTGCCCGACAGTGGTTTAGATTTAACTGCAAAAGCTGCATACAAGACCATCGACGTCGATATCATAATGTCAGCTTCTGTTGTCTGTTGCCTAAGCTCAACTCTCTTGAATATACAGTGGCGTAACGGGGAAGTTATAGTAATTTGCCTACTTATAGGGGAATTCCGTGTTTTTCCTTATTATCATTCTTATTAGTGTTCCTACAGTAAAGTAATATGTTGAAGTTTTCAATCGATTGTCTATTCAACGGTACCTAACTCAATATGGTAGGCCAAATAGTTCCGTTAAAGTGACCGGTTAAAGGGCAAGCTAGCAGACTCATATGAAGTTAGCGGTCTAATTCTTCGAATCGCTTCGGAAACCGTTTGTGCGGGGGCGGCTACGTTTGTGCATGATTGTGCAACAATAATTTTCGTTTTTGCGTCGCTAATTATTTAATTATAGCACTTCGGAAAACTTCGAATGTGAAGTTGGCCGCCATTTTTTAAATATGGTCGGATAAGTATGAATTTGGCATCAATCGATCGGAAATCGTTTGTGCATTAATGTTTGCGTTTGTGCATCCTGAAAACGCAAGGACGCAGGAGTAATTATCTAAAAAAAACCCGCCTGGTTTGAATCTTAACTAAGAGTGATATATTAGGTTCGTTTTTTACTACATCCCGTGAAGGTTTGTGTAACGAAACTCCATAAAAAAATTACAGGTGGATCAGCTGGCATTTTTCTATATGAAGCTTCGTTACCCAAACCTACAACTTCACATTCGAAGTTTTCGGAAGGGCTATAATTAAATAATTAGCCATGCACAAACGAAAATTATTGTTGCACAATCATGCACAAACGTAGCCGCCCTGCACAAACGGTTTCCGAAGCGATTCGAAGAATTAGGCGGCTAACTTCACATGAGTAGCTAGCACTAATAATGAGAATATTTTGCAAGCGAAATACGTAATGGCTGAAATTTGGTGGAGACGTTAAGGGATACGCCTTAAATCTATATCTGAGTTTTCGTATTTATGGGAGGAGGTTGTTTTAGTAAATAGCCTACTTAAAGGTTAGGTTGCGGTTTTGCTTAATTATCATTCTTAGTGTTAACCCTACAGTAAAATCGTAGAGGTTTTCAAATCAAATAATCTATTCACCTTATACCTTAATCAATATCATAGGTCAAGTAGACCCCTTTGTATTTACCGGTCAAGGGCCACAAAACAGTACAATAAATGGACATTTTCTTAAAAAAAACGTAATGGCTCAAATTTGATGTAGATGTTAAGAAACAAATATTTTTGTCTAAAACTGAGTTTTCGTACTAGTATGGGTAGAGAGTAGGGATGGGTATCGATTAATCAATTAATCGAAATTATCGATTATTTTGTTAACCCTTAAATGCATAGCGTACCATATATGGTACATGGCTAGATTCCTGTAAAAGTCTAGCGATTATTATATTTTTGATTTTTTTTTTACTTTTTCCCAAAGTAGACAAAACGAGCTTTCACATAAATTCAATTTTGGCTTCGCGAAGCTTTCCTTGAATTTTCTGTGCATCGTCAAAGCGGACGAACGTTATTGTTTGTGGAATTTTAAATTAAATTTAAATTATTCTTTAGAGCTAAAAAAATTGGCAAAGTATACCGTTATTTGAAAAAGGAAAAATACGGGTCAGTAAATTGAAATGTGTTCTTGAGGATCTTTTGAGATTTTGGCCAAAAAAGTCACTAAAGCTATCGTTTGCACCGATTTTGCAACGTACCATATATGGTACACCATGCATTGGGGCATATTCAGAAATATCTATACATACATCCCGATCGTTCTTAACTGATTGAAATTATTCTTCTTTAGTCTTGGGTAGGGTAGGATATGTTCATAAAATTTTAATTACCAGCTTTTTCAACATTATGGTGCGTTTTATAGGGCCCAGAACAGGTCCAAATAACATAAATTTTCATAAAAATTATGTCACCAATCCATTTTTCCAGGACATTTACTGTCATTTTTATGAAAGCTAGGTTAATCAGTCCTATTCAGGATTCAAGGAAACGGAGCTGTCGTAGTTCATTTAGAAGGATCGATTTTGTCATTTTGTTTTCTACAGTAAACCGGTCAAGGCTTAGCGTTTCTGTAGCTGCTTCTTATAATCCTAGTCTTTTTAGCTGGCAAGTATAATTAAAAAAATTGTCACGTCTTTTCTTTTGTCCTTAGGACACGTCTCTAAGAAACCGAGCTTCCGTACATGACCTCTTAGTAAGATACTTGGACTTTCATCAGGACTCAAGCAGCTGCGCCTTAATATCCAATTTCTTAAACCATTTGATTATGACAAGTATTGTCTTGTAAGTCCACGGTCAGGATCCTCAGAAAACGTGATTCTAGGATCAACCATTTCATATGGGAGACTGTGTGGAGTACCACATTCGATAAACAAAAAAATAAATGGATGTAATTCTTGTGGGCATGTCCTGGAACCTGCACACATTTGGGTTATAAAGCAGGCAGCAGGTAATTTCCATATTCATTCCTAGCAAAGTCAATCCAATCCATATACTTTTCAAGAAAGGAATTAGGAATCCCTATGAGCTATGATAAGTCAAAAGTCTCGAGATATATGTTTAACAGTGGAACAAGTTTATAAGGAACCTTTATACAGAAGATTTATTTTATAACGAAATCTAATAACTAACTAACTGATAACCTTTACCCATGTACAGAGCTAGACAGCACGCAAAGTCCAAAATGATAAATTCCATGTTTTTTTGTAGGGGAGGAAGGGGTATATGAGTCGGATCTGGCGCGCTTTTAATATTTTATAAGGATATCTGAAAGTTACCACTTGACACACATTTGAATTTATCGCGACATTCGATCAAAAGATATGGCTAAATTTAGGTTTGTAGGGGATGTAGGAGTAGCAAGACCTACTCCACTTTCCATCGCCTTCCAAGATATGTCACAAATAGGCACGATACAAATTTCAATAAGGAATAGGAAACTCATCACCCACCAACCCGAGCTACCTTTTAAAAAACCTAATATTGGCGATTTTCTATAGAAATTACAACCTTCCCTTTAATGAAGAGAAGTTCATTATATCGAGTTTCCACTATAATTTCGATCACAACTCTCAATAATCATTATCCTTTCTATTTTACACTATTCCTATTAAATTAAGAGGCAGATTAAATAAAATTTGGAAAAATCTTTCATTCACACATTAATGCCTGAATGCATGGCGTACCATATTTGGTACACAATTCAAATTCTACTATTTTCGCTTTTCTGGGAAAACGGGCTATTTCCCGGGAAAATAAAGGCTGATTCCGTGTTCAGTGACTGATTTTACATAAGGGGAGGTTAGTTACGATAGTGGGTTCAGACCGCATGCATTTAAGGGTTAAATAATCTATGTTTTTTTAATCGATTACCTTAGTGTCAAACTAATCGATTAATCGATTATTTCTTACCGATTATTAAACTTTCCTTTTTGCTAAGATTGCAGATATTAAAATCGATTTGAATTTCTTGTCCGATGAGAATACTACTTTCTTCACTCTACTTTCATTACATCTTCTATCTTCTTCTTATTTGTGAGAGCTTAACTATGCCTTGCAATTTTTTTGTAATCGACTGTAGATACACAGAACAAGTTTTCGCCAAGCGCTGCGAAGATAAAAAATAGGAGAGGAATATCCAACGTACATCAGCGTACGACAAAAGGCCCTTCCAGAAATATATTTCTACTCTAAGCCACAGCGTTGGTGGCGTCGTTTCTACGTTTCATTCCTGCTACATTTTCAGAAGAAACAGGTTGTGCTTTTCATTTGTATGTTCGGTGTTCACAGTAATTTGAGTTGTTTGAGTTGAGATTATTTGACTAGTTTTGTCTTTTTTTGACCAACATGCATCCGAAAAGTGCGGTATGGGAACATTTCGAAAAAATGGACGATAAATGCTCTAAGTGTCGACACTGTGGGGTGAAAATAAAAATTTGTGGAAACAGACAAACTTAAAAAACCACATTGAACACAAACATCCTAAAATTCTTTTGAAGAGGCCAGCCCCGAAGGAAACGAATATCGTGGAACCCAAAAAACCAAAAGAACCATGCGCAAGCTCCTCGTCAGTGTCAGTTAGTCAACCTCTTATCCAGACGGTTTTGGAAAAAGTTGTTTCTAACAAAGATGGCGGGTCTTTAAACCACAAAATTACACAGAGCCAGGGGCGGCGCATAAGGGCCCGCAGGGCCCGCGTGGCGGGCGGCCCACGGGATTTAAGGCCCAAACACAACATGAAAGATTTCTCGAACCATAAGACAGCACGACTACGAAAAACAATGTAGACAAGAAGTATAAAGTGTATATACTTTTCGAAGTAAAAACAAATGCTAAATTTATTGTTCCTCTTTCACCATAGGTTCCTTGAGTGTAGGCCTCTATGCTCAACAGTCAACACATTTCATATTGTCCGAACATTTTTGAAAGTTCATGAGACAATCTGGATCCTCAGAATATGTATTACCAAAAAAAATCTTCTATGGATGAAAAAAGTTTCTCTATATTTTCATAGTGCAGGAAAACTTTGGTCTTTTTTCATAATTTACTTGAAAAAGCTGGAAATCAGTGCATTTTCCCTAAATAAATGTATACGACATACATACAACATTTTATGTTGTTTTTATGAAAAGATAAATTAAACTTTCAAAATTGTTCTGCTTAATTTACTCTAAATTTATCTAAAATAAGAAGTTGGCTCTATTAACACCTAATAAGCCTCCATCACAGAATAAATTTGAACTGTCAATCACGAACAAAATAGTTCGCGAGTGGTAAAAAACTTATTTCAAACTAATTAGTACGGCCTGCTTGTCTCGTTGAAGACTAAAATATTTTATCTTGCTAGCGGTATATACGCAGTCATTAGGGCTGTGGTGCTTAGACCACATTTGCTTTGAATGGAGTCTTGCTAGGGGTTTCAGGCTGTACTACGGCGTCTAACATCTGGAATGAGACCCACTAGTATCGTGGAGAAATTACCGAACTGGCTAGGCCCACGAACGTGATGGTGTAGTTTATGCAAAAATTGTACGAAACTGAGGTCTTCAACGTAACAAACACTTTTCTAAAATAGCAGAAAAACTACGAATTAGGGGGGCCCACTCAAGAAGTCCGCGGGAGGGCCCTGATTGAAGTTGTTCCGCCACTGCACAGAGCAGTATCTATATGATTTGCAAAGATATGCAGCCTGTGTCAATAGTTGAGCACGCTGGATTTCGGAGGGTTTTGAAGACGACTTCCCCTCTGTACTCGATACCCACTCGCAAAACCATCCGAAGTGCTATAATTGAGAAGTACAATCTTGTATCCTCGTCCTTTAAATGAAATCTGTGAAAAGTATTGCTTCACCACCGACATTTGGACGGATTTGCAGAATCGAAGTTTTTTTGAGCATGACTGTTCATTACCTTGACGCTGACAAAGGGTCTGTCGTTAAAGGAAGAATAGGAATATTCCACCTTATCCAACGGCACACTGCTGAATATGTTGTGCATGAAATAAAATCAGTTTTCGAAAAATGGGAACTTGACACTGAAAAGACTCTTGCAGTAATCACTGACAACGCAGCAAATATTACTAAAGCAGTTGAGATAATGTTCGGAAAAACAAAGCACATTCCTTGTTTCGCCCACACCTTAAGCCTTCTTGCCACAAAGGCAATCGAAGATGTGCCAACATTAAGAGAAATTTTGAAAAAAGTCAAAGCTATCGTGGGATTTTTCCATCATTCGACTTCCGCGTGTGATGAATTGAGAAAACTATCAACAAAAACAGTTATCCAGGATGTTCCAACCAGGTGGAACTCTACGTATGACATGACATGGTCTCAAGATTCATAGAGCTGCGATCCTATATTAATGAAATCGTGAACAGGAGCACTACTGCTCCACCAATGCTCTCCGCAATGGAAATGGAAATATTGCAAGAAGTGTGTGAAATTCTAGAGCCATTGGCAACAGCCACCAAGGACATCAGCTCTGAACAATATCTTACCAGCAGCATGGCGATTCCAGTGGCAGCCATACTAAAGGAATCAGTCGAGAATTTGAATCCGAATCACCAAGTTGGAAAAGCATTGCGAAGCTCAGTGTTGACTCAACACAAAAAACGTTTTGGATCCATAGAACGATATTCGCTTCTGGCACTATCCTGCATCTTAGATCCGAGGTTCAAGAAAATGTATTTCAAAGATGAGGCCAGTCTTACCAGGACTATAAATGAAGTTTCGAAACAAATCCGACAAAATCAGGCTGTATCTCCCACTCGTTTGCTGACTGACACCTCTTCAGACTCGGATTCTTCAATATCAGGTGATTATAATACATATTAATATAATAATAAATGTATTCGCCATACAGTAACTAACTTTGATACAGTAGAAGGAGTGCTTATTTTGTTTCCCAACTAACAAACTCTCAAGAGTTATAATTTCGTCGACCACTGCTGATTCTCACAAGACTTTAATAACGCATTTCGAGACTCTCATAACCAATGTTTTCTACCAAAACTCAAAAAGATACTGATAGCATTATTGTTATGAATGTTTTAATTTTCTAGTGTCTGAGAGTGTTACATTCTCTTAATGGGACTATCTTGTCACTCTTGTTAAATTTTTTTTATAAGACTTTGCATCTGAAGAATGCCACTCGCATTAATTGCCCCTTATGAGAATATGAGTGTATAATGGCTTACACTAATACCTTAACTAGAATTAAAATGATTAAACACTCATTGGAAAACCTTTATTTTCATAGAAAGTATTTCAAATTAGCGGCCATATTTTTCCTGATTATTCGAAATTCTCGACTTTACTAAGAATTCAATAATTGTCAAAAAAAATATATTTTTGTGTTAAAAAGACAATAGTTATGATCCCGTAATCTTTACGCAGCTTTTGAACAAAAATCTTCAAGTTTGTAAGGCAACACAATTTTTCTCGTTATAAAAAATTATGCCATATTAGTTTTAAATGTCGATTATTATGAAAGGGCTTTGAGTTTTTTCGAAGTACAAAGGCCATTATTATCGATAAAATTTTCATCGCATACAACTTTGCGCCATAGGGTGTTCCAGTAAATGCTATTTATTGTCACCTTAATACATACAATATTGTACTATATGGAACTTGGTAATAGTGCTTACTCTTTCTATCAACAATTGTTGAACAAAGTGTAAGAGTGTATTCACAAGTTGACAATGAGCATACACAGTTGAGATTCTATTCTTGTAGGAAGACCAATGTTTTCTTTTTAAAGCTTTTGTATCTCTTATAAGCAGATATAAATTGTTGTTATAAGATAATTTTAGTTTTCATAAATGCGCCATTTAGCGCTGCTAAGAATATTGTTACATTCTTCAAGCGCTCTATCAGGATGATATTAAAAGAGTGATAATCGCATAGATATTCAGTGTTTACTCTCACAACCCACTCTGAGTGCCTTTTAATAATCAAGATGTTAGTTGGGTTTATCGTTTCTTTTTGTTTTCAGGTGGACCATCTTCCTCTTTGTTTCAGCAGCATAACAAAAATATCCAAAATATATGGTCGAAGAGACGCCGCTGCTGCTGTTACATGATTTTGTTTGCTTGTTTGTTTGTTTGTTTTTTTTTTTTTTGACAGAAATAAATGTTTAACCTTCCGGCGGGCGCAATACTAATCCTAACACGATCGGGCGCAATGCATCTGACAGATTAAGTGCAGAAAAAATGATGAATCTAAGTTTCCGTATATTTCAGATTCCCAATTATTGTTACATTGTCTTTTTGAATCAGTTCTTCGAAATTTTAGAAACAAATACTGGCTCACAAAGTTTGATACCCTTCACATTTTCAATTTTCTAAAAATATTCCGTTTTCAATCGCTTCAATATTTAAAAAACCTCCGACAACTCGACCGCTTACAAAATCTGAGCTTATTTTACTAAAAACACACTATTGAACGATTTGGTGAGCCTAAAAGTCAACACAACGTTATTACGCAATGTGAAGAGTATAACAAGTGGAAATTTTCATAGAAAACGAAAAAATAACACAATCGGGCGCAATACATCTGAGAGATTATTTCATCCCCTCCCGCCCCTCAGACATATGGTAGATAGAAACTGAAAACTGCTGATCGATAAAGATTAAGCTACTGTGAGTTTCAGATCTCTCCGTTTTCATATCGCTGATTGGCGCAACAAAAACTGGTCACTTAATCTGTCAGATGTATTGCGCCCGCCCGAAGGTTAACTTACGAGGAGATCATTGTTTTCGTTGTTCACAATATTTTCTCCGAGTTTTTTTAGAAATCGCCGATTAAGCGATCAATCGATTATTTGAGGTTCAAATAATCGGCATATCGATTAATTGGTAAATAATTGTAATCGATTACACTAATCGATTAATTGCTGGTCGATACCCATCCCTAGTAGAGAGGAAGTTCGAGTAAATTGCCTATTTAAATGCGTATTTAGTGATTGCTAAAAGCTTCGCTATGTCAAGTTATACAAATGTGTGTTCTTGCTGATTGAATTATTATCTCTTAAACGAGACCAAAATCAAGCTAGGTCAATTAGCCTTTTCCAAGTTCAATTTTTGATGGTTAAACGAATCCCGATGATTTTTGAAAACATTTCGGGAGACGTTTGGACCCCATGGACCCCTTCCCTAGCCACGTCCCTGTATTTGACTATACCCGTAGTTTTTTTTATCGAAACATTAACAGAATAGTGTAAAATCATATTTTATTAATTTTTATGAAATAGAGAAGTCTAGAATACGTCATAGATCCCCAGGCCCAACGAGGTGCAGGGTTGTATGCATGTAGCACTTTCGGGTCGCAAGTTGTGCACATGAAATGTGTGCGCGATATCGCACAAATATTTCGTGGCTCACATTTCGTACAAATTTCCAATGCGAGAATGTGACTAACCAAAAATATTTTCCGTAATTTTCTCTACCAAATTAAATACCTTAATAAGCTACATGTCCTTATGCTGATTTTGCACGCGAATTGACTGTTTCTAAATTCTATTAGGGACATATTAGTCCCATATTTTTCTCCTAGATTACACCAAGAGTTTATCATGAATTTTTCATTGCAAATCTCACCATAGTCATGAATCCTTGCATTTTAAAGACCACCGTCAACGCGTCCACAAATGTTTTGAGCAAGGATATACAGATTCAATCGGAATCGCGCTCCCGTGTCGACGTTCGAGCCCATAAAATTCAAATTTGTCACGTTTTTCCTATTAAGAAGGGGTTCTCCGATCAGTTAGCAGCACCGCTTCCGCCACTGTCAATATATAATGCCCGGTGCGGTGTCGTAAAAAGTGAAAATCATTTGTATGCTACTTCAACTAGGACAAGGGCATGGTGCGTCGCGTCGCGGTTCGAACATTTATGTATACGTTAAGTTTACTCTTCGCGGGAATGTGTCAGCGCGGCACGTCAGGATAATGGATGTATAATAGGATGGCGTTTATTCATAGACATTGTGCACTGATAAGAATGTCAGTTCCGGCGTGTGGTATTTTTAATAAATGAATGTGTTTCTGTTGATTTGATTTAACAGAAGAAAGGTGCGATGAAAATTTAGCCTGATTTTTTTAAATTACCTATCTACTTACCACTGAAAATGAAGGATAATAATTGAAATTGTTTTCCTTCCTTGAGTATTATCTTCTCTTCCCATAAAAATCCTTTAAATTTTTCCTTTTCCGACATCCATTCGCGCTTTAATGAACATCGATTCGAGAAGATACATGCGCCTCTTAAATACTTATTAATGGGCTCCGGAAAGTTGGGTGGGTCAACAAACATGCAATATTCTTGCTCGACTAGCTCCATCGTTCCAAGGATGCCACCAAATTAAAACGAAATGAGAAAAGCCTACTTTGGCCGGAGGCTGTTCCCGTCGAAAACGAAAGGACATATGGAATAACTGGAAATCGAGACTATACTGGACCTAGGCGTACGTTCAAAAATCGACACATAGAACATGATAATATTGCGAGAGCCTAAGGGATCGAATGTAACATCAACAATAAAAACTCCTTCGCTTCCCCAATAGAAGGAACAGAATGTACGAAGGCTGAAGCAATGATACCGTGTTGGTACCATACTGTTTCGTGCCAGCTACACACAGAAATACACAAAAGTCCAGATTCCATACGGTACGCACACTACCGAAAGGATATTTTTGACACAAAAGCAACAATATACTGCGACTAGTGTCCTTGAAAGCAAAATCAGAAGATAAGTGAAGAGGAAAGATGTCATGAAAATATGCTCATTCGTTTGGCAACGACATCGTCGTCGTTTGGTCGAGCGTATTATGAGCGGAAGGAGTAAAGTTTGTGTGTAACTGAACTGAAGTCCATTTACGAGAGGACGATATGTATTCCAGGTGACGGGGGACGTTTTTTTTTATGATAAATATAAAGTTAAGTTTTCTGAAAATATTATACCGATTAAATCGATTAAATTTTGGCAAGCATGTTGATTTAAATTCGTCAGAGACGACTGTCTTGCCAAATGTACCGTTATAGAAACATTTCCGAAAATTCTTAATCGAAAGTGGAACATTTTCAATTTTTACTTCGGCTGACAGTTGAGTTTTTTTTTTTTTTGGGACACGAGACACGAAACTCGATGGGGGACCGTTGGCTCTCATGGAAAATACAAATTGTTTTAGATTACCTGTGAGATTAGCTTACCGTTATGAGGATATATTAGAAATAATTTTCGAAAAATATATTATACTGTTTCAAAAGCTTTTGGCGTCCGAGGAGACCACAGATCGTAATGGATCTCGGATGTTTTGTTGAAAGCTCTAGAAGTTATAAATACGTCATAAAATGCTAATCAATGTTACCGTTATAAATGTTTTCAAAAAACATATTTTTACCGTTATATTTGCTTTTCAAGCAAATTCCGACAAAAATCCTACAAATTTGCAATCAACAACTCTTTAGTAAATGTTACCGTTATAAAGACCTTAAAAGCTTCCTGAAAATACTATTTGACCAAGCAAAGCGTTAGGAGAGCGGGAGAAATATCGAGTTATTTAATTTCGGAAATGCCACCAAAAAATACCAAAGATTGAGAGAAAAAAGTTTCATCCCAATCGGGACTCGAACCTCCGACCTTCAGTCACAAGGTCAGCAACTTACCCTACTGAGCTATCGACGCTTAGAGGTGGTCCCAATGCAATCATTCCAATGTGACATTTTGGAGATTGAATAACTCGATATTTCTCCCGCAGGGGGCTCTTCTCCTCCCTCAGACAAAGCTCCGCGTAGTTCTCATAGAGCTGGTAAGTTGCCATGCCACCGTAGTTGGTGTATAGAATTGAACGATAAGTCAAGATTTTCACAATTAGTATTGACAAAACTGCGAACGAAAAGCTTATCCAAAAATCCTTTTTTCCTTAGCATTTCATAGAAGTCTGAAAAGATTTATGTTTACATTTCTGGCGTACTTTGAAGCTATTCTGGAGAAATCGGTATTTTCATTTAATAAAAAAAGGCCCATAAAATGGCCTGTTTTTTTCACTTTCTTCCATAGTAGGAATGTCCACTAGGACCACAACTAGAACCCTGGGAATAAAAACCCGTAGTTGAAAGTTTTGGAACATAATGGACAATCAGAAGATTCACAGAGATTGTGAGATTGTCCTCTCACATAATTTACCAAATGTATTGTTGATACAAGATATTCAGCCACATCTCAATCATATTCTTGAGTATGTATGCCAATGTGGTATTTTTGTCACTCAAAAAACCTTGCAAGTTTAGGAAATGCCTGGAGCCCGGAACCCTACAATTGCACTCAGTTTTTCTTAGAGAAGCTTGAGGTTTTGACAGTATCGCATTCGTCCAATTTTTCTTTCCACGCACGTCACTGACCATCATACGCAAAACTTGTCAGAAGTATTTTAGGTGAGCCGCTATAGGTGCACAAGGCTTCGGGGGTTAGCTGGGCTGCTCTTGATCTTGAACAGTGAACTCCACAGCCTTTCCGAATATATTCCGATGCATGTTTACTGTTGAAGGGCCAACATGGAAAACTGTGGCTTCAGGTGCGCTGAGTGTACGGGCTAACTACTTTCTGGAACCGCCAAAGATGTTTTAATGCCCTTACTAGTTGACAGTGTCACTAGATCGACTTAACGAGCTTAAGGCTGTAGATACCTCTTCGCATGCGCAGTCAACTGTGACAATATAAGAGTTGGTTTCCTGTTGAGCATATGTACCCAACAAATCCCCATAGGCTTCGACGATCTGAAGGTAGAGACCCTTCACTTTGGTGCTTATGGCCCTCCATTGTTCCGTGCCGTAGGGAGGTACTGTAGCCAGTTTCTGGAGTCAAGGTATAGCAATATGGTGAAAACAAAAACCGGAGACAACAACCCTCAATATGCCCATGGAAAACCGAACCGAGCACAAAGTCCAGCATGACTGCCTAACAGTGCCTGTCGCCTAAATTTTCCCCACGACATCCATGCTAACAGATATTATGACCGCTGCTGCTTGGCATTACATTCACGTGCAATCCGGTCGACTAACTTATCGGAAGAGTAGGATAGACATTTTCCGAAAGTCCCTCTGGGTCAAAACAATGTCTTTCAGCCAGTGAGGATCCTGCCCTGTGGTTATGCTACGATAAGACCAAACAGTGACTCTAAGGATTCATGCACATGACGCGAAAACGGCTCGCAAGCTCCACACATCAAAATGCATTGGCTTATATGGGAAGCTCTCGACGAACGAGAGCCGTGCTGTTGTCAACACATGGCTGGCGACAGCTCACGAGCCGTGAATTTGCGGCTTATTGTGCACGAAATGTGAAAACTGGTGCAAACACGTCTCGCGAGTAGTGGTTTGACAGCAGCACGGCTCTCGCTTGTCGAGAACAAATGCATTTCGATGTGTTGAGCTTGCGAGCCGTTTTCGCGTCATGTGCATGAAGCCTGACACTATGCGACAACTGCACGAAGGAGAATGCCAGCAGGCTTCACCTGAACGCTAAACCGTTATATAGTAACGCCGTAACAGTCAATATCTTAGATGTCCGATTAGGCTCGATAATGGAAATATACCTGAACCCAGTCTGCACTAAGATGTCTGTACCTGGAGGACAGGGTGTCATCAGCAAGTCATTTCTTCTAAAGCCATGTGACGAGGAAATTGATGCCTAACCTAATGTACTCGTTTGTACTTATCCAACTAGGCGATATTTCCAATCTTTACAAGTAACTCCTCCAGGAGCTAAGCGATTCCCCTTCGTGGTCTCCTGGAGGTAGTCACAGGAAGGAAGGCGCAACAATGTACGAGGGGGACCGTAGGCACTCTTCCTGTGTATAGTCCGATCTCCTGTTGCAGGATCTCCCATACATTTAGGACGTGAAGAGCATCAGTAGACACGAACACCTGATCTTTATCGTCTCCACCATACTTAAGACTAAATATTTGAGTTGGACGGTGTTGTACTTGGGGCAAACAGTCCTCATCCTTGTTTTTGGTGTTAAAGTAACACCTACACAGCAGGTCATCCATAACTAGGTTCCAAACAAAGGAATCTAGGATACAGCCCTGCGAACAACCATGCGATGTACGTTTGCACAACACTTTATACACTTACACTGCTTTGGCTACCTTAAACAATTTGGAGTTGCCAGTCGCATGTTCTTTTAACCTGTTACTACTAGTCAGTCTTAAGCCAGCGAGTAGCCCTACTTTTCATTTTTGGACGACGGTGCCTTCAGTTTACTAGGCAGCAATACAATTTAGGTCGTGTGGACACCAAACCACAAACTAGATAAGTATTGGCGCAATGGCCATCTAGCTCTTTCGAGATTCAGGTTATGCAAAGCTACTAGCTCCGAGGCTTTACACGTTCACTTACTGCGGCATCTTCCGCAGCAAAGAAACACTGCAAGACGTGCTCCCTACAAGATTCGACTGCACCGATTGCATGAGGACGATGCACAGCGGTACGTGAGTTAGAATATGCACCACCTCAAGTCCATCATTAAAAACTATCAACTTGAAAAATCGTCCGTGGCTCAGGTGACCGTCTCGGGTTCGAATCTCAGCGGTTGCAATTATTTTTTTATCTCCTTATATCTGAGCCAAAAATTGTATGCCGCTCGCCTCGTTGCTAATGTAGTAGTTATGTAGTACTTTAACTCCTCTTTTCTCCCATTATAAACCTAAAACCAAATGTCACCTCATCATCGATACAACCATAAAATTTCCTTTTAAACCACAAAAAAAAATTTTTCAAGAAACTTTCCTCGAAACTACTCAAAACCAAGTTCCCACTACTGCTGCAAAACTTCAAAGCCACAACAGTCCCCGTTTCTTATGCCAAACCACAAAAGCAACTTTACACAAAAATACGACAAGTCCTGTGACCGCGCGACCTACGTCGCACCAACAAATACTTCAAATACCTTAAAATTAGCTTTTCTTCCGTCTCTACGCAAACATTACCTCAAAACGAAAGCTGCCAAGCAAAAACCTATAGACCAAGACACCATCAGCCTGAAGAAAATTTCAAAAGACATATCGTTCATCATTTCTGTGGTTATGATGGTTCCGGTTATGGAGTCCTATTTTGTCCTGCATGCCATGGTTGTCCTTCATGTCAAACCTAATGCCAATGTGGTGCCTGCATAGGCAGCGTGTGTGCCCTTGTGACAATTTGGTTTTCCTCTGCCTATTATACGGCAGTGACTTTGTTGCACACTGTATACATCTCGTATACCTCAAGTCGTTCGCAAGGACACAATCCTTTTATTTTGAATAAAATTTTTCGTTACTTTGTATGATGAAAATTATGCGGATGTCGGATGTCGTCCATCCGAATACGACGTATGTACAAGAAGCTGCGAAAGGGGGGAATAAGGACATGAATGCAGACACTGTGAGATGCGCTCTTTATAGACAGATAGATGATGCCTGCGGAAATATTTATTCAAATTGGCGAAAAGGCAAGTGAGCGAGCGTATTTCCGTAGAATACGCGACCTTGAATCGCCCGTGTTACATGCCGAGTGAGGTGTGCAGTGATGATGGAATAATAGGCTTTCATTTTGCCTATGATGGGGGAAGTAAAAAAAGATGCAGCTCGAATAAAGGGTGAACCTCTATCCTAACTCAATACCTTTTCCATTAAGCTAAACATTTTTTACGAGTAGAAAAAAGGAAAAATCTTCGGTAAGGATCATACGGTATTATAGATGCGAAATAAGGGAACAGTGAGAAGCCATATATGTAACCAGAAGACTTTTGCACATATTCTCATCACGGCAATCTCCAGCAGCAAAGTTCTGGAAAAATTAATAAAACACCATAGTGTCCTAACTCCTGTCCTAATTGAGTCATGGCCACACCAAAACTTCCAGTCAAGAAGATTTCCGAAAAATTAAAACGGCACAAACTTAATATTGAAACAAAACTCTTCTTTAGTCTTAGCCTCTGCATGTCCTTCTCCAATCCCAAGTTTGAGTCCAAAATCAGAGATACGAGACACTATCACACATTCCTTCTACAATTATTTTTCTTTAGGAAAAACCTTGCACCAAGATGGTCAATTAAATTCATTTCAACTAATTTTTACGCTCCTTGGTCGTCTCTTGATTCCTCTCCAATGCTTCAAGAACTCGACCAATCTCCGGCGTTGTATATAGTTGCAAATAGGCCTATTCTGTACTCAGATTCCAGTGTCGGATACCGGTTCCCTTCAACACCCGGGTACAATACCCGGTGCAGCCGCCGGTTTCTTTTCAACATCCGGGTTTTTCAACCATTAGCCGGTTTTTTCCAAATACCGGTGCACCGGTTTTTTCAACCATGAGCCGGTCCCGGTCTCTCCCAACACCAGTGCACCATTTTTTTTTTAACCATGAGTCGGTTTTTTCTTTAACACCGGTGCACTGTTTTTTTAACCATGAACCGGTTTTTTCTCCAACAACGGTGCACGGGTTTTTTTCAGCCATGGGTCGGTTTTTTCCAACACGGTGCACCGGTGTAGAGGGAAAAAACTGAATATCGATACTTCGAAATATTGGTACCGGTGCTGATTAAAACTCGGTTTTAAACCGTTGTACCGGTGTTAGGAACACGCCTAATTGCAAACCTACCGAGAGTGTTTTTCTGCTAAAGTTGCCACACTCAGTTCAGTTTTAAGTTAGAAAGTAATTAAATTCAATCTAGACATACAACACTTACACGAGAGAAGGCAGGCAAGATGAAGCAGACTCCCAGCATCAGTTAATTTTGGGAGAGACGGGGAGAGCACCCGATGTCGGGTTGAACTATGAATGTGCCATATACAAATATCAAATTGAATTTTGCACTTTGTGCTTTAAAAGTTGGTTTTGAATTCAAAGAACTTGTATAGCAAAGTACAACAAGCTTAGAAATGGATCTACAACAACTGTAAATTCAGTTCAGCGGGAAAGACGGCTGGCTGAAGCATACACATATGGATGAAGTGCAGCCGAGAGACCTAGAGAGTAGTCCTAAATGAATGAGCATCATGTAGTGTAGAGTATCCGAGTATATACTTCGTTTTCTCATATCAAGAGAAATTTTCAAGTATTTAAACCTACACCTATAAAGTTTCCGTTTCCGGATGCCACGCATGTGGTCTGAGAGAGACGAAGAGGAGAAAGGGAGGACTAACGGAGAATTGAAAGACGAAAATGAAGTTAGTGGCTCTACTCTACAACTTTTCACTTTTATTTGCTCGTCCAAAAGATTTGGTGAACAGGAGAGAAGAGTCGGGGAAAGATGATTGTGTAAATTGTACTCACTTTAAATTGAAATGGTAAATGCATTGTGTGCGTGTGTGGTGTGTGGTTTGCTGGAAATTTGAAGAATTTAATTAACAGGCGCCGTGTGTATGTGTGTCTTAATTTAGAAAGCATATGGAAATCTACAAATTAAGTCATGTCTTGTCTCTATTGTGTGTCATCACATCCTTGACTAATTAACACGACTTTTGTGGCGACAGAAATTACATAAACCCGAAGAAATGACTGTGCCAGAGACAACACAGTAGTGTGTAGTGTAGCAGCCGTGCTGTGAAACATAAAACACATGCCAAGAGACAAGAGTCCTTGCGGACATTAACATCCGACGTCCTGTAGATGTTTCATTCTTTATGGTTTCTTTTCTGTGGGTTTGTTTTTGCATTTAATGTTGTCGTAACAGTCGTTTTGATGATCCCGATTACGCCGAAGAGAGAGCTTTACACAGGCACTTTACGGTGCTGATTTGCATTTTGATTTATGTATGTGTATACGATGTCGGCCATTGTGCAGCTAAGAAAATTCCTGAGAGTTTCTTTATATCTTTGAGTATCGTCTTAAGACAATATACCTACTTACGATTGCATACATGTTGTCGTATTATGCTAATGATATGGCCATTTTTGCGGCATACAATTGCTTCGGACAGAAATGACATTTTTCACTCGGCATGACTGTTGGAGTCCAGGAAAAAGTGAGAGGTAATGGCGTTTTATATTGAGAAAAGTGTGCGCAGTAAGCTATAAACCTCACTAAAAATGTGGATCCACCATCCTAACAGCTAAGATTCATGGAAGAGTGTGAAAAATTCCATTTTCGTCCTTTTATTTGCTAAAATTTATCGAAATCATGACTATTCTAAATTCGACAATTTGAAAAAGATCAGTAATCCCTCGGTCTAATCGACTCTTTGGATTCTTGTAAAAACGTATTACAAAAATCGGTACTCAGAAATCTCATCGCTAACTGAAAGTTCTGCAATCCCAGTATTCCAACAGATGATTGGCAAATCGTAAATTTGGAAGACACAATCAACTACCGCAGATTTTCTGTCCCTTTGATCAATAAAACCAGCCATACCTGCCTCCATTCATTCAGTCGGCCGGAGTAGTGAGGTTTGGTTTCATTTTACTAAAGCTGAAGGTCTACAAGGACGATATCAAAAAGCCAACCCCCGCTTAACATGTTGCAGATGTCGCACCGCCACTGATTGTTTTTCCAGTGGCAGATTCCATGTCTCCTGGTGAGGTTGTGGTGGACGATTGCGTCTCCTTATGCTCAGATTTAGCTGCCTTGGCTACTGCATCCCAGCCGTCTCCAACAATAGACTCTCACCAATCCGATACGGATGGGGAAGAGAACGTAACGGCGGTTGAGAGTGCATGACGGTGAGGTTTTTACAGATTAATCTCCATCATGCAAAGGCAGCGTCAGCTGATATTGCCTATCGTTTATCGCAAGGCATGGGCGATATTGTGCTGATTCAGGAAACTTGGGTTGCGGATAATCTCGTTAAGGGTCTGAATTGTTCCGATTAAGTTACTTTTTATGTAACAGGGCCGACTCGGATGTAGGTGTAGATGAGGTGGTGGGTACCCCAACAGAAGCGAACCCATTCAAAAAGAGCTCTTAACTCTCGAGGTCTCCCCAACAACAGCCTCTAGCCGTTGTTACAAAAAGCCTCTCGCCGGAACAGACGCCAGTAGTCGAAAGAGACATTTTCGCAAACCTGGGCGAACTGATTATCGACGCGATGGAGTGTGTAGAGTCGAATCCCTACATACACGGCGCCGTGAAAGAGAAACTGAGGAACGTTCGTGTTATGTATAATGGAGCCAAGGCCAAGCTAAAAAGGCCAAAAACCTCCCAACAGACAGAAAAGTCCAGACTTCACCGCGACTTCCTAACGTATCGGCGGCGCCCGAATGGTTAAAGCACAGGCGGGACATGGAGGAGAGTATAGCTCCAACTTAAAAAAGGAAGAAGGCACAATCTCCAAAAAAGAGGACAGTGGATGGACAGGAGGGAGGGGCTCAAACTGGAAGGCCCCCATTGGAGGAAAATCCGGGACCCTGGACCAGGGTGGAAACTAAATGGGAACAGAAGAAAAATGTTAAATTTAACAAGCTGATGACAAGACCTGACGCCATGATCATTTCTCAGTCAGAAGAGATGACTTATGCCGACATCCTGAAGAGAGTTAAGTCCGAACCACGGCTCAAAGAGATGGGTGATAACGTTCCCTAATTCGTGGAACAAGAAACGGAAAACTCTTCGTCCAAATGAAAACCCGCGGTGGAGATTCGGGAGATGGTTACAAGGTAATCGTTACCAGCCTCCTAGGACTGAATCCATCAGGAGACGAGAATAGAGGTTCTTGATCTCGACGAGGTCACAACGAGGGATGATGTCCAGGCGGCATTCGTTGAGCAACTGGAAGTGGAGCTTCCCCTTGACGCCGTGAAGTCGTTGAGGAAGGCGTACGGTGCCACCCAAAGAGCAACCATAAGCTTGCCTACAGACGTGGCCAACAAGGTGATGGAAGCAGACAAAGTTAAGGTGGGGTGGACGATCTGTCGGTTTAAATGGCAATTGTCTACGAAGAGATGTTTTAAGTGTTTGGAATTTGGCCACTTCACGAAAGACTGCAATAGCTCGCACGATAGATCAAATATGTGCTTCAGATGCGGAGAGGATGGCCACAAAGCGGCAATGAGCCTAATTGCATTTTGTGCAAGGAAGCAGCTAGAGACTATAAGCACCAAGCTGGTGGAGTTAATTGTCCAGCATATCAGGAGAAAAAAAAACTAATCCTAACCTAAACCTAAATGAGATTCCTGCAGTTGAACCTGAACCACTGCCAGGCAGCACAAGATGTGCTATCACAGCCGGTTAAAGAGAAGAATATCGACGTTGCAATTATCTGTGACCAATGTAAAAATCTGCGCAGCTCGGTTTGGATAGCAGATAAGGTCGACGAGGTAGCAATTTGGACCTGCGGACGTTATGCGTTCAAACAAGGTACATCGGAAGGGTTAAACGGAGTGGTCAGAGCGAAGATCAACGGCGCACACGTGTATAGCTGTTACGCGCCACCACGGTGGAATGATACATATTTTGAGGGTTTTTTGTCCGCACTGGTGCACGACGCGAGTGGTCAAACTCCGGTGTTAATTGTGGGAGACTTCAACGCATGGACACGGGAATGGGTCAGCCAAGAAACAAATAAGCGTGGACGGACGCTTTTAGATGCTTTCTCTCGGGTTGACATTGTTCTAATGAACTCGGGGAACATCAACACCGTTAGAAGAGGAAGTACGGGGTCCATCATTGACTTCACATTCGTAAGCAGTTCTTTGGTTAGAGCCATGGACTGGCAAGTTAGCGAGCATTATACGCACAGCACAGCACATACCGTCAGGGAATTTTATTCTCAATAGCGAATAGATCGCTATGTGGGCATAACGACAGTTCCGATAGTGGTCCACGAGACACTTCGACGAGGTGTCGTTCATGGAAACTCTGTTTGATATAGGTACAGTTAACGGATCAGCGGAGCAGAAGACCTTGCAGTTAACTGCTCAACTATCAGTAGCGTGCGACGCCTCCATGTCAAGAAAGAGTTCTATCTCTAATCGGAGAGAAAACTACTGGTGGGCCGAGGAGATCGCTAGTAGGCGACGCGAATGCTTCAAAGTTCGACGCCTTTGCCAACGCTCAACACAAACAAAAGCATACAATGATTTGCTAGAGGCTTTTAAAGCAGTCCAGGATCCGTATAACTTGCAATTAAAAGGAGCAAACAAAACTGCTATAAACAGCTCTGCGATGACGCGGATATAGTTCCATGGGGAACGTCGTATAGAGTGGTCATGAAGAAAATTCGACAATGAGCTCCACAACTTAAATGTCCGGCCCTGCTCCCAGATATTATCTCCACTTTGTTTCCTGAGCATGTATTGGAGCCTGCGAGACAAAGCCTTACACCGATTAGTGGCATCAAACCCCCGATTACAGGGCCCAACTTCTAAAGGCAGCATCTAGGCTTGCGGATAGTAAAGCACCAGGCCCTGATGGTGTCCTTAATAGCGCGTTGAAGGCAGCAGTTCCGACGATGTCCGGACAGTTCATTGACGTTTTTGGAACCTGCCAAGGAGAACGGACTTTCCCGCAATCATAGAAAAGGCTTGCATGCTTAGTCCCAAACCAAATAAGCCTGCTGGTGAACCTAACTCGTATCGCCCAATTTGTTTACTCGACACAACGGGAAAAGTGTTTAAAAGAATTATATATAACCGGTTGTCAGAAGTTGTGGTGGAGCAGGACCGTTTATCAGACCGTCAATACGGTTTTAGACGAGCGCGGTCTACGGTAGACGCCATAACTACGGTAACTACTGTAGCGACGGAATCACTATGTAAAAGTAGGTACTTATTGCGCTGTTTTGACTTTAGACGTCAAAGACGTGTATTCACGCTGCTCTGCCAAAGATGAATGTACCGAATATCTAGCGGCGATAATTAGGAGCTACCTCTCATATCGCACAAGGAATATGTGGTTACTGCAGGAGTACCACAGGGATCTGTTCTTGGTCCACTTTTGTGGAATATTATGTACAACGCTATCCTGAAGCTCGCTATACCGAAAGGAGTGACAGTGGTAGGTTTTGCTGACGAGATAGCTGTCGCGAGAGACCCGGTCGAAATTTACACAAGTGAGGCGATTACAGTCATCAAACTGTGGGTGGAAACCGTTGGATTAGAGCTCGCCGGTCAGAAAACTGAAGCAGTCTTGATAAGCAAGCGCAGAAAAAGTGTTGAATCAAAATCAGAGCTGGAGAGAGAACCTCTAAGCGGATAGTTAGGTAGGTGTGCTTTGAGAGTGTGTTGTGCGTACCGCACCACATCACATGAAGCGGCCTACGTGGTGGCTGGAATGATGCCCTTGCCGATCCTAGTGGATGAGATCAGCAGGATGGACAGCGGTTGCCGAGGCGTGACACCTGAGAAGAAACCCAGGGCGAAGAAACATTGAAAGGCTTGAATCTGTGAGAAGGTTGCAGGTCCGATGGGATGAGGCCTCTACTCACATACACATACTCTTACCCCAGAGAGAGCCATGTGGTTTAAGCGAAAACACGGGGATACGAATTTTCTTCTTCTTCTTTATGGCACGATAGCCCGACGTCGGGCCTTGACCGCCTGGATTGAAGACCTCAAATTGTAGCGGTCACGCGACCTTGTCCTTCAGTTCCGAAAGCCTAGAATCTGGTGGGCGTCCTCACATACGGAACGCTCCCATCGGGCTCTCGGTCGTCCACGCAATCTGGCTCCGTCCAATCGTTGCGCGTTCATCACCTTTCTGGGCATGCGATCGTCGCTCATCCTTTGTACATGTCCCGCCAATTACAGTCGCTGCGATTTCACAATTTTCGACACCTGTAGCTCATCATACAGCTGATACAACTCAAGGTTGTACCGGATGCGCCATTCACCTGGTTCACGAATGGCCCCGAAGATTTTACGGAGAACCTTTCGCTCGAACGTGTCCAACAGATGTTCAGAGTTTTGGGTTAGGGTCCATTCCTCGCAACCATAGCATAGCACAGGTTGGATTATGGTTTTATACACGTGGGGCTTCGTGTTCCTGTGCACCAGCTTTGAATTCATAATTGGGAGGACCGACAAATAACACTTATTAGCTAGTTGTATCCGTCGCTTTATCTCATCTGTTTCGTTGGCGTCCTTTGACAAATTGCAACCCAGGTAAGTGAAGTTGTCTACATATTCTATATTGAGGTCCCCCACTGTGAGGCTTGAATTTACTGGCGTTCTAGTTTTTGATAGCATTATAACCATCGTTTTAGATTCGTTGATATGTAACCCAACTTCTTTGGCGACGTTATTGAGATTATGCAGAAGGCTTTCTGCATCACCCAATCTTCGCGACATGATGTTGATATCGTCGGCGTACGCTACTAGTTGAGTGGACTTAATGAGTAGCGTTCCGCTGCTGTCCACATTAATGGCTCGAATCAAATACTCCAAAGCCAGGTTGAAGAGAGTCGGCGCCAGCCCGTCGCCTTGCTTGAATCCAGTACGAGTTTCATATAGGTCAGTGAGTCTGTTCTGAACTCTGACCTGCGAGGACGGTATTAGTCATCGCCATCCTTATGAGTCGCACTAGCTTACGAATTTTTACGTTAACCCATTCTTAACAGGCCATGGAGAGTACCGACAACATTTGCATCGGTTTAAGTTAGACGACTCGCCAGAATGCCCGAGATGCAAGGAAGTGGCGGAGGATGCGAAACATGTCCTGTTTGATTGCCCAGGATTTGGAAATATGCACAGTTAACTCAAAGCGGAACTGGGAGAAAGCCCCGAGAACCTAGTGGTTTTGATGCTGCTATCAGCAAATAATTGTGATTCAGTAAGCAGTGCTATTTGTGCCGTCTACATGGAGCTACAGGGGGAGGAGTGGAGACGCAAGTCTGCTACCCGTGGTGATGGCTGATTGGCTTAAATTGACCCTGTGAAGTAATACTGAATGGTGGTCCCGCAGGGTCAATCGGTGACGAAAGAGGAGTTTAGTCGGTAAGAATCCGACATAACTGCATGCTGGCGGTCTCTGATACACAGCATGCAGTATCTACGCACGACTCCCCATCTCTACAAAAAAAAAATTGGAAGTCGAAATGGAATTAGCACCTCAATGACTGTAACCTCAATGAAGGCAAACTTTGGTCTACTGTCCGCGCCCTACACAATCCTACGAAAGGAAAGGGCAATAATGCCATAAAATTTGGCCGCAAGAAAACCAGCAATACTTCTCACTGCGCGATCCTATTCAATAAACGATTTAATGAACATCCCAAGAGACGTATCAAATGCTTTTGGTAAGGTCAATCACTCAACGCTTCTCGCTAACCTGTTTAATATTCATATTCCTGCAAAAGAGATTCGCTGGATAGCGAACTATCTACCTGGTCGGAATTCCTTCACTGAGTTTCGTGGCAAACGTTCTAAGCCGAGGAAAATAAAATTAGGTATTCCACAGGGAGTACTCTTCCCCACTCTGCTTAACATCTACTATGTCCCACACTACCGGAAGGAATTGAGGTGATTTCCTACGCATACGATTGCACCGTGCTCGTCACAGGAAGGATAAGGATGCTTGGCAATAGTAGGCATTTTTCGAAAGCTAAAATCACACCATCACTGTGTGTGGGATTGCAGGTGGGATGTTGATGTATGATGTGGCAACAATCCGGTTCCTACTGTAGTTTATCCTAAAATTATCGGACTCCACCTGGAGAACATGATGACGTCAGCTCATCACGAGGCATCCATTTTCGGAAAGATGCGCAGTATGAACAACATCCTTAAAGCACTAGCTGGTAGCACCTGGGGCAAAGATAAAGAAACCATGCAGCCGCTTATTATGCAGCCCCAGTTTGTTCACATATTCTATGTGATACAAAGACAAACTGGTCCAGAATTCAGTTCTGCAAAATGCAACTCTACCCACAGGCACAGGTTGCCTCCTGATGTCTGCCCAGGATCACAATTGACGCCAATACGTGACCATAATCTCTTACTTTCAAAACAGTATCTAGTTGGTTGTTATACCTTGAGGATCATCCCAACCACAATCTAATGGACCGAATTGCTTAACCACGACATATTAAGTGTGGTTTACGAGACGTAGAGAGAGGGATAGAAGCGGCCCTTACGATGAAGATACCTACCGAGCCGCCATCGCAGCGATTCACACTGAAGAAGTGAGTCGGTATATTGCGAGTTTAGGTGCGAATAGACTCTTCTCAGCGCGTCCACCAGCAATCTCGCCTGAGAAGATTAGGGTCCCGAGAGCCACCAGAGCAACATTAGCTCAACTTCGGTCTGGCTTTTGTTCGCGCCTTAATTCGTACCTTTCTCGCATAAGCCCGGACATCCAAAACATATGTCCAATTTGCGCTGGCACTTCTCATGATGTGGGTCATTTGTTACAATGCCCAGGTGCGCCCTCTGATCTTACTCCTATCTCACTGTGGGGAAATCCTATCGCAGCAGCTATGTTTTGTGCCTTGACATCACGGAAGAAAATATTGACGAACCATAACTCGAATCCACTAAGATGCACAGCGGTGGCACGCCTTTCAGCACCGCTAAAAGAAGAAGAAGACACTTGTCAGTGGACTAAATGCCAGTCAATCTATAGGCCAAATTTAATTAAAGTAAAAATCTCCCTTTAGATATTATATGTAAAGGTCAACGTCAACCAGGAAGAAAGCCAATGCCATCTTTATTCCAGGCTACCGTGCAGAGGAGGTGCATTAATCAGAATGGATGCCAGAAGATACAGAGATACCATCTACGAGGTATACCGTCAGGGGAGCACCTAGCCGTTACGGCCTTATCTCCCGGTCCTTCGGTCGGTTTGGATCTTCGGCGTTTTACTGACAACGTCTTATTGTCAGATGGGGATTTCTCCATCCAGTGAATGCATTCACCTTCAGAAACCCAACCCCGAGGCTGCATCACCAGCTCGATGTCTCGGGTAACAACTTACAGCCACCTCGAGGCCAACACCTTGATGGGCAAGGACCATGGTCCCCTGGGCACACCCATCCCCGAGGTACACTATTCGCTAAAGACTTCTCTATAGCAGGTGTGATCCTCCTTCGGCCCCCTATTGGCTAGACCTCACGTACAAATTCAGATGTGCACATCTCAGGCTAGTTGGACCTGTGAATACTCGTCTGATTAAAGCAGACTCGTAGCGCTGCTTTTCACATCCTTCAGTATACTAGTTAGCGATGCGATTCGGGCCGTGTGGTCTTCAATCCACAAACTAGTTAGATATAGGCGCGTAGGCATCTTTCACCAAGGCCGTTCTCCCAAATTAGCCCCTTCGAGGCTCGGGTTATGCGAAGCCGCCAGCTCCGAAGCTCACACGATTAACCGTATGGTGAACCCACCGCCCCCCACCCACCAGGGAACACCGTTTATCGTGCTATTTATGACCTCCCTCCCGTAAGTTATGGGAGGAGGTCGGTCATGCCAAGAGCTACCCGTACATAACAAGGGAGCTCGGGAACGTTATCGCCCGAATGGTTTTTGTACAGATCCACGCCATGGCGTATCAACCATACCATACCAGAGGCCTCCCTGCGCTGCTAGGTACGTGGTGTCGCAACTCATCAAAGATCTCTGTCCCACTACACAGCCTTTTTGACTGATGTCGCAAGGACCTAGAGCCCACTGCGGGGCCAGAACATACAGAAGGGAAACTAGTTCGTGACAAATAAATTTGCCCACGAGCCTTTTGGTCTCAAAGGATTGAAGGGATTTGAGGACTAGGTGATGTCGCTATAGAAGTTGTCGTGTTGTTGGATAGGTAATTCGCAAGCTCTTAAGTTTCTATTCTACAGTGGACGAAATCCACCCCCAAGTAGTACGCGCTGCTAGGTTCTAGTTCTAGAAGACGAATATGAATTCTTGATGCAGACCACAACAGGATTATTATTCGTTGTACTTGAAATTCCTACACCTAAATATGCTTGCCTCGCCCTGCAAAGCGCATGTCGCTGGTCTGTGCATTGAACACTCCTAAATTCTTTTCTGAGCTCGTGGCTTTCAAAATGAGTGAATTGTTAAAATTAAACTTTTTCGCGTTTGTCAGCTTATTAACCTACGTTGTAGCACCTAATGGACTGAAAAATGAACAAGACCAACGTCAAAAACTCTTTTATCGCAATTGGGTGCGTTTGAAAGTTATTTCTCATAAACCTTGTAAATCCGCACCCAACTGCATTCCATATTCCGCTTTTAATTGTCTCCTCCAACAACTGCACATCTCAAGCTCCCGCTTGCCCCCGAGAAACTAAAATATTTATTGAACAGCATCCTTCGGGATTTTATACAAGCTCAGACTGCATGTTCAATTGCAATGTTTATTACAAATTGCCGGTCGCGCTGGGCCCCGCGCCGGTATCGGCGCCGGTTGTACAATCGACCGTATAAATTCCACTAAACACTTCTGAATGCACCAAGTCCATTAGAACACATCGGACGGCTAGTGGAATGTTGTGTTATGACCCGGAGATAAAGTGGATTCCAATTGCTCGGGTAAAGTTGATCCCAGGAAATGTGCTAGCCGGCGCGGGCGTTTCATATAGGAAATCGTTTTGAAAATTGCTTCAGCGATAGTATGTTGTGTGTTGTTTCCACTTCGGCAAACAAGCTTGCAATCGGATGCTATTTCGTAGTCGTGTAAGCACTTGAAATCCTTTTAGTGTGGCAATCGCATAGTTATAAATTAAGTGCAGCTACTAAATTTCACTTTGGTATAACGCGGTCAACAGTCAGTGCATTTCATTGTTTTTCGCGCTAATTGCTGAACTTTGATACAAAGAACAATAATGTAATAGGCTTTTGCCGATGTTGCGCACTAAGCAATAAGCTTTCTTCTTCTTTCTCAGGGATAAAATTTGCCAAAATGTCCAATGAGTTTCATCTCCTTTTTATTAACATTCTCAACGAATTCTCTCAACTCGATTTCCGCTAACAAGGAACAGGACAGAATCGATTCTCCGGGGATTTGTAAGGACTTTTCTTGGTTTTTTAATTTTTCAAATCCAGCAACAGCATCCTTCATTCAGTGACCGATTCCAATTTTCGTTACCGTTAATCTACGCCGATTGGCTTTGAAGGGATAAGGTCATGAGAAAACGTAATTTTCCCTCGTCTTCAAAACACTCCACGTGTACTTCCGACATTTCCGACAAGGTTGAAAATATCAAGAGAAAAAAGGATTTTTTTGTCAATGATTTTATGAATTTCGTCGCGCAGCCGGAAGTGTACGATGAATTATCCCGGACGGAAATAGATAGTATGAGTCAAATCCTTTGTGTGATGGCCGGCAATGATGTTGTCAACAATTTCGTCCTCGATGACACCAACTTTTTTCGAAAAGTTAATTGAATTTCCACTTTTTGAATTGTCCAGAGGATCATGGGATGATGGAGGACTTCCAATTGGTGGGTTGATGTGGAAATTCGAAATTTAAGCATCGATGAAGAATTCCGGTGATTTTCGATTAATTCTCCCAATCGTACTGGAAACAATCGTGACTCTCTTATTTCCCGGGTTTATCCATAGAACAGTAAAAATCCTTTTTCAACTTCCTGCTTAAGTTTAGCTTTATTGCATCGTTTATGACCTTTTCACCCGCGAAAATCCATCAGCTTACTCGCAGCTCAAACAAAATCCCTTTTTTGCACAAGGTGAAATGTCATTCCACCAT
Organism: Microchrysa polita; assembly: GCA_949715475.1. Classification (NCBI taxonomy): domain Eukaryota; kingdom Metazoa; phylum Arthropoda; class Insecta; order Diptera; family Stratiomyidae; genus Microchrysa; species Microchrysa polita. Next base: position 16,881,843 of record OX454419.1, read on the forward strand.
TCCCTCCTTTTTCATATTCCGTTTCCGCTTCTGTCTCTATCCACCACACACGAATATCATACAGAACGTCTCCACTACTTCACTAGTCAAATAAAATGGAAATTTTCCTGAATGCAAGAAGCGTGTGCAGACAAACAGAACGACAATAGTCAGACAGATAGAGGAATCCTTTTTTTTGGGAGGAAAAACACTATCAACATAACGGGCACAAAGTCAAAGCGGGTTGAAAGCGGAACTGAAGCGGGCTGACATTTTTGTTTTTTTTTTTTTTTTGTGCACAGTAGGTACCTTCAAGTGTATCGAAAATGCACTTGGAGATTTCAATTTTTGGGAAGCTTCAGGGTTTCAGGATTTTTAGGATTTTATTTGTGTGTGAATGTCATTGACGGAGCTCCTTCGCTTGTTGGCTTTTGTCGTCATTGTCGTTGTTGTTGTTGCTATTGTTTGACGTAGCCGTAGCGTAGGTACATGTGCGGGCGCTACAGATAAATGCACTTTAGTTCCGAAGAATTTGTATTTAAAGGATGTTTTAAGCGACGACGACGAACGATGCGATGCGACGCGGTGAATGGTTTCGAAAGATACGTTTGCATTGCAAAGATAAACGATTGAGAGGTGCACACACAAGTTGACAAATGCATCACTTTTTTTTTGGGGGAGTTAAGAAGGAGTTCACTCTTTTGTTGTGTTAATGGAAAAGCATTTTTACTTCTTTTATATGTTTTTTTTTTCTAGAGATCAAAGTGCGGAGGACTTGTGTGAGGATTGCTTGATGACGATTTTTTAGCGTAAGATTTTTTTTTATGGTGGGGATTTGAATTGATTTAAAGTTTTTATGGTATTTGATTTTCTGCGTAGGGAAGGTAGCGGATCCTGTAGCCAAACTTGAGTGGGGTAAAACTCCAAAACCCACTTTTGTTTTCAATCAATGGATTTCGGATTTTTTTTCAAATGAATGTCATTTAGAAACCTTTTCAGAAATCATTGGAATATTTTGCAGGAGGGTAGTTTGGAGTCTTAGTAATTAAATTACCTTGGCCATATTTTGAAACGAAAAGCAACTAACGGTTATCCGTCAGTTTGCTTGAACTAACGATGGCGTGTTTTGATAATGGTATATAGGTAATATGCCCCACAACGTGGTACAAAATCCCCCACCAAGAAACCACACTTCATTTTAAATAGACACGTTTATTTGTCACACACATCATAAAAGATAGTTTTTCATAATGTTATATATATTTATCGTCTTTTCTTGATGTTTCAGCGAGTTCGACCGATTTTCGCGTACACAATAATGAATAACACTCGCTTTATTGTAACACTATTTATTACAACACACACGGATATATACACAGTTTACAATTTCACTAATGACGTAACTAGTCACTAACACGACATAATCCCCGGGTAAAACTATACTGACTCGTTTCCACTGTTCCGGAAACTTCGGTGACACACTTTTCGGAAACTTCCAGAAAAGTCGTTACTGTTGTCTAATCGGTCAACCCTATTTCTCTCTAGCGACACTAGCGCCATCTGGTGCCAAGTACGGACATACAATTTAGGTTGACGTATAGTCTAGACACATATTTAGCGCGAAGTTTGATGAGGATTGATGAGAACCAGCATGTGCCGATAAGGACTATGGATGTGTCGGAACGCGATGTAATGGTGAAAGAGGGGGCGATATTAGGGAAATGTCAACCGGTTTTGTCAGTAACAACGACAGATGTCCCAGACGAGTCTCAGTCCCCTGAAATCGGAAAAAGCGGAATTCTCGCCGACACAATTCTAAAGAACAACATCCTGTCACCAGAACAACGATCGCTCGCTTTGCAATTGATCAACGAGTATAAGGATGTTTTCTCGACGAACGACGAAGATCAAGGCCGAACCAATAACGTGTTACGCACCGCATTGATACCCAAGGCGCTAGACCCATCAGACAGACTCCCAGGCGACTACCGCTTGCCAAACGCGATGAAACACATAAAATGATTCAAGAGATGGAAAAACAAGGTGTCATCGAACCGTCAAATAGTCCGTTACTACAGGCAGCTCAACAGAGTGACGAAAAAGGACAGTTATCCACTACCCGGATCGACGACATCATCGTCAAGATGTCCTCCCGATGATCCTTCGTGCATTTCCCGCAACACTACGTCAACCTTGCTCCGTGGAAGTATCATAGCTGTATTATACTCGACGTTCCGTCCGCTGATTCCCATTTCCGTTTCAGCATGACATCCACAATGTGCAGAGATTTGCACTGCAGCCAATAGCTTTTCGTCGTTGACCCAAACGATGTTACCTCGTTCCAACTGGGCCTTTCTCCAGACTCCTTGCACACGAGTATCGAACCGATATCCTCATAATTCAGCTGGGTTTGCGTATTTCCTCCGGATTCCAACCTTTCATAGGCATCATTGTCAGCCTTAGTATGTCCACTGCTTCCTTCTCTTCTGACCGAGAGCAGTGCTTTCCTCCAAAGTAACATGGACCACGATTTCCACGATGAATTCGTGAAACATTGATGGCAGTTTTCGGGGCCCGACTTCCACAAGCCAACCTCTGCCCCTCAAGATTGGCGTTTACATGTTTCCCGACTCACAGATAACGGGAGCAGATTGCTTCGAACTTCACCATCTCGTTCTCTTGGTTCACTGCACACATCTTTTACAAGATGTTCTTGGCTTTCTCGGCAGATGACAGTTCCATGTCAGGTGACCATTTTCACCGCAATTCCAGCACCGAATTGAATTACCGTTGCCAACCTTCTTACAGAGTGTGCTTTCCTCAGCTGTTCACAGCTATTTCGCAAGTGACCGTTTTCACCGCATTTCCAGCATCGACTCGAATCTCCGTTTGTAACCGTCTTGCACAATGTGCCTGTCTTCCTCAGCTGTTGAGAATTCCTTCGGACATGATCCTTTTCACCGCAGTTCCAACAATACAGTTAAACGTATGTAAATTAAAGAAAGATAAGTTGAGAAAGATTTTTTTCATCTAATAAGATATGTACGAAGCAACAACGGTAGGATTTAAATTATTTTGTTTGATTTTTTTTAGTTTTGAATTGTTTCTGATCATTTTTCGATCAAAAGACTCCTATTGCAGTTTGCTATTAGTTTTCGAACGAATGAAGTTTATGAGTCAAACATCCGAGGCAGCTTGTCCATAGACCAACCAATCACCGAAAAGCTCGAAGACCGAAAAATGGATTGGTATTGCCATGTTCAAAGGCGTCCGCCTGAGAACCCCGCAAAGAAAGCGATATCAATGGAAGTTCCACTTGATGGACCCAAGGCCAGAGGCAGACCGAAGACCACCTGGATATGTCAAATGAAAAAGCAACAACAACGCATTGGTCTCGGCGATGACACGAACCAAGATAGAGCTGCCTGTAGAAATATGCTGAGAAATTATCGCCAAAACGGGCGATGTGCCTACACCGCAGGTTGAGCAACGCGAAACCGTGGAGCGGTATAAAGAACGAGGCAAGGAAGAAGAAGAAGTTTATGAGTCAAAAGCGAGTTTGACAGAATGGATAGGATTAAGAGCTTGATGCTATAAAACGGCGAACGCATAGTGCTTAAAAACGTGTAGGGGTACTAACGGTGGCCACGTGAGGCGAAGAGAGAACTTAGTAGAAATTATTAAATTTCGCAACGAATCAACGGTCATCGCGTTTCTCCCTTGTATTCTAGAAACTCAATAAAAGTTACATTTATTCATTGGGAAGAACCAAGACTTTTCTGTTATCGTCTTCTACAATTGGTGAACCCGACGTTGCCACGGATTGGCGATCCACGCTGTCTGATTTTTTCACATTTTTCTGGGAACAATTATGTGCGAGCCAAACGTGCATAACCAGCGACTTGCACTAAGTTTGCGTCTACACAAGCATGTCACAAGACGAAGAATAAATTATTTTTGAAGCAGAAAGTGAACATGCTGCAGTTCAGCCGCAATCATCAGTAGCTGCCATTACGTCATCTATAAAACGCACAGGCAACTGAAAGTTTAAAAGAAAGAGAATGCTTATATGTGAGCTAAGCAGTAGCACATGCTTGCTGTAGCTCAGTGTCGGAGAATTTGGGCGGGGTTTTTGCCGCTCACAGCCCCTGTCCTGCACATATTAAAGGGATATCATGTGCCTTGGGGTCTACACAAATACAACAAAAGGAGGGTTGAAATTGTAATAAAGCATTATGGCGTCGGCGAGCTCAAGTGCCTCTAATGCTCGTGGGGCCCGATGGTGTGGAGCCCTGACCATCTATACCCGCGAAAGCCAAATAAAAATTGCCCTACCGTGAGCCTCCATGGCCACAAAAATTCATATAAAAATTTGGGAGCTCCCTAAATGGCACTCCCTATACCTGGGAAACGGGCTGGGGATCTACATACTATTACATTAATGTGACATTACAAACACGACGGCAAAAAGGTTACTTGTCCGTTATTTATTCCTCGTGAACTGGATCTTAACCTCACTATATTTTTTCCCATTTGTTGGAGGGGCAGGGGCACAGGCATTTTTCTTTCTTTTCATTTTTTCACCCTTTTTTTTTGTACCCACACCGAGAAAAATAACGTCCCTTAAAATTAACTCGATATCCTTTTGAAATCGAGTTACATTCCTATTAAATATAATCCTTTCCTTTTAAATATATATCGCTTCAATTCAAATTCATTCTTTTTAAATTAATGGGAAATCCTTTAAATCCAAATTTTCAATAGGAAATCATTTTAAATTAATGGGAAATCCTTTAAATCCAAATTTTCAATAGGAAACCTTTTTAAATTAATGGGAAATCCTTTAAATCCAAATTTTGAATAGGTTTTTTTTTTTTGTTTACACTCGCAGTTGGTCGGCAGTGTGGTAGAGCGATGTCACAATGTATGGTGTAAATTATAAACGTCGTCCCGTATAGTCTGTGTGGTGTAGTAGGTATAGGCGTTAGTCTTCAAATCATAGGATCGCGGGATCGAATCCCACTGTAGGCAGGTAATTTATTATGCATTTTAGAGCGTAAAGAGGTAAATGAAATGTCGCCAACACCTATAGCAAGGTCAGTTATACAAAACTCATTAATGAGTAATTTTCACAGGGAAAGAACACCCTGTGAAAGTTACTCCTTTTGGTATAATTTAAAGTATTCTTTTGGGTTCATGCATTTAAATCAAAGAGTCCATCCTTTTAAATTAAAAGGAAATCTTTTTGATTTATGGTTGTGGCCTGATTAAATTGACACTGTATCCCTTTAATTTAAAGTGATTATAGATAGACTTTCAAAAGGAATACCTTATTAGTTCGAAGGGAAATCTGTTTGAATTAAAAAGTCTATGAAATAAAGGGATTATACAATGATTCAAAGGGAAACACATATGAAGCAAAATCATATTTGAATCTCTTTGAATCATATGCGTATTTTTTGAATTTACAGGATTTTTTTTCTCAGTGCACTTCATCACCCTTCACGGAGCAGACACTTCACTATACCAAAATTAAATAAGTTAAATAAATTAACAACGAAAAACGAAAACGATGACGAAAACCAAAAACCTAACACGCACAAACCCCCGAATTTCGGGTCGTGTCGTCTCTCGCCACGATACACTCGCACGCACCCCACGACACGGCGAACCTTGACCAGCCACTTGCGAAAGCTTTCTTCGCTATAAAGATGATTAAAACAAGTTTTGCATATAATTGCATGCACTTGTCTTAATCAACAATGCATCGAAGTTGTCTTTTGTTGGTGTACCGACGAGCCACTTGGGCTTGTTGACACAACAACAAGAGAAATACAAACGATAGCAAGTGGATCATTACAGCCTTCCGGATGATGTTCGAGCAATTTTAAGTGCTCCCTTGGAAATTTTGTTTGGCTGACGTTTCGCGACCCATCTCCGGAGCTGACTTCCAAAGCAAATTCGGAATCGTTCAACTCATCCGCAAACGGGGTTTTCAGCAAAAGGTTTCCGCGGCTCTAACAAAATGCAAACGGTCGCAACAGTTGCCGACCAAACTCGCTACGATAGGCTGCACAAGGAATTCTCGTCGGTAACCAACCCGAACCATCTACGAGGTTACTGTCTAAGGGTCACCTAGCCTATGGCTTTATACCCCGGTCCTTGCGAAAGCGGTTTGGACCTCCAGCTTGTTTACTGACTCGGATCTTGTAGTCAGATGGGGATTTCTCCATCCAGTGAATGCATTCACCTTCAGGAACCCAACCCCGGGGCTGCATCACCAGCTCGATGTCTTGCTTAACAACCGACAGCCCCCTCGAGACCAACGCCAAGATGGGAAGGGACCATGGTCCCCTGGGCTCGCCCATCCCCGAGGTACACTATTCGCTATGGATTTCTCCATAGCAGGTGTGATCCTCCTTCGGCCCCCTATTGGTTAACCCTTACGGCGAATTCGGGCATGCACACCCCAGGCTCGTTGGACCTGTGACTCCGCATCTGTGCAGACAACGAAGCGCTGCTTTTCACATCCAGGCGGCCCCTTCAGTTTACTAGTCAGCAATGCGACTCAGGCAGTGTGGTCATCAATCCACAAACTAGCTAGATATAGGCGCGTAGGCATTTTCCACCAAGGCCGTTCTCCCTAGCTAGCCCCTTCTCGACTCGGGTCATGCGGAGCCGTCACCTCCGAAGCTCACACGACTTCCGTATGATGCACCCCCCCACCGGGGGACATCAAAATCGTGCTAGGCCTTTAGTGCTTCCCTCCCGCAAACTATGGGGGGAGGTAGGCACGCCAAGAGCCACCCGTGCATAACTCAGGAGTACGGGACCGTTAGCGCCCGAATGGTCTTTGTACAGATCCTCGCCATGGCGTATCAACTGTACCAGGGGCCCCCTTGGTGTCACAACTCACCAAAGATCTCTGTCCGACTACAAACAGCCTTCCGAGCTGAGTGTCACACGGACACAAACCCCCCTGCGGGGAACCAACCCGAACCCCGTACGTCCGATCCTCGCGCATGAGGTTCGTCACCACATTATAACCAAGGGACAACC